>CM076188.1:18545583-19160583 GCA_038277355.1 Encarsia formosa | reverse complement strand
ACATTTTCATACTCGCTCCGTGTGTCCTTTATTTTTCTCATTTTTTTTTCTCACCCTGCAGCTCCTCCTCTTGAGAGCCCCATCAGGGCATCTCACCGGGACGTTGACACTTTGTTGTACCTTTTTTTTTTTTTTTCTCTCCCGAAACTTCGTTTCGACTTTTTATCCAGATTTTTCAAGATGTACACTTAACTTTTATCCGTAATGTTGCTTCGATTTTATTTATATTTTAATTGATATCAATAGTAATCGAATATATATATATATATACATATTTTTTTATTAATTTCGTTAATGAAACTATTAAGAAAGAACTTATTTTGTAAGAGACTTATTTTATTTATAAGCATTCAACTATTGTAGAGTATCACAGAAAAAATCGTACTTTAACATTTTTAGAATTAAAAAAACCAGTGGATTACAAAATAAGTTTTTCTACTATCAGGAATAATTTTAATGTTTTTTTTATTTATTTTTTTATTTAAGAATTTAAACTTAATATAAAAAATAAAACTTTGTAGATGCTATTAGTTGATCTCAAAAACAAAATTCATGATTATTATAGTACTATCTTATGAGAATTTTATAATAGTAACTAGATTTAGTGTTTAATTTCGATAACATTTTTTGATTAATTTGTATTAGTTACTCACAACCAGGTGAAAATTTTTTCTAAGCGATGATTCGCAACATAAGAATAGTTTGTAACGTAAAGAATTGACATCGATTCTATACTGGTCAGGTTTTTTCTTTTGTCGATTTCATACTTATGTTTATAATAATAGTATATATTTAGATTGATTGACAAGGATTCCTAAAAAGGCATTATTTCGGCATAAAAAAGTTTCTCAAATAAACTTTCGGTATAAAAATTGTGAACGATTTATAATGAATATTATATATACCGGCTTCTTGGAGTCAGAGGTGGGCACTATTCGGACGCTAAGAATTTCGAATAAATTTTTTAAAAAATGAATTTTTCGACCGGATTTTCATGGATAAATCCGTTTTAGAACTTTTCTAACTCAACTGCATAAAATTTCGAATAATCGTTTTATTCGAAAATTTATTCGACGAATAAAATTTCGAATAATCGTTTTATTCGAAAATTTATTCGACGAATAAAATTTCGAATACTTCCGGTTTTTTATGCAGTTGAGTTAAAAAAGTTCTAAAACGGATTTATCCATGAAAATCCGGTCGAAAAATTCATTTTTTAAAAAATTTATTCGAAATTCTTAGCGTCCGAATAGTGCCCACCTCTGCTTGGAGTAAGCTGTATTTTACACTATCAGAAACGATACGTTTGTACCGCCCTTCAAAGTCCGCACAAAGTACCGTTCCATCAAATCAATCGAAATAAAAAGAAAAAAAAAAAAAAAAGGAGCGTTTGATTGCCACGGATAAAAATTCCCGTCTGCATCAGCCTCGATTGCGCATATGTCGGGATTAAGCGTCGTAAAAAAAGCTTTATAAACTTGACGAACGTAATCGATAGCCGCTGCAGCCTGGGAAAAAAAAAAGTTAGCACCGGTCCGGGCGTCATCAATTAAAGTTTCGGGCCAGTTTGAAAATATAAATCCCGACACCCCTCCGATATGCCGATGCGCAGCCGTCGATCGTCGGTCCGGCGCGTTGCCCCCGCGACGATTCGACTCCCCCTCCGCTAACAGCCCTCGGGACGCGACTTTCCCAGAGGAGGGAAATCGCGAGAGCGGATAAACTGCGCGTCCAACGTTTCTCTCTCTCTCTCTCTCTCTCGATTTCTAAAAGGCTGTCACGGGGGGGTTCGGGTGAAAATAATCTATTCCTAGCTTTAACTTACAGATATGTGCATGATATTTTTTTATCTCAAGATTTATTACATAAACAAACAAATAATTCTTTCGCAGTACTCCAGAAAATTTTTTAATTTTTCATTCTGTTAATTGATCTCTGGAAGAAACAATAATTGCAGATGAAAAATGATTAACAAAATTACAATTACTATAAACTTAATTTTTGATTAACTAATAAGAGTTAAAAATAAAATAATTCAAACAAATAGTCCTTTCTGTGCAGACTCTTTAGTCACGGTCGCTTTGGGCGAAAACTGCTATTTACTTCTGGATTACGCCTTTTTTTGGGAGCGCGATAAAGTCGGTAAGCTCTATACAAAGTTTTCACGTGTACACTCATAATGTTTGGAAGTGTACTACTTAAAAATACATTTTCCAACGACAGATTTTATGGTAAACGCAAACGTCGCAATTTTTTTCACCGAAGCCAAGTTTTAATGTCGGGGGGAAACGTTTTATACTACTTGTAGTAGTCAATGTTTTCAAGAACTTGTAATACCTACATTTACTTGAGTTAACATTTTTTCACATTTCTCGATTTTTTCCTCTGGAAAAGTAATTATTATTAAGTTGATTGGAAAAAAAAAATAATAATAATTATGAAAACCATAAAAATTTTGGAATCAAATTAAATACTGCACTTCACACTCGAATAAGTTTTAAAAGCTTCTCCTCGTCCGGGTAAAATTGAGCGTTGCTAATTAATAAGACGAAGTGCTAGTCAGAAGAATGAATCGATCCGGTCGGGTCTAAAATAAAATTTCTTTGTCTCTGAATGTGCAAGTAAATTGGCTTCATTATTTTAGAAATCATAAAAAATTCATGTTCCCTGAAACGTCATTAACTTCGACAAAGAAGGAAAACGTATTATAAGAGTTGTTTGTTTATTCGTTCAAATATGAAAATTTAACCACTCAGTTATAAAATGTAAAAGATATTCTTCATTTGAAATAAATAGTTACAGCAAAAAAAAACCCAAAAATTATTTAGCGTGTGTGAGAGAATGTAAATGACTGCCGGCTCGCGTTGAGAATCCCAATGACTTCAGCACCGGTAGAAAGTGAAAGTTTATCGGCAAAATAGAATAATCAAGCCTCCTCTCCCTCCCGTCGCCGATAAACAAAAACTCAAAAGTAAAGATTTGATTGGCGTTATAAAAATGATCTCCCCCGATAAGAGCCACAAGACTTTTCGGTTTAGCTTTGTTCCTCCCCAAAAGCATCATCGGTCGGGTGGATGGCGTTGGTGTTGTTTGGTCCGGGGAGCTATCGTGCGCTCGCGCTGATGCTGTATTGATCCGGCTCGGCAAAGTAAGCCGGCAGCGGCGCTGGTTGCCATGGCGACCCCATCACCCCCGAGAGCAGCAGCCACCCGCCCACCGACCGACCGAAAACCCACACCACTAACCCAGCCAGCCCAGCCTCGCCTTATTTTTCGCCTCCAGCTATTATAAAGCCCCCGAAGCACGCACATTAGACGCGCGACACGCTTCACCCAAATTATTTTCGTTTCGAATACCCTGCACTCTCTTTTACTTAACCCGACTTACTGTTTGTTTACCTTTCTCGACTTTCTTCAAATCTACGATTGATACAAGCTTTTTTTTTTTTACTCTACTCTCCCTCGTCATTTATCGTGTATCTTTGAGCCGCATCTCTTTGACAGTCACATTTGAGCAGCGACACAATTTAACGACACTGATGAGCAACGCGTACTCGTGCGCGAATATAATAACGCCCCTCTGTACCACTCTTCCTTACTGGCTGGCTAGCCAAGATTAATGCGAGAAAAAACCCGGGCGGCATTGTGCTGGCTTCTATGTGCGCTCCCACACGTGCAAAGGAGGCTGCTGCTGCTTTCTGGAAGAGCGACTTTTTTTTTCTCTAGCTTCCTGAAAGAAGAAATTTTGGTTGGCTTCGCAGAGATTAACGACTTTTTTTCGTTATTTTTAAATTTTTTTGAAGGTTGATTTGGATGATGAAGCGCGTAAAAGGACACTCGGATTTAATGGCCGCCAGAGTCGGTTTTATTAAAAGGCGCGCCTTTGATGTTTTCGAAGCAATAATAACAGATCACACCGTTCATTACCCTGATAGATGAAAATAAATGATAAAATTTTTCCCCGCGTCAACGAGTTTACAAAGGGGAGACTTTTTTTTTTGCCGCCCCCTCTCATATTATAAATTGATTGATCGTACTGTGCATTTCGCGAAAAATAAACTCTGTGCGCAAACACAATTCACAAATAATTGATCGATAAAGTTGGAACTTTTTTTTTCGTCGACAATTTTTAATTTTACTCAGAATCAAGCTTGACAAGCACGGAGAGCAGTATGCTATCGATCACTTATTAAAAGTAGAAAATAAAAAATAAGTGGACTATTTAACAAGAATACACCGAAAATGGAATGATTATTTTGGTAGTATTTGGTCCCCAGATATTATTTTAAACTTGAAAATGAAGTAATTTGTAGAAGAGGCACTTTCTTCGTTTTACGAGCAGGTAGAGTATAACCGCGTTTGGTCAGACATCAAAACATTTTATCATTCGAATACTTAGTAGATGGCAGCTTGCAGAGAGCGGGGGCGTAAAATTCCCTTGGCATCGCCGAAATGGCACGGCTGTACAGCAGAACACGCTCGATACTAAAATTTCGAGCCTACGCGTAAGAGGACACTTTATGCCCTGCGGTACGTCCCCGACAAACCATAAAACGCGAACAAACTATAAACGGTTTCCGAATACAAGTCAAACGTCACATTGATACAAAATGAGCGTGTATGAATTTAAAAAAAATTCAACAGTTGGATGAAGCTTGTCGTCAATTTTAATTTGATAAATTGATTTTATTTTTATAGGTTTTTTAAAACCAGTTGTATTTTAATTATTTCCTGGAAAAAAAAATCTGTTACCAAGATTGACCAGGACTAATAAAAGCAATAGGAAAATAAAGCCCTGAGTACACAGTGCAGTAAACTACGACAGTTCGCCAACAAGCTGGAATTTACGGTCTTGTTGACGTATACCAGTATCCACATATCGACGGCCGATACGAAAAAGGGCACTTTGATGAAATTAGCGAAGTAAAAAGTAACAGCAAGGGGGTGCCGCGAATAAAATAAGCTGAAACGGCTGTTTTTAACGATTTTGGCCAAAATTATCATGCCGCGTTAACAATAACAACAAAATAACAGGACGAGCTCCTCAAATGATGAGTTTACTCGTTAGCGGCGTAAAAAAAATCCGAAAAAATTCGTAATCCAGCAGCGGAGTAAAAGATAACACGCTATCTTCTAGCGACGTAAAGAATAACACGAAATTTATACTGGCCACGTAAACTGTAACACGGAGCATGACCGGCTGTGTGGTGCTTATTATTTATCGCTTCAGCCGCGTAAAAAAAATTCTGACAACTACGAGGTCAGCGACGATAAAAATAACACTAGCTGTGTGAAACTAACAAAAATTGTACCAGCCGCGTAAAAAATAACACGAATAATTCTATTATTATTTCGATAAGTTGAGAGCTCTTGGGACAACTAAATTGCTTATTTCAAGGCTAGCGACGATAAAAGTAACACCAGAGGTGTAAAATTAACAAAAAACGGACCAGCCGCGTAAAAAATAACACGAATAATTCTATTATTATTTCGATAAGTTGAGAGCTCTTGGGACAACTAAATTGCTTATTTCAAGGCTAGCGACGATAAAAGTAACACCAGAGGTCTAAAACTAACAAAAAACGGACCAGCCGCGTAAAAAATAACACGAATAATTTTATCATTATTTCGGTAAGCTGAGAGCTCCTGGGACAACTAAATCTAATTCTTCAAGGCTAGCGACGATAAAAGTAACACCACCAGAGAAAAATCACCAAAAATCAGACCAGCCGCGTAAAAAATAACACGAATAATTGTATCATTATTTCGATAAGTTGAGAGCTCTTGGAACAACTAAATCGCTAATTTCAAGGCTAGCGACGATAAAAATAACACCACCAGAGAAAAATCACCAAAAATCAGACCAGCCACGTTAAAAATAACACGAATAATTTTATCATTCTTTCAGTAAGTTGAGAGCTCTTGGGACAACTAAATCGCTAATTTCAAGGCTAGAGACGATAAAAGCAACACCACCAGAGAAAAATCACCAAAAATCAGACCAGCCACGTTAAAAATAACACGAATAATTTTATCATTATTTCGGTAAGTTGAGAGCTCTTGGGACAACTAAATCGCTAATTTCAAAGCTAGCGACGATAGAAGTAACACCAAAGGTGTAAAACCTCCAAAAAACGGACCAGCCACGTAAAAAATAACGCGAATAATTGTATCATTATTTTGATAAGTTGAGAGCTCTTGGGACAACTAAATCGCTAATTTCAAGGCTAGCGACGATAAAATTAGCCCCAACTGTGTAAAATATGCAGAAATTACTTTAATTGCAAGGTTGCAATTTGGTTGATTCATAAGCGGTTAAGTCATAAGATGAATGATGAAACTATACGTGTTATTTTTGACGCTCGTTTTTACGCTTCTGACGTGGTTAATGCTATAGTTTTACATGGGTCGGTTTACTTTTATCGTCGCTAGCCTTGAAATTAGCGATTTAGTTGTCCCAAAAGCTCTCAACTTACCGAAATAATGATAAAATTATTCGTGTTATTTTTTACGCGGCTGGTCCGTTTTTTGGAGGTTTTACACCTCTGGTGTTACTTTTATCGTTGCTAGCCTTGAAATTAGCGATTGAGTTGTCCCAAGAGCTCTCAACTTACCGAAATAATGATACAATTATTCGTGTTATTTTTTACGTGGCTGGTCCGTTTTTTGGAGGTTTTACACCTCTGGTGTTACTTTTATCGTCGCTAGCCTTGAAATTAGCGATTTAGTTGTCCCAAGAGCTCTCAACTTATCGAAATAATAATACAATTATTCGTGTTTTTTTTTACGCGGCTGGTTCGTTTTTGGAGGTTTTACACCTCTGGTGTTACTTTTATCGTCGCTAGCCTTGAAGAATCTGATTTAGTTGTCCCAGGAGCTCTCAGCTTACCGAAATAATGATAAAATTATTCGTGTTATTTTTTACGCGGCTGGTCTGTTTTTTGGAGGTTTTACACCTCTGGTGTTACTTTTATCGTCGCTAGCCTTGAAAAATCTGATTTAGTTGTCCCAAGAGCTCTCAACTTACCGAAATAATAATAGAATTATTCGTGTTATTTTTTACGCGGCTGGTCCGTTTTTTGTTAGTTTTAGACCTCTGGTGTTACTTTTATCGTCGCTAGCCTTGAAATAAGCAATTTAGTTGTCTCAAGAGCTCTCAACTTATCGAAATAATAATAGAATTATTCGTGTTATTTTTTACGCGGCTGGTCCGTTTTTTGTTAATTTTACACCTCTGGTGTTACTTTTATCGTCGCTAGCCTTGAAATAAGCAATTTAGTTGTCCTAAGAGCTCTCAACTTATCGAAATAATAATAGAATTATTCGTGTTATTTTTTACGCGGCTGGTACAATTTTTGTTAGTTTCACACAGCTGGTGTTATTTTTATCGTCGCTGACCTCGTAGTTGTCAGAATTTTTTTTACGCAGCTGAAGCGATAAATAATAAGCACCACACAGCTGGTCATGCTCCGTGTTACAGTTTACGTGGCCAGTATAAATTTCGTGTTATTCTTTACGTCGCTAGAAGATAGCGTGTTATCTTTTACTCCGCTGCTGGATTACGAATTTTTTCGGATTTTTTTTTACGCCGCTAACGAGTAAACTCATCATTTGAGGAGCTCGTCCTGTTATTTTGTTGTTATTGTTAACGCGGCATGATAATTTTGGCCAAAATCGTTAAAAACAGTCGTTTCAGCTTATTTTATTCGCGGCACCCCCTTGCTGTTACTTTTTACTTCGCTAATTTCATCAAAGTGCCCTTTTTCGTATCGGCCGTCGATATAGTTCGAACAGATTGAGTAGAGCGCGTTATTATTGCAAGCCAACTTTACTCTGTACCCAGACTCAAGTGTTTTTGCATCGAATTCGCTGAGTGATGAACGTCTACTTAGTTTGCGTACGCTTTATGCCTAGCAATTGCAATTACCGCGCTGCTTTGGTCAACTTTTACAAGTGCGCCACTCCAACGATTCGCTTCCTGTAACTATTAAACCTTTGAAAAGCTCGGGGATTTTTTGAAATAAGCTTTTCTGGAAAAAGGATAATTCTCTAGTAGCAGCTTGTTAATTGTACACTTCAATCTGCAATGCAAATGTCACTTAAAAAATTGAAAGCTTCGTTGATGAATTGTTATATAAATATGACTGTGACTGCTCTTTGGAGCTCTTGATTATCTCCTCTCTAAAATTTAGGTTAGCTTGAAGTCTCTACTACTACCGGGACAAATTTTCACTCTTATGGAGTGATTTTTCACTCTTCCAGATTTAGTATGCCTGCTTTTTGATGAGTGGCAAATGTAAGTATAGCACATCTGATTTTTGAGCTTTAGCCAGCTTTATTTGCTCTAAAACCAGCGGATAAGTTTCTTTTTTTTTTTTTAACATTTTACTAGCCTCCGTCACGAGATAAAAGTTTCAATTGCATTTAAAAATCAAACGTATAAGCTTCCGTAAAAGACGCGCAACCAAAACTTGATTAAATTTTAAAGCGTCTATGAGAACATGGTGTAAAGTACACCAACTCTGTACATCCAAAATGAGTCGTTCGAACTTTTCGCAAAACAACAACAACAACAGCAACAACTCCCTCACGGCTTATTCAAAATTCATTTACAGCGGCTCGTTCCGAAGGCAGTACATCGGGCGGGCACGGTAACCAAAAGTGCAGCGGCTTTACATGGGGGGGGGGGGGGGTTTAAAGCTCTCCCGTATTACTAATAATGTCATTTCGGTCCGGGTGCAGTACCCGAAGCATAAAATTTCCCAGCGCCGCCGTTGCAGCTGATGAGCCGGGAGAACGTTACAGCACCGCCGTTGGCGCACGCACACACGTGTGGAATAATAATAAACGGAATCAAAGCCCGCCGAGTGTAGCATTGTTCCCGCTCGACCCATCTGTCGCCGAGGCTACGGGATGGATGGTTAGGACCCGAATAATACACTCGTAATAATCCCCGCAGCTTGATTTTTACACCGTGAGATGATGCATCGATTCACGAAAAAAACTAAATATCTATTTGGGTTGTCTTCGAAACCCGATTGCGTTTATTCTTTCGGAGTGATTAATTGCTCGTACTTCTGTGGGTTCGTTATTGATGGATTATGAATTATACGATTAATTTGGGAGGATTGATATTTTAATAACTGCTAAGCTGATTAATTAATAGGATGCTGATGCGGTATCGTATATACTGTCGCGAAAGGCTACGGCTCCGCTGGGTTAACGAATAGCTTAATTTTTAATTGGATTTTTCGTCTGCCACCCTTGCCGCTAATTCTGAATGAGTTGAATTTTTGCTTGAGTTTTAGTTTGGCCGCTGATTATGTGATTTAATCAAGCGCATTATACCAGCGCTATGGCTATTTCAATTTTCGTTCATATATTATTTGCGCTAAGCTTCGTGGAAGTTTAATCAGAGGAATTTATAATTTTGCAGAGCTTTTTTGTGGGTATTTATAGTTTTTACTTACAAATTTTTAATCATCCTCGATAATTTTTTTTTTATGATTTCAGAATTTTCTCTAATTTTTTGTTACAGAAATGATAATAAGTCATTTAAAGTCATTCAATGTTATTAATAATAATTGATAAATTAATAAAAATAACTTGCTCAAAATTGATGAAAAAAAATTTTTAGATCCAAAAATCGCGAGAGAAATATTAAAAAAGAATAAAGTTCTGGATTTTACACTCGGCGCGCTTCGTAAGCGCAACAAAGTGACGCTAACGATGATTTTGTGTGTCGTTGTGCTCATCGTTATGGCACGCACGTCGTTGCAATAGCACAATAGGATAAGACGCAAAAACAATTATGGAGGCTAAAAGCCTCTGACGAGGGCGCACTTAAGCCCCGATAGAGTAAAGCCCCTGCAAAAATAAATTGGTTCACCTGCTGTCGTACCCTAACTACATTAATTGGGAAATCGATTCTCTATTAAAATTTATAAATATCATTTACTTAATCGATATTTTTATGAAACTTTTTTTTTCAATTAAAAAATGAAGCGTGGCCAGGTCATTGGTTTCAGGGGGAGTTCTTTGAGCGAAATTCAATTTTCTGGACTAGATGCAAATCAGGGTGGAAGACCAAGAGATCTGACGTTTCGTTGCTAAAAGATGCCCTGAGAGGATATTATTTATGCATGTAAACGTTATTATCTTCAGGTTCAGCTAGAATTTCAAGTGCCTAATATTATTTGAAATACGTATTATAAAAGCGTTGAACGAGAAAAAAATATTTAATCTCCAAAATTTTTCAACAAAATTTTACTTTTCATTTTTCAACTGTTTAAATATTTTTAATCGACAGTAATTGCTTTTTTTTATCATTAAGAACTTATTTATTCTTGACAAAACGTAAGCTAATACTCCTAAACAATGGTAAAAAGAGAAAAAAAACTTATTCTAGGATTTTTTTTTTTTATTCATTCTTTATAATAATCAAATCATTCCTAAATTTTAATTTTTTCAAAAATTATAGATTTTTACTATTTTTCAAAATTAAAGCTTGTTTAAAAAAAAAAATTCTCATTGGAAAGTTAATCAACTATCATTTCAAAATGTAACATATTTATTCATAAATTAAGCTCAAAAGTTTTAAAACAAATACATCGTAAATGTTTCATCTTAATATTTATTCATTTGAAAAAAATTAAATTCTTTTTGAGGTGATGTTGAAAAGATCCTTTAATTAAAAGTCGAATTATCACTGCAATTAAGTTCATCAAAAAGACTTGTGAAGTTTTATAAAATTAGGTATTTAAAATACAGCCAAAACAATAAGGATCAATGCAAAAATTTTAAATTTTACTTTTTTCAAACCACCAGCTCTTCTGAGCGCGCTTCAAGCGCGCATAGGAAAAAACAATAAGAGTAACCTCAAAATGTACTTTTCGAATATTTTAAAAACTTCTTCACCAATCAGCTCACGAATAAAAATCTTACGCAAGATGGCGATAGCTCTCTTTTATAAAGGGACTATTTAGCGTTTTTAAAATCAGTTTCAAAAACGATATCATTGAAAATATTTCTAATGAGATAGATGTATCTAGTGTGGCCACCTCTGATATTTTAAATAAACTTGATCCGCAACATCTCTAAAGAGTGAAGAAGTAAAAAACAATAAATGATAAAGTTTTGAGCAGTTTGGAATATTAAAAAATGAATGTTGCGTTTGCTCCATAGCAAAAAGTGGTTTTTAACACTCCTATTCTTATTTTTTTCGGTGAAAAACATTAAATTTAATGCTTTACTAATAAAACGGGATGCACCTGATCGTAATAATAATAATAATAGTGATAATAACAACGATAAATGAAAATGATTTTTTGTGTTTAATAAAAAACGGTTATTTTTGTTTTTATTTTATTTCCTAAACCGTGGATTATTTTATTATGAATCATACATATATTAATTATCAATAAATCTAAATAGATATTTTCTATAAAATTGGTCATTGACTATAGAAATAATTAACTTCATTATCGCAAACTGATGCAATCGAAAGCATATATTAAAATCAATGATAACCAAAACGATCAATTTTTAAAAAAATTCTAAACAGAAGATGGTAAAACAAACTCAAAGCTAAAGTTGCTCCGTCAATCAAAAAAAAAAAAAAAATTTAACAACTAGCATTAACCGTAAAAAAATTGAACCATCAGTTGGATTGTACAGGAGATAAAGAAAGAAAAAAAAAGTACATAGTCGGGAAATTTGTTTTAATCAAGCATCGATAAGAGTACCATTAGAGCATCTCGCGGTTCGTCATCCCTTCGCTAGAGAACGCCAGTGTCTGGTCCATGGGGGCGCAGCATCCCGGTGGCGGAGCACCATCTGCAGGGATGCGGTCGAACCTTATAAGGGGTTGCTTCCGACACCCCCCCAGACACACAAAACATTACATGTATACACGCGTTACTACTGTTTCTTTATTTAATTGAAAAATCATCTCTTTATTAACAACTACAAATTTTGTTTATTTGACTAAGCATCGAAAATTTTCTCCCTAGTTCGTAGAAATTTCCGGTTTTCGCGAGGAGTCGGTACGAGTAAGCGTTTGAGGCTGACAAGCTAAGAGTGTTTTAATCGAATTAAAGTCGTTTTGTGGGGTGGTGGAGCCGCAGCAGCCTTTTAATCGACGCGTCGCCGCGTAAATAAAATGGTGGTCGTGATTCAGCCTCGGAGTTCCCTTTGCACGAGAAATGGCTCAAGTTACATCTTAATTGGTCGAGTGGAAGAAGCTAATGCTTAAAACAATTCGAGGGCTCAATTTTCTGCGTAACAAGACGAAAAGACATTCGTGATTAGGACGCAAATTCGTGAGGGATGAAGTACATGTGACCAAATTGCTCCCGACAGAATTTATTCGATGCCGAGCTGAGAGCCCTTCAAGTAAGTGCAAATCACTATTTCCGTAATGAGTGTCTTATTTAAATTGTTAATTTGATTGTAGGGATTGAATTTTATTTTTATTCTTGCACTCAAAATTTCAGTGAAATTATTTTATATACAAAAATTGATGTTAATTTACTAATTGTTTTTTCTTTTCGATATATGTATGTGTATATTTTTTAAAGTTTTGATTAGATATTAGGTTATTATTATTATTATTATTATTATTTTCTTCAAATTAAAACCATTTTTTTTTTTTTTTTTTTTTTATGAAGGCTTTAACAAGGGAAAGAAAACTTGTTTAGTTTGATAAATTTTCTGCTGACAAAAAAATTTGCAAACTGGAATTTTACAATTTTCTGGTTTAAAACGAATAGCAAATGCAAATGAATTATAACAAGACAGCATTTTTAATTTTAATAACCCATTTATTTGTTTCTGATAGTTAAGAAAGACAATAAGATCCAGGAGGCAGTAGACTCGGAGTAGCAAGAATGAGGTCCTACGACGGAGAAAGCAGCTCCTGCGAGGAGGACGAGAGGAGGGAGCCAATGCCCGAGGCTCACTTGCAACACCACCAGCACCATCAACAGCACCAACAGCAGCAGCAGCACCAGCAGCATGGTCCGTGGCAACGTTCCTCGGCTGCGATCGCTGCCTCCCACCCTGCCGCAGCCTGGGCGGCGTGGGAGCAGCGCAATACCGTAAGTCTAATGCCCTTTGTAAATACCATGCATTACAAACTGCACTGACTCGATTTACTTCCCTCGACCGGGTCATCGTACTTGTTGAAACTTCATTCAATAAATCCAACAATGCAGTTTAAATAAAAAAATTATAATTAGTCTTACAGCTTCCTACGATATGGGCTTTTTTAGATAATTTTATACACTTTTGATGAAATTTATTCACAATAATGTTCAAGAATTATTTTCTATACAGCAATGCATGCACTCGGTTTCGAGATATTTAATAAAATTTAATTACAAGTTTTTGAAATTTTTTTATTAGTTTAAAACCAGTAGTAACTTATTTGTAAATAATTAAAAATAAAAAAATTGGCGTGCTTACGACAGCACGGTTTATCGGCTCACGGTGCCAATCCGGTAGCACTGGAGGCGATGGCGGGCTACCACCAGCCGCAGCATCAGCAGCACCAGGGCCACCATCCGGGATCGTCGCAGGGGGCGCCCGTTTACCCGGGAGGTGCCGATTCGGGTACCAGCAACCCGGTGAACACCGGACCGCCGGGCAGGAGAACTCCTCTGGGGGCCGTTGGCCTTGGCGGCTTTTACTTTCAGCAGCAGCAACAGCAGCCGCTTGGCGGACCGGCCGGCGCCCACCAGCAGACCCCAGCGGGCTCGTCGTCCGCCAACCTCGCGCTTCTCACCGATGAAAATAGACCCGATCACGAGAGGTATGCGTACGGTTTTTTATCTTCTTTTTTGGTTTCGTGCATTTTACCCAGCCACCTATTCTTCTTTGATCACCCAGCGTCCATTATTCAAACGAACGACTCTTTTCTTTATTTTTAATTTTTTCTCATTTTTTTTTCTTCGGATGTTTTAGAAAAATTTCACGATAGAAGAAAAGCTGAAAGTTAATGAGTGAAATATTGATGACGTGAAAAAACAATCAGTATAAGAGCTTGATTCGCATTTTAAAAAATTTTTGAAACTTTTGAAAGCCATCATAAATTTATTAAATGGCTTAAAAATTATAGTGATAAAGCATTCTAATTATAATAGTTTTTGTTGAAAAATAAATTCAATTATGTTTAATTTCTATGAATTTGATTAGCAACATTCAGTGCAATTACCGCAGCTTTTTATAAGTATATTTTTTTAACATAATAGTTTTGAAGCTCAAATGAAAATATTGTCGAGAATACTGTTATGACTAATCACCAATTATTGTTAAAAATTAGATCTGGACGTCTGGGATGTCCGACAAAATCAAAAACAACGAGGCAAGGCAAAAGCGTCAGATTGAACATAAATGCTCGGGAGCGTCGGCGGATGCATGACTTGAATGACGCACTCGACGAGCTTAGATCCGTCATCCCTTATGCCCACAGTCCTTCCGTTAGGAAGCTTTCCAAAATCGCTACTCTTCTACTGGCCAAGAACTACATACTCATGCAAGGTATCTTTTTTATATTTATTACATAAATTTTACCCTTTTAAATTATTATAACATTAAATTTTTTGAACTTTTGTTATCTAATAATTAATTATACTTGTGTAAAGTATACACTTCGCCCTGGATGAATTAAAAGTTATTTTAGTTATGTGAGTGGTAACTTTAATGAATATTAATCAAACTATATCCAAGTAAAAGTATCTAGTAAACTTATAATAATAATACAGTTATTTAATAAAAAAAAATAAAAAAAAATTATCAACTAGGTGACACTCATAATATATTGTGAAACTTTTTTAGCGCTTACAGAAGCGGTTAGTACGTTCAGTTATGTAAATCGCAGCGTAAATTTTTTAAATTGCTCTTATAAATTATTATTTATTCAAGTAAGCTTTTTGAAAACTTTTTTTTAGCATTCAACCGCGAAATACTTGAAATATTATATAGACATTTACTTTTTTTATTAAAAGTAGTACATGCGTTCATAAAACCATACATCTTTTCATCATATCAGTTTAATTATAAATCTAACAAATGTATCTTGATTCGCAATGACAGTTGAAAAGCTTTTTTTTCTTAAAGTTTTAATTTAATGTTCTTCATTGGAATACCAAAAAACTAAAATAAAACTGATTTTGACTAGGGAACGCATTGGAAGAGCTACGACGCGTAATCGCTGTACTGCAATCGCCCCACGCCCACACTGGCGCCCTGCCTCCGACACCCGTCTCGTACGATTTGCTCCAGGGTTTTCCTGGAAAGCTCTTTCAGGGAGTTGCTGAGCTGCAAGGATTACAACCGACTGCAGGCAATGCTCAACATCAGCAGCAATCTGGAAGCGCAGCCAGCCCAGAGGCGCCTG
The DNA here is from genome assembly GCA_038277355.1 of Encarsia formosa. Taxonomy (NCBI): domain Eukaryota; kingdom Metazoa; phylum Arthropoda; class Insecta; order Hymenoptera; family Aphelinidae; genus Encarsia; species Encarsia formosa. The sequence continues at coordinate 19,145,187 of CM076188.1, read as the reverse complement.
TTGCGGCTGGCGCCGAGTCAGCTTGAATCCTCTTTTTGTTATTTACTTTTTTACGTAAATTTTTCGTCTACTAAAAATCAAGTAGCAAAGATACCTTTAAAGATTATATAAAGGAAGAAAATTGAGATTTTTAAATATATATATATATATATATATATATTAGTTGTTCTTAAGGTACCATTTATTATTTTAGGTTTATTTATTTTTATTTTAAAAATTCACAATTAATTTTTGCTAAAAAAAAATTTTTTTTACGAAACAGAATGAAAGAAAAACTTGTAAAAACTGAATTGAATTTTTCAAATTTTACCTTGAGAATTAGAAGACTTTTTACAAATTATGCATACAAAACACCAACGCTTTTAATAGTTATGTATAGAAAAAAAATTTATCTAACGCTCTTTCAACTTATGGAATTTTGTGATTGCAGTAATACCGAAGATTTTAAAATTTTTTCATGAGTATTTTTCAAGATTTCAACTCAATTATTTTTTTTTAAAAGAGAAAAAATTAATAATTTCATTGTGATCAACTGCAGATTTTTTAATCAAATAATAACCTCAATAAACTAAGACTTAACACGGATTTTATGAAAAATATTCAACTTCATGGTGCAACTTTGATTTTATAATGACTAAAACAAACTTTACAAAGCGAAATTGAAATTTTTTTTTCTTCAATAGTTTATTGACTTAATTATGGATTATTGATATTATTAATGAATTCGAATTTCATTTACAGCGAATATAAAGTACGAACTAGTTTAAAAAATTTTTAATTAAGCAACTTTTATGCGTACAAAGATTGAAAGTAATAGATAAGCAAATAAAAAAAAGTATCTGGTGTTGAAAATATGACTGGTGTAATCAAAACATTTGAAAGTATCAAAGTAAATTAAGAATCTTACGAAAAAGTATAAATGTTTACATATACGCAATGAAATTTATAAACGTTGTGAATAAATGGAAAATCAATTTACGTGTGAATGAGGCATGATATATGCGTTAAACTATTTAAGAAATAAATTAAAATTAACAGATATATGCACTATGAAAGTACTACTCAACTTGAGTAGAGAAAATTGAGCCGATTTTTTGGCCAACTACATATTATAAAGCTATTAAGTTTTTAATAAGTAAGTAGGTTTTTATTAAAATAAAGTGTAATCTAGATAAAAAAAAAAAAAAAAAAAAACATGATGCATGAAGCGAAAGTTCCGAAGCCTATTTTAGCGTGAACATAACGAAGAGGATAAGAATCGAAAGTAAAGTTATGGAATTGGTGATTGAAAGGTGAAATGCCTGAGAGAGAAAGAGTGAGAGAAAGAGAAAGAGAGAAAAAGAAAATTTTCCGAGTTCCGCCCGCAACACGATAGTCAATATAGTATGTGATACAGTAAATTTATGCTAGTCGCATATAAAGAATCTTATTAATTTATATACAAATTATATTACATATGAATATACATATTATATATTTATTATTACGAAATAACGGTATTTCGCTGAATCTTCTATTTCTACGAGGTTTACTTGTAATCCGCGCTTGTTGTATAAGCGTCGAAAAGTAGACGATATGATATGAATACTATTTGCTGTAATGTATATCTGAAGTGCCAAGAAGTATAATTGAAAAAATGCGAATTTTTCATGTTCGCGATAATCAAATTGTGGTATTCGGCCTATGAGCAATAATAACACTAATGTCGTGGACGCGTGTTCCAAAAAGTAAAAGAAAACTACAACGAGTCCCGTCATTAGAAATAAATATGATGAAAACTGCTAAGTCAATATTAATGTATAAGACTAATTTTATTGTAATACTCGTCGTAGACAGTAGCAACAATTTAATAAATGTTTAGCTTGAAATAAAATCTATTTACAAATTCCAATTGAATTCTAAAATTATTGGTTTGAAGTAATTCATAAGCAATATTCTCGATTGATCCTAACGTTTATCTGAATCATAATGTACTCTAATAATTGACCAAAATGCAATAAATAAATGTTAAAATTACAACCTCTTTGTAGAACTCGAGGTTGAAAAATTACTGAGAAGCAGTTCAAAGTAAGGCAGTGATAAAAAAAATTTTTCTTCAGAATTAAAAAAAAATTTGCGTATCATAAGATCATTCGAGGATTTTTTTAAATTTATTGAAGACAGTTATTGAAGTGCCCCAAACTATCCAAAATGCTGGTTGCGTATCTCGTTCATTGTAGTCTAAAGAAATCGAATACTCTTTGTTTCTGTTTCATTCTTCTTCAATGGTTGATCGTACATCTGCCGTTTGTCCGTTGCTCTCGCAGTTCAAAAGTTTTCCCGCTGTAATTTACATCATTTTTCACCCCTAGCGGAGTTGATGTCAACTGAAATTTAAAAAATTACAACTTTCATTGTCAGTTTTTAAAAAGTTTATTGGCATGTCAGAACTCAGTTAAGATATGAAAAATCATGCCAACTACCTTAAGAAAAAAAAAAAAAAGTCATTATCAATGACAAAAACGTTAAAAATAAATCGAATAAAATCGAACGATGCGGAGATTCAAGTCTCGAGACCGTCAGGTGGCTCCACCTGGTGTCCGCAACTCAAACCAGAGAGAGCGTGACCTCGGCAAAACGTCGTCAGCCAAGCTTGTGTGCAGCGCGTCGACGCCATAACCTCCCTCCCTCTGCCGAAAGCTACTACCGACTACGCGACGGACGGCTTGGTTTCGCTCTCCCTCTATCTTAGTTTGTGTTCCCGTCTCTCTCGCGCTCCCACGAGCCATCGGCGGTTTTCGTAGTAGGTAGGTAACTGCTGTTGCTCAGCATACGTCCGCCACCGCCAGTTGCGCCTGATAATTCGCACGCGTTTGAACGCAGGCCCTGTTTTTTTCTTACATACTGCTGCTTTTCGGGTGCTTATTTTTATCTTCTGCTTTTTATTTTCTTTATCTTCTCGGTTCTATTTACAAATTTGAATTTTGAAGTGCCTCTTTTGAGCCTATCACGTGACCGAATCGAACAAACAAGGTGCAAACTATTTGAAAACTGTGTGCTAATAACGGTTGGAACTGCATGTTGTTGGTTCTGCATAACATTGGTGTACTAGGGAGTTTGTCCTGCGATTACAACGAAAACAAAAACAAATAAAGCCCCCAGCAGCACCCGGAAATGTAAGTCAAGGAGGAAGTGGAGCAGGAGTTGTTGCAGGAGTCATTAATCGAGGACGTATTTGTAGCTACTGCTGGAAGTTAAACGGTGAGTAAGAGAGCCACCACGCGCGTGGCTGTTTTTTTCTTCTTTTTACTTCTATTTTTATGTCAATCTTTCATCCTTCTTTGCGGAAGAGTTTTTTATCCGGTACCCGCGCTGCGGTTGTTGTCGTCGTCGGTCTTTGTCGGTTGTTTTTTTGTTTTGCCTAAGCAGTGCAGCAGCAGCGTAGGTACGTAGAAGCATACATAAACTGCAGAAGAGTAGTGCATGTGTTCGCGGCGCGCGGTGCCAACGATCGTTTTCACCTTGCGGAGTTGCGGCCCGCGCACCACCACTACAACAGCACGTCAGCCTACCTATACCTATACACGTCTAATAGCTTACTACCACTTTACTATCGATGGAAATCTCTTTCTTTCTCACTCTCGCGCGCGCGCAAAGTCAAGGGAAAACGCCGCTGCCGTCGTCGTCGTCGTCGAACCCGAGCAGGCTGAACTAGTTCGATTCTATATATATTTACAAGCCGATACTATTTCTTTCTGGTAACTTTTGTTTGTACATAAAACACGAGTCGAGTACTTGTTGTGCACACTTTAACTGTTTACTACCCCCTTCCCCCTCCCCCCAGACCTCTCGCTCAACTACCGTGTCGTAATTGCTGCTCCGAAATACCCAAAACAAAAAAGCCCACTTAGTACCGCGCCGAGTCGAAACAAGACCGAGAAAAAACTAAGTGATTTGCGGCCTTAACGAAATTTAAACACGACGTTCGATTAGATCGCTTTAAATGAACTAACCTCACCTTACATTTTCTATTTTTTTTTTCGTCAATTTTTTTTTAATCATCCTATATATAGTGCATTAGTAATGCAATAGTTGTAGAAAGATACAAGAGAGGGGGAGTTGCAGGAGGAGCATTTTAAGAATATAAGAGACGGCGAAGTCTTGAAAGTGTTGAGACAGCAGAGCGGCTGCAGCAGCAGGCGCAAGGTGAAACGTTGTCGCGCACAGCTGGCTCCTTCGATGAGTGCCGCCACCGCTGCACACATACAAATACCAGATACCTACATAGTCTATAAACTGTTGTTGTTGTTGTTGTAAGATGCTGGCTGTACGTAAAGGATGTGTGCTGCATATTTTTACCTGTTCCTTGCTGCTGCTGGCTGCACCTTTATAACCTCCCACAAACACACTTTAGCACGGCGCGATGACACAGGACACCCATCGCAAGGTCGCGATTCGAAGGCTACCGTTCGATTATTTCATATTCTAAACTACATACATTGTAGCCTTGGTCTGTCTGCTTCGAGCGAAATTTCCGTTGCCCTGCCATCTCGATTCCCTACCTGGGTAATCTCCCTTTCGTGGTTTCAAGTCATTTTTTGTTAATTGCTTCCTGGTGAAACTGAACCATGGGCTTGAGAGACATCCTGAATGCACTCTTTGCTCTACTAATCTGTGCGGTCAAAAGTAGAAATTTTTTTCTTTTTCTTTTACCCAATGTCATTTTTCGATTAACTTAGCGACAGTTTGCTCTCTTAGTTACTTATGCTGCTTTAATCTGAAATATGTACATCGAATAAAGATTGAAATAAAATCAGTAATTTTTATAAATGATTATTGACCGCATACGTTTTTATTGACAACCGTGCTTCATCGAAGATCAATCACCGATCTTGTTTAATTCATTTATTATCGAGCAAAAAAATTGATTTTAATCATATAGCTAAATCTTGGTGATCAATCTTTTTGAAATGTTGAAAATTTTCTGTCGTAGAGTAAATAATTTACCATGAGATCAACAAAATTTTCATTTTTTCGATTTTCTTAAAAAATGACAGTTATTTCAATCAAGATTAAATTATTTGAAAATCAACATCGTCTTTTCGAATAGATTTTCAATGCATTATCATATGAGTTGCCGTGAAGTGGAAATTATAAAACCATGCTTTTGATTTACATAAAATAACCAGATCCCTGCAGTAAGGAGTAATTTACTGAATGAGCTGTTCTCCTTCGTCAGTCTGGCCGCTGTCCTCAGAGGTTTGTCCGAGTTTGTCCAAAAATAATGCCCTGAGGCTTCACAGAAAATTGTCCATCTGCGAATATCCTCTCGAAGTCCCACCCAACTGCAGTTGAACAATCGTACATGACAACTGCTTGAAAAAGCATTTGTCTTTTGTTGAGTTTTGCTACTTGCTGAAGAAGTTATTAATTTACAAGTTATTTGTTTTATTATGCTATAATTATTTTTACTCCTTTATTTGACATGGGTACGTGTACGTCATCTCAAAATTTGTGCGTATGATTCTTAATAAAATTTCAAATGCCCAGTAATGTCTTTTCATGACTACTGGAAAGATCATCATTTAAACATCGTAAAACTAAATATAATTATTATGAAAAAAAAAAAAAAATTTAATAAGGCATTTTTTTTGTTTAAATAAAAATAAAAAGAGAATATGCAAGGATATAGCGCAGGATCAAAATTGGGACGCTCGCGTGTTACTCTCCTTCTTCCTCTCACTCTCGCTCGGACGCTGCGAACAAATCTTTCACTCCGCATCCTCAAATTAATTTCTCTCACATCTTTATTTTTGACAATTATTTTTTCTTTCAATCAAGAAAAAAAAATCTACACTGAATTTGAGAAAATATTTAGTGACATCGTCGTAATGTTTTGTTACAGTATCTCTCCGCTGTGTCGATTTTTTTCCTTTCCCTCGGCTCTCCTCCTCCCCCGCGCTCGAGTGTGTATAGCCGACGTTGCCGCAGCGCCTTGCTCTCTCTCTCTCCCTCCCTCTTGTTCTCTCCCATTTGGTCGCTTATGCGCGCTTGGTCTTTCTAAAGCTGCTCTTGCTATACTGCACTCAGGGCCGTGCGCAAAAATTGCAGTGCTCTTGACGACAAGAATCTTTGGCTTTGCTCGAATTAAAGTGCTTCGTTACTCTGTTTCGAGATTTAACTGTTGATTTGTTTCATTATCGGAAAAGTCACTCTGTGTCGATACTCGAAATTTCCACCTCGATTTCCACTTCACCTTATTCTCTTTCTTTTTTTCTAATTTTCAACCACCGACTTTCGGTGAAAGTGGAAATCTGCGGAAAAAATCAGTTTGTTCTAATTGATTTCAGTACTTTTTGCCTTCTGATCACTGTGAATAAATATCGATGCTAACTAGGATAAAGTTTTAAAAATGAAATGGTGTTTTCAAAACACGGATTTTGGGAATTCAAATATCATTATAATTTTTAATATATTCTTTCTTTTTTAATTAAAATAAATAAATGCTCGTTCAAAAAGAGGTTTATTTTTGAATTTACCCGTACCACATATCGCTGTTGCAAAGTCCATACACATTCGAAACGTGTTTAATGAATTTTTAAGCATTTCAATTTTGATTAATGCTTTAATACATATTTTAAAATTTGTCAGAGTTTTTACCAAACAAATTAAAACTTCATGACGTTCACATCATGAAAATTTGAATCATTACATTTTTTCACTTTGCATTATTTAATACCGTAGACTTTATTAATTAATTATGTTAAGATTGTCTACCGATCTACTCTTTTTTTAAAGAAAAACACTTTTGTTTAAAAAAATTTTTTTTAAAATAATTATTTCATCTATGAAAAAACATCTCAAGCTAGAAACTTTGATCAAACTGTGGGGTTAGGTGCGCCGGGTTTTGGTGAAATAATAACTCGAAGTTTAATATTTTTAGACTAGAAAATTTATTTGAACAAGCTCGATGCGAACAGCTCGCAGAGCAAAACTAGACTGTTGTTCTTGGCCTGCCGGCTCGTTACCGCAGGTCAAAAGGGCCCTGAAGTACTTAGTGAATCATCACACTGAAGTATTTCAGGTATAATTAAGGCATCGGGTGTTGGAGCCTTCGTTCGGCTCTGCAGGAATCGTACCTGCGTCAAAATAGAGCCTGAACGGAAAATTCCATCACTCGATCGCCACATACTCCCTTACCAGTGATAACGTTAAAGTAAAAAAATTATATGACATAATTACAAATTGGAGTATTAAAAAAAATAGTACATGATAATTTAATTGATATTAATTATAACAAATTACATATTAAAAAAATTTTTCAATGACATTCGGTCGTTTGCTTAAGAAAATTTGAGAAAGAAAATTTGTAAAAAAATAATCATACACATTTTATCGAAGATATTCGGTAGTCGATTCATTCGTTGTTTCAAAACATACAATTTCACAAAATACAATTTTGCATTCAATATGTCACTGAAACTTTTATTTAAAAAAAATCACAACACTGCACTACACTATGAAAAACCAGCCTGAAGACGATCGGCAAAGCGTACTCGCCTGCCAGATCGCGTTTTGAACCGCGATTCTTCAGCTGTGCCGGTCAGCTCGCGTGCGTTGTCACTTTCATCGTTGTTTGGAGTAGTGCTAACTGGTGGACAGTTGTCCTCGCTGCTGTTTTCGTTGTTGTTATTGTTGTTTGCCTGTGATAGTTGCTCATCGGTGTCGTTTAATACAAAAGCAGGCTTGAGTCTATCGATCGTGACTCTTGTATTCTTGCCACTTTTCAAAATAACGAAAGTTTTGTCGTTTCTTTCGATTACTTCGAAAGGGCCGTCATACGGGTTTTGCAGCGGTCTTTTTACAGTGTCGTTTCGTAAAAACACATGCGAACATGTTGCCAAATCTTTGAAAACGAATGGCTTTATTGTACCGTGGCGAGTCGCTGCCACAGGCTTTAAATTCTCGATGGTTTTGCGAAGTCTTGCCACGAAATCTGTGTGAATTTGCGTTGCACTTGGTGCGAAAAATTCTCCAGGCAAGCGAATTGATTCTCCGTACGTGAGTTCAGCAGGTGTTGACTTCAGATCTTCTTTAAAAGCAGTTCGCATGCCCAACAGTACGATAGGAAGTACGTCGCTCCAAGATACTGTCTCGTGGCATTTTATTGATGCTTTTAATTGCCGATGAACTCGCTCAACCATACCATTTGCTTGAGCGTGAAAAGATGTTGTACGGAGATGAGTGATGCCAAGAAGTTTTCTGAGCTCGTTGAACAGGTCCGATTCGAACTGGCGTCCTTGGTCCGTCGTGACCTTGAGTGGAACACCAAATCGCGAGATCCAGTCCAAGAGTGCTCTCGCCACAGTCTCAGCAGTCATGTCGACCAGTGGTGTGGCCTCAATCCATCTTGTGTATCGGTCGATGCAGGTCAGGATGTACCGGAAATCTCGTGACGGTTCCAGCGGTCCGACCAAGTCGCAGTGAACGTGAAGAAATCTTTCGCTGACACCTTCAAATTCACCAAGAGGAGAGTGTACGTGCCTTGAAGTCTTTGCTCGCTGACACGGTAAACAAGTTCTGGCCCAAGATTTACAATCTTTCACAATGGACGGCCAAATGAACCTTTGCGTAATGAGTTTCTGAGTAGCTCGTACACCTGGATGAGATAAATTATGAAGATTATTGAATACTCTCCGTCGAAGAGATTTTGGCACAAAAGGTCGGATGTTTTTCGTCGAAACATCACAATAGATGCCTAATTGCGTCTCGGGCAATCGAACCATCTTCAATTGCAGGGAGTGGTCGTTGTTATTCAGCATCTGCACTAATTCTTCATCATTAGACTGTGCAGCTGCAATTTCTTCGGTGTTTACTGTCAAACTTACCTCACCGATTCTCGACAGGAGGTCGGCGACGACATTGTCTTTGCCTGCAATGTGCCTAATATCGGTCGTAAATTGTCCGATATAATCCAGGTGTCGGGTTGCTCGTGGTGTGCTTTTGTCCAGGCCTTGCTCGAATGCGTAAGTTAAAGCGGCATGATCGGTGAAGATAATAAAATATCTGCCCTCGACGGCCCACCTGAACTTTTTTACTGCTGCGTATGCACCGTACAATTCGCGATCGTATGCACTGTACTTACGCTGTGCTGGATTTAGCGCCTTGTTGAAGAATGCCAATGGTTGCCAAATTTTGTTGACAAACTGTTGCAACGTTCCACCAACAGCGAAATCCGAAGCATCGACGGTGATTGAAAGTAACGCGCCCGGGACAGGGTGAACCAGCAGCGTGGCGCTCGAGAGTGCGTTCTTTATTTCCTCGAATGCATTTTTGTCTTCGTCAGTCCACTCGATAGGCGTGCTGCCCTTCCTTTTACCTTTCAAAAGATCGTTGAGCGGTTGTTGCAGATGAGCGGCACGAGGGATGAATCTGCGATAAAAATTTATCGCACCGTTGAAACTGCGCAGGTCTTTCGCGGTCGCCGGAAGGGGGATCTTTTTGATCGCCTCTACACGCTCCTCGAGCGGGCGTATTCCCTCGGCGTTGACCTTGTAGCCAAGGTACTCCACTTCCGGTTGACCAAACACACACTTCGCGGGATTTATCACCACACCGTATTTGCTCAATCTTTCGAACAGGAGCCTTAAATGTTGCAAATGTTGCTCCGCGTTTTCACTCGCGACTAGATAATCATCCGTATAAGGGAATACAAAGTCAAGACCTTCAGTTATTTCATCGCTGAATGCCTGAAAGGTTTGACCCGCGCCCCGTAAACCAAACGGAGTGCGCAAAAACTCGAAGAGTCCGAACGGCGTAGTCACTGTTGTCTTGTGAATATCCTCCTCGGCGACGGGGATTTGATGATAAGCTCGGACTAAATCGATCTTCGAGAAAACACGTTTTCCGCTGAGGTTATGCGTGAAATCTTCGATGTGACGCATTGGATATCGGTTCGGTTTAGTGCGTTTATTAACGTGCCTGTAGTCTCCGACCGGGCGTATCCCGTTATCTTTCTTGAAGACAACGTGTATCGGGGAGGCCCACTGGCTGTTTTTTACGCGTCGCACTATTCCGAGTCGCTCCATTTCTTCAAATTCGGCTTTTACGATTTTCAGCCGATCTTCGGTTAAGCGACGAGGACGGCTGAACACTGGTGGTCCGGGTGTAGTTTCGATGTAGTGCCTTACGTTGTGTTTTACATCGTGGCCAATCTCAGCTACAGGGCGAACGATGTCCGGGAACTCAGCTAGCAGTCGATGGTAAGGTGAGTCGCCGTGGATTGCGCGTACTGTCGGGAAGTCGTCACCAACGGCATGTCCTGCAGCACATAGTTCGGTCGCGTTGTCGATCAGTCGATTATTGCGTGGATCAACAAGTAATCCGTAGTGGGCGAGAAAATCATAGCCAATAATCGGTTGTTCAACGTCTGCGATAATAAATCGCCAGGTGAACTGCCGTCGTAGGCCAAAATCGAGCATTATAAGTTCACTACCGTATGTACTTATCGGCGTACCGTTCGCCGCGAATAACGTGCACTTTGATTTTTCGCGTTGGCCACGGAACAACACTCGCGGAAAAACACACAACTCGGCACCTGTGTCCACCATAAAGGTCTTTTTCGAGTAATTGTCTTTCACATACAAACGGCGAACACTGGGGTCGTTTTTAATTGCCGCAATTAAAGACGCCCCAACTAGTTTTTTTTAAACTTGCACGGATCACGACACTTGGTAGCCTTTTCGGCATAATTTTCGTGGTACCAGCAGAGATCTGGGTTTCGAGGAGCTGATGGACTTCGCCCACGCGAACTGCCGCGCGATTGTGAACGGCCGCGGTACTTTTGCTGTTTCTCAAGACGACTGAGACGCGAAGTCACCTCGTCTAACTTCTTTAATACCGCCTGCAGCTCGCTGCCATCACTTTTGCTTACTGCAGCTATCTTGGCGGGTTCGTGTGCCACTGCTGCTATCCTCGGTCCACGGGCTGCATCGATTACATGGATCGAGTCCGCCGTTTCTGCAAGCTGCTCCAGCGACTTCTCTTTTATTGTCGCCAGGATCCGTTGGGTGTCCACTGGCAGTCGTTTTAGCCAGAAATTTCGGAGTAAGTCGTCCGTTACTGGCAGATCTTTGGCCAACGTTTTCATCTTGCGCAGCATCTGCACAGGAGTGTAGTCGCCCAGTTGCACGGGTTCGAGCAGTTTGCCTAACCGTGTCTCAGTCGAATCCGATGTCCTCTCAATTATTTTATTTTTCACATCGGTATATTTTCCGTCATACACCGGGTCGTCGAGCACATCGTCCATCATGCTCGAGTACTTCTGGTCAAGCGCGCTAACCAGGTACGTGAACTTCGAAGCTTCCGAAGTAACACGCGACGACTTGAAATTCGCTTCAAGCCTCCTGAACCACCCCCTCGGATTTTCAGGCCAAAAGGGTGGTGCGCTCATTCCGATGCCATTTACACTCCCTTCGGCTGCAGCAGCCAAAGCTGCTGCGGCAGCCTTGATTGCGTCATCCGTGACTTGGGTAGTCCCAGAGCCGGATTCGTTGACGCTGACAATTCCGTCCTCGTTCACCATTTTTCACCAACAAAATCGCACAAATATATGCCCACAAACACAAAACACTAATCACGTCGGGGTCACCAATTTGTGGGGTTAGGTGCGCCGGGTTTTGGTGAAATAATAACTCGAAGTTTAATATTTTTAGACTAGAAAATTTATTTGAACAAGCTCGATGCGAACAGCTCGCAGAGCAAAACTAGACTGTTGTTCTTGGCCTGCCGGCTCGTTACCGCAGGTCAAAAGGGCCCTGAAGTACTTAGTGAATCATCACACTGAAGTATTTCAGGTATAATTAAGGCATCGGGTGTTGGAGCCTTCGTTCGGCTCTGCAGGAATCGTACCTGCGTCAAAATAGAGCCTGAACGGAAAATTCCATCACTCGATCGCCACAAAACTATCGATGAAATCAAGGTTAATTATATCCCTGCCATTTTTTTATCTTGTCTCATTAAACCAGCAATCATCACAATAAAGCGTGCTTTTTATCATTAGCACTCGTTTGAAAACATTCAGATTAATTTATTCGTTCGCATTATTTCTAAATTAAACAAAATTCTGAATTTTGATAAGAATTAAACTGGGTCTAAGAAACTATGTTTAAAAAAAGTAAAGAATTTAAAAACAGTTTTATAAGTGTCATTTGTCTCGTTTGCGTTAGCTCAAACAAAAGAAAAGGAAACAGTGTCGTCGCTGCAAGCGGTATTGAAATGTTAATGAAGTAAAATCAGAACGAGGCGAGAGTAAAAAAAAAGATAGGCCTGGATCACATTACCAGATAAGAAATTTTGACTCACGTCTCGCCGACGGCATCAAACGCTCGTCTCGTGCTTACAAATAAACAATATTTACGGAAATTGGAGTTTTTGGGATTGAACATGGATCGACGATGATCGCTGCTGGTGCAGGTGCAAACGCCTACGTCACCCCAGCAACACGTACCGGCGATAAAAAATGATTTCGTTTTGCGGTACAGCCAAGCGCATGATATATATATGTCTCGCGAGTATTACGCGCTGAACGAAAGAAAGGAAAAAAAGAACGAAAAAACGCGAGATATTGCGAGTATACGAGGACGTTTTATTTTCCGCAAGTGCGGTATGAAATTTCCGGGGACTCTTACCGGGAAATCACCAACTACTAATGAAATGCCCGGGCGCAATTTTTATATTTCCCTCGTACACTTATATACGTAGTGTCTGAGGTATGACTTTCTTTCAGTTATTCTCATTCTTCTTCTTTGCTACCTTTTTAATGCGAGCTTTGACCGAGAGCTGAAGACGTGCCGTTAGCGGAAGTGAGCTTCCTCTCGTGGGAACGGTGCTGTTGCATCGTCGAGGCATGGGTGCAGTGAACACCGAAGATATTTACATGTACACCAGCGCAACCCGGAATTTCGATTAATCCCTTCCCAAGGCTCCTTGATCCTCTTTTATTTCCCTTTATGTTTTTGTTTTATTATATTCACGTTGAGTTTTCATCGTCACTTGTGATCTGTTTCGTCGTCGCTACCACCAGAGGTCGGCATTGTCTTGACCTTGGTTTTATTCGAATTATTTTATTTTTCATAATGTGTGTGTTTCTTTTTCGAATACTCGAAACGACTCTTTTATTTACTTCATAAATTCCGACATAATTCTGATCTTAATGGCGTATAATTTTTATTGATTTTGGCAGAATATTACAAGGTAGTTTTTTTAATCCAAAGTTGAAATTTAAAAATTCAGTTTTTTTTTTCTTTTCAAAAGTTTCATTTCAGAAAATCGTATTGATTATGTAAGCTGAAGTTTCCAGATATAATGTGTCGATTCACATTATTTTTTTGCTCTTGAAAACAAACTTGCAATCATTTAAAAAAAATTTTTATTTATGAATCATGAGTTTTTTATAAAAAAATTATTCTTTAGTTTAAGGATTCAAAAAATTTTTGGTAGTTGATCAATCACAATCGAAAGAAAGCAAAAAAAGGCTAAATGTTCAAAATTTATTAATTTCTTGTTTAGCAAGTAAATTCAATGCTTGACAATCGTGAAAATAATAAAACGACAAGGAGATGCATCGCGAAGTACCTCGTTGCTCGATTATCGGTGGCAGCGAGATAATTTTCTCTCCCGAGCATTTATATACTTATTACACGGCAATTATCGTATTCCGGACTCCGCGCTCGGAGAGTCTGTAAAGTAAATTAAAAAAAGAAAGAAAGAAAGAAGAATGAGAAGCAGACGAGTCGTTGTGTCACGTGACGAAAGCCGACGATGATTATTATATCCCATTCCACTTTCTAGGTTAAACGCGAACGGACAGTGACGCTGTATATGTTTAAGAGTATCCCATTTCTGACGTCAATTTCGAGTCTACCAAACTCTCACGAGAAATCGTGATAACCCCGCGAAACTCAGCCGCGTGTAAGCGTACGTAACACGCGTGTTTATGCGTATATGTGACTGCCGCTGCACTAGCCATTTATAATCATGCGTGCACTGACTACAGTGTAGATTTAAAACTTCGTAAACAAAGATATCTGGCACTAAATGAATTCTTCGTCACTGGGCGGTGAAAATTTATTTGCTCTGGCTGAGGCTCTAGAAGCTTTAAAATAGTGAAATTTTATTGCACTTTTTTATTTTGCTTGAAAAAATACCGCAAATCTAGTTGAGTATTTGAAATTTATACATGCAGGGGCTAGGTTCAGTTTTGGTCTGCACAGGCGGCTCTATACCTGAAAATACGGTTACTCTACCTGAGATCCGCCCTCTTCAATTACACTTTAGAGATGGTCAATAAGCAGATGCGAGCTGTTTTGGTCATTCGGCCAAAGGCTCGTCAAGCACTTAAGAGAAAACTTCTCATTGAGGGACTTCATGGGGAAAGCCAGAGTCCAGATAATTTATAACTTGATCTTCGTCCTTTGCTCTCTCAATTTTCCAGACGATCCATAAATATTTTTGAAGGAACTGTAATCGTGATTAGAAAAGAAAATGTAAAAAAATGATTTAAAACGTCAAACTGAAAACAGTTTGCGAATATATACCGAAATAATTTCTGCAAGCAATTCTATAGATTAAAAGTTTTATTTCTTCATTTTAAAGCAGATGTACTTGTTTGATCCGCAAAGTTTTAATTTTATGTATATAGTCGATGTTTCTTATTTAAATATCGTATTATCAGAATGTCGGATCAGATCTGATTCTATAGATTCTTAAAATCTCAGTCTTTTCCAACCATATTTTAAAATAATCAAGGTAATTAAGAGTTGTTGATTACGGTATCTCCTTGACTTTTTCCAATAATTATGAGAACAATAAAACGACAGATGTGAATTTTAATCTGAGAATTATACTCCACAACAGCTATATTTAAATTCAAAAGCTACTGTTTGGTATTTCGTAATTGGAAGAAGGTTTTCGGATTCACATGCAACTACATATTACTTTGACCTAAAAAATAAATTGCTCTGATAAAATTATTTTTTTTAAATTCTAATTTACTAATCCAAAATCATTATTTTTTTACAAGAGTTATCAAAGAAAAATAACGTTTGTTTGCAAAAAACAAGGTATATTTTCACCCAAAAGAAACCAATAAAAATTTAAAAACCCCCTAAAATTCAGAACTTATTAAGAGCGTGTTGCTACGCGAATGAATTAATTCTTGGTCAATTTCTAAGACCAATCACGTCGAGATATTCAATAAAATAAAAATAAAATACATTGACATTGAAAAATCGATCAACACAATTAGATTTAAAAGTTTATCAAACAAAAAGTAGGACGATTATAAAATAATAACAACAATAATAGTGCTCATAGAAATAAGAGTCCAGAGTCGGAATAGCTAGAGGGTGGCAAACGGTTAGACCGCCCCAAGTGCAATTAAGTACTGTTGCATCGCGATTGAGATGCGGACTCGGTTCCGCTACGTGGGTGTATTGGTATAGGCCGCGCGGCCCTCGCTCGTTCGGCTCACAAATCTCGATTACTTAACGAAAACAATCGAGGGGATTATTGATTACTACCCCTACTACCTCGAAACCAGCCACCCTTCTGATCTTTCGGCTCGATGATTATCGAGCGACAAGTTCAGCAACGACTCGTTTACATTGTTTAATTTTATGATAAATTTATCCGAATTATCATTCAAGTGGCTATCGTAATGACACACTCAATTTACTTTTGAAGTGTCAGGTTTTATCGATCTGGACGTATTTTTTAACTTCATTACTCTGTACCGGGTTTTTCCAACGTGTCACGGTTTTTTGACGAGGTTTTCGGGGAACGAAGGATTTAAAAACAAATTCGAGCGAAGGCTGCGTGCGTCAAAAAACACAAACGAAAAATCAACGGAAGGTCGACTTTCACTTACATTTTGGAGGTACCGATTTTTTCTTTTCTTCTTTTTTCTACAATTTTTAGAGCACGAAAAAGTACTAAGAAAAAAAAAAAAAAAAAAAAAAATACGCTTGGATCGTATTTTAGTTTGAATAATTTTTATGTAGTTACTTTTACATAAGACCATAACCGCACGTTCTAAATTTCCTGAAGTGAAAGTTTAGTCTGGCCGTAAATTTTTTGAAGTTACACTTTGGTATGCGCTATAAAATACATCCTATTTTCCTCTTCTTTCTGGACCGTGACACAAATTCATTTTTTTTTTTCTTCTTTATTCTTTGTTCTTTTAGGGTTTCCACCCCTCCGGATGAATAGAATATTTAGTGGCGAGCAGCCAGTTTAATATTCATTAGAAAAAAATTTTATTTTCTCGATTTCAGTTAGAACGAAACTAATGGATCCCATTTAAATTTGGTTAAACGTTTCTTTTAATTAATCGGCTTGACTCGAAATTGAGATTTTTCATAATTTAAGCAAACCGAAGCATCGAAAAAAGCGTTAATTTGAAAAAAAAGCACTGTTTTGTACAACGCAGAACTGGAAATATTTGTAAAATCATTGGTCGTATTATTCAGGTTAAGTGATGGTAAACACACAACGCGCGTACACGGGAAAAAGGAAGAAAAAAAAAGCGGGGTAGAGGGGGGATTTAAAAAAAAGTAAAATAAAAGGAGGTGCGTGCGAGTTGCGCTCGCGCTTTCGCTCGTCACGTCATATTTAATTGTGTCAGATAATAAGCGCCGAGGCTGTCGACTTTTCCGCCGATCGCTTCGTACCTCCCCTCCCAGTTCCTCCCCACCCCATCACCTCGACCAGTTTTATCTGCCGCTGTCTTTCGGCGATGACCTGGAATTGTCGTAGGTCAAGGACTCGCTCGGCTCGGCTCGGCTGTCCGCTCACCAGCAGAAGCGAAAATAAATCGGCCGGCTGCTACTGCAGTAGAGGACGTGCGTGCTACAGCGATACTTTTTCCCCTCGATCGCTACGCAACTTTTCAATCTTTGAGCTCGACTTCATTTTTCCGAATCTTGAAAATCTTTAAATTCGTTCAGAGGCTGCATTTTTTTTGTACTTCTAGGGTACTCGGGTTCTAGCGAAAGTCGTAAATAATTTCATCATTGTAATTTTAGGGCGACACTCGTCGCAGCGTTAATTATTGAGTGCTTTCGACAATAAACGCCCTATGAAATTCCAGCAGTAAAAGCTCTCTTCCCCTTCTAAACTAATCGAGGTAAAATCCACCCGAGTTTTGGAGAAAAAAACGAGTCTACGGGAATTCGGCCCAACAAATCAATTCGTCTGGATGCCGGCTGCCGCCCAGTTTTATGAACACTTTTATCCAAAAAAAAAAAAGCTCTTTTCAATAAAAAAAGTCCATATTTTTTTGCCAACTCCATGCGCAGAAACAAATTTCCATAAATCGACTCGCGCTGCAGCTGTTCAGATACTAAAAAAAAAGCGGGGGGGGGGGGGGGGCTGAAAAAAAAACACGCTTACGGTGGACTGCGTATTGTCGTTGCGTAGGTACATAGCATAACTGGATAATGCACACGCAATCAAAGCAGCAGGAGCTGTTGTAAAATCGACCCGTCGAAATCAAATGCGCGCGCAGTTCAAAAAAATCATCCCCCTAAACTTCTTTATTTAGGGATTCTCCAAACTTGAACTTTTCATCTTCAACCCTTAATATCCATGTCCGGCCGGCTCTGCAAACCCGCGGGTTAATCCAACTTCTGTCCGAGTACTTTTTTCCCTCTCCCCCGAAACGCGCATTAATCACAGGGGCAGCGCCGTCAAATTTATGTCAGTACGGCGGCGGCGTCGGAGAATGTTGAGATTTTTTATATTTTCTCGCACTGCAGGAATCGGCGCGCGGCGTGTGCGTGGGGTTAACGCTCGACTCGGCTCTCTCTCTCTCTCTTTTTCTATCATCCGGGCGGCGCGGGCGTGCGACGACCTTTTACGTACATATGTATGTATATACACCCACACTGGTTCGTGATGTGCGTACGTACACCACGCATTACATTACAAGCTCAACCTGAAAATTATCGGGTAAACTCCACTTTTACGCTCTTCTTCTTTTTTTACTTTACCATCGTACGATGAGACACATTCTTTATATATCCTCTGCGCAAGCAGATAAAATGGCTCTGATTTTCAATTATTATTATTTTTTTTTAAATCTGATAATGGTTTAAGCAAAGTAGTAAATCGCGCAAAGTAGTAAAATAAAAACCTCAGTGGCTCATAAAAGAGCTAATTGGGCTTAAAAAGGGGTGGCGTTCATCGATCTCCGGGCGCTATCATTTAATTTACACGAGTCGTGATCGGCCGCCG
Source organism: Encarsia formosa (assembly GCA_038277355.1). Lineage (NCBI taxonomy): Eukaryota > Metazoa > Arthropoda > Insecta > Hymenoptera > Aphelinidae > Encarsia > Encarsia formosa. The sequence continues at coordinate 19,126,914 of CM076188.1, read as the reverse complement.
GGATCTTAGGGGGGTAAAAGTACTCTCGTAGAAGCGCCAACTGAAACGAGTCTTTCGCGCACAATTGATGCCTTAGGAAAAAAAAAAAAAAAAAAAAAAAACAGTTTTACGTAAAAAAGAACGAGCCAGCTTTTCGATAACGGTGTCAACTTCCCCGAAAAACCGCAACCACGAGGAGGATCAGGAAGAACAAACGCACTTACAATTAGCTCTAAACGCGCGCGCGCATCTCTCATTTTACCGCAAACAAAACAACCCGACTGGCACCGGCGACACGCTCCGTTTCGCGAAAATGTATATCCCCAGCTCAAATCGAGGCTGAGAAATAAACAACGCGCTGCAGGTTTGAAAAAAGCGGTGTCGCGTGCCGCCGCAGAGGGTGAACCAGGCCAGCGGGACGTTCCCGAAGACGACGAATATCCAGCTGATAGATTACGATTACCGGTGTTAATAAGAAGAGCCAGCTGGGAACAAAGAGAGGGTCCTTTGTGCTTCTCGCCGGGGTGGTTTACGAAAATTACCAAAGAGGAGGTGCTGGTCCCGCGGAGGAGGAGGAGGGAAGGAAGGAAGATCGGCGTCGGCGCGGTTGCCAGGGTGACCGGCATTGATTACTCCCCCCCTCCCCCCCTTCTATTTCCGTTCCGTCTCGCTCGCTCAGAGGCTGCTGCTGCCGGCGCGGCTGCAACCCTCCAGCCGTTTTTCTTTTTTGCTCACTCTAACCCCCCAGCCGATGTACCATCGCCACCGAGGAGTTCCTTAACCAGGGGGTGGCGGTGCTAGTACACCGAGTTTTTACGCCCCCTCTCTTTTTAACAACTCCTCTTCTTCTTCTTCTTCTTCCTCTGCTGTTCCTTATATTATTTCTTCTCCTCCTTCTCCTTCTTTTGAACTTGTTCTCTTTTCGGCCGTAAATTTTGCTTTTACCCCCGACGCTACCGCCGTTGCAGTTTCCTCATATTTTTTACTTTATGCCCATGCGCTTGTGTAGCTTTGCCATTACGGCTTGTGTTTTGCGCAAATTTACGCACGCGTGTCTATAGATTCTCTCCTCTCGCTCTTTCTATTTATCTCTGTATTCCAAAGCGCTATATTCTTTTAAACCCCCCGTGCGGTTTTTTCATCCGGCTCAAAACCACCTCCCCCCCTTTTTTTTAGTTTCATCCAGTTTTCATATCTTCTGCAAATACCGAGCCCTTCATCTCTGTCTCGATTTTCACCGTCCACTGAGGTTTTACTCTTTTCACTGTCGCTCCATACCGTTCTCACCTGTTTTAACCTCGGAACTGTACTATTCTTTTATCTCTTTAATTCATACTATACTCTTTATCTCTCTTTTTTTACGTAGAAAAATTACGAGCTAAGAGATTATTATAGTTTACCTAAAAAATTTGTGCATTAGTCGACTCGAGTATTGGATGAAATTCAAACTGGGTGACTTCCTTTTGGAATTGATCGTAAAATCGGCGGACAATGGAGTATTTAAAAAAATCGACAACTATAAACTTTTGCAATTTTCCGTGCCAATGAGCACGGAGAAAATTAAAAATCCGATTAGTCGTTGTCCCATTACAACTATACTACCACCGAGAAAGAAAAAATCAAGACGGAACAATATGATTTTTCCATCCAACGCCGCCTTGTTTATCCGGTACCAGCGGCACGATGAAAGAAAAGTGAAAATTTATGTAATCGGGGGGTGGGTTATCGATAGCATTTTTACCGCAGAAATCACTCGCGAGCTCCAGGATTACGAAAACTCCCGCAAAGTACGCGCGTGACATTTACGAGTTAAAATGCCTTCCCCTCTTCGGAGCTTACATATTTTTCCCTCCTTTATATCTCCTCGTCCTTCTTTACGGTCTCACTTTTCTGCTGCATCGAATCAGCTCTCTTTCTTTCTTCTTTTTGTTTTTCTCTCTTGATTTTTTTTTTTTTTTTTTTTTCTTCTTTTTTTCGTTTTTTGCTGCTTTACTTTACCTCCACTGGAAACTTTTTCATTTATTCTCTCTCGGCTCTCCCCCCGTGCACTTCTTCAACACCATCTCATTTGCTTTTCCATTTTCTCTATATCTTTTTACGGGTCTGCCTCTAGACTCCTCTGTCTCCATCTTTTTTTTTTTTCTTTCTTCGTTTTCCTCAACACTTTTGACGATGACGCGTCTTCGGTCGAGGGCCTCGGAGCTTGAATCTGCGTAGTAACCGATATTATTATGCTCTTGCTCAAAATAAATCATGCGTGTACCTATTTAATCGAACCGTATCTATTGGTAATAAAAAATAAGATGAGTTTTAACTGTAGATTGTGACCAATTGATCATCTTGGATAAGATTAGATTACATTGAGTTATCGTGCTGCGGTCATTCAGATGCGTTCTGTTTTTTTTTTTTTTTTAATTTATATACTTTTTTTTTCAAGCGATTGGCGATGATTTTTCGATTTTTATTGTACGACGGTTTTCGAATGAAGTTTATTGTTTGACCCACCGCTGGTGCTGCATCTGGCGTATTTGTAGCTGTGGCGGTGGTGGTGGTGCATTTGTGCGTTTAATTAACGACGCGCATATTTTAAATTTACATGTACCTGATAAAATCAGTGGCACGGGCCAAAAATTTTGGGCAATGTTATAAATTTTCGGTTGTTCGTGAATCACAAATTCGACTCTTCCCCCTAGCCAGCTCTGACAACCTATATTTCGCCCTTAAATTTGACTCGAGTTTTTACCATTCATCAGGATTTATAAACATTGTTTTATTCAATTTAACGCATAATTTACTATTGTTTATAAATCTCGCTCGTGAAACCCGTTTCGTCGAAATGTTCAATTGAATCTTTTTTTTTTTTTTTTTTTACTAGAAGAAATTTTTTATAAAAACGAATTTGTCTTATATAACGCAAGCTGTTGACAGTCGACACGGCTCGTTCAAGGAATCCTTTCACCGCGAGCAACACTTTTTTAAAAGACAGCTTTGGAAAAAAAAAAAAGTTATTTTTATTAATTAAATACAGTACGACAATGGGTTATTTCGGAGTTGCGTCTCACACAAAGGCGAAACGAACGACGCGTCACCTTTATATTCCATGAAAAGCATCTAAATTTAAATCGAGAGCGCAATTTCTGCGCGCAATTCCCCAGAAAGCATCGCCCACCATTTTGCTCGATAAAAATATGTATCGACGAGCGTAGTGAAAAGAAAGCAAAAAGCAATTAAACAGCAACCCACGCGCGTACTTGTGATTAAATCGAGGATCGATCTCCCAACATCGTAGTGTGTTGGTAGTGTGTAGAGGTAAAGGAGCGAGAGAGAGAGAGAGAGAGAGAAAAGTGAGAAGGGCTTAGGCACCGGAGCGACATCAATCTCTCTTAACTTGGCTTGACCCTATTTCGATTTCCGTCGAGCAAAAAAGTCGGCTGCTGGTAGTATAGCGCACAAGTGAGTAGTGTTGAGGCGCGAGCCGTGGCTCGGTAATGAGGAAACGCCACTTGCAGACGTCGACGACGATGCAGCCGAGTCACTGATTCATGTTTACAACCGTGCGCTGGAGGAGCTGCCTCTTTTTTTTTCTTTACTTTTCTTTGTTTTTTTTTTTTTTTTAAGAGGTGGCGATGCGTGCATTGTTTTAGGGCTATTTCGTAACTCCTCTTTTTTTTATCATTCTCGCTTTATCGTCGTATACATTAAGATCAATCAATGCGCGCAACAAGACTTTTTTAAAAACAATGAATTGTCGTTAGTCATTTTAACAGATTGCCACAAGGTGCATAACGTGAATCAGCCGTCGAGCGATAATTATTCGATTAAAATGATTCAAAATATTTTCCGATGCGCTCATTTGAAAGTAAAAGCTCGATCTGACGAATCAATCAAATTATTCATTGACGAGCAGCCGAGGAGGCACAAGAAAAGCTTCCGCGCGCGCGTCCACGCGCCGGACCGTAAAAGTTTGAACGCGTGGAAGTAAACAAACAGGCAGCAGCGCCGCGAGACAGCTGACAGTGGTCTTTTATCACTCTTGCGCTGCTACGTACGTTGCCACCTACCGCAAGCTCGCTCGTGAGCTTTTGAATTCCGAAGGCGCATGCGCGAGGCGTGTGTAAAAGTAGTAACGTAAGTACACCTTTTTATTTAAGCCGTTTACGCGCGCGCGCACGCCTCGTGTAAAATTTTCGCGCGAATTACGTACCGCGGTAGCACGCGTCAAGGACCACGCGTACACGCGGCGGTGATGACGAGATTTTACGAGCTGTTTCCGCGGTTAGAGGTGATTTCACCTATTGATTGCTTTCGCAAGCTCGCCTTGACAAAGGACCGAGGCGACCTTTTTTTATGGGCTTTTTTCCGCACCGTGTTGTTTAGGCAACATCTTTTGAGAACAAGAGTTTGTATTTTTAACCTTGGGAACGAGATTTTTGGAGTATACTTTAGCTAAAAGGGTTATCAATTTGTAGTGATTACATTTATTCAAAGACTAATACGGTGTGTAAAGAGCCGAAGGTATATAATATCTGCGGCCATCAAACTTCCCCGAATCGATAGCTCAGCTTCGAGAGTTCAAAGTGCAAGCTTGATCAAAGCTCTGATTCAAATTAGCCCTTATACAAGTTCTACGTTCGATTTATAAAAATAGATGCTCCTCGATATTTGAAAAATTTCGAAATACCCATGAAAATTGTAAATTTTCTGGTAGTTGCGAGCTGGGAAGTTAAAGCTTCGGGGCACGGTTAAGCCTATTTTTACCGTACAGTTTTTATTTTTTTATTTTCTCGAAACATGAATTGATCACGCTGCCGATGCAACATATTCTCCCTATCAATTGGCTAAAAAAAAAATAAAAAAAATAAAAAAGAAGCCACCCTCGTAATCCTTTGTCGCGCGAGGGAACAAAAATAGAAAAAAGCACGCCTGTGTAGTTATTTTATTTTCCATTTTTCGATCGATCGCTCGCACCCACAAACACACATACACACGTAGACTTAACTGCGTGTGAGAGGAGAGAATACGTACACACGGTAATAGGCGCGGCGCAAGCTCCGGTGCAGCAGTTTCTCCTCCTCGGTCGATATAAGCGCAACCTGCAGGAAGAGGAAGGGAAGGGGGGGGGAGTACACTCGATATCTATTAATACTATTTCGCGAGTTTACTTTGGTGTCTCTCGGTTTTCGATCAAGTCCTGCCGCTGTTTACAGCTGGGTCCGACTAATCAATACCGATGTTGTGCCGTTGCGATTAGGCCGACCGGTGTGTAATGACAAATCACCAAAGTGTATTTTCAGCCTGATGCTTTATTTACCCGGGCAAGGGAAATTTTCGCCTCGCATCAGTTTACGACTGTCGTTGAGAAATTTACGGCCCATCGAAGGATTAGACGAGACGATGGCTTGGAAATCGCTTTGTTTTCCCTTTCTTTTTTAACAGCCCACTTAAATCATTAAACAAACTGTCGCGAAGTACTTTCAATTATTAAAAAAAAAACTTGTGAACGACGTTTATTTAGCCACTCTTAATCCTAGTTTCGGATAATTAGTTTGACGGATTAATTATTCAGGGTAAATAAACGGTACAGTGTACCTTATACCTGCTTTACACGCTGTCTTTTTTGTGCTAAATAAGGCAAAAAAAAACAAATTTTATAATTCAATTTTAATTTGGATAAGTTGCTAATCGCTTCAATACAACTTTTTTTTTATTTAACCGTTATCAGAGTACAGAAAAATTTTTTTTTTCGAGATAACGAAAATGTGTTGATTAGCATTTAAAAATAGAAGCGCTTTATAATTTACGTAAGGCTGAATAATGGAGTGAAAGTTCGAGGCTAGTCTTGCTAGCCACACACGTGGCTATTCGTTTAACTGATTTTACTCTACTGAGTTTAATGTTAAATTTCGATTTAGAGGTACGAAATATTTCACTTTGGGACTTTACCGTTATTGCTTATCTTGATTCACCTATTTTCTGTCATTTAACAAGAACTCTTGAAATCTTTTTTTTAGTTTTGTTTTTTGTCGATTGGGGGGTTCTAAGTAGTATGATAGAAATGATTTTTCCCCCAGAAAAATTTCAACGATCGGTCTCAGAAAATATTACCGTTCCAACCGATACTTGCACATTTTCACAAACAGTCTGAAGTTGTAAAAAAAAAAAACGATAGTTTTGTCAATTACTCTCTTTTTTTTTCATCGACATTTTGTATTTATTGTTATAATTTTTTTTTTCTCATTGTTGCAGAAGCTATGTCGGTTTTAATTCGGGGAAAAATTTTTTGTTCGCTATCTTTCTTCGCTGAGTGTATTTAAAAATTTATGTAATTCAGTTATTCGAGGCGCAATGAAAAATAACTGTTTTAACGTCATTTAGAAGTTTAGCTTTGATCGAAATTGCAACCATGATGAATAGCGGTAGTAATTACAGGGGCTGATAAATTTCTCTAAATCTCTCTAGCTATTGGTAACTGACAAGGTAAAATTATTACACCACCTATATCACGCCACTGTTAATTTAAATGCTCGAATTAGTAAAATAATTCTACGCTATACACAAAAGATATTAATTATTTCCATTTGATTGAACTTTACCTCTAACAGATTGTTAATACACAAATTAAAAAAAATTTTCTATAATTTACATTTTATAATATTTACTTAAATTTTGATAGATGAGTTTTATTGATTTTATTTTTATTTTATGTTACAGGTGAGTCGAGAAAATCAATCTCTCTTTGAATCTCGCTTGGTCACGTAAGTTTCACCACACTGACTGCTAGTAATATATAGCCGGTTAATTAATTACCATGTTCAATTTTTTTTTTTTTTTTTTTTTTTCATTAAGCATATACATTTTCTAAAAGTACGATATTATTTATTAACGAATCATCGAGATTTCGTAGTTCTTTCGACGAATTATATAAATATAATTTTCAGTATACATATGACAAAGTATATTAAGAAAAAATATAATTCTTGCGTAACTGATAAATTCATGTCTATGAACTTTCGTACGTAGGACAAAACTCTTTTTCCACGAGTGTAGTTTAATCGGAAAACACTTGTGAAGTCGCAGGGTGAGTAAAATTTGCACTTGAAAGGAATAATTTTATCGCAAGAAGATTCAAGTCCTCAAAGAAAACAAAGAATTCTTTTCCATACCTCTTAAGATTTTTGAATTATTCACTCCGGACAGGGGAAAATCGTTTCGAACGAAAGATAAAAATTACAAGAAAGCGCAATTTCCAATCGCGAGTAGGTGGATTTGAAAAAAAAAAAATATTTACTCCAATTTATCGGGCGCCAGAGGAACAATGAAAGCATGCCTGCATTCCAGCGGACCCAGAGATTGCTTCCTACAATACAACAGTAGCAGCGGCTATAATAATCTCATCATCGTATGAATTAGAGGTGTGGGTGGGGGAGCCTCTCGAAAAATTTCGCGGTGATGCGGATTTCGAAACAGCAGCAGCAGGAGTCGGTTGGAGGCCGTTGCTTTTCCTCCCTGCAACAATGGTAGACTGTGGCCGAGTTGTGAAACGATTTTCGAGCCACGAGTTGAACCTGCACCAGCGGCTCTTCCTATGTTGTAGCTAAACTCGCCACTGCGCCGGAGTTTTGTTGTGGGTGTAAGAGAGAGAGAGAGAGAAAAGGATTTTGCAACGCGTTCTACTTGCATCCAGCGGCAGGCAGGCGAGCACCTTGTATCCAAAGCCCTACCATCACCGGACTCGTCTGTGTACCGCGCGCACTTTCACATTAGACAAAAACACAGCTCCACCGATTCGCTAGCTGTCTTTGATTAACTCTTTTTTTTCTTTTTTTCCTTTAAGGATTTTCGCCGCAAATACACGTGTTTGTTCACTCCGTAATCCCATTTTTTTACGCCTTCTTTATTATTAACGCGATGTGAGAGGCGGGGGAGTCTAGAAACGAGGACGAGGACGATGAGGGTTTTACTTGCTCAAATTGAAGAGTTTCACAAATGAACTTCTCCAGCCGATATTTAATTTTATCTGCAACTTCAATTTTACATTACTTTTTTTTTCTTAAAAATCAATTTTGGATTTTTGAGATTTCATTCAGTATGATTGATATTTCGGAGAGAAGGAAGACTCGATACAGAAGTGTCGAAGAAGAAACGAAGAAAATGAAAGAAAAAAGTCTCTATACAGCAGCTGTGCAACCCTTTTTTTCCCTAAATGGCTTAAAAGTTTACGGTTTAGGCAGTAAAACACGTGACTGAGCTGGCTGGCTGTCTGGAACTTACTTTCCGATCTATTGTTTCTTGCAACCTGCACTCTGCAGGCGTGAGATTTGACGAGTTTTTCAGTGTTTTCCTTACTTTTTTATTTTTGCTGAAAACAAATATTGCTAGCCGTAAAACAAAAAATATGTCACGAGAATAAAGAATTTTAAAAATTAATTTCTTCGTTAAGGTAAAGATGCCAATTATGATAACAAAAATCGCTACTTTTCAGCATTTTGAATTTTATTGAAAAAATAAAGCATGTTAGAGTAAATTTTTTTTTTACATACTTAAATTTTTTTGTATATGAAAATTGTATTTATTTATTGAATAATAAGTGTTTAAAGTCAAGACCTTTTATGCCCTTTTTTAAAGTCAAGGCCTCAGTTTATTAGACAACTTCAGCTTTGGCCCCAGTTTATGGAACACTTTTACAAGTAAAATCCCGTCTGCGACTTAAGTACCCCAGTTGATGGAACGAAATCGTCAAAATTCGAGGGTTTTATTACTCCCAAACACGAAAAAATTACAAATCTAACTGAAAATTAGATAAACCGTTCCATCAACTGAGGTTCGTAAGTCACAGACGGGATTTTACGTGTAAAAGTGTTCCATAAAGTGGGGCCAAAGCTGAAGTTGTCTAATAAACTGGGGCCAAAAGGTCTTGTCTTTAAACATTAATTATTCAATAAATAAATACAATTTTCATATAAAAAAAATTTATTTAAGTTCCTAAGAACCTAAAATTTAAGTATGTAAAAAAAGATTTACTCTAACATGCTTTGTTTTTTCAACAAAATTCAAAATGCTGAAAAGCAGCGATTTTTGTGCTCATAATTGGTATCTTTACCTTACTAGTCTTTGAACTATAGTCTATCTAAAGGGTGCATATGCAGATGAAACTTCAACTTTATTTACTCATTGAGTAATACTTATCAATACCGCAATAATTATCAAAATAATATTCAAGTTATCGGTTGAACTTACAACTGCAAGAAAAATAGATAATCATAGCAAGGAAAAAAAAAAATATTTTGGTAAAAGATTCAAGACGACGGTTGAAAAGCGCATCAGAAGCAGTCAGCTCTTCTGGTAGATATTCCTCGCACTAATCAACGGTTCAATTCGAAGCAATTTGCAGTGGACGTCGTTGCTTGATTACGAAGAGTCGGTGCAAGTGTGCGTTGTAGGTGTGGAAGCTCCCACTCCTACATAAACCCGGCCGAGTTATCCCGAAGGTTGTCTCGGTCAGCAAACAGGGGGGCAAGAGGGCTGGGATTTTCCGTGGACGGCAAAGGTCACCTTTCCCGAATAACAACGACAAGAAAGAAGAAGAGAAAAAAAAACCTGCGTCGACTGCGATTGTAACCGGGTGGTTACGACTCACTGGGCTTCCACAATTTAATACAATGAGGTAGTCTGTAGTTGCAGGGAACGTATATTACCATAGCACTTACAAGGAGAGCCCAAGGCCTTCAGCGCCGCAGCGCGCAAGCCAGGTAGGCTCCATCGATATTCCGACCGAGACGTTCGTTATGCATATATACACACACCGGCCTGGCTGCGATCATCGGCCTGTCTGTCAATCCGTGTGTGCGTGATCTACTTGTAATTTTGAAGTACGCGTCACGCACTTTTAATTTTATCTCTGCTCTTTGATTTTTGATCGACACGTATAATCCCAATATTATGGATTTGTCGTTAAAAATTTTTGGTTTTATTTACTTATGTAAACTGTCAATTCTATAATAAAACCGCGCATAATTTATTTATGTTTCACGGTTTCATGAACAATGCAGGAATTTTCATAAGCCGCATACCTCGTTACTCCCTCATTAATTCTTCGAGCTTATTTTTTTAAACTGCTGAAAGCTTCAAAATTTATTTTTCGGTGATAACTGAATCCTGGGAGCAACCACCTCTCAGCACCGAATAAAAAGCTTACTTATACAAAAGCACTTGGAGCGAGATGATCGAGAAGAAGAATAAAAAGGAAGAGTGCAGTGGCATATCAGGAGGACGATGACGTCGAACAGCACCAACAGCAACAGCAGCGGGGAGGCTCGACACCGTCAGGTTCGGCTCGTCCGCTCGAATGTAGGTCATACCCTTCCTCCTCCTCTCAGCGGCAAGCACTAATATACCCGCGCGCACCTCGTGTGTGTACGAGCTTCGTGACTCGGCTCGCGTGGACGACGCGACGTCTCTTTCTCGCAGAGGCGCCGCCGTCACGCAGACGACTACGATCGATTTCTATAACACTCGCCGTACAGCCATGGGGGCTTTCCAAATTTTCAAATGCCAACCTTGGATTGCTTTTTATCTGACCGACGTGGCGCTGGTAATTAATCACTGTTTTGCAAGTGCATTTGGTTGTCTTATTCTAAATCAATTTTCTATCTGGAGTAAACTCTGGAGAATTTTGGGAAAGGATCCTGCATCTTCGAAGAACTCGAGGGGCTGGCATAAAAAATTTAGGTGCCCTACTTTGCCCTCGGAGTGATGGTTTTTCATCTATAAGTTACGGTGTTTTCTATGTGAATTATTTAGGCTCGGGTTGATATTATTTTACATCCTTGTTTGGTTTGATCATCCACGGTAAATTTTCCGGCAGTTTATATATGTACGCTTAGTTTCGTCTAATGAGCAGCAATTGCACATCAACGTTGTATCCCAAGTGCTAATTTTGAGCTTGTGAGAAATTTTATTCCTCTCAAGGTTGCTACGATGCTCCACGCAGAAAATGTTTTTCATGATATTTTATAAGCTCTACTGTACATGACAATTAAAAAAAGAAAGAAAACAATGGTTTACTTTTAATTTCTTTTGAGTGGATTATATAATTTTTAACGACATGTATGGTTAGCAACCATACTCTCCTGAACTCGGAAAATTTATATCCCGATCATTTCATGAATTAAAAAATTAAAACTAAGCTATTCCATGACGTGCAGGACTTGAGAAAAAAAATTTCTGAAAATTTATAAATAAATTAAGTCGAATAATCGATGACGCAAACGCGTTTCTTTTAAAATGTCTTTTAGCATCAATTACAACTAATGATAAATTAGCTGCTCAAAAGCTGGAGGCAGTATGCACGCGCGGGAGCTTGAAAAATTTATGTGCGTCGTAAATATTTAATTGGTGCATTTATTTGAAACGATTGTGAATTTATGATGTACCAAAAAAAAAAAAAAAAATTTGAACCGTGTATATAAACTCCGGTGTTCAATAAGCCATCCTTAATCGGTGGAAAACTCGCGTAGTGAAAGGAGGAAGCGCGTGCCAAGCGATAAGAAGGAAAACCTTCCTTATCCCCTCTGGATGATCTCGCGAGAGAAATAAATCGCTTAGCTGCACGGCTGTACGACGGATCATTTCCAAAGGTCGCGGCTAATAATAGTAAACGCGGGTGCGAAAGAGAGAGAGAGAGAAGAAAAATATTGCGGAGCTATTTATCCGCACACACGTGCAATTATGTGGGTGACGTCACCGGTAGCTTGTTGTTACACCTACGGTATTACTCGAAAATCCATCACTTTCATGCAGTTCTGGTGCAGTTCAGGCGTGTGACGTCAGCCTCGCTATTCTTGTCCACGTCGTCGTCGTCGTCGAATGATCTTTTGCATATGTGCGTGTGCATGCTGCTGCTCAATGTTGCTGTACGGATGCTTTGAGTTTTCAGAGCTTCACAATGATACCTATGAGATGGCTCTACCAACCGTTCGGCTCTGCTGATTTTTCAAGCTTCTTATGGTGATTTCGTTCATTGATTTATTTATAGGTTCGATGAGTTGTTTATAATTAAACGTCGTGGTATACTTGGGTATGACACGAAAAAAAAAGGGAGGGCTTACTTTTCTACTTAAAATAGGTTCGCTGAGAAATTTTACAGCAGCGATGACGCATTTCGTTTTTAAAAATTAAAGGCACTCTTCTGTGCCCAAAAACGTAGGCTTATTGACCTCCTTTCAGTGTGAACTGAAATAATATACTCAACTCGGTTCGGTCAACAGTACTCTCTTGAAAATAACATTCTTGCATTTGTAAAAGTGAAAGGCCTACCAAATTACGTTTCCCATTGTTTATAAATTATATCTTCCCTTTTTTTTCTAACTTTTTAATTCGATACGAATTTTTTTTTTTTTTTTTGATTTTTCTTTGATGAACACGTGCTTACGTGAATGTTGAACAAAAAACTCGCAGTTGAATTGTTATCATTATATTCTGTACGTTGTTCTAGGCCGAACAGAAGGCGAACCAACTCTAGAATTCATCATTATTCATTTTATCATGTTACACAAAGTGATACCTTTTTTTTCATGTGATCAACATTGAAAGGACATAATATCAGCAATCATCATAATTTAAAGCAAGAAAGTATTTATAAAATTTTTGGAACTATTTTTTTCAAGAACATGTTTCAATCTCATTTGCAATCATCATCATGATTGCCTGTAGTTATCATCATAGTTTCTTATAATTAGTTTAAACAGATTAAAAAAAATATTCACTTAGACTTAGCAGGTTTAATTATCAATGTTTTTTTTTTCGACAGTTTGTAGACACTATTTGCCCATAAACACGGTTACGGAAATTTGGACTGGACCTATTTGGACATAAGAACAATCGTGAAATGCAGACCCCACTACGACGTATGTACACAGAAAAAAATTCATTGTAGTTGCTAATTGTAAATAGCACTAAACAATCGAATAAGCCTCCCCACACACTGTCTATTAATTTCTTGACATTACTAACAGCTATTTACAAACGCAGTACATTATAGTCATTGGTACTCTCATTTAAGTTTTGTAAAAAATTTTTTGGTTATTTATAAAAAAATTTAATAGTTTGATTCGTCACTTCAAATTTGTGTACATCATTGTTTCTACATAATGGTTATGGTTAGCAAAACTGTTCCCTCCGAGAAAACTTTAGCAGATTTTGGCCAGATTTGGGCAGATTCTACTGAAATTTTGCACTGGGTCTACAACAAATTTTCTGACATAGTTTTAAAATTGTGATACTTATTTCAAAGTATATTTTAAATTTTTACTAATTAAAACAGTTATTGCGGATTTTAAAAAAATTCAGTCTTTTACTTTATTTTGATGAGCTTAATTTAAAGTAAAAGGTTTTTTATACTTGAAGATATAAATAATTACAAAAGTGATATAAGAAATTAAGTTTAAATAACTAGTTTTTTATAGTACTATGATTTATTGTACTTACTAATGAATACTATTTATCCAACGTATTTTTTAAACTTTTAGCACAACAAATTAAATTGATAGCCTCTTAACTCCAAAATTTTAATTCTTTACTATCATTTTTTGCTAGTACATAGTGAAAATATCTAAAATTGTAGTAAATAGAATTAAAAAAAAAAGTACATACCAGTAGAAAAAAATTAATTTTTCAAAATTTTATCTTCTTTTCGTGTCTAGCAAGTGCCGGAAGATATAAATTAATGCAAAGTTGTGATTATACAGTAGTAGCGTACGGCATTGGTAAGACCAAGTAAAATGTTAATAAACAAGAAATCATCGTTATTATCCCGGCGCGTTTGCATCATGCTTTTGCAACTGATTCGAGCATCGATTGCACAGAAATTCGTAAACCGTTTCGTAATTCATCCACGCCGTTTTATTGTTAATAATCTTCATTACATAAAGGACTTTGACAAAAAAAACAAAAAAATAATCACGATAATCATATAATAATTTTACTATCCTTGTAGGAGAAAGAAAAAAAAAAAAAAAAAAATTAACTTTGCCATAAAGTCCCCGTTCAGGAGGCGCAAGCGAGGAGAGAAAAAGAAAGCGTTAAGGTGGAGTGTAATAAAAAGGAAAAGCCGCGGATGATCCGGCTAATCGAGCGTCGACAGGCCGAAAATCGGCTCGCGACAATGGAAGGGGGAACAAGTGGAGTCCACCTCGGCTGCGGCTGCAGGAGATCGTGAGAAAGCGCGACGATAGACTGGGTTGGGGCCCCTACCCTACCCTACCCTACCCCACCTACAGCTTTCTACTCGCTCGCGCTTAGTATCCTTTTGTTGTGCGCCGCAACAGGCTGACCTCGCTAACAGCGAGTATAGTAAGTAGCGAGTTTACCGTTATCCACCGCGGTGCAGCGCCGTGCCTGCAGCAGCCAGTTCATTTCGCTGGAGCGCGGGGATGCTGGCGCCCGCCGAAGGACGTAGACCTCCGCGGGCGAAAGCTCTCTCGGAGGATGAACTCTCCCTGCCTCCCTCCTCTTGCGGCCGGTTATCGTATTTTATGGGGGGGGGGGGGGGTGCTATCTTTCCGTCGAGCTTTTTTCGCACGCTAATTTGGTGGAATGCTTCTATACCTCTCTTGTTTGTCGACGATGGAGCCGATTATTTTGCTTCGAACCGAATTCGCTAACGACTCGCGCTGCCCAGACTGACGATTTTCATTTCGCTTGATAGTCGTAACAAATAACTCAAGATTATCGCTATTTTTAGACAGCTTAAACACTGTTTACAATGACAGCTGCTGATAGTCGAGCTAAAAGAGCGCTACTATATTTTTCCAGTACTCTTTACGTAACATCTTATTTTTCCCAATAAATACAACAAAGGGAAACTATGAAGATAAGTTGGAGTTTCAGACGTAAAAAAAAGGCGTGAAAAGTCTCGTCATTGGAACTATGCTCCATCGCGCCGTGCGCCAGCGCAGCTTTTGGACCAGCGGGGGTCTAAAGTGCGATTAGCCATTTTTTTTTTTTTTTTTTTATTTGGGTACTTCATCAAAGCTCGGTGCAGTGCAAGTACGAATGCAACCCACTTCTCGCGGAAAAGCGGCACGTGTCACCGAGTCTGCGGGTCACGTGCGGATGGCTGCGGCACGATACTTTTGAACACGCGAAACCTCGCTCGGCTCCTACCGTCGCTGCGTTTATTTTTGTTTATCAATAGTCGTTGATTATTATTTTTTTTTTTTTTACGAAGCAGGTGCACTTTTTTTTTTTTTCTTGAAATGCTGTTTTAAAAAAAAAATGACATTTTGCTAAAAATTAATACGAGTCGGACGAATCGCGAAAGGGCCGTCAAAAGTGAATCGTTTAATTATTACACGACATTCGTAAATTCGCGTATCCGTAACAAGTGGTGCGTACCGTAGATAAACAGCGTGGCTCGAATCGGCTCGTGCATATAAACAGGGACCGGAGGACGACACATTCCCGATTCACGTGACTTTATAAAATTTAACGTAGGTAAAAAAGGCTAAATATTTCATCCGAATGTCTAAACTCTCTTTCTCTTCGGCGGTTTGGCCTCGCCTAATTTTGACAAATTTCGTATCAATTTTTTCTCTCTTTCTTCCGAAACGGTTTCCATTGTGCCTACCGCGGTTCGAGTGAAAGTTCGTTCAGTGGGAAAGAGGAAATTTTAAAATCTTCGATCTACTTTTTTTTCAAGCCGCGCTCTCGTAAAGTACTTTTTCCTAGCAATCGAGATTAAACGTAATAAAGTTCGGTTCATGCGATACCCACACACATACAGAGGGGGAGGGAATTATTGAGTACACAGACTCCTCTTGCCGGGGATAAACACACGACTGCGGCGCACGCCGCTCAAGAGTATCGAGCCGAGCTGGCGGTGCTGCAGTGGTAATGAGCGGCCAGAAAGAGCAGCCGCGTATGATTATAATCGAGAGTCATTATCGTCCTCCAAAGGGGGTTCCTGATACGCGCCATATCCTTCTGCGATCAAACGCGCACCCACAGGTGCACTGTCGGGGGCTATGAAAATTTAGTCGGGATTTCGAGTAAAATTATTAACCACAGCTGATGTTGAGAAAAACTGTTTGGATTCAATCAGCATAAATGCGTTAGACGTGCGGCTGTAGAGTACTGATTTACTGCCGTTAGTCTGGAAAGTTGAAGCAGAGTGTTTTCTCTCCCCCCTTCCTCTGCATTATTATTTCGGTACACTCGAGTTAATCATAGGTCGTGCGGCATTGTAAGGAATAGTGCGTAAGTTCCGACGATCGACGTATACGAAAAAGAAGATAAAAATCGGGCGGCGTAGGGAAAAAAGTCGGTAATCGTCGTCGCGCTCAGCGGCGTGCAGATATGTAACCTCGATTATTCCAGCTCATATACAGTGGCAGCGGTGCCGGTGTGTATAGCGTAAACGCCTTCGCGTTTTACTCGCGCTTATGTAAAATCATGCGGACCGTCGTGCTCGTGTGCATTTGATACGTTCAAGAGGGAAGCTTCTGCGGGGGGAGGCTTGCTTGTGTGACTCGTCTCCCTTCCTTCCTTCCCCTCTTCCCACGCTTTTCTAACCCCGTCGTCCTTTATCTGCTATATCTGTCGTCGACGATTCTCGTTTTCCGGATGAAAAATGAAATTTTTTCTCTTCTTTTTTTTTTTTTTTTTTTTTTAACTTTAACACAGAAGAAATGTTTCTTTTTTTCTGTTAAACTAAATTGGATTTTTAGTCTGACAATTCGATCTATTTTTCTGGGGGTGGTACACTTGGGTTTATCTTTATTGTTTATTGATTAAAAACTGTTTTGTTTACATAGATTGTTTGTACATATCAAAATAATTTCTCGAAGGATGTAGTTAGAAAAAAAAAAATCTTCTTATATGAACTTAACAATTACATGAAGGAATAATTTAAAAATTTTCTTCCATTACCGGTCAGCTCATTTACTTAACAGAGTAAGCGCCCTTGATCCTTTTGTGTAAGAGTTTATGCCCATTTGATCACCCTAGTCGTTCTATGCCGTTTTTGATGCGCCCACGAAAAAGGCCCTTGTCATAAACTGCAACTTTGCAAGTCCTTTGCCTGGCCAGCTCTCTGTCGGTAAGGTCGGTGTTTCCTGTGCCTAAGACGAATCGGGTCAGCACGAGGATCAGCAGAATCTGCCTCGCGAGTTTGCCCAATATCCAATAAGAGACCCTGTGGGGATGGGAAAAAATCTAGAAAATTCGGAAAATTATTTGAAAAAAGTATAGATGAATGTTGAGTAGTTCACTTAGCTATTCTAAACTTTCAATTAGCATCAATGACTGTTAAATATTGAGTCAACTAAATACATTTGATCAACATTACAAGAACTTGATCTTTCGTTTGTCTACAAAGAAAGAAAAATCAACTGTATAAATTGAGTTTTGTAAAATTAAAGCTCGAGCCGAGGCTCGAGCCTTTACAGTAATATGACTGTTTATGGACTTCAGCAGTATTATAGCAGAAGTTTAAACAATGATTATAACCCATTTTATTTTGCTTGGTTTGAATTCATTTGAAAGGTTTAAAAATTTTCCACCAGTCACAATGGAATGACCCCTACTTATCATTGAGTTGCAACACTCAAATCATAAACGATTATAAGAAATTTTACCGTTCGCATAAGCTGCTGTTGATTCAAATTCTCTCTACCCTAAAAAATAATTTTTTGAGATCCTGCACGCGTACTTAAAGTGCTAGAAGAAAAATCCAGGAAACTGAATGAACAAGTCGACAAAAGTTTCACGCTATAGCGTAACATGTAAAGGTGTCGCTAGCTCGCTGGTTTACTCGCGACTATGATTTTCAAGAGGTGTCGCAAATCGTAATGACGATCTTAATTCAGCTGCGGCTCGCGTCTTTTAGCAAAATACTTTGCAAAGAGATTTTCTTTTTTAAAAAAATACTTTTCCGCTACAGCACACGCTTTGATGAGCATCAAAGGTACAGAGAAATAAGAGATGTAAGGGTTGTGCTTTTTAATTTTTTTCTCATTTTTTAGTTTTTGAAATTTGGCTTTACACGGTCAGGGTGCATTTTTTTTAGATGAAATTTAAGTGGTTGGCGTTTATAATGAAACTTATGAAAGAAAACCTTTTTTTTTGTCATCTCGGTTTGTGTATTCATGTTTATTTGAAACACAGCGTTACTATTACCATTCCAGTACAAACTGTTTTTATTTGTACCTCAATTGAAAAATAACTATAACTGTTTTTAAACTGTAAGCTTCAGCAGTACATTCAATATATGAAATAAAATATTTGCAAACACAATTTTTCTGCAAGTCTTGCTTTTGCCGAAGTGCGCATTATAAGATAATGGACGACGAAGTAGGGGAGGGGGGGGGGGTGAATAATTTTTTTGCGGTAAAATCGATACCGCAAAACATTAATACGATAAAAGCATACATCGCTATTCACCGAAGAAGAAACGCGTTAGGTCTAAAGGCTCTCCAAGCAGTTTTCCATCAAAGTTGTAGACTCGTTTCGCCGCTAATTCAAGGTACGTTAAAGTATGCGAGGCTAGAGGAGGAGGTAGTTTTCATACCCACATAGCCAGAGAGAAAATCCCATTTAGAAGTTGACCGGCCTGGCGGCTACCTTCAATTCAAAATAACGAAATCATCATTACACTACTGGACGGCACTGGAAATTTCCATGGTCGCGCGCACCAGACAAACGAAAGAAACGAAACGAAGAAAAAAAAAAAAAAAAAAAACGTACGTTTTTTTTTCGCGCAGAGTTCATCGCCGAAATAATCGCAAAAGTGGAAGGAAGGGAGTGAGTAACAAACCCACGTGAGCTCGGAGACGGGATCGATCCTCCCTCGGTGCGAGCAACCCCTTTCGGCTTCTTCTACCGCTTCGGCTTCTCCTCGTTCGCGAGCCCAAATTGTGCGTACAACCCCCCTCCCTGCCCGAGTCTAGGCCGACCAAGCCATCAATCTGACTCCTCGCCTTTCAAGGTCTTTCGCTTTCTTCTTTTTATTACTTATTGTTATTAACACCGTTGGCCGCTGGTCTAATTAGATTACCATCCCCGAGCTTTTTTCATGCCCGTCGATATCATAGCTTCTTTTTTTCGAGGCAGTTTTTTGCAGCGTACCGTTTACCTCAATTAAATATTTTTTTCAACCGGAGACACTGTAAATCATCTTCATGGGACGAACCAACTAGATGAGATCTGAAATTGGGAATTCATCAGAGCTCGGTCCTCTTGCAGGCTTTTTATATTTAGAGAGACATTTTTTTTCGTTTCCTTTTCAAAAAATCCAGCCACGCGTCAACCATAAGCACCGAATAACGACGTGACCCGAAGAAGAAGGAAGAAAAAAAAAAAAAAGAGTCTTCGCTTACACACGTACTATATACGCCCGGCTCGCAACTACTACGGCTTTCGTTCGTCCTTTTTCAACGCGCGCTCACCTTTCACGCGACGCGGGCTACGACGACGAGAGGAAAAAAAGTAAGAGGTCGATTTCGATTCCGGCGGAGCTTTCTTTGTCAGTAATCTGTCCGTCTGGTATTACGCGTAATATTTCTCCCGCAGCGGAAAATTTTCACTCAACCGACTGCCTACTCCTCCCCCAATAATCGATTCCTGCTCCTTTCCCTAGTTTTTTTTTTTTTTTTTTTTTTTTTTTAGTTACCAATAGAGTAATTTTTAGATGGATCGCAAACTGAGAAAACAACGCTCGCGTTTTTGTTTGACCAAAAATCTTTTGTACATTATCGATACATTATTCTAATCAGAGGAATGTAAAGTTTATTAACTTTGTCCGATTTCACGGACCGAGCCTTGGGTTTTTTGATCGGTGAAATATATTCCCGCCTCAAATTAGAATGTTCGCGGATTTGCGGCTGTGTAACGTTCGTTCACCCGCTGGAGTTATATAATCCCAAGTGCAATCAATAACTAATTGGCGAATTTGTGCTGGTTAATATTACTAAACAGCTCTATATTAATAAATGCGTAAACACAAAAGATTACAATACCCACTTGCAAATATCGAGTGTAAACTTTGACCTTTGGATTCTAAACACAAGCAATGTGCGTGCCCAAGCGAAACGAAGTAAAAAATAAAAACTAATTGTTCAATAGTGCCGTAAATAATCGCGTCTTGAAAGTGCGCAGCGTCAGCCAGAGCGTAGCTCGCGAGAGCCGCAAACTCAATTATAAGCCCTCGTCTCTGCCGGCATAATTAGCAAACTCCTCTCTCCCACCCCCTGCTACTCCGATGTTTTATTCAGTTTTTCATTAATGCATTAAAATCGAAACGAGCCTCACGCTCGCGGTATTAAAAACGTACCCGAAAATTTCCGTGCACAACCACTGCGCCAGTCGCCTTCTTTCTTTCGGTAGATGGATGGATTAATTAGTCCCAGCTGCTCTCGAGATCGCGGGGGAGGGGGAGGAAAGTCAAAACAAAAGCAGCCACTCGTGTGTCATGAATTTTTTTTTTTACCCCTACCTTCCACGTTTTTAATTCCGTCCTTGTCCCCGGAGCTACTGCACTTTTCTCATTCTGTTACCTTCACGCATATCTTTTGCTAAATTTTTATTTTAGCCCCCCCCCCCCCCTTTACCCCAACTCAGCGGAAAGCCTTGTTTTCATAATTTCTCTCGGCGTTTCTTCTTTTTTCTGCGTCTTTTGTGTCTCTCTTGTGTGTACACACTCTACGTGCTCTTTTCTAAAATGAATTACGCATTATATTTAGTTTTCCGAGCTTGTGATTACTAATTTAGACTATTTTTTTTTTTCGCACCCCCGTTTAGAAATAAAAAATCTTTGTTAAGATTAAAAAGTTAATCGCGAGAGTGCATTTACAGCAGCATATTTTTTAGCCAATTGTTGGAAGTACAGATAAAATCCCGAGTCCTTCGGGAGAGGGGGCGATTTTCTCCCTTCGGTCGTCGTCATCCCTGAATTTTCTACCTCGCTCATACCCAAAGTTGGATGAAAATTCTCCCTCTCTCCTGGCTTCTACGTTTCGGAGCGAAGATAAGGGTTTATCAATATAAAAAAAAAAAGAAGAATAGTTATTTTAAAGAAGAAGAAGAAGTCGAGGTCAAGTGGATCGGAGAGGCAGCAGGTAGTAAGAAGGTAGGCAGGCTTTCGCGTGATTTGGCGCATTAATGATCGCGCCTATGTGTTTACGAGGCATTCGCTTCGTTTCTTCTTCTTGTTCTCTCGCTTGCCCTCTACTTTAGCAGGAGAGGGAGGAGAGCGGAATCTCTGAGTAGGCTGCTGCTGCTGCCGCCGCTGCGCACCGGCTGGCGGCGGGGGGAGGTGGCCCGAGCATTCCAGAGCTTCCAGGGAGGCCGGGACTCTCTTGCTACACTAGCCTGCAGAGCGAGAGAGAGAGAGAGAAAACCTGCTGCTGGTGCCGAGAAGCAGCGAGGATAAGCTTTGTTCCTCCTCCGCTGGCTAGATCATCGCCACTGCTTCCATAATACCTATAATACCTGCCGCCTGTAAAGCGTTTTCATAACCGGACGATTGTTATTGCATGATCATATGGATACTTACATCTGAACTCTTATTGATCAATCTCTGAATAATGCTCTTTCGGTAGGCTCAGCTCAAATTCGTGCTGGTTTTGAGGCTAATAAAATACCCCGGGTAGATGAACTGCATAATTTATTTCCTCATCCCGTACGGAATAATCAACCCTTATGTCTCAGGAACCATTAAAAACGTAGGAGGATATATATGTATGTAAGCGACGGAAAAATAGTTTGCGAAGAGATGAGTACGGCCGGGCGGGGGTTGACACTCCTCCTCGAGTGTCTAGCATAAAAGGGATTATATAGGGAAAGAGAGAATTTTAAACGCGACAGACGGAAAAGATGGCGAGGCTCAGGGGGGAGAAGAAGAAGAAAACGCGTTGCGCTCGAACAAGTCGTTTTATTCAGGCTCTGTTCCACGGCGTATACCGTGCCTGCTAAATGTATGTCGTTGCAGCGAACGCGCGAAATCCTTTTTCCCTAATTAAAGTCTCCGGGCTTGTTTCCAGCTTCCTTTCTGTTGCACCCACTGCTCCCTCAAATGAAGCTTATTTCGGTGCTAATGAAATAGTGGATTTAATTCCTCTCGCTTTCTGTTGCTGAGCGCTCTTGTCAGCGCATTGATTACCGGGGAAAACTGTTCGTTTGAAAAAAAATAAACAAACAAACAAACCAAGCATCATGAAATTAAAAGTACTAAAATTTTTTCATAAAATTATAAATATTTTCAAAGGATGTGAAGTGTTTGTGTGTGTCTCTGTATTTAGGAATTCAGTCGACGGAACCGGCTGATTCATATTTAAAATATGTACTCGCGGAACCAATAAATCAAAGTGTAAAAGTTTGCGCGCTAAAAATTAATAATACCTATCATTTTGCACTATGAAAGAAAGACGAATACTCTATTATAAAAATATACATCTGTCGTCCAAGGGATGTATTTACTGAGTTCATAAAAGAATTTGGTTGAAGTATTTCAATCTGAAGATTACATTTTTTTTTTTTGATTCGTAAAATATTAATTGAACGCATGGATGTAAGCTCGTATTTTAAAGACCATTAGTGTCACGGTCAACGATAGTAAAGTATTTTCATTAGAAAAAATGCTTGCTCGGTAGGAATTCAACTCAAGACCTGGAAACTACTGTAACTGCTCTTCGGAGAGTGCAGATTAAGAGCTTATCGAGGCTAAGCTTTTTGCAAGCTCGACAGCGGTAAACAATAAACCTACAGAGTATAATAATCATGTTTCGATTGGTGAACGAACATTGATTTAATTTAATCCCGATTGACTTGTCAATAAAAAAACGCGGCCGAATCGAATCAACTCAAAAAAATCTTGCATAATGATCACTTCCTGCAATCCATCCTGCAAATCAAATTCATCCGAACTAAAAAAAAAAAAATGTCTCGTTCGAATAAAAGGCAAAGATTCGGATGGCGGGGCTTTCCCGCGCGTGCGGAAAAAAGGCAGCTGCAGGGAGGATAAAGCCGAGGAGGAAGTTTTGAGTCCCCCCTGGCTTCCGAAAAAGGGGGGGGGGGGTAATATCGGTGGACGGGCGCGGGCGTCTCGTAAAACCCGGGCTGCTCTCCTTCTTCTTCCTCGTCGTCGTCGTCGTCGTCGTTTGATCTCCTGCTGCCGTGCTGCACTGTCTCTTTCTCCGCAGCGTGCTGCTTTTGTACTTCCCAAGCATGCACCAAGTATAGGTTATACGCCATAGCGATGCTGGTGCAGGTTTCTCTTCTCGAAGTGTATGGGTGCGAGCGTTTGGCTGTTTGTGTGCAAGTTTATGCGAGAGAGCAGAGGAGGGAATCCACTCTCTTTCGACAATGCGAACGAGTGCACGGACTTTGAACTTGCTCGCTCGCTCGGTTGTTCTCCTTTTTTTTCTCTCTCTTCCTCGCTCATTTTCATCATTTTTTTCTACCCGTTTCTACCTTCCTGCCTCTTGTTGTACTTTGGGGCTCTTTTTCATCTGATGTTTGCTGATAGTGCCTCTGGTTGGTTGCACTCTGTAGAGAGAGAGAGAGAGAGATTCCAGAACCACGTGAGATCTTGTGAATAATCCTTTTTTTACCCTCGATTGCGCAGGTACTTGTGTACGTACTTGCTCTTAATAACTTTGAGTGATTGGTCGTGAAAAGAGAATGATCATGGTTGGGTATGGATAGATATATACTAAGTGAGTGTGTAAGAGAGGACGTTAGTAGGGCGCGAGTGCACTGTAATGCAATTATTCAGTCGTTGCGGCCTGCGAGCGTCTTATTGGATTTCCATACTGGGACATGCATCGATTTTAGTCATTGGAAATTTAAAAAAATCTTACTTTTTCGAGGATATACGGGGATTAGATGCTTCTTTTCTTTTACCAGACTCGATTTTCATTACAGTTATTATTACGATTGACTGGATTACGTAACTTCAACATTAATGTTGTTTTCTTTCAAAATTGGCAATTGGTGTATCGTTTTAAAATTGGTTGACTTTTCAATTTTGTAAAATGAACAATTACGTAGACTCGGTTTCGTGCTATTATTAGACTCTGACATTAAATTCTTGCCGCGGGCTGCTCTAATTTTGTTAATTTGAATTGAATAGAACGTATTTTGAATGCGGCGCGGGGTACGCGCGGACATAACAAAAATACACGCTGATAATGAGGAAGCGAACGACATTGTTTTAGATTTGTTCAATGAGCGCGTAACATTGATTGAAATTTTGGTTTGGTTTAAGCGTCAAAACCTCCCAAGGCTGATAAGTTAGCTGATCGTAAAACATTTTCCACGAAAATCGGTTTTTCTTTTGATAAAGGGGGATTGGAACGAGGTCAGCGACACCGTACCGAGTTTCGAGTACCCACATCCAGAAAGGAAAAACTAAACGAATCTAAAAAGTCCAGGGTAAACCGTCGAGAA
Organism: Encarsia formosa; assembly: GCA_038277355.1. NCBI lineage: Eukaryota > Metazoa > Arthropoda > Insecta > Hymenoptera > Aphelinidae > Encarsia > Encarsia formosa. Next base: position 19,102,494 of record CM076188.1, on the reverse strand, counting down.
ATGACCAGATGTACGACCCTTCGATTAGATCCGGCTGTAAGTGAAAATCAAGTCCACTGCACCGGCGGTCGGGTGCAAACAAAGCATCCTCCTCGGATGATGACAACAATGCAAGGCGCGCGCGCCAAAGAGGAGGTGGTAAGGGGGGGAGGGGGGCGTTCACCCCCCCCTGCGTCTATAAATACGTCTCCGCGTAAAAATGTTTCGGTTGAATGCATTATCGGTGCGGTCTCGATCCTTTCCCAAAAACCTCCGAAAAAAACATCTGTAGATTGAAAAAAAGAAAAAAAAAAAAAAAAAAAGGATCGACGAAATAGTTGGCCTCGCGTATAGGGTGGTGGGTAGGTGCACGCTGGTACAGTTGAAAAGCGCGCAGGCGCCGCTGCTCGGGCTCGTTCGTTGAACCGCCGCCGCTGCTGTCGGCTCGGCCGCCCCCGTCGCCAGCAGCCAGTGCAGCACCAGCAGCAGAGCCGAGAGAGAGACGTCAAACCGCGCGCGGCTGCTGCTGCAGCTATTCGCCTTTGTATAATAGGATCGCTGGCGGGAGCTAGAGAACGCTTTGGAGAACCCAAATTATCCGCTGCAGCAAGCTCTAATCGAAATGCTAGAGCCTTTTTCGAATAAAGTTTCGAGAGAGCTTGGTCAATCTGATAAATTTTTTAATTCTTGCCCTGTATTACTTGAGTTGAGATGCGCTTAATTATTAAATCGGTGCAGCGTTGGTTGATACCGAATAAACGACAATGATTAGCGTCACTCAATTACGGATCCTTATTTGTCGGGTATGAAATATCATTGAAACAACAACAATTTACTGAATCAACAGATTAAAACCGTTACCTCATCGCGATGCATCGTCTATTCACGTACTATGATGCGTACATCGTATTAGCAGGGAGAGGGAAGGAAGCCCTCGGTGCGCTGCTGCACCTGATTACGAGAGAATAGAGCGCACAAAGGACAATCAATCGATCCTGTAAATCGATACCGGTACCCTTTAATGGGACACTTATTAACGAGACCATTAACATTTAATTAACCGTGTTCCAAATAAAATTAAGTGAAAAAAAAAACTCAAACGATTGGGTGTTTGTCGAGATTTGGCCGAGGCAGTCGAGCAAAGTGATTTAGTCTGAACGCTTTGAAAAATCCCCCAAAAAAAAATTCCCGGAGCAGCTTGCAGACAAAAGCCATGGGATGTTGTAGGACCCGGAGACCGGGACTGGGGGGGCTCGGAAGTAGGTATTAGTTGCATCGACGACGGGGTGTTGTTGGTGATGGTAGGCCCCACAAACACAAACACGATCATAATAAAGCAGCTGCCAGCTAGCCAGCGGTTCGGCTCGAAAGAGAGAGCCACAAATACACAAACACACAGTGTCGGTGGGGTAGTGGTAGTAGGAACAATACAAATACACAGCCAGCGGCAAGTTCGACACCAGCGAGCGAGCGCTCGTGGCCGAAGCGACCCGAGGATCGACGAAGCGGCCCGCGGAGCCGAGAAGTGCGTCGCCTCTCTCCAGCACCATCCGCGCTACACAGCTGCGGCTCTATATCTATACACGCGGCGGCGAAGCCAGGCTGCCTCTGGCTGGTTGGCTCGCTGGCTCATTCCGCCGCGAGCCGGTGAATGTGCCAGTCGCAACGCCGCGTGTCTCCGGGGGGGGGGCCGACGGTAGCCGCCCGCGCGCGCTCGTACCAGGAGAAAGGAGAACTGCTGCACGCCAGCAGCAGCGTCATAGATAACACGACGACGACGAAAAGACTCTTCGTTGTAAGCCGTAAGCTACAAGTGTCGCTCGGTGTCAAATATTTAATTTGATTGTTACAATTTAACGAATCGAACTAAGATTACGGCTTTTCGAGGAAGCGCTTGCGGTCGGACAGTTTGGAGTACGAAAAATACGAGACAGCTGCAGCTGCAGCAGGCGGAAGCCGACGATGTTGCTGCTGCAGACGACGAAGCTAAAGCTGCTGCTACGATTTTAATAGTTGTGTTGTTGTGCCAAGACACTTGTGCGTGCGTACTTAGTGTGCCGGCCCATGGAAAGTTTCTCCCGAGTTGCTTACGGACGGACGGTCTGATTGGACCTGGACAACCCAGAAGGTATCGAATCTAATTGTCTTTCGTGTTAGATTTTCGGTTTTTTGTTTTAAATTTTGACCCGCGCAAGCGCTACCGACGATTGCTTATTTTTAGGGGGGAGGAGGCGGACGAGGAGAACTGGTTTTCTCAAGACGATTCTACCGCAAATTTAAATAAATAACTCCGGCATTAGTATTTTAATTGCGCCGAGAGAGAGAGAAAAATAAATGAAAAGAAAATCATCACTCTCGATTTTAACGAATAAATATTCACTTTCCGATTCTGCGGCGTGATACGTGACTAATCAAGTGACTAATCAACTTCTGCACAGCCGAGTGATAAAAATAAGTTCACGTGTAAATGAACTGTTTCGAATTTTTCTGCAGTCAATACACTTTTTTTTTTTTTTTTATGAAGCGAGCTGAGGGATCGTCTATTTTTCGTTTTTTAATTAAAAAGTTTTGAAGCAGACTGGCGGGGGGAGGGATTTCTCGAAAGCCGTTTTGAGAGAAGATATTGTTCATCAAATTTTCACTCTAATCCAGAATGCGATGTAAAAATTAACTTTTGTTTAATTTTCAAGTAAAGTGAGAGCAATATAATTAAACTCGGGGGGGGGGGGGCGTGGGAGTGTTTTTGCTCGAAAACTTTGATGAAGGCATCATCTATATGTTTCCTTTTTTAATTAAAGTACTAAAGTATAAAACTTTTCTACGGCTATATTCTTTTTATCGTTTTGAATACGCAATTTTTAAGAGAAGAAAAGGAAGAAGAAGAAGTGAAAAAAAAAAGAAAAAAACTTAAATTCGTTAAAGATTATTATCGTTCAAACAAAACATACCAAATTGAATAAACACTGATCTTGGTAATAATTAAAGAAAAATTTTTTTTTTTTTATCGTAACCGTAACGGTTGAAACTTTGTTTCCAGGGACGACAAAATTCAATTTGAATAGAAATTTCCGAAAATACAAACTCAAGTTAAAAGCACGAAATTTTTTAATAAAGCGATAGTTGGAAAATAAATTTTAATGCTGTTACTAACTTTAACATTTTTTCCAAAATCTTATGAAAAACATAATTTAAACTGATTATTCAATTGAAAAAGCTAAAATTCATTTAACTAAAAGAATAAAAAAATCTTAACAGCGTTACAATTCCTGTGACATCATTGTCCACTCTCACGATAAGATAAGCGTGAAAAACCGCTTCGAGTAGTAATAATTACTCGAACAAATCTCATTTTGAAACTTCCATATTTCAACAAGAGAAATTAATTTAAACAAATTACCGAACCTTTTTCAATTAGAATTTATCAATCACCCAAAGATCCGCATATCAAATATCGAACAGAGTCGTAGAAAAAAAAAGGGGGGGTGAGGGTAGGGGTGGAGGAAAATAATCAAATCAGGCGTCAATTGACCGATCAAATTCGCGAGCATGTCCCGCGCGTCAACAACCCCCCGGACCGCGAGAAAAAAAAAAAAAAAAACAGAGCCTTTCAACTTAACGTCACTCAGTGTACATCCCAGCGGGGGAGGGAAAAGCCCCCACGTGCATGATTTTTCCATAACACCAACAAGCCGGCGGCCGTAAGGTCGCAAGTAGAAAAGTCCGAAGCGATCGGACCGCCCGAGAGGTCGTTACAGTCGACACGCTAAAACAATAACAAAAATACGGCGGCCGGACGAGGGAAAGCAATGTCTGGTGCGGCGGCGGTGGCATTATTACACGGCGGCGCGGGCTTATTGATCCCTCCTCCGCCTCCCAACTCCTCCTCCGACTCCTGGTGCCTACCCGAGCAGGCACCCCCGCACGTATCCTAATATTTTAGACCTCGCTAATAGACCCGGCAGATCAGGGGGGGGGGGGGGGGGGCCGAATCCGAAGAATCCGAAGAAAAATCGCTGCTGCGGGTTCCTCCTTTCAATCTCCGGGATATCGTGTTTCCCTTACCCCCCCCCCCTTCCTGTGTTTGCACAGACGCTGGTTATTACACTTACCTTCACCGAGTCTCTTCCTTGGTTTTTGGGGATGATTTCAATTAGTCACCCTGACGGGCGGAGAAACACGATAAGTTCTATTGTTTGGGTTTTTTGAATTAATTTTTGAAAAAACTTATCAACAGCGTAAAAATTTTTTTTTACTTTACATTTTTTTTTTTTTTCATTTTATGACTGAAATATCACGTACGTTTGGTGATAAAAGCTTTTTACGTAAACTTTTCAAAGCCACTCAAATTTTTTTTTTCTCTCTTTTTCGTCAGCTTTTGCCTCTTTGAACATATATTCCGTCGAAGCTTTTTTTATCTATTTTTTGGTAAAGCAATTTATTTGAATATTATTTTACCGCGCGAATTCTTGAAAAGAATTTTCGATACCAATATAAAGATCTAAAATAACAGGATCTTTTTGTTTTTAATTGTTGCAGAAGGTGACACGCCGCGAGATGGAATCGCCTTCGGGCGAGGAGCTTCTCGTTAGAGCAACCGAGAATGATTCCGGCCCGACAGAGGAGAACAATCAAAAGCTGGTGCTGATAACGCCGACGACGAAGACGTCCCAAGATGACCCCGTCAACGCCTGCAACGGCTATGACTTCCTCGACGACCTGGGACACCTAGCGGCGGCCACTGCTCCCGCCTCGCCCAGGTCGGACGAAAACAACGCCGAAGTTACCCCAGACATGGGAAACTACGTTTCCAGAAGTTCTTCCGAGGAAGATCTTAGGTGAGTTTCGTCATTGTATAAAAGCGCTTTTTTATTAACTGGACTGTTTTAACGCTCGTACGTACGACCCGGAGCTTTCAATTTTCACTTTAATCATGCACAGCTCAGCCCTGCATGGACATTTATTTGTCCAGTTTTATGTCTTTCACCTTTGAAAATGAACGAGTTTACTTTGATGAGCCTCTACACTGCATACTCAAATTCTCGCTTTACTAATTTCAATTTAATCAAACGCTTTGATGACTAAACTCTTTTTTTTTCAATTTCTTCATTGAAAAATAGTTAACCGCCGCTTTTTTGAGAGATAGATTACCAACCGTAAAAGTTCTTCTTCACTTCGATTGATTGAATTTAAAAAAAATATCCGTAAAACGTAACAATAGTAAATGTCTGGAGAAATATACGAGCTTCCATTTGAAAAGTTAAAACATTACGGCGATGATTATTTGCACTCACTGCATGAATTACACTATAAAGTAAAAATAACGAACTCGTAAAGAGCGGAATGTTTGTTATGAAGACACGTAAGGAAATTAGTACAGTTTCAGGGTGCATGCAAATCGTTAAATTTAAAAAAATTGACCTCTTTACCTATTGAGGAAATAGTAACAAAAAAATACGGTCAAAGTTGATTAATTAACTGGTCTAGCTTGAACCAGAGTTTTAGTACTTTAGCAATATAACATGCACTAGACACTTTAATTCCATTTAAACCTAGTTTAAAAATAGTTTATTTTACTGTTTTGGCTATAATTTGTAAAAAAAACCTTTTGAAAAAATAAATTTATTTCAACTTTGAAATGAAGGAAATAACTTTGGTTCGTGAAATTCCCCTTTAGAGCTTATTAATTAATGATAACTTTTATATTTTTACTCAGATACCTCTTTATTTAATTGAAAATACAAAAAAATCAAACGTATACTTATAGAATTACATCCCAATACTTTTAAAAACTCCTTGAATCCTTTATTGAACCGTAAACAAGATAGTCATCAAACTTGTCTCTGAATAACGCTTAAGATTTTTACTTCAATAGCAGATTTACATTAAATATTTTGGATTTATTTTTTTTAAAACGTAGTCATCTCACTCGCGAAATCAGTGTACCTATAGTTGTGCAAAATTAAAAAACAAATAAAGTTTTTATGCCGTACATTGAGTAATAAAAATTAAAAAATCTAATCATCAAAAGATCTCCTTAAAACATTTTATTCAATTCATGATAAAGTTTATTCATTTTTTTTATCAGGTGGTATTAATAATTAATTAATTTATAAACACCGAGTAAGCGACAGCAGAAGTTGTATATCAATTAAATTTTCTGTAAAACGAAGACTCACACTGTATCTTATTACCACTTTTATTGAATTTTTGGGAGATTACTTTTTATGACTTGCGAATGAGCTGTTATAGTATGTTCATTATTTGCTGAACGCGAGAAAATTTTGAAAATCAGCATTTTTCAATTTAAAAAAAATTTTACCTTGGAGAAAATTGATGCTTACTAGAAATCGAGAAACCTTTGATCACAATTTTTTTTCAAAAGAAGCTATTCCAAAAAAAAAATTTTAATTTAATTCAAGAAAGTTTCCTGGAATATTTAAAAAAAAAAGCTTTTATATTTTCCCTCATGGAGCTTCTAGTATATTTTTTAAATATATTACAATGATACGAATGCCCTAAATGAACGAGACGTCAAATAGTGTATTCAAAGAAAATTTTTTTTTTATTTTGACAATATATTTCATATTTTTAACTGGTCCACAATTCAAATTGATGAATTGATTTTTGTTTAGGCTAAAAAAGTCTGATAGATCAAAAGTAACCCTGGCTTAACTTATTTCATTAAATGAGAAAACAAAAAATTATTGTTATTGATCTTTAAGCTTATAACTACAGATTGACATTGAAACCAAGCTCGTACCAAATAATAAATGATTTTATCACATCTGTGAAATATAAAATTTATAACTCGTTAAAAAAAACCAATAAAGAAATTTTATTTTAAAAACGCTAGGTAACACAAGAAATGTTGACAATCATTTCGTAGTTTTTTTTTCGTGGAAAGCTTACTGTTGAACGTTTTTTCCGTTACAAAAAACGAAAAAACATCTTTTAATTTTTTTAATGAAAAATCGTTGACTTGACACTTCAGACCTTATTCGTACGTGGTATAAAAATTATGAATAGACCAAACTTATACTCGAAAGCGATATTTTTACAATTAAAAAACGATCGTGTATTCTGGTGCGACGTAAACTATTTTCTGTTGTAACCAAGTAGATGATTGAAAATAACCGATTAATTCAAAATTTCGATGAAAAAAAATGTTGAATTTATAATTTTCAGGTTAGACGACGTCCCGGCCACAAATAGTTGTAAGAAAACCAAGGAATCCGAAAGCCCGAGCAGTCCAGACTTACCTTCGACAGCAGGGCTATCGACTCCACCGAGAAGAAGAGCCCCGCTGGGGTCGAGCGCGACAGGTGCCGCGGACTTCCAGCCGATTGGAGCCGAGGTATCCGCGGAGAAGGCTCGACAGCTCAAGAAGGAGATCCGACGACTTTCCCCCATCCACGTGAGCCAGCGCGAGCGGACCCTGGCCGAGATTTCGCTAACAACCTCGGCCCCGGGTGAGCACGCGTCATCTTCCTCGACCGGCTCAGCCTCCTCCTCCTCCTCCTCCTCCTCCTCCAGTAGTCCCGTTGAAGAAACTGCCACCAAGGACGAGCGAAAACAAGAGGAAGAGCAAGCCGGTGCTCAAAGCGAGGACTCCGACAGACTGACCGATAGTAGTAGTAGTAGTAGCAACCGTCGCGAGCTAGTTATCAAACTGTCCCGGATCGACTGCCAGTCCCCGACGACGATGCAGACAGCCGAAGAACTAGCTCTTCTCTCCGAGGGAGGTGCCCCCGACGAGGTCGAGTCCTCCAAGACGAGCGACAGCAGCAGGCGGACGGTCGAGCCCTGCCCCTTCGGCACGAACCTAATCCTCGAGCGCTGCGACAGGAACGACGATATGCCAAGCTCCAAGGCCATCGTCGAGAAGCTTCACTACGGCAACGAGATAGAGTTCTCGTCGCCGGCTGCCAACGCCATGAGTGCCCGAAAGCGGCTGATCAGTCCGCCCCCGCAGGTGCTATTCGACCCGGAAGAGGACACCGAGCCGTCCGACAGTTCGGAGGTGCTGGCCTCCATGGCCGCCGCGGCCGCTTCCAGCATGGGCATACTCTGCGAGGACGGACTCACCCAGGCCATCATCTCGAGGCTCGACAGGCCCGAGCCCTTCACGGACGACTCCGCCGAGAGCTTGACTCTGGTGGCGGCCGCCGCGGCCGCGAGGGACGAGGTCAGATCGGACGGGAGCGACTCCGGTTTGGGCGGCGAGATCACAAGCGACGCGTGTCCTGCGCCCGTGCACGAGAGCGACTCCGACACCTTCTTCTTGGACAGAATACCCGACGACATTCTCGCCGACAAGGAAAAGGGTGAGTTTTTCTTTTCCTTAAATCTCTATTTAAGCGTAAATATATTGTTTGGGTTAGGTTTTTCACGTTTAATTGGAGTTTTATAAATTTCAATAGAAATACTATTTAATTTAGCGAAAAAATATTATTTCTCTTTCAGGATTAATCAGAAAATGTGTTAATGCCAGAGGTTAAAAGTTTTTAAAAAATCTCTGGAATTCGTAAACAAAGAATGTTTTATTTACAGTTTAACCTCTGGTATTTATTGACCAACTTATTAAAAAAAAAAACTTAGTTTAGGCTGAGTTTGAAACGTACAAAAACCGAACAAAAATTTTAAAAGGGTACCGTGATCCGTTGATAAAATTAAATTTTTACCAAAAAATCAAATAAAAGATAAAACCGTCAGTGTCAATGAGAGAATAAACTCACAAAACTCGCAGACACTTGTGTTATTGATTGTTCGCGCATCGATTATCAGCACGCGATAGTTACTTATGTTTCTTACTCTTGATATCTCGTTTTATACTTCTTCTTTTACTTCCAAATCAAGATATAAATTTACATTTCAAAATACTAAGTAACTACTTTATTGATGAAAACCAAAATTTCGGTTGTTTCTATAGAAATTCTAATTCTTGTTTCGCTACAAAAAATCTAAAGTTTGTGTATTATAAATTCTAGTCCTAATAAAAATATGATTTTTTTTTGTTTAAAAAAAATAAATTAAAAGATTACGAATTGAAAAAATATTGTTGTTGAATGAACCTTATTGATTATTATTTTTATCGTAAAACTAAATAATAAATGAACTAATTAATTAAATGAGGGAGGGAGAGAACATCTATAAGTAACTCAGAAAAAACACCGATTGCTCAGATTATGATCGCATAAGTTTGCGTGTAAGACCTATAATTGATTAAATTTCCTTAGCGAGCGATCAAGTTGATGGTTTCGAGATAAAAGGACCACCGATGATGCTGCCGAATTTCCAAGCCAAGCCGGTAAAGAGCAGCCTTAAACGACGTCTAACGACCGATTGTTTGGAAGACAGTGACGATCAGCCGGCCGACAAGAGGCCATGCAGTCTCGACGATGACGCCGCCGCCGCCGCTGCCGGCACCTCCGCGCCCAAAAAGAAGCGCAATATTACGTTCGACGCGGTCACGGTCTATTACTTTCCCCGAGCTCAAGGCTTCACTTGCGTGCCTTCTCAGGTAAATTGCCTACTTATTTTCTTTATTATTGTAACCGTCAAAAATAATTTACGATTTTAAATTAGACCTTAGATTTCGGCTTATCTTTTGTTGTTGAAATTTTTTTTTTTTTTTTTTTTTTGTTAATAAATTGAAACCATCGTTACTTCATGTTAAACATTTGTAAATTGTGTGTAAGATTCGGATTTTATCAACGAATTTGGACAACGCTTTCAACTGATAAAGCTATTTATAAACTCTAGTAGTGTTTGTTTCTAAATGAAATAATTACATTCCAACCCAGAAAAAAACAGTTTGACATTTTATTACAACAAAAATTAACTCAGAACGAAATTAAGACGCGTAATGCCGTAAACATCTAACTTATAATATCAATAGAATGGCAAAAAATACGCACGATGTACTTGGCTCTTCGAAGATGTACAAGTGCACGATGAAACCCCTTGGTGTGCGCCAAGTCGTTTGTATATACTTACAAAACTCTCTGATATTGGCATATCATGCTTATCTTTTTTTTTTTATTGCATTTTCCTGAATATTTTTGTGTTGTTACTTTATCATCATTTTAATGATTATTACTGTGTCAACTTTGAGTCATTAATAATTAATAATACTATATTAAAAACAATTAAAAAGATTATATTAGATAACATTAATTGTACTATTTCTAAAAAAAAAAAATATAATAATTCTCAAAAATTTTCCTTTTTCAATATTTATTTCATTTTTGAAAATTGATAAAGACGATGATACTAAGAAAAGCCAGCTTTCTTATAACTTGAATGTTTTCAACATTTCTTCATCTAAATAATTTTATGCTGCAGTATGTGCTCACGATGTATTTACATCGTGAGCACAACAAAAGGTTCGAATCCAGATCCATTAAATCAATTTTTGTCTCGTTTACTTTCGTACTGCTCCTGCTTATACTGAAAGCTCATATATTTGAAAAAAAAAAAAAATTTATCAGGTGGAATGAACTGTTTAAAATATTGTTAAAAAAATTCCCTGTTAAACGAAAATTTTCAATTGTCTACAGGGTGGGAGCACACTGGGCATGAGCGCAACGCACACGCACGCCGAGCGATTCACGTTGACGGAGCACGCTCAGGAGCAACGCCAGCTCCACCGTGCTCGAGTGGCCCAGCTTCGGATGCAGCGCGCGGCCGAGCGCAACAACGCGGCCGAGCAGGCCTCGAGTTCCGAGGATCCAAGCGACGACACCGACGAAGAGCGCAGCAGCGACACCGATCACTCCCCGGACAACGACAGCTACTACTTCTTGCAGCCCGTCCCCACCTGGCAGAGGCGACAGCTTCTCCGAGCTGCCGGGGTGCGGAGAATCGACTCTCTCGAGAAGGACGAGTGCCGGGACATCAGAGCTAGCCGAGAGCACTGCGGTTGCGCTTGTAAAGGCTACTGCGATCCGGAAAGCTGCCCCTGCAGTAGAGCCAATGTCAAGTGCCAGGTAATAAGAGTATGATGAACGAAAAAAAATCCCCTCAAAAAGTTTTATTTTTACTATCTTATTTAATAACTGTTTAGGTCGACCGATCGGGATTTCCCTGCGGCTGTACACGCGACGGCTGTGCCAACAGCACTGGTCGCATCGAGTTCAACCCCATGCGAGTGCGCACCCACTTCATCCACACGTTGATGCGTCTCAAGATGGAGAAGAAACCAGTCGCACATTCGCGCGACGTAGAGGAGCACCACCAGGAAAGCCACCACCACCATCATCACCATCAGAGTCGGTTGTCAATGCCCTCTCTCGACTCCAACAGCGATTGCCTTGGCGGTGGTTTTACCAGCCTTCACTACGACATACAAGATGGAAATAGAACGGATAGTCTTGACTTGTACACCCTCCGAGAAGATTGCTATCCCAACGATGATTGCCTAGTCGGTGATAGGACACAGAATCAAAGAAAAATGAGCAACGAGTTTAGCCAGAGCTTTCAGCAATATGGTTCCCAGGGATCCAATATTGGATTCCAGCAAAATCCTTACGCTGACTACCAAAATTATCAGACTATGCCCTCATCTTCGAGGTAAAATAATTTTCTAACTTTTCTTTTACTAAAGCTTCTTAATAAATTTTTGCTTATTGTTTTTTTTTTTTTTTTTTTTTTTTTTTTTTTTTTTTTTTTTAGATAATATGCTTCATTAGTTTTTAATTTGTACATCTTTTTTTTTACGATGGTTATATTCTTTGCTATTATATTTAACTAAAATAAATTTAGTAAAAACAATATATCTGAATATTTTATCTAAATGCGAAAGATTTATCGATAGGAAAGTGTTAATTTTATAACGAATAAAAAGTACGAAAGTTTTTATTATTTTTCTAGGAAAAAAAATTCTTATATTCTGTTAATTATATTTTTACGATTTTTGTAACTAAAATGATCATGTTTTTTTCTTTGATGTAATCCATGAATATAAAATTAATGTATACAAAAATTTCTATAAGATCTTCGCCGGAGCAATTAGAGGCTGCAGAATGATTAAAATTGTCAATAAAACATCGTAGGCAAACTCAAAGTAGTACCGGTGGTAAGAATCGAAAATTAAAATTATAATTTTAAACTTTTCAAAAGTTTAACTAAAATTTATTTTAGTGAAATTCGAAAGACAAAAACGATGGAAGACTTTTGAAAAAAAAAAAACTTTCATTAATCTTTACAGTTTTATAAATTGTGTGCTATTGTTTGAATATTTTACCAAGTCTTAACTTCAGAAACTTTCTCGTTTTTATTTTACTCCTTTGTTTGCACGAGTGGTTCAAACTGAAGTTACTTTAGAGAATATTAGTGTTAGTAGTAAGTTCCAAAATACAGTTCGTGAAACTATGCTAGTTCTATAGTGACTATTAATTTATTAAGTTGAATTTAAAAGAAATTTCACTTCGAATCTCATAGTTTCATGAAATGACGTTTTCTTTTGAAAAACTAGAAAAATTAAATGATTTCTCACAAATTTTATATTATTCTGTTTTACAGGTCGCCATTTCAACCCCAATTTCAACCAGTCACATCGAATCCTGGCTTTTCACACTACTCTTATTCCCAAGACACAAGTTCCAGTTCAGGCTCAAATGCTTGCAACCAGAGTCACTCGCTCATCCAGCAGCAGCAACAGCAACAACAACAGCTACACCAGCAACAGCAACAGCAACAACAACACAACAGTAGCGCTATCTACGACTCTCCATTCACCCAGGATGAAATTACAGGTTCTCAATACACTAATTTAAACCCCATGAGCTCGGCAGGCAAGCTCGAACCCTTCTCCGAGCTACTCTCCGCCAGGTACTCTTACTACGGCGATTTAATCGAGCAGCAACCTCAGCAACAGAGTAATCAGCAACCACAGCAATGTTTAGGTGCTTATCAAATTAATGGTGGCAAAATGGACGTAGATAAGCCTGATTTGAATATCAACGATCAGCAAGAACAACTCGATGAAGAGGATTGCGATGAAAATTTTGGTGAAATCATCAAAAAGTCCATGGTGGAAACCGTGTCTGCTTAGGTGCTTAATTGAAATAGTAAATTTTAGATATTTTTCAATACCTTGGAAATTTTTAAATCAAATGAGCATAAGCAATTTTAGATAATAAAATGACCTATTTAAAAGTATACTTAGATTTTGAAAAAGATTTGTACATATTTTTATTCTATTTCTTAAACTTTTTCTATGTTTTTAATTATAAATAACTGGTAGGCTTTGTGATAATTTTATACTGAATTTCACCTAAGATTTTTCATACATCCTACAACAGCGGCGCTTTCTAAAAGCTTTTTTTTTATTCGTACTTTAATTTGGAAAAACCAAACCATTTTATTTGTTGAAAAAAGTAAAGAAATAGCAAACAGTTTTAAATGGAAACATTATTTATTTATTTTAATTAACCCTAACAAACTTTTTAATTTTTTTTTTTTTTTTCCAAAATATTCTCAAAATATTGTGACTTACTGTTTTTTTCGAATGAGAAAATTTGTATCATTAGAAAAAAATTGTAAACTGTTGTTTAAAATAAAAATTTGATAAACAGCTAAAAAGCATTGCATTTTGCCGTATTTTTATATCGATTTGATAAATAGTGAAATAAAGTGCATTATGTATAATAAGCATTCGAAGTGATTATTGATTTCCAAGGTATGCTCAAAAAATCTTTGTTTTCTATTTCAAATCCGTCTCTAGAAAAATGTGGCGTGGTACCTAAGTTGTAAGATGATCAAAAAATATTTTATAAACTGCGCTGCCAATTATAGATTGCAATGTTCCTGCGGGGACAAATTTAGGTAAAATAAAATGTGAAAATGTTCTGTAACAGAAGCTGCTACCCAGAAATCTTAAAAAATTGTTTTTTATGCCATGGTGCTGAGAGGTTGTTAAAATGATGAAATGTTGTTTATAAAAGTATATAGTTATAAATGATAATATTATATACTTTGTGAATAATTATGATACTTATTATAATGATAACAACAATGAAAAGCAATCCAAAAAAAATTTTTATGTTGATTATTGTTATTCAGTTTTTATATTAAAGAATAAATGCGCACTATCGTGCAAAAAGAGATGTAAGAAGAATAATTTTTCAAGATTTCTCGAAGCTATAAAAAAATGCGTCCGCCCGGGATGGACGGAACTTACGTCGGTTCACAACAAGTGCGATAAATCACGCAGTTTGCAAAAGATGCTCGAAAAATACAATTATAATAATCAATTTTAGGATGTTTTTAATGGAACATTTTTGTTATCCATTGATGAACAACGTCCTAGAGTATTTAATAACTTTTTGTGAGATGGCGGTATAAAAAATAAATAAATAAACTTAGATAAAAGGATGATAAAATAATTAAATAGTTAAATAAATAAATTAAAATAAACAGGAAATTCAACGAGGTTGTGACCAAAAACATTATGGGATCAGCTTAGAATGCAATTTTTACCAGAATCTTTGAATCAAAATTTTAACGAAAATCATCGCTTTGTATATCACGAATTTGATAAATTTGAGATGAGTTATTTGTATGTATCATTAATTTATATTAAAGTTGGTTCAAAAATTTATTTTTGTAAAAATAGTTATTTTTTAATAATGAAGAAAAAAAAAAAAAAAAAAAAAAAAAAAAACTACTTTGACAAGATTATAAATAATAAGGCTTCCAAAGCTAAAAAATTTTTTGCCCAATTGTTATTTAAATTTCATGTATTTGTTATTTTTCCATCTTACAGCGATAAGAACTATTAGAGGACCATAGAAGCGAAAAGTTTTATTGACTTTTCGTGATATGAAAAAATCTTTTACAAAATATGCATTCTGTACGCGATGAAGAAACAATTAAATAACTTTAAAACTTTAATCGAAAGATTGATTGGTTGCCTTGCTTTGTTTATTTCAAGCACGCCCTTGCTAGTAGTTAAAGTTTTTAAACGAATCTATTTAGCATCCCGGGACGTTGATCGCTGAAATCCTTGATTAATCTAAGTACTAATTCATAAAATGAAATAATAATATGATAGCGTTAACTTTATACATACGATATTATATATGAATATATATTATAAATATTATATCGGACGTGTCAGTTCCCGAGTGTTTTTCCCGGCGAAACACTTCCGTTACACTTTTTGATTGCATCTCTTGAAGATGCACCTGCGAAGCGATTTTTTGTCGCGCGTTATGTATAAAAAAAAACAAGTAATATTAAAGATAATACTAAAAGGGAATAATAGGTAAATATTGATTTTCTTCGATTTTTGTCGCTCGTAGGAAATTTTAAATAATGAGCGATTTTGATCGAGGTTCTGCGTTATATATGTTATTATATAATGCTAGGGACGTGACACCTCCATACGGCATATAAATATAAAAGAATGCATATACACTACACGTATGTAAGTAACTTTTAGATTATTTGAGTAAAAAAAGGCATACATAGTTTATAGTGTTTTATTAAATGTTGTGAAAAAGTGTGTCCGTCTTTTTATGTGTTTGTTTCATGTTTTTCATGTACACCATTACTCCTTACCTTATCCTGTATCCTTCATGTATTTATAAAAATGGATTAAAAATACGCACCTACTACTATAATATTTTGAAATGAAAAAATTAAATAATTCAAAAACTTTTTATTTCTTATGAAAACTGGAATTGTTGCTTCTAACTCTGTCATATTTAAATCATTATTAATTACAAAAAATCGTTCAATGTTTTGTTTACTTTTTTAAATTTAAAAATCCGTCAGTTAAAATTGTAGTCAATTGTTGGCATTTTATAGGAGTAAAATTTTTCAATCACAATCTTTATTTTTCTTTCTAAAAGTTTAAAAAGCTTCAGTTGTTTTCAATATCATAATAGTGCTTTTTTTTAAATTAATTCGACTGTTTGCAACTTATAAGTCAGTTGTGAGAAAAGGTGCATTATACAAGAACGCAAATCATCTATAAGCGCTGATGGTATATTTCTGCAGCCGAAAGAGTCAAAATTACATAAATAAATCGGAGTCTGCAAAAGATTATATGTATTAGAGGAGATAAACTACCCGAGAACGTCGGCAAGTCTGCAGGTGTCGCGGCAATCGTCGTAAAGTAGTAAACGTAGTAAAAATAATGATTTAGTCAGGTGTACAATACAGGCACCTAGCACAGTAGTATAAGTACTGTACCACCGACTCCCACTGAAACGGCAGCGCGCGCTGCACACGGTGAGTTCTTCAAATTCCAACAATACCAGTATGTGAGTGTACATACAATGCTCTACCTGCAGCATAAGGTATAGCGATATGCTCGCGAGTGAAGAAGTGAACGGACGACGACGGGGATCGCGGCTAAAGCGAGAGCGCGGCCCGCGGAGCGAAAGAACGACTCGCACTGCTCAGTGCACAGTGAACGTCAGTCAGCAGTCTTCGCGCCGCGCCACAGCCGAGCGCGATCTCGTATCTCCCGTAGTTTATCCCGTGCCACGGTGCCAGTCATTAACCTGGCCACCCAGTCCCTTGTGCCCACCCCCTTTTTTTTACCAGCAATAGTTTATCGCTAAGATTTTTTATATCAATAAACGACCGACGCGTTCCTGTGAAATCAACCCAAACTCGGAGTGAAGGATCCCAAACCCCCGCGAGTGTGTTAATTCCATCTGCTGCTGATGCAGGTACTTAAAATAGTTGTTGTATGTAGCAGGTAGGGAGCAGGAGCACCTAACCTATAAAAAATCTACCTGGCTCTCTCGAGTGTGCAGTGCTGCAGACAAAACAATTTCTAATAGTAGTTGGAGCGCGTGCGCTTCAGTGTTCAAAAGGATCAGTGCAGCAGGTTGTTGTACCGTCGTCGTCGCCGAGGATGTCCAGAAGCCGCGATAGGTGTTCTACGAGCTGCCGACGCTGCTGTGGTCGAGGCAGTGGCGTTGTTCACGACAGGATCGCTAGGAGCTGAGGACCTTTCGAGGATACCGTATCTCAAACACAACTCGCGATTATGACAGCGACCGAGACGTCCTACACGCGGATAACTGACCTGCAGGTGCAGCAGAGCCACAGCATCATAACAGACATAAACGTCGACTCCTGCAGCTCCGACTCTTTGAGACAACAGCGTTTTCCCCTGGGATATGAGCGCTGACAATGGGGACGAATCCTTGGTAATTATCCTTTATAATCTTCCTCTTTTTTCTACAATTCTCTGCTCTTTTTTCTTCTTCTTCTTCTTCTTCTGCTGAGCGGCTTTCTCTTTCTTCTGCGGTTATAATACCTACTTTAACTGCCCAAACACGTAAACTGCTGATCGTCTGCAGCAAGGACTCGCAGCTACTCCTGCGATGGGCAATGTAAATACTTATAGTTATTTTACGAAAAGCAGGGGGAGAAGAGGAGGCAGCAGTTGGTTGAGATTTCGAAAGTCTTGGCTAATCGAAGTGCAATGTGTGCATACATGCTGTATCTGTTTTATATGTATTTATTTTTTTTTTTTATTTTTTATTTTTGTTGTCAAACATTGTACCAAGCGTGAATGTGCATTCGTGTAAGAGTTTTTGGGCGAGCTTCGTGTAGTATCGTTTGTTATTTAAATTATTTTTCGTTGGGTAATCGTTTTTGTTATTCGGTTACTCTTTCTGGATATTTAACAAGACAACGCAATTTTGCAAATTTTTGTTTTGACGCTGAATGCCAAATGAACTTGAAAAATATTGCAAATAACTGAAAAATAATATTTTTTCACCAACAAATGAAAGAATCAGCTTTTGAAAGTAATGGTAAGGTTTCAAATTTAATTTATAGAACAGCAATTTTTTCAAAGCAGGAACTATACCATTACTTTAAATTTTTATTTTTACCTTAAACAACCTGTGTCATAAATTCTTTATGCATAGGCAATGCTTTTTACGTATGTGTCTGTATAAATCATGCAAACCTTACTTTTTGTTACAACGCAAAAACAAAATAATATAGAAAAATACTCGTGAAGTATCGTTAAACTATTACTAATGTATTACAAATAAATAAATGATTCAGCTATCAATGTTATCGATAAAATTATTGCAATTTCACTATGGGTAAACTAGGCTTTAAAAAGTAAATATCACTCTTTAAAAAAATTTTTTTTTTTAATCTGCAAAACAAAACTAAAAGAACTTGGGAAAACAAATTTAAAATTAAGTTTTGGCCAACAATAAAAGAAAAAAAAAAGTAGATTTCACTCAATGTCAAACTTCCTTGAGTCGCGCGCGTGTATGTAAATTTACAAACGTTTTTAAAGTTTTTCCACGCGCGTAGAGTATCGTCATGCAGGTCGGCCATCAAAAATATCACTTCGGAGTCAATCACCTCCACTGGTCGCCTTCAACTGAGTCTATTAAACTTTTTCCTCGCTCCTCTTGATTTTTTTTTTGCATACGCGCCCGTAACCACAAAAGCCGAAGGTTTCCGTCGCGATCGCTTCCTGTGGCGAAAAAAAAAGAACAATTTTTGTGCAACACACTGCTTCTTGTCTTTCCAACGAACATCTGTTTGCCCATCCTTTCGATGGCGCTATGCGAGTAGAACGCGTATGTATAAAAATGCGTCTTCCTCGTTCATTCACTGCTACCGGATGTTATCCTGCCAACTTTCCCCGTTCGTTTTTACTTTTATTATTCCTTATTTCTCGAATACTGTAGTTGTAGGAAAAAAAAAAACGAGAGGTATTGTTTACTTTTTTTCCTGTACTCGACGACATCTTACTCCAACAAAATTAGACTCAAACTGCTAATTTTAAACACCCCTTTTTTGAGGTCGAGTGTTTATGAAATCTCAAACAGAGTGTTTAAGAAAACTTAAGTAAATGTTTCGTTTTGGATACGAACAGAACAATTTTTAGATTTTTTTTTCTTAAACACAATGGATGATTGTTCTTTTATTTAGTCAGACGATTTTGAAATATTTTCAAAGAAATACTGAATTAATAAATTTAACTTTATTGGTTAAAATTTTAAAAAACAACAAGAATTCTATACAGCGTACTAAAATAAAAATTGATTTCTTTGCTGTCGTGGGTAATTTGAATTTTTAAAGCACAAAATTTATTATAAACTTATATCGTATACTTTCGTGACGATTTAAACTAAAAGTTGCATAAGAGTAATTTTAAGTTTTAGTTCATGCAACTGAACGAATCATTACAATGACATCACATCATTTTATTAAATAAATATTCCTACTTGAAATAATGGCAATTCAGGTCTTGTAAATAATTACAGAAAGTATAATAAAACGCAACCATAATACCACTATGATACCAATTAAACATGATTGCAGATTGCTACTTGGGTTTGTGACAGACTCTTTATTTGTCCTTGACTTGATTCTGCGTCGAATCATAGAAAGAAAAGATTAGTTAGCATTCACTTAAAATTTCTCTTCTGATTCTTAAATTATTTTTCAAAATTCGTTTGAAATTTTTGTCTTAAAAATATTCTTTGAATAAAAAAAATTCGCTACTGGTATTTTTTTGAGTCCTCAGTAAGATTGAAAATTGTATCCGCAGTAGGTGAATGCGAGTAGTATGTCTCGTAGAATGTACAATAATTGGCGAACTGCTTCATTAAAACCAGGATGTCGGACATTACTGCCAAAAGCTTCATTAAAAATAAAATTTTTCAAAAAAGCGTTCTTCAGTACCCTCGTCACAAAAATTCTTGCAAAAATCTAATCTGCGTGGAACTGATTAAAATTTTGCTTCTCAAGTTTTGTTAAACTAATTTCTGCGTACTGGTCGAAGTCTACCTGCATAAAAAATTCATACGGGATCCTCCAAAAGTCGAATCAGGCGGCAGAGGAATGAAAAATGATCCACGTGAAAGTTGATACTCGTGTTGTTGTGTAGGAAAAAGAGAGAGAGAGAGAGAGAGAATAAAAAGAGTGATGTGTTGTTTTCCACCGGACATCCCTGATGCAGGTAACACGGTGTAATTTGCAAGCCTTTCCACATCATCAACAGACATCGGCGTGTCGTCCCTCCTACGTCGGATTGAATTTTCATTCTTCGAGGCGGTGGCATTCCTCGTCGTTCGTTTATTAATTTACGTTTTCGAAACGATTTGCGACTATGTAGGTTATACGCTCGTTTGCCATCGAACCCGAGAAAATCTTTTCTTTTTTTTTACCGACGAGAGATGAGAGAAACGTTTTGTTAACACTGCAGCCATGTTTTTTTTTCCTAATGGCCAATTTAAATTTTCAGTGTGCCACGTGAATGTTATCAATACGTAACTCATTTGCAATCCACGCGACCGATCGCGGGGCAATTTATCGTTGAAGTAGTTCGACGAACTATAAATTCGAAAGTAAGTAATTCGTAGTCCAAAAATTCTCGCGAGATTTTTTTTTTTTTTCCTTCTAATAATAATCTCGCAACTTTCGATTTTAAATGCTCGAGCGTTCTACTTCATTTGATCAAATAATCGATGGTTCAATGAAAGTTTCTTCAAAAATAGATAATGAAGGAACATGAATGTTTTCTCTATTTTCTCTTGGTCGTAACTTATTGGCTTTCATGCAGTATTTAAAAGAGAATTCATTTATTTTTTAAAACAAAACTTATTGTCCGCAAGTTTTAATTAAAATTTGTCGAATGAAGATTAATTTAGAAAAATTTTTGTATACTTAATTTTATTTCAGACTTTCTGCTGTAAAAACTGTAAACTGTAATGAATCTCTGTGGCATAATCCAATGAATACCTATTTTCTGTTTACAATTGAAGGTGTTAGAAAAAAAAAATCGTCGATAATCTATTAAAGCTTAAACGCTCATCACTATTAATCATGAAAGCAACATTTAAGTTCAAATTTCTCCTGCCTGATTGAAAATTCAAGACGTAACTCGTTCGTGCGCAAGTAAAACAATCAAACCAATTGCCACACATCATACCACTGTAAGCGCATTCTCCTCGAGTCAAACAAATTCTTTAGTTATTTTGATTACAACCGGGAAGATCTGAAAAAGCGGCCGAATTTGTGAAAAAAAAGTTCTCGTTAAAAATTTCTCTACTCTTGAAACGCACCTTTTACCGTTAGCACGCGAAGATGCTTGGTTAATAAAAAAAAACCCGGTCTTGTCCAGTCGGACGTGCCGGTTATCTCGTAAGTATTAAATAGGATACCGAGTGTTCCTCAATAATAATTGATCACCAGAATACCTAGGTAGTTTGGGGGGTAAAAAGTTACAGTTAAAATTGTTAGGCAGGAATTAAGTGCCTCTCTTTATTGATTCCAATCGGGTCAAAAGTTGAAGTCACGCTGATCAAACCCATCCATCATACTTTCCACATTCAAAGCGCGATGTCATTACTTTATTTTTGGTCTAAATGATAATTTGTATTAAAAAATTTTATTATAAGCCAGCGAGGTCCATTGAATGCTCCAAATTCCGGGTAAATGATCTCGAGAGACCAGGTGGTGCTGCGTGGCAGGAATCTGATGGGTTGGACGGACGCATTTCTGACACGATTACATTGGAAATTGATTTTGCCGCCGACATCGTCCTGTCTGGTTGTCGCGTGCCGGCTGTTTATGGCGTGCATCGGAATTCCAAGCGCGCGCGAGTTTATGGAGCGCAAAATTAGACAATGGACACTAAATTTTTTGCTTTTTGTTATTTACTCTTATCACTTTTTTATTTTTCTTGAATAATTAAGTATCTGAGAAATGTAGATTTTAACGGAGGTTTTAAAAAGTTGCAAACATCTGTTTAGTTCAGAAAAGAGAGAGTTGTAAAACCTTTGGTAAAAGCATCCAGAACGGGGAGCGGTACGAATTTGCAGATCGTTTCGCACCCAAAAACCAAACAACTATAAACTCTCTTTAGAATCCCGCAATATTTCACTCGAGAAATATCGATCCGAATCTCGAAAACCAAATTCGTTGGGTGTTTGTTAACCAAACATATGTAACTCTAGCACGTCTCGTGTATTTCCACACTAGCACCTATAATTCTCCGACTCTTTTCTCGCGGCCGGGGAGAATCGAGGTCAAAAGCCGAGTCAAAAGCCCCCCCTGGATAATAAGGTCAAAAACAGGGCGTCGTCTCCCGAAATTTTTACAACTTATTTTTCCAGCCCCGCTTTGCAAATAAGCGGAAGAAAGAGTGAGAAAAAAAGCATGAAGCCCACACGCGCTAGAAAAACAAGAAGGCTGCGTACGGTCGCGTCGGAAAAACTGTTATAAAGAGTTAAGCGGTTTTGCGCGCGGGAAATGTACCGGTCGCGGAATATAAATTGGTCGTTTTTTCTAACGTTTTATCGCTGGAAAGTGCTCGGTCTACCCTTGTCTCTCTCTCTCTTTCTCTCTCTCTCTCTTACTTACTTGGTTTCTTCAATTAATCGCTGCTTATTGCGGAGTCTGTTTAACTTCATTCAGCAAAGTAGTTGGTTTTTTCTCGTGCTAAATCTTTTCTTTTTCTGTTCATATCAAATTAATCTATCGCCTTGCTTTTTTTGAAGGGCTCGAGTGCCTTTTTCTAATAAAAGTTTAATTGAAAATTAAATCTTTCTAATATTTTTAAAAGTGAAAGCATTAGAAAATTGGTTCTGGTTATAATGTTGCGATAAAAAAATTTTGAACACTGGTTTATAGCTAGTAACATATAAATTGCGGACACATTTACCTTATCGACCGATTAAAACGATCCGTTCGCGTTTAACCAATCGATAATTTTGAATGTGTTCTAGAAAATGGAAGTAGGTTGTTTACCACTTTAAATTAATTTTACCGTATTTTCGAGTGTTATTTATGTAAAAATTTTTTTACGAAATTAATAAATTACTCAAAAATACAAAAACTTTTCTATGGCTTGTGTTATTGGTAAGTTTGGTTTATCTAAATAATTTTGTTTTTCATGGCTTTAACCTATTTACCTGAGACTTTACGGTCACTTGCAAATTCAGTTGGCAAACACAAAGTTTATAAACTAAGATTTCTAGTCTTCACCTCAATTTACGGAAAAAAAATTTCTCCGTTCAGTGGTAAAAAATTATTGTGATTTGGCGTGAACTCTAAAAGCAAAAACGACGTAACGTTATTAACTGCTCTTAAAGTTAGCACCAAAAATTAGTGATGAATCAGTAGCTTGAATAAAAACAAGCTCAACTCTATGAGTTTAGCTTAATATCATGACCAGTGTTTATTCATTGGTTCTTTTGCTCGTGTTCGACTTAAAAATTGATGAAAAATCACTTGCCTTGTTATGGGCGCCGATGATATGAATATATTGTTTATTTGGCTCGATTGATTGACTTTACGGTTTAATCAATCTCTGATTTATGCACCGAATCTAGGCAAATCCTGTTGTATAATTTAACGTTTGGAGCATCAAAGAACCTGTAAATAGGAACATGAATAACGGGCTGACCTTTTTGATAAATTTCTTCGGAAAGAGTAGACTAATACAAATTGAAAATTACTCATGTAACTTACTTCGTTAAAAGTTCACTCGTCACAGTTATATATAGTTTTAATTAGAGAACAATCGAAGCACAGAAGCTAATCAAGCTAAATCTTTTGAGCGTGAGAACTTTTTTATGCGAAACCCATCTTTGTTAAATTCAATCGGTATTATGTAACGTAAAATTCATCTCATCTACCCAACAACACGAAAAATTTTATTCCTCTTTGCTAATACTTTTAAAGCTACCAGAAATAATTCGTACCTTGAAAAGTCTTATCACCGAAAAAGTTAGTCGCATAGTGTCAGCATTGTTCCAGATCCAGTCAAGGACTAAAAGAAGGCAATGTCTTCGAATGAAAAATAAGGAGACAGTGACGTATTTTATTGACGCAGTCTGTTGCAAAAGTGAAATTGACGACTTTTACTTTTCAAAGCGCAATAAGCTTAGCTACTGCAGCTGCATCCGCGTAGCAGACGCCATCGCGGACGCGGATTTTGAAAAGTCACCCGACCGCTTGTCAATTTAGCTATGAGAAAAAAAGGATCAACAGCCGCATTAAACCTTACTTTCTTCCTCTACGCTCATCCATCTGCAAACATAGCACAATATTATCGTAATAACAATAAATACCGCGCGTCATACGCGTAGTAAGAAGTCTAATTAGTGAAAATACGTAAAGAAGATGCACTTTCATATACTTTTACCCGGTTGGCTGGGTGCAGAAAACTCGGAGTTGAATTCATATGATAAAACTGACTCCTTTCTTTCTCTCATGCGTAGAGCTGCAACCGTGGGACTGCAACAGCTTTGTGCGTACAGATAAAGCGACACGCACTGCACCGGTATTATAAAGTCACTGCACTCTTACTTTACGCGCTTCGAGTCCTCGTACTTACCAAATTGACTCATTACGCTTGATCCTTTTTTTTTTTTTTTTATGCCGTCGGGTGCGGTTTACTCATGTTGGTTGTTGTTGGTATATTTTTTTATTGGGTTATACAATGGTAAGGCACGCGTGCGAGCGAGACATGCGCCAAATCCCCACGACAATATACACATCTTTCGACCTGGTCAAGTATATGATAACTTTCGTTTTTTTTTTTTGTAATTAAGTTGCAAATTATTTAAAAAATCTTCTATGTATATTGTTTCTTCTCATTTTAACTTTTTATTAATTTCTCTGGACGTAAAAAATATTGTATGTTTTGTTACTCGTCGAGCGGTTTTTTTCCAAATAAACATGAGTGCAAGTATCTAAAGATAACCTTGAAGTAATTGAGCAAAAACAACGACAATTGAGTCAATTGTACACTCGGTGTTATGTGGGACTTATAAGATGCTTGGATTAAAAAAATTTAGAGCAGATTTTGCAAAAAATGTGGACAGTTTTTCCCAGAGAAACATTGAAGTTTTTTTTTTATTTCAATATGTTGATGTAAGCCAAACGAATCATGATTCTTGAAAATCAATGCATGATAACTTGTGTATGTGTGTTTAAAATTTTGACAGAATAAAAAGTATTAGTTTTTTATCATAATCTGTACAGGCTTTAAATTCAAATCTAAATAGAAAATTTTTTAATTTCATGAAAACTATTCTAGTAAGCTAAAATGTTGAATAAAAATGAAAACATTGAGCCAAAGGTTGAATTCAAATATTTCCCAGAGCAAAAAAACTTTATTTTCAAAAAGTTTATGCATAGTCACGTTTTGTTAGTTAGTGACGCGCTTTTTCTGTTTTTCGTCAACAGTAAAAAGTCAATTGCCCACACATGCTATATAAGTGTTTAGCTTTATATTCTCGTCTGCGTAACTTTTTTTTGGTCAGGAAAAAAAGCTTTTGTTCGAACGTTTGACTAGTTTTATGGATTTAGTTTTGAAACTACGTTTTTCGATACAACAATAGCTTTTCCAGTCGCACAATTCGGTAAAAGCGTGACCAAAGTTGAAGCATTTTTTACGTCGCCACTGCAGTGAGTCACAGGTGTGTAACTCCTACGTGAATCTTTATATTCTTGTTGTATCCAAGGACCGTAGAATATTATCGAGTAATGAATAAAATAGCGAGCATGGCTCAAAAAGAAAAGAAATCCTTGAAACAAGGCTAAAAAAAAAAAAAAAAAAAAATTAACGGTCTTTTCTATAAAGTACTTTTTGCACGTGTGCGATACTGCATATTGATTTCTTCTCTGTTCTTGTTCAAAGGTAGCCGAATTTTTATTAATAAAGTTGAAATATTTTTAAAAAATGACAATCTAGATTCTCTAGATTTGGAACTTTTGTTTTTTAATTTTCATTATTTGTGTTGTCTTTTTGATTTAATTGTTACTAAAATATTCCAGCAAGTAGTTCAATAATCTCATTTGATTTAACTTTGTCCACTCTTATATTTTTGCGATCTGCTTGAGTCAACAAAAGATTAAAGAATAGGTTAATTGGTTGAGTCCAAAAAAAAGTGAAATTCTCTTACTTGTACATCACATTTGACATATTCTCACATTAGAGTAGTGAAAGTTTTTTACAACTCGGAAACGCGCGTTTAATACAGATCTAATCGCTTTTCAATTCCTTTCCCTTTTCATTAACCAGAATATTCGTGATTTTATATGAAATTTTTTGTAGTGCTGACTTGAATATATTTTAGTATTTTTAATTTCAAGTATCTTTACATTAATTAAATTGATTTAATTTAAAAATGTTATTGATAATAGTATTAATTAAAAATAATAATAAAGTTATCGAATGTAACTTGAAAAGTTACCTGATGATAACAAGTTTTAAACGTGCACAATATACTCGCCTGACCTTTACTTTGAACATGCTTTTGATTAATTACATGAAGTAAGCACATTGCCAGATGACAATACAGTTTTGCAACTCCACTTATAATGAATAATGTACGGTAAATCATATTAAAAGGAATAATTGATAACACTATTTTTGTGGTAAAAATTATTATTGTAATGGTTTTGGGTTGACGGTGACGTGAGAAATGCACCTTTTGCGTAGGCTTAAATCAATATGAACTATTTTAGTGGGTTGCACTTTTAAAACCAGAAATGTCGTCCCCTTCTTTTGGTTTTACCTTGATCAACTTCTCCCCCAAACTAAACTAGATACTTTGTCGATTGGCTTGTGAGACCCAGCCACGAGGCAATTTCTCCTATAAACGCTGCACCTGAGAGCTTTTGAACTCTGAAAATTTAATTATAGCTCTAACGTGCTCCCTGGTAAATACGTGATTTTTAATTTATGATTTTCATTTTATTACAAAGGATAGCCTTTTTATAATATATATCTGAAGTAAATTGCTAATCATATCGACATTATTACACTTCATTGATAAATAAAATTCTCATTCTCATGGAAGTGATATTTTTACATTAAAATAATATTATTATTAATACTGTGTATTTAATAGAATATCCTCAATTATATTAATAAGTTTCCCTCGTTTTTTTTGTCTTCGTAATCATCGTATGTTCGTCTTTCTTTTTAAAAAACCTCCACGTAACTTGTAGAAATTCTGCGTGTAAGGATTTTTTATAGCGCAGGTTACGAATTCACCGAGGAATTTAATATAAATTTTTTAATTTAACTTTGAAGGAGTACGATATAATGGTTCAATTGCACTTGCTTTTTCTCAAACTTAAAAAAGTGACTTTGACTTATCAGATTGTTCAGAAATTTTTTCCAAGGGGATTCTGACTCTAAACTTGACCTTATTTTTTGAATTCGGCCTACGTAAGATCTACTGACTTAAGGTCAAAAATTATTTTTTAAAATAACTTTATATTAGCTTACAAGGATTTTTGAAGATGCTGATTATGAATTCGATCTTTAAATCATCGACTTCTGATGAAAATAAAATTATAATAAGATATTTGAATTTCAATCTTTCAATTTGAGAAAGAAAAATTCAAAAATAAATTCAATAAACTTATATTAAATTCAACTCAGCAAGCGAGAGCATTGTTAGTTGATTATTGAGTAGTAAGGAACTGGAGTATCTAGACAGACAAACTTTGACTCGTAAAGTCTATTAAATTACGAAAAATTGAAAGAAAAACCTAAAACAAAACAACGATGAATCCCCTCTGTTATCATAAATCAAATTGACTCGGTACTTTAGAGGCTTATCTAAGATCCACATTGGATTTATATCCGGAGAAGTTGTAAGTGTTATTCACCCGCGTGTACACAAAAAGTTGCGAGAAATGTTTAAACGTAAGTCTTGGCAAATATTCCGACAAAAAGACAATAAAGAAGGATGCTTTTGTAAAATCGAAACGAGTATCCGGTTCGGGTGTCACATAGATACCGAGTTAATGGGGCAGTGCTAGCCCTCACCTTCGTTGTTTATCGTGTGCAATTCACGTGCCACGGAAAATAGAAAAGCTCGTTTTGTCTGCTTGCTCCAGCGATTTTCATTGCCACCGAGGTCGGGTTCGCCTACGGGCGACACTTTGATATCGCGAATTACGTCACGCTTACGTGCTACGTCGACGACAACAGCGTCATCGTACCACCCGACGATTCAAACGTCAGCAACCTTTATAGCTTATTAAAACGTATTACCTTATAATCGATTGTGTAAGATTGCCAATTAATCGAACCCGTGGGATCTCTTATTTTCACCTTTTGCATTTTACGACTTGTTTGATTTCATGAGATCAAGGCAGATCGATTTGTGGACACGTCGTTTTTAAAAGCGAGTGCATAAAAATCAGTTAGTCAGACTCGTTAAGTGAATTACGAACCGAAAAGTGCTTTGTTTGACGGATAATGCCTGCTGCGGTACGAATAATACAGTTGGACTTGATAATTGCTCTCCATCCACTGCTGGCTGTCTGCTTATGCAAGCATCTAAGTGACGTCACCTGCTAGTGGAGGTATAGTCGGTTGCATTTTAGTAGCTTTATTGTGATCCACGTACTTGAAGAAGAATTTGTTTTTCAAACTTCGGATGTAGAGGGACATTAGACATGCGTCAGTGAAGCCCATGCCGGGAAGGATAATCACATAACATGTATACCTTTTTTGATCAACTTGATTGTTTTGTTGTTGCTCGCGAGCCTAAATATTTTGTATCGTAAGTGATCTTAACAATGCAAGGACTGATTCGTGTGTTTTGCACCGATGAATTTGCAAATCAATAATATATACCTGACCGTACCTACCTGACATTCGGTCTAACAAAAATAATAATAATAAATAATAGCAGCAATTGACAATGAATAAATCACTAAAACGTACTATTTGAAAAAAAAGAACGTTATTTAGCATACCGTAAGACGAAACATAGAATTAAATGTTCTCCTCACAAGTTAAACGGCAATAAAAACGTGGAATTCCCCGACTTTTTCGGGTGTCTCATTCCACAGCGTACCTTTCTAAAATAATCCAAACTTTCGCTTGCATAATCCATCTTCCTTCTTGCATAAAAAGTCTAATGCTCTGTAGGTATTGAAAAAAAAAGCGCACAACAAGTACGTCGTTCATCTCCGCGGTTTAACGGCGACTCATCACGCTGGAATAAACAGTTCGATTAACGGAAGCCGTGGCTCGAGGATTGTTGCAGGAAGTAAGGCGCGTATGTGTTCCGATAAAGACGGAGAGGAGGGAGAGAGAAAATCGCGCGACGGTTTTTTCCAGATTCGTTCGGCTCTAGAAAGCGTGACCGAGCGATGCGACTTACCAAGTGCGAAAACACTTGACATGTGCATCGGTTTACCCCGGAGCGTTCGTCATCTTCCGCGCTTCGTTGCTTTTGTTTGCGGTTTTTCGCTTCCCGGGATGAGGTCACCGGAATCGCTGTTTCTTTTCTAACAGATTTTTAAAAATTCATTTGCCGGCTCGCGTAACTGTACGACAAGTTTAACCTTACCGGTCGCAATGCTCCAGTGCTTCCTGGATTATCTTCACTTGTTCCTCGGAGTTAATTTAGACTGATGTGAAAAAACAGGGGATCTCGAGCCGGTCTATTTTGCATTCAGGGTCACCGAATTGGAATATAATCATTCTCTAAAATAGACTTCTACGCGAAAGAAAAATTCAAATAATAAAATTGTTTCGTCGTGACCAATATAATAATTTAATGCCTGTTAAATTTTTTCGTTTTTATTATTCTGTAAGTTTTGTGGTGGAATTTATTTTAATTCGCGGTTATGCGAGGGGCTATGCACTCCAGAATCAGCGATGATTCTTTTGCGATTCTTTTGGTTAATTTAAAGGATTTAGAACCTTAGAATCAATTTTAATTGATATTCCATTAAAAAAAATATTTTTACTTGAAATGAAATCGATATTTTATTGATTGTATTGATTTTTATGTGTGATTCTTTTAGTGATTGTGAAGTTCATAGCCCCTGCGGTCATCAAATAATTTACCTTATCCTCGGACAACAGACAGGGATAATAAATATTTTGAAAAGTATTGTTATCTGTTACGAGTAGCTAGCCATTCTATGAAATTTATATTTATTCTTAAAAATTAAAAGTTTAATCGTGAGTTTGCATGTTGAATTTAGAATATCAAACGAAGAATGAAATCAAAAATATAAAAAATAAAATTTTGTAATTCGACGCTTGAGTTCAAGAAGGTGTCAACTCAAAATTTTTTTTAATAACATGACAACTCAGAATTTTTTTTATTAACATGACAACTCAGAATTTTTCTTATTAACATGACAACTCAGAATTTTTTTTATTAACATGATAACTCAAAATTTTTTTTATAAACATGACAACTCGAAGGAAATTTTCTTTTAGAAAATTTTTTTCCGAAAGTAATAGTTCAATGAGATCGCTTAACACTGATTTGAGATTATTTTTTTATTTTTTCCTCTACTGATTAAATCCTTTTAGTAAAACCATTAAAAAAACAAATTTTGTCTGTAAGCTGAAAAATATTATTTTTAAACAAATTTTGTCTGTAAGCTGAAAAATATTATTTTTCAGCTTACAGACAAAATTTGTTTTTTTAATGGTTTTACTAAAAGGATTTAATCAGTAGAGGAAAAAATAAAAAAATAATCTCAAATCAGTGTTAAGCGATCTCATTGAACTATTACTTTCGGAAAAAAATTTTCTAAAAGAAAATTTCCTTCGAGTTGTCATGTTTATAAAAAAAATTTTGAGTTATCACGTTAATAAAAAAAATTCTGAGTTGTCATGTTAATAAGAAAAATTCTGAGTTGTCATGTTAATAAAAAAAATTCTGAGTTGTCATGTTATTAAAAAAAATTTTGAGTTGACACCTTCTTGAACTCAAGCGTCGAATTATTTGGAGCCAAAATATGTACATAAATGAATTTTTTTTTTACTTATTTATTAATTTTGTTTTCATAATCTATTGTTGCTAAATTTTTTTTTTTAATACTAGAAAAATATTTTTCAAAAACCATGTGGAGTGTTTTATTATCGACCGAGTGAGGCGGATTTAGTTCACGTTGCGCACGGTGGCGCATCGAGACGGCGCGGCTTACCTCGAGGCTTACCTACCGATCAATAAGGCTTTTTAATAGCAGACGACATCTAGCAGTCAATTTTAGCTCGGGATAAAACAAACCACCGCTACCCATTGCTTTAGCATGGGGATGGATGAATTTTTTTTTAAAATAAAATATTAGGAATTCTATCTAATTGTACCGGTATTAAAAAATATATATTTGGAAAGTTAAAACCTGGTGGAATCTCATAAAAATAATCCCGAGCCGGTAAAAGTTATAAATGCGCATGAAAAAAATGTTGAAATATAAAAAGTGTGGTTATACTATGATTTTAGCTTGGGGACTATTGTGAAAATTTTTATGAAAGTAGTAAAAAACAACTTTTTTCATCATAAAATTAATGTTAAAAGTTTAAAAATAAAAATTGTCAATTAACCTACAATTTTTAGAGCACATGAAGAATAATTTATGTAAACTTACAGCCATAGATAAAATTATTTTCAACAAAAAAATGCTCCAGAAAAAATTCTCTTTTAAACAAAATAAACTTTTTAATTAAATTTATGTTGGGATATTATTATTATTATGTTCTGCTGTTGTACAAATATTATAGTGTAAAGAGAACCAAGAATAATCAACGCTTTTAAATTTTATGAAGAAAGCTTGTTTTTTGAGACAGTTCATAAACTTGTTGTTTAAAATAAATTGTAAAAAATCTACTAGCAGCTGTTCTAGGATCTGGAAGGTTTTGAAAACCTAAACGATATCTTCTCCTTATAAACATGTCTCCATATAAGCTCATATCTTTGATTCATGATTCAGATTAATGAACCAACAATTTCTGTCGCTTACAAACTAAGTAAAAAAAACTCACTCTGTAATAGTAATATTAGTTTAAATGAGTAAAAATTAGAGTTCTATGCATATACTTAAGTATACGTCCACTAAATGTTATAATTACTTGAAAATGTTCAAATTATCAATTCAGTCATATTAAGTTTAACAATTATTTTTCACATAGTGGATATTAATTTAATCCAGTACTGTTTGAAGTAAGTATTAAGTTGGGGATTTGTTTCATTTCCCTAATAATTGCACTAAAAAGTTTCTGACATAGTCTGAAGCCTAATCTAAACATCTAAAAATATTCATGCTTGTAAGGAGAAGATAGCGTTTAGGTATACAAAACCTTCCAGATCCTAGAACAGCTGCTAGTAGATTTTTTACAATTTATTTAAAAAAACAAGTTTATTAACTGTCTCAAAAAACAAGCTTTCTTCATAAAATTTAAAAGCATTGATTATTCTTGGTTCTCTTTATACTATAATATTTGTACAGTAACAGAACATAATAATAATAATATCCCAACATAAATTTAATTAAAAAGTTTATTTTTTTTTAAAGAGAATTTTTGCTGGAGCATTTTTTTGTTGAAAATAATTTTATCTATGGCTGTAAGCTTATATATATTATTCTTCATGTGCTCTAAAAATTGTAGGTTAATTGACAATTTTTATTTTTAAACTTTTAACATTAATTTTATGATGAAAAAAGTTGTTTTTTACTACTTTCATAAAAATTTTCACAATAGTCCCCAAGCTAAAATCATAGTATAACCACACTTTTTATATTTCAACATTTTTTTCATGCACATTTATAACTTTTACCGGCTCGGGATTATTTTTATGAGATTCCACCAGGTTTTAACTTTCCAATTATATATTTTTTAATACCGGTACAATTAGATAGAATTCCTAATATTTTATTAAAAAAAAAAATTCATCCGTCCCCATGCTAAAGCAATGGGTAGCGGTGGTTTGTTTTATCCCGAGCTAAAATTGATTGCTAGATGTCGTCTGCTATTAAAAAGCCTTATTTATCTCCTCCTGACGCTCGTGGCGCGCGTTTTCCAAGCTTGTTTATCCGTGCTACTAAAAAATATCTATACTGCTGTGTTAATTTATACTAAAATTTTTGAGTTATTAGATTCATATGCGTGAAATAAATAATTTTTTTCTTGAATCACAAAGATAAACGGAATTTTTGATCGTTTCTTTTCGTAAACGTCTGATACAGTTATCGTAATATTGCTGTTCTACAAATTTCTATCACTTCTTTTTGATTTAAAGCAGTTATAATAATTTATAAAGGTTATTATTTTTCATTCAATTTAGATCAAATGAGTACATTAAAGTGCAAGGTTGACAAAAAATTAAAAATTTCTTTTGACGAAAAAGTTCTACTTAACTTTTAAAAAAGTTTTTTTCTAGACTTAAAGATAAAATTGAAAACTTTTTTGCGTATCCAGACTTTCATTTGAACCTTCGTTTAAACCTTCTTACATATTTTTTGATGATCTTAAAATTTTATGTAGTCTAATAAAATAAAAAAATTTTCATACGGAAAATGTTTTCAAAACAATTGTATGAACATATTGAAAATAAATATATAAACAATTAGATAATGATAAAAATAAACAATGATTAATGTGGTAGACTAGACTAAAACTTTATGTGACCGATTATCAATTTGTAATAAATTACAAGAATTAATCATTACAACTTGTGAAATTCAAAAAATTGGTATTGAAAATTCAGTTTTACTTTTTTTTATTAAATAAAATAAAAATCTCTATTTATCTAATATTAAAAAAAAAAACAAAAAAAAAAAAAAACAAAATTAAGTACAAAAATGATTTAATGTCAACAAGATGATTCAGTGAGAAAAAAATGAAACGGATTAGATTAGTGTCAGCGTAATAGAATTATGTGTACGATTTATATGCAGGAAGCAAGTAAAACTTTTGCCTTTTTAATTGCTGATTCTATTTTAACGACGATGGTCCAGGTGTATAAATATAATGTAAATTTTAATGACGTTAGCATGATGTGGTTTCACGCAATAGCCACATCAAAACATTAATAACGGTAAATTGCGATTGGTCAACTTGAGTCCAGACTAACAGCGTCATCATAATTGCCCCTATCCCTTATCCAAACGGATGATACAATTATCTACTATTTTGGACGATGTCTATATTTAGAAAAATCTCTATATGCAATAAAACTCTTGACAAGTTAAACTTTACGGAAGTGAAGGTACTTGTTTCTGAAACTGTTTACTGAAAACAACATTCATTTATTATAAAAAAAAAATTATAAATTGATCATGTTTTATTAAATAAATCGTTGAATTTCATTATTATTTTGATTTAACTCAAAGACGGTATACTTTCATCAAAATTAGAATCACCATTGGACACGAAGTGGTCCGTGTCGTTGTAAAGCTTATTCTCTCAAATCGGCTTGGGCACTATTGTAGAAACAGTCGGAATTGCCAATCCTTTGCTCTAAGAGATAGAGTGTGGTTTTTGATTTAAAATAAAGGTGTCTGGTCAAATCTTCAGTAAAAAAATTTATAAAATCAGTTATTTATTATTTTAGTTGTCATTTTATCCTTTTTAACGAATTAATTTTCTCTGAAATACTCTTTTTACGATCATCAATGGTGGTCACGCAAGCAATAAATATCTTTATTCATAATTATTACTGGATATCTCGCTTGTAGAAAATAAATTTGATTTATTTCATAAGAGACATTAGTACAACTTTCAAATTTATTGGTATCATTGGTATCATTCAAATTTATAACTATCATTTTTAACTACTTGTTATGAATTTTCTAATTTTATTTCAGATATTTTATGGTTTCGAATGACCTAGTTAAAAGGAAAAAAGTGATTTGATTATTTGAAAAAATAAAATTTTTCCCCTAAAATTCGATTGAAACCACTACACCATGCGCGCGGTTAAAATTCAATATCAAAATAAAAGCGAGCAGCGTATATATACGTGCATGAAAAATTCGTTTCAGCCTTACTAAAAAAAGGTCTAAATTCAATTCATAGGGCCGAATGAAATGATCGAACGAAACCCAAAATTAAAAAAAAAAGCCCGTATCAGGGTTCCGAATCTACTTGGTACACCCCCCCCCCCCCCCCCCAAACAAAGCGTCCACAAGTCGCGTGCAGCGAAGCATCATCGTGTTGGTGCGTAGCCAAAGGGTACAAACGCCGCTGCTGTTGCACGTGGCTGGTCCCCCACGTAGTACTTACGTACAGGGCACTCTACTGTATACACATACACACACGGCATGCGCGTCTCGTTTTTTAATATCTGTGGGTATACTGGCTGCATAGCAGACGCCGGGGAGAAAAGCTACTCCCCTCCAACTTTTAACACCCGCCTCGCTGTCCGAGGCACTCCGCCAACGCTGTCAGTCGCGCCCGGGACGCTCACGAGTGCGCGTCGACGATTTCGTCTCGGGACTTTTTTCATTTACCCTTGTTTTTTCTTCGAGTTTTTGGTGCCCAAGTGTTCTGGGTTCTTGTGGTTCACAAGGAAGTTCTTTGTTACGTTTTTGTGGATGGGTTGCACTCTTCGAGGGGAGGATTATATTCTAAAGGGTGAATCAGAATGTAAACTTGCCGTCTATTAACGAGTGGTGAGCTTATTATTTTTCCAAAAATTGGAAACAATTTTCACCATTCCTTATTTATTTTCTACTTTGTTTGGATTTTACTGCGACAATGAGTTAATCTATCTTTGTATAAACATTGAAGATCCGAAATTTTTATTAAATATAATTTTAATATATGTCAAGGGGCGTTGTTTTGATTTTTGGAAACATGAAATATTCCTTTTTTTTGTATATATCTGGAGCTGTTACTGGCAGACTATAAAATCAACTTTATCAAAACTCTCGCATCAGATCATATTAATAAGTTTTTGATTATTTTGATTGAAGACTATACGTATAGTTTATGCTTCACTCATGAAAATTATATTAGAAAAAATAATTTTACCTTTAAAAAGTAATGAAACTAATAACCAGCTTCATACATTAAAATTTCTTCGAAATACTTTATTTAAAATCATTCCAGTATTAATAATTCAATCAATTGAACTTTTCAATCTCATAATTTTTATAGAGTTAAGCGAGAAGTTAAATTTCGTTCATTAAGTTCGATTTGATAAGATAATTTTGGATGAGATTATCAGTAATCAGTAGAGATAATTTTTAAAAGCGAATGAAAATTAAGAAAATCTTTGTTCAATACAGAAAAACAATTTTTTCAAAATTTTTATGAATGAATATTTTAATCAAAGGCACAAGTCACTTTTCAGGAAGTTCAAGTGATTCATGAGATTGATAGTGTAACGTAAATACGTGTGATAAATTAGAACTGAGCGTAGTCTTCTCTTTTGTGAATGAAAAATTTCATTATTATATAAATATTGTTTTTTTTTATACGTATATCCATGAAAAAAGGTTTTCCATTCTACTTAGAAAAAAGGTTATCGTAATATTCTCACGCTATGACTTGGCGAGACAAAATTTTTTTTTCCATTTTATTTCAAAATGACTCATTAAAATGAAGGTGGATAAACCAAGATTTCCAGAAACTCTTAAAAATTTTTTTTAAATCATAATTTAAAAAATCAATGAATTGAATTACTTATATTCATGTTTGTTAAACAGAAAATGACGATTTTGTTATTTGATTTAGGTCAGAAACAAAACCTCAGCTGAAAAATTTCAAACCGCGTAATTTGCCGTGAACATAATTTTTCTCCGCTTTTCAAGAAACACATCATTCCTATCCACACCTTAGCCAAGTTCCCCTAGAAACTACGTTTTCCATTACGTGATTCATGCAATGAGCTCTAGGTTTTTTTACTACTCACCTTTGCTTTACTCAAAAATCATCTCAAAATTTCAGAAAACTTTTTGTTACTCTACCAATGGTTAAATTTTGAAATAAATGAGTAGAGCGATAAAATCACAAAAAAAATTTAGTACAATGCGAGAGATAAACTTTCCAAGTGCATAAGCTACTTGCTCGAGTATCAGAAAAAATTCAAATTTCCAACTTGTACAATGATAAAAGGCATCGCAGGCCGAGAAAGTACCACAGTCAAAATCTCTGTGCGTTTTATCAAGGCATTTACGGGCGCTGATCTCCGCATAATTAATGCCGGTGCACGTGTTCCCTTTCGCCCGCGGTATGCATTTTCACCAAATCGCAAAGTACAAAGCCGAAAAAGAGTGCACGTGCAGTGGCCGGTAGCACGTGAGCAATTGTGCACGGTTTTGTCTCTACACGACTCCTTTCGAGCTTATTAGCCGGAGCGTAGCCACTACTGCGAGAGCCTTTCCTCGACCAAGTTTATTCATGCGGTAATTTACCGCACGCGGAATTATTGTAACGAGATAACCTCCTGCTACTCCCTCCTAGTCACCTGGAGATGCGCTGCAGTGATTACTCCCGACTTTTTATCTTCGCCAAAGCATCTCAAATTTT
The DNA here is from genome assembly GCA_038277355.1 of Encarsia formosa. NCBI lineage: Eukaryota > Metazoa > Arthropoda > Insecta > Hymenoptera > Aphelinidae > Encarsia > Encarsia formosa. Next base: position 19,065,251 of record CM076188.1, on the reverse strand, counting down.
CTTGTTTGTTTGTTTGTTTGTTTTTTTTTTTTTTTTCTGCATTATTGTTATCTTTATGATTACTGTGCTGTTTCGTACCATCAGAAGTGATAAATATCGATGTGCTTTTTCAATGCCGTGGCATATTCTTTCTCTGACGTGACCGATTAGGATCTCCGGATCTAACTGTCCGTCTATTGCGTACCCTAAAGGTAGATTATCTCTTTTGTGTTTTCAATCTCGACGTTTACGCATTCTTTATGGGTTTATTCTTTGGATGAGTCTTATTTATGGCTTCTAGTCTATGTCCCTTTTTCAAAGTTCGTTTATGTCTGGCGGAGGTAATGGTTCCTCGAAGAAGAATTAATTCAATGCACATAGCAGAAATTATGATGGAAATATTTACAGCATTTCACTGTATATTGAAAGATAAGTATTGCTGGATCGGTTTTCTTTGCAAGTTTTATACTTTTTATTCGATGGAATATAAATCGTCGTGGTATCGGGACTTATTGAATTACTTTGCGTTTGATAAATCATCTCGAATAATTAATTTGCCAGCTTACTCACTCAATGGATGCAGCTTCAGTTTTCTCTTTGTACATACAAATAATCAAACTTTTAACTTCGAAATTATTTTTTAATATCACTATTATTTGAAAAAAAAAATCATCTAAAGATGGAAAATCACGATCTATGTTAACTTTTTATTTATTATTATTTAAACAGTCTGGAAAACTTCACCTTGAACTCATCAACATCGCAATGCATAAACAAATCTAAATTGTTTTGAATAATAGATTATCAACATCAATATTTGAGCTCCTGACATTCCACTCGTATCATTTTGAGTGCCGCGCCGCTCCGATTGCAGTATCGTACTTGAATCATTATAAAGTCCTGGTAAAGATAATAAACAAATAAAGAATATTATATCCTTAAAGGAATGTGTTGTGTGCGTGAAAAGGACATTCACAAATAAAAGTTTATTTCCAAGTTTTTTTATGGCGAAAAAACAGTTCTGCCACTTTTGCGCGTGTCTTATCGATCACGCAACATCTGGACATCCGAACTCGTTTTCTTCGCCAGCCATATGCGAAAAAAAATTCCAGAATGTCAGGTATTCGCAGGTGGTGTCCTTGAAACCCGTATATTCCAGTCGCCCAATCGGTCACTCCAAAAATTCATGTCATTTCTCGACGGTTCTACGATTTTCTTAGGAGACAATGCATCTCGATGATTGCGCCACCTAAAAACAGAAGCAGCCAGGTGCGACAGATGTCGGCTTGTCGTGGGAACGCATCATCGACGTTTCTCGCGGAGCATGACGGGAACTCATTTTCCGACTGGCTCATCTGACGCAGTGTTTATTCCTCATCACCTAATTCACACCTGATTTTATCAGACTTTTTTTTTCGTGTTGTGCACAGGCTCTTCGCATTTCGCTGATTGGCTTCACTCAGCTTTGCTCTGCACTTTTTCGATAATTGAGCCGCAGTGTGCTTTTTTTTTTTCTTCAAGACTGATGTTTTGACGCCTCGAGATAGTTTAATCAATTTTTACTGTGCTGAGCTGTAATTTTTATGTCGTGAAGATTGACGTTAATTACGTAAAACCAGTGCGAGAACAGACGGAAAACTTCAAATTGCTCGATTAAAGTAATTTCAAACTCATTTGTACTTAACAAAACTACGCAATGACAGAAAAAAATTTGTTGTGATTGCACTTTAATTTGAAGTTTTATGAACGAAAATCCTTGATTTTTCATTAACAAAAGATAAATAAAAAATGAAATTATAAATAAATTAGTTTGCAAGAATCAATGAAAAATTATCGATCATACAGAAAATCGTAATAAAAGTAATCATCTGGAATAAATATTCAATTTACATAATTAGCCTCACACGTATGTAGATATAGAATTGAAAAAATTGAAAAAATACAGCTCGTAAAGGCTGACGTAGTTCGATGTCGACAAGCTGCAGCCAGTTGCGGGTTATCAAGAAGCGTGGATGGCTCTTATCAATATCGTGGCGCTTCAAGGCGGAGGCCGACGCGTGCAGTTTATAGGTAGTAAACAAGTGTCATCGACACTCGCGCCCTACGAACACCGTTTTTCCGCGTTTATTGTTCACGCCTCGCTCGTACTGCACTGCGTTGCCTGCTGTGGGTCATTATCTTTTTTTTTATAACGTGTTTGCTTTTTTATTGAAGAGAAGCTGTTGAGTTCAAGCTGTAATAAAAACGAGGGACATCTCGAGAAGCCTTTGTTTAAGACGATCCACTTTTTTTACTCAATGGTTCGAATTTTTTTTTAAATTACTCTCTAGAGTTCATTGAAATTTGATACAGAGAGAGCGCGAGTTAAATACACGTAATTTTTATTCAAAATTTATTCGTGAAAACATAAAACTGCGCGGGGGTAACGGTAAAATTATGCACGGCCATGCATATCGTAATACGATTCAGCGCAGAACAACATTAATTTTAATTTTTAAAAAGATGTAATTATTGAATTATTTAATATGTTAGTGAGATATTATTTGTATAATAACTTTCTTTCAAACAACAGTCAAGCATTGAAGTTTAATGCACACTGATAAACCGCACAGAGTCGGAGTTAAGTCCCTTATTTGATTTTAAAATTGTGGACGTTAATGGAATTTAATTGATAACCTTGAGTCCACAACTTTAAAACCTTTAACATGATAATTTCATAAGAGGTTAAAGTTGAATCATTGTAACTCTAATTCCGCAATTTTCGGGATGGAAAGACTCTTTGATGGTGGAACGCGTCTCAAAAGCGAAGTTGTTAATTTTATCAAACGCAGCGCAGCACCTACTTTCGCGAAGACCAATTTCGCTCAAAGTAGTTTTCTGTAAAACGGCGCAAAGTGAGAAATTTCATCAACGCGTAGAGGACACCATGCACGGTAGACAGTAAATTGAAGATTAATCGTATTAAGCCCGGCTGAAACTTTGACCATTTAAAAATCAATCATACACGAGGCGAAAGAGGATGAACAGGTACGATACGTACATCACTGCGAGCGTCGATTGCCAAGGACTGACCTTTCGCCTCGGCGGTGAGCACTGACCTTTCGACGTAGAATCGATCGATCCAGCGGTGTAAAAACACATCGAAGCTACGCTGGAAGCGGGTTTTCGATCGGCTTATAGGAAGTTGGAATGGCGATTAGAACGAGATTGCAGCACGCGCGAATCGACTCCGGCGCGGCGTTGATTGTTCACCATTCGGCAGGAATGCGTTTATGGCAACGGTGAATAATTTGTTTTCGAATTCCGCTTGGATTTGTTTAATCGAGACTGTTTTGTCACTAGTACTGGCATTGAGCTTTTGATCGTGCATTTTGAAATGTGGTTATTATTAGACTCCAATATTTTCATCTTTGATTCGCAAAAAACACTTATCTATCTTTTTACTGGTGATATGCAAGATTTTTATAGTTTCACGATGACATGCTCGATGACATGTATGTATCAAACAGTTTTTCGAAGAACTTCAGAAGAATTTATCATTGTGTTTTTTTACATTATTCTTTTAATATAAGCTTTAAAGTTACAAACAATTTGGCGTCAAGCTGACCCATAAACACTGATAAAGGGTTCTTGAAACACTAATTTAATGCCGGATCAAGACAGATGAATCCACTCAGCGCTTATGCTTCTTCTACAAATGGTCAAAGTATATAGTTGTTATATTTACGTACCTGTTAATTTTTCCAAGATTTTTCTGATAAATAATTACTGCGTGATAATAATTTTGTTTTTCGAAAACATTTGTTTCTTACAACGACTTTATCATTGATGACATTAAATATTCTCGCTTGTAAAGCTTATTACAATAGAACTTAGAAAGCTCAATACTACATTGGTAGTAGTATTGTTCTAAACACTTTTTCCTCGTGCGCACCGAGGTGCGCACTTGATTCGATTGCAAAAATTTTTCGGAAATTTCTTGCTTTAAACAATTTTTTTTTATTTTACCTAAATATCTAAATAAAAAATTCTTCAAAGTTTAATTTTAATCGCTTCATTTTCAATCCAAGTCTGTAAAAACATTTAATTAAAAATGTGAGTTTCTGGTTTATTATGCTCACGTTTTATCCCAACTCATTTAAACTCCGCGCACTCGGTCGCCGAAGCACTCTCATGTAATTTTTTCTCTCTCCTCCACCTCTTCTCACTTAAAAAAATATATTCAACTATTTTTTTTCCAGAACGATGAAAAAAAAAAAAAAAAAAAAAACAATTTAAAATTAATTTCTCTCAGCGACACTGTAAGCAAATTCGCTCTCTATGAAATTAGTCTAGCATTGCGCGTATCCCAAGTCGGATTAATTTAAACACGGGGTAATCCCCGAGGTTTCCGCGTCGTCACGCTTAGTCCAAGTCGTTGCACTTCTCTCGAGCCGCCACCACTACGAGCGAATTTTAACGAGGAAACGTCAAATTGCGTATGTAAGTGAGCGCGAATTGAGCGACCTGCTGGTGCAGTGTCGCTTATACTCCTCAGCCTCCAGAGACGAGTACCCGTGCTATATTTAGACCAGCTGCAATCTGCTGCATCGGATCGACTATGCCAGCGATCTGTTTTGTCCTACAACTCGATCGCCCTTTGCCCACGTTAACTGATTGACTCGCTGAATCGCTGATTGATTTTCTCATTCGAAACCATTCATAATGCGTATTTCACTGTAAGCCTCGCTGTAAGCAGTAACTCTTTTTTCTATGAATGACTGGACTGAAACCTCAGTAAAATATATATTTTTTAATTGATTAAATAATTAAAACATCGAGCCATAATTCGAAAGCGGCTCGTCCTCAATGTAAACTAGAACATTACGAGAGTCAGAATGTGTTAATAGACTTCAATACAAGGCGTCCTTGCACGCGCATAGAGCTGCCTGAAGATTTTAACGCGAGTTAGTCTTTATACGCGAAGATGTATTTATCGCTGCAAATCATGTAATACCAGACTTAAATGAACTTTCCGGTAATTATAATTGTAATTGTTTTTACTCTGCAGAACATAGTGGCTTAAATGTTGAAGATGCCGTTAATTGTCTGGAATTGAGATTTTTTGCAGTTTTATGAGCTTGTCTAGTTGTTATTCCTAACACTAAGCAATCATTTGGGGATTAAGATTTCAGAAAACAATCAGATATTTTTTTATTCGAACAAACTTTTGGGTATTATGGTATAAGAGACACTGCTTAGTTCGCAACAACAAATTGACTGATTAAATTAGCATAGCGTTTTTTATCCTTAGAGTTTTTAAACTCTGTTGAGTAACAATTTAAAAGCTCTCAGGAAGATTCTGGAGTAAATACAAGTACTTAAAGTTTATCTTTTCTTTTACAAGCACAAAAACACTTATTTTCATTAGATTACTTCAATTAAGTATACATTTCTTTTCAACTCTCTGGTGCCCTCGATTGAGTGGAAAAAAAACCATCGATCTGTCAATTTGACCAGCGATTGAGTAATTTTTTCATTTACGTTAAACCTTTTTTACCAAACTCAATTTGTTTCAATTAGCAAATTATACCAGCTTTAATTAAGTGCGCATTCAGAATTCCACTGAACTGTGTGAGAAAAAAAATCATTGAAATCATCTTGTTTGTTAAAATTGATAAAAGTCATTTTCACCGGAACACAAAAATGAATAAATTAAACTCTTCAACATGAATAAAAAATATACAATGTTTAAGGTTGTTTAAAATATACAATGTAAGGTATCTAGTACTCGAATTAACTGAAAGATTTTCACGAGACTTGACCAAAATATTGTTAATAATTATTAGTTATAAACTCAGTTCAATTTTTAAAACGATATAAAGGATTAAAAGACATAAACAAATATAGTTTAATGCCTAATCATATGGAAAATCGGAGTTTTTAAGATGAATACAGGATTTAAAAATTATTATTTTGGGTTATTTAATTTTGTTTTTCAATTAAAATTGCGAATGGGAAATTTAATTTTGATTGGCTCACTTCAGTTATTCTTATACTCATATACAAATTGAAATAATTTTTACTTGCCTTTTGATTAAAATAGTCCCGAATAAAATTTTAAGACATTAAATCATCCCTCACAAAAGCATTACCCTGGTCACAAAGTAAAAATCCAAACGAAGTAGAAAAAAAAAAAAAATGAATAAAAATAAAAACAGCCCCGAACTAATACAGTGTAAACGATAAATGCAGATGGAACTTTGCGAGAGCGAGACCAGGATGAATCTGGTGAACGAGGCGAAAAGGCCGGGCCCAGTGAGAACGAGGATGCAGGTCGCGGGTTAAAGCCTCCCGTCGAGGTCGTGGCGTGCATGCTCTGGCCCGTGTTCGGTGATGAGGGCCTGAGGCCCCCCTCGCCGCCGCCGCCACCCCCGGCCCTCCGGGTGCCGACTCGGGGCGGGTCCTCGGCCTGCAAGCCCGTTAAGCTGGCGCCCCTGCTCCTGTGCGCCCCCTGCAAGCCGTCCTCCAATCGCAAGAACCAGTCCACCACCCAGTGGTACGTCCAGCAGGTAAATCATCAGGCTGGACCAACAAATTTTATTCTTCGTTACCTTTTATTTTACTTTTTTTTTTTGCCTGGAATTTTTAGATTAGATATTTCGAGTTTTGAAGCATGAGTTTTTTACACAGGTAGTTTTTATTTTTTTATTTTGTAACGTTTGCCCTTGGTTTACTCTTTTCGAACTAAAAGTACTAGTAGAAAAAAATGAAATTAAGTAAAGGATTGTGGAAATAAAACCTTTTTTTTTTTTTTTTGCTATTCGATGTATCGATGAAACTTTTTATTATAAAACAGTTCTTTTACAACTTTCCTTCTTTTGAATTATGTAATTTAACAAACTTTATCGGCAAAATTGTCGAATAAAATATGTAATACATATTCTTACAAGTGTTAAACGTAACAGCTAGTTTAAAATTTAAAAGTATTTCAAAAATTCTGAGCTTTTTGAAATACATAACGTAATGGACTTATACAGGATAACTCTAATCTACCTTTTATCAGCGTGTTATTAAAAAATGTAATTACTTGTACTTAGTAATTAGAAAAATAGTTTAATATGAATATAATAACATTCCACTGTAGTCTTCACAATGTATACGAATGTTTGAGTTAAGTGACAGTTATCGATTGCGTCAACTGTCAGAAAAGTGTTCAATAAATTGGATTTCGATAAAAGTTTACTCAGTACAAAATTTCGTGCGGTACTTTCGTAATGATAAAAAATTGAGGTCGCTGAATTTTGAAGTTTCAGTTTCGGTTTTTTGAAAAACACATACAGTATGACTAAGCGTGATTAAATAACCATGGTCTAGAACAACATTTTCATTCGTTATAAAACTTCAACCTTGCAACATTTTATTTGAAAAATAATGTACCAACCAATTTAGAAAAATTGTGCTGTAAATTTTTTTTTCCAAGAGTCCTTGAAGTAGAGATGGCTTTAGCAACATTAATACAGAAAAAAACCAACAAACGTTTGTGACTTGTATGTCACGAGCTTCAAAACATCATTCAACGTCAATTCCATAACCAATATTAGAAATTAAAACTAAAACGTTGTATGAAAAATTAAACTTCAAACCTCGTCTCGCCAGCTCCACTTACTCTAGATTGATTTTTATTTCTTCTCTGGAATCACTGTAGAGCGCGGCAATTAAGGAAAAAATAAAATAAAATAAAATCCTTGATGTATTTTTTTAATAATGCAAAGCCCACGCGAGTTTTCTCGTTTCCTGATTGAAAAGAGCCTGCTCCACTGACTGAACACACCATTCTGGGTACATAAAAGCTCGCATCTCACAGCAATTACGCAAGCCTCGAAGCGCTAATAATCTATGTGAAAAAAAAAAAAAAAAAAAGAAGAGGTAGAAAAATAATAATATTTGAACTAAATTTCAGTAAAATAATGGCAGCAGAGTCCATGATGATTTATTCATCCCTGCGAAGGTGCAAGACGCGTGTAATTATTCGGGAGCGGAAGCCGTGTGTAGAGCCCGTAACCGTACTGCCTTTGTTTGGACTCTTCTCGTACTTGGCCTTCGCAGATTTTGATTTTTGTTTTTCTCCGAGCGCGCGCTCTGATTTGGACAGTCACGGTTCGCTGTGGAGGGTCGAAAAGTTCCCTTCGCAGGGTGCGCGATGATCGCGTGAGGTGTTTCATCTATTACCGTGACTCCCTGCGTACTACTTTCTTTTTTTTTTTCTTTAATTTCCGCTCGCCATCAGTCGCACGGGCAGATTTTTATCGTTCCTTCCCTTATTTTCCTTGGCGTCGTTTTTAGCTAATTGAAAAACGTTCAGTGACCGTTTCGCGATGAAATTACGAGTAAACAAGACACCTGAATCGTTCATACGCACTCTCCTTCCTGCAAAGAGAAAAAGTCAATTGCAAAACGTAGGCAGACCGGTTTGATCCGTTAGGGAGGGATAAAAAATAGACGCGAAATTATTCAGCCCGCACGGATAATCCGCGAGCGGCATTGACGCGGGCCTTTCGTATGCGCGATAACCCGGCTTACTCATCTCCCGGCACGCGCCCGACTCTCTTTGCTTTGTCGTCTAGTTGCACCTCTCTTACGCGACCTCGTAATTTTTCACTGCAAATCATGACTTTGCGCGACGAAGAAAAGCCCCGAGTTTCTATTACCCGAAAGAGATAAGAGCCCGACCAAGGGTGTGGCTGACCGATTATTACGTTGTTTTTTTGGACGCTTTGCCAACAAATTTTTTTCGACGGCCGCGTGACTGTTGGGAGGGAATGTCACGAACTTCTTTTTCAACCTTCTTTGTTTGCACGCTCTTGTTAGTCATAATTACGAGTTGTTGCGTTTGTCTCGTTGGCTCTGCCTATTCTGAAAATAATAATTAATAAGTGAATGATTCTGCGTGATTCATGAGGCAAGATTTGTTTAATAAAATTGCACGTTGTTTGAGTTTCTGTTATTACTTTTGACGGACACTGTAAGATTCTTGAAACTACATTAGTGTTATTTTTATTTTTTTTTTTTTAATTATGGAATTGGTTGTATTTTTCTTTTGATCATTAACATTATTTTACGGTTCGTTTATTTGAAGCAGTTATTATTTTAATTTTTCTAAATTCTTAACAACGATTTGTAAAAATTAAAATAAAGTTCAACACAGGAATATTAAAACTAAATTGGTTCCACCTGACAGGTTTGAAATAGACGTAAAATTTTTTTTATGTAAATTGAAACAGGTAAATCTGATAAAGCCTTCATTCTCGATTCATCTCGTGCATACATCTTAAAAATGTGTGACACTAAAAAAAAAAGGTTGTATTCTTAAAACTGTGTTAAATTTTATATGCGTGATAAATTGTAAACAAAAAACAATTAACATGGGTGTAGCCGATGATTCTGAAACAATGTCTTCTACACGGTTCATTTAGGAGTAATCGCAAACCTTTTCAGACGATCCGCCTTCTGTAATATAACAATTAACCAACAACGACGGAATGAAAAAGCACTAAAGAAGCATACCCCCAATAGAGATCTTAGATGGTTATTATCCAAGGCTGTGGAAAAAGACTCGCGAGCGAGTCACGGTTGGGTTGGCTCCTCACGCGCCTTTAATTACCGGATCGTCTTGCCCCGCCACCTCGCATGAAAGGCTATCGTACTCGCCGAGGTACTCGCGGCCATTGTCACCGTGTAACTTTTTCTTTTTTCTATCTTGCGTGTATACTCGTACACGTCGGCAATGACACCCTTTTTCGGGGGGATTAATAATCGAATATTAATTTTCGGTTGCACCATCGCGTTTACTGAAAACATATACCAGAGAAGAGTTTTCACTTTCCGGTTAGTCGTTTATCGCGGGGCGGTGTTTTGCTTCATACTGACGATTATAGCTTGCTCGGTTGTGTATCCTAGTTTAGAGCTTACGATAAGCTGAAATTTTTCATTCTGGTTGAGTTTGGGTACTGCTTTGTACTTTGGATCTGATTTTGAAGTTTAAAATTACATTTCTTGCACAATGTAGTGATTGTGAGTTATAGTTTCTCAAAAATCTGTTTCTATTATTTAATTCAATTATTTTCATTTAATTCGTTCAAAAAATGTTACGTTTAGGAATTACTGAATTTAAATGTAATAATTATGAGGTTGTAATTATGTGAATATCCTAACAATAGATTACAAATTCACGGCTGTAAATAAAGTTTCAGTGACTGAACAGCAAATCATTACAAAGTTCTTTGTAAGTTATTCAAGCTTTTCAAAAGATATAATTTTTTATTGTCTATAATGTAAATTTTCTTTTTCTCTTCTGACGTATGAATGCAAACATTCTTCCTTACAACGTACTATGACTTGCGGTGATTTACTTAAACTTTCATTGTATGCTTTACAAATACTTATTTACAATAATTTAATTTATTAATTAACATAAGTGATCTGTTACTGTTTATTTATTATTCTTAATAAAAACCAAATAAAATATTTATAAATTTTAAATTTTATGCGCTGACTAGTTTTTTTTATTTTTTTTTGTTTTCATAAAGTTTGTACTGAAAACGTTTTTTTTCCAAGTAATTGAAAAAGTGAAAGTACAATGGTGTCTTCATGAACCATAATAGCGCGTAATTTAAGTTGATGTGAAAGACCATAACGCTGCCGAATATAATAACTTAGTTTATGTCAAACATTATTTAAGCCACTTACTCTGCTGAGCAACTAAGTCCTTCAAAACAATATAAAGAAAATAATATTAACACACCGGGCGCTGTGTGTAATGTTTTTTTCATTGCAAAGGCCCCGAAAATGCAACTCTCTCCCGAGTAGCTAGAAAAAAGTTGCGTTTTCGGGGCCTTCGTAATGAAAAAACTTCAAATAAATTAAATTAGAGATTTAATTTAATCAAAAAGTGATTACACTTAATAAACGTCAGAATTTTATTTAGTAATAGAAGTGAAAAAATTATGAAGTTTAAAAATAAAATATAGTATATTACATACCAAAGCCAGTAAAGTAAGATTAATCTCAAATTATATGTAATTTTGATAGAGGCAAAGCCGAGGTGTGCATACTATTTTTTGTTTGACGCAGCTAAAAAACGGAAGTATTCCAAAAATGCCGATTTCCGGCCGCAAGAAAAAAAGAAAAAAAAATGTATACTATTTTACGAAACGTACTCTCTTGTAAAATTTTATAAGCTTTTACGCTCGCTTTTACGCGTAATTTAAACTGTTGCAATCATAACAAGTATCACTCTTCATAAAAGATTTCGTACAAGGTCACGAAAGCTCTCTCAAAATAATTGACACTGGACTCGATGATAAAAATAAATCACGTTTATTGTACGGCTTAATTCTGTGAAAAAAAAATCATGGAAGGTGAGGCTGAAAAATTTATTATATGTATAAAAAATTGCACTCAAACTCAAAATAAAGGTTTTTAGTCGTATTAAAATACACAATGAAAAATCAGGAGTGTTTTGCGAAAAAAAAAAAAAAACAAATAAGTTTTTTCCAATAAGCCTTTTTATAAACACTAACAACCGGAGTATAATCATTTTTTCAGAAACCGTAAATTGTTTGGATGGTAAAACAGCACTCGTCTTGAAATCCAAACATCCTTTACTCAAAAACTATTAACTGACATTAGCGTATTTTGATAATCCTGTTTCAAGCATCAAAACTATTTACTATGATAAAAAATAAATAAATAAAAATGACTCCGACCTATTATCATAACGGCTAGTAAAAATAATAAAATTAAAAAAAAAAAATGTTCACCCTCATGACCTGTACGAGCAAAATATTTTTTGTCTCTCGTTGGGGTCAGGAACCCCAATTTTCCTTCACCTCGGGGCCACGCAACGAAATCTTTTTTAATTTTTGTCTCTCACAACGTAGCCGCGGGGGCCATCGGACTCTCTTCTTTATTCTCGAAAAAAAAAAAAAAAAAAAAAAAATTCGTTTTAGGAGACACTGCAGAAGATGAAATAATTCAAGCCCAGAAAAAAAATCCTTTTACTCGAGCGCGTACGAGATTTTATTCGGGTTACGACAGCCCAAAGGCTTTTTTAGATGCTGACGGGATTTTTTTTTTCTCTTTACATTTTCATGAAAAGTAGAGAGAGTCTACGTACGTACGTATGTGTACTTTCTTCTCTCTTTTTCGAGGCCATCGATCGCTCGGTTAATTTCAAGCGACGTTTTCTATGAACTATGAGACTCGGTAATTGCAATTCGCAATAAACTAGGTAAAATTTTGCGCGTGGATTTTTTAACGAGGCTTTTTATTCAAGCCCTTGGGTTTTGAAAATAGCATGGTTTTTTCGTAGCCATGAGGAAGTTGGTTAAGTCCCTTATTTATTACTGTACTACGCTGCTACTTACTTATCACCACCTTCGTCTTGTGCCTATAAAGTAATTTTTATAGTTATTGTTGCATGTACGAAAGTTTTAGTTGATTCTCCAAAGCCTCGTTTAAACTTCTTATTTATTTCTGCTTACAATTCTTTGTTGGCTTGTTTATAGAGTTTGTGAACTTGTTTTTGAACTTCTTAGCCGCAATGATCTGATCAAAAACTTTTTTTCTTTGCAGCCCACGTGGCGTCTTTGGGGCGAGGAAAAAGGTGACGGAGTTATCTACACAGTTTACCTCAAAAAAGTTCGCTATCACAGGCCTACGAGAAGTCTTTCTGCTTCGGTAAGTTCTTAAATTTGATTTATATGTAATTTAACTTTTTTAATCTACTTGTGAAAATTTTTTAAGATAATTTTAATGATTTTCAAATAAAACCTTTTTTTTACAAGCGTCAATTCAAGTTCTGTTTAAGAAGAATGAATTGTTTGATATTCTTTTGATAGTGTTTTGCGAGGTGTTTTGCTCGATTAAAAAAAATATGGATTACTTTGGAATAAAATTTTTAAGTTCAATAAAGTCAACAGACAACCAAGATATTTTTCATAAAAAAAATCTAGAGTGTTAGTTCAAACTTCTTTCGAGACTTCTTTCAGAGGTTTTTAACCTTTGAGCTGCATTAAAAATTTATTTGATCTGAAAATTCTAAAATTCACCGTGTCTTGAATTATTTCCATCGATGAATAATGTATAACTATTCTGGGAGAGAATTCAATTCGAATTAACGATTTTTCTGTGGCAAAAATATCATGTCCGATGTCGATACGGTTATAACATCATTTAATGTTAGGCGACGCGACGTTTCCATGAATCAAATAATAAAATCCAACTTTCTATTAAAATCTCTAGGCTTATAAAAAGCTTCTATTTTTTGAACAGTTATTGTCAACCTCGTAAGATTAAAGCAAAATAACTGTTAAGAAAAATATTTTAATTAAATGTTGATAATTATTTTCTGGTTAAGTTAAATGAGTTAAAAACGAAATTAAAAAAAAAAAACAATTCATCGAAATTAAAAAATTTTTAAATTGTTAACAATCTCTTTGAGAAAAAGCAACCTTAATTTAGATTGGCGCGGTGTGCTTAAGTAGAGATTCACTGTGCATTGTCTCGTGATATTTCGTCAAAACTTGACCAAGTTTTTCTAGCCGTACTTTGACAGTACAACGCAATCTTAAATCTACCACCTCATATAAGTAGAAGGGGACATAATAGAAAATTTAAAATTTTTTATTCTACTAATAGTCAGGCCCAAACAATAAAACTCAATAATTCAGAGCAAAAAGCAGTAGAATAAACCATGTCTATTTTATGATTACGCAGGACTCGGACGACGAGATATCTCACCTAGAATGGGAGACTGTCAGGGTGCGGTTTTTGAAAGCCGGCACGGTGCAGCGCCTGGTGGAGAGCCTGGCAAACGACGACGGGGAACTGGAGTCGACCTACATAAACGTCTTCCTGGCCACCTACAGAGCGTTCACAACTCCGCGCGAGGTACTCGAGCTCCTGCTCGCGCGGTACGACTCGCTGGACGAGGCAGCCAACGTCCAGCACCGAAAGACTCTAGTCCAGGCCCTGCACGTGTGGCTGGATGCCTACCCAGGTGACTGGAGGTCCCCGCCCAGCCATCCGCTGCTCACGAGGCTGCTCGACTTTGCCCATCGCAGGCTGCCTGGTTCCGAGCTCGAGATCAAGGCGCGGCATCGACTGCACAGGTTCTCGCAACGTGAAGATCAGCTGGGTACGCTTGGATCAATTAATTTTTTACTTTACGACGAGTACAGCTTGAAATTAGTTTTAAAGTTTTTAGAATAAGTTTTAAGTTGATTCAAGTTTTATTAAAGCTGGAAATTTAATTAGATTATTAAATTTAAAAATCATACAAGACAAATGCTAATGACAATGCTAGGTAAAGATGTGTAATGCCATGCAAAAAAGTGTGTGCATTCCCTTTGATCTTATATACGATACAGCACCTGTTTTTAATTAGCGCTTTTGTTGGAAGTACCGGCAAAATAGGAAAAGAAAAAAAAAAAAAAAAAGAAATTAAATTTACATACATTTTTTTATTATATCTTTCTTATCAAAAACTTAACGGTAAAATATTTAAATTAAAAATGAATTACTAAACAAAGGTAGCAAGCATAAATGAAGTCCTGCGCTATATTTAAGCCTTATAAAATGTTAAAAAATTTTTAAATGTAACACTTGATTACAGATAACTCGTGTGCAGTGTACGACAATGGCCGGTTGGGCTTGCACTGCGCAAACGACTCGTTCAGCGACAGCTGGACGGCGTACTCGTTTCCCGAAGTGCCCCACCGTCACTTCGCCGAACAGCTGACGCGCATGGATGCCGAAGTTTTCAAGAAACTGGTGGCCCACCAGTGCCTCGGTGCTGTTTGGTCACGTCGGGCTGACCGATCTCGAAGTCACGACGCCGCGACGGTCATCGCCACCGTCAACCAGTTCAACGCCGTGTCGCTCCGGGTAATCTCGACCATTCTGCTTCTGGACGAGACTGCCAAGCCCCAGGAACGCGCTAGAATCATCGAGACCTGGATCGACATAGCCCAGGAGCTGAGGATTCTCAAGAACTTCAGCAGCCTCAAGGCCATAGTCTCGGGGCTCCAGAGCAACCCTATTTACAGGCTGGAAAAGTGCTGGCAGTGCATGCCCAGAGAGAAGCACGAGGTGTTTCGGGAACTCGAGAGAATATTCTCCGAGGAAAACAACGCCTGGACGCAGAGGGAACTCTTGATCAAGGAAGGCACGGCCAAGTTTGCTGACACTGCCGGCAGAAGCGACAGGCACTTGCAAAAGATATTCCAAAAGCAAAATAACCACGCTGGGGTAAGCCTTTTTTAGTTTATTAAATTTCAATGTAAATATTTATTTTTTCTGTTAAAACAGATTCGATTTCGTTTTAAAAATTTATTTTCGTACTTAATGAATATAGTTTAATTGAAAATATGACTATTTATATTGATTAACATTGTTGGAATTATTTTTTAGAACATCAGTTACGGAACGATACCGTACTTAGGCACATTCCTCACCGACCTCACTATGATCGATACTGCAATTCCCGACACGATAGCAGACGGCCTCATTAATTTCGACAAACGTCGCAAGGAGTTTGAAGTTCTCGCTCGAATACGGCTTCTTCAAGGGGCGGCCAATGCCTACAACTTCAGTATGGATCCGCTCTTCGATCGCTGGTTTCACTCGATCGTAGTATTGGACGATCGGGAGGCCTACAAGCTCAGCTGCCAAATTGATCCTCCGCCTGCAGGCAGTACGATCAATAATCGTGCTCACGTTTCAAAGAAAAAACACCAGCACAATCACAACCACAACCATCATCAACATCATCACAACCACTCGAATAATCACAACCATTCCGGCCACAGAAAGAATGACTCTATAGCCTCTACGTCAAGCTCCAGCAGTTCACAATTCTATTGCGACTTGGATTCTTTGCCGAGGTATTTAAATTTTCAAAACAATCACTTATTTAATATAAAACTAATTTAAAATGTGAAATAGTTTGAATTACAAAATAATTATTTAATTTTCAGTTCTCCACACAATTCGCTAGATAGGCGAACTTCACCCTCGCAGATGTCTTCCTCGTCTTCTTCGTCTTCCTTGCCTTCACTTGACATCTCTTTGAGTTCTGGTGGTGGAAACGGCGGCAACAATGGTCAAAGTCGCTTAAATACATCACACTCTGGTAACTCAAATGGAGCTGCTGGAGGTTTAAGTCCAAGTCACTCGCACAAAAGTTCGCCCGACTTTTACATAATTAAAGTTACGATGGAGAGTGACAACGTGGAAACCGATGGCGTTGTCTTATACAAGTCAATTATGCTTTCTAATAACGAGAGAACGCCTCAGGTCATACGTAACGCCATGCTCAAACTTTGTATTGAGGGTAATCCTGATCAGTTTACTCTGGCACAAGTTTTGCCCGACCGAGAAATGGTTTTGCCGAACTCGGCAAACGTTTATTACGCGGTCAACACGGCGCATAATCTGAACTTTATTCTAAGACCAAAAAAGACTTGATACTAGCCCTCCTTATCGACCAATCGAGTTGACTAATTTATCTTTTTAAGTATTAGTTTTACGGCATTTTACAAATTAAGGTGATTGATTAATTCGTTGAACAAGGTAGCCTTGTTTACTGCACTGATGAAATCAAGTGGATGAATTTTTTATTTTTATTAAAATTTAGCTAAAGAATTTTTTACGAATCGTTTTTATTTTTAATTATATTTTTCAAAGAAAAGAAGATTAATCATCTAATTTTCGTAGAATCTCGAAAATTATTAAATTTTATTATATTTTTACAAAAAATCATGTTGTAATTAACTTAGCATATTAGAGGGTGACTTGTATTATTTATGCATTAATTTCAACAAAAACAATTTACAGTACATAAGACATAATAATACCATGACATTTCAATTACCTTAAGTTGAAGGTAACTTTATTGCATATAGATAATCGTAAAAACCATAAGTATTTGAGTGATTCTACAATTTTTTAATTATTATTTTTATTTTTCGTATTTATTGAAGAGTAATTGTGTTAGTTTGATGTACACTGAATATAATTGTAAAATAAAAACCCGATTTTGTATGTTTGTGTGTCTTTGTATGCATAGTGCAAATAAATTGTTATTTAAAAAAAAAAAAAAAAAAAAAAAAAAAAAAAAAAAAAAAAAAAAATCGAGCTGTAAGAGGAAAAAAAAACCAGTGATCTTTTGTATATATGTTTTGCTTGATCGAGTAAACCAAGCAACTTAAGTCTCGACGAACAAAATAAGTAGCTTAATAGTGTTATTTGTAGAAATGAAAATTTGATAAAAATTTGTTATTGTAAATGAAATAAATAAATTGTTAGGTAACTCGATTAAGGCGTGTCTTCACTTAAGTTATATAAATAAGTATCGTTACTAAAACGAGCTTTTATAAATTGTACTAAAAACTCTTCAAATTTATTTAAAATACATAAAAATATATCATACTGTCGACATTCCCAGAAAAAAAATAAAATTCTGTGATATTTTGGTAAATATCTCGATTTTGGCCTTGTATAATGAAGTTTCATAAAAATACTGCAAAAAAATACTCAGCTCCTGATCATACTGACACTTAGATTAGCAAATAAGAAATAAACTTTTTAAAACTTATACACACTGTTAACACAAAATGAAACAATCTAAATAATGTTGAAATCTGTATGCATGTTGTGTTTTAGTGTTAGGCCATTTTGTACTTATATCTACGTCGAACTTTTAATAACAGTTATTCTCTTTTTTGAGAAAGAATAGTATTCAAATAAACATAGTAATGAAGTGCCCTGATCATAAAATGATGTCTTTCTATTATTTCCCTAACTTTCAAAATATTATGATTAATACTGCAGATAACAGTTATAAACCAAGGCATTAAAAACCTCAAGGATTACAGTATATTGAAGAAAGGATTGTAAGAATACATTAATATTTTGAAAAACCATTTTTTTATATAAGTTTACACACTTTAAATAATTATGTACAAAAATTTAAAATTTGTTTGAAAACACTTTAATTTAATTGTAAACAAAAGATTTCTACTACACAATGACAAAAAAAAAAAAATCTAAAAACAGCAACAAAAATTTCAAGTTTTGATTTAAAAAAAAAATTTTTTGTCACTAAAGTCAAAATTAACAAATTATAAGAGGTTTTAATATAAGTTTACTTTACTGCAAGTGACTACTAGGCTTTTTTGTCACATGTCTGAAGTAGAATGAATTTTGTTATTAATTTTAATAATCTAATTGAATATTGTAATAAAAAACACTTTAATTACAAATTATAAACTTTACTTTCATATACGTGTATCTAAAAACAACTTAACTCCTCTGAGATTCTAATGTAGTAGGTTGTTTTTAGATTCAAGTCCTCATATAATGCCGAATTTGTCTCATTCAACAGTTTGTACTCAACAGTATATTTACATAGATGCATTAAAAATATAAATAAGTCATTCCTTAACTGAACTTAACTAGTTACTCTAAGCGTGCTCGTTTCGATTTTACAGAATCATCGAAAATATTGTCATGTTTCTTCTTTGGTATGAAATTCTCGTCGTTGTTGAGTCTTAACAGCTTGTTAACTTTGGTTATCATCTCTTCATCGTCTAACCATGGATGGCAAAGAACTTTTTTTATTGTTATACGTTTTTTTGGATCCACCGTCATCATTTTTTTGATCAAATCTTTTGCACTCGGAGATACATTAAAAAATTTAGATGAATTGAAACCATACATTCCTCTGGTTATTTGATCATATAATGTGGTGGTTGTATCATGAAGTTTGAAAGGAGTTAACCCGCTTAGAGTGCAATACAGAATTACCCCTAAACTCCAAATATCTACTTGACTGTCATAAGTCCCTTTTCCGCTTGTCTTAAGAATTTCTGGTGCAACATACATTGGGGTACCACAAAAGGTTTTCATCATTGTTTGAGAATCAACAATTTTGGATAACCCAAAATCTGACACTTTTACTAAAGGTTCTTCTTCATGATCAGCTAATAATATATTTTCCGGTTTTAAATCTCGATGAGTGACAGCATTCTCATGCAGGTGATTAACTGCTAAAACCACTTGGTAAAAGATAAATTTGGCGTTTTTTTCAGGTATTCCATTATGTTTTTTTATTCTTTCAAATAACTCTCCTCCTTCCATCAGTTCTAAAATAAGGTAAACCGTGGTTGGCGAGTCAAAAACTTCTTCAATCTTTATTATGCAAGGATGCTTCAAAGACTTGCAAATGCTAATCTCATTTGTTATATACTTCTCATCATTAAGATTATTTTTTTGATTTGTAGAGATCGATTTTTTAGGCATAATTTTCATTGCAAATTTCTTTCCAGCCAGTTCAATTTTAGAAAAACAAAGTTTGACTACACCGCAAGCGCCTGCTCCAAGATTTCTTGACACAGCATATCTGTTCCTTAACTCTTCTGGCAAAAAGCTGTTGTCATAGCCACTTGTACTCATGTAAACAAAAACTTTAAAAATATTCTTTGCTACTGCAATCAAATCATTGTTAACTAATACTACACTTTTGCCTTTTCCAACAAGTTTATCATTGACAAAAGTTCCATTTTGACTTTCGTCTTTCAATAAAACAATGTCATCTTCTAAATTGTCTGTTGATACACTACGTTCTCTGTATATTCTAAAATGGACCTTGCTAATTACAGATTCTTTTTTTGCAGACATTTTTCCTCTCACCGATATATCACAGCTATTTAACCGACCAAAAGTGTATTCATCTTTAGTCAGTTCTACAGTTTGAAAACTATTGTCATGAGGACATAGTCGGCCCCATAAGGGTTTTATGGTACTATCAAGAGTTTGAGACTGCGTAAAACATTGGGTATCAGCATTCTGGGTGTCAGGAAGTGTTAAGACAGGAGAATCGTTTTCAGTATCCATGATTTTTTTTTAGATTTTTTCAGCCATCAAAAAAATTATATACTATCTTAAAATTAATTGCCAGTCAATAAAAAAATGTTATTTAGGCCCTTAAATGAAATACTCCATTGTCAACACATCTAACCTGTACAAAAACAAAAACAGATTTTCACCGTTTAAATAGTTATAAAATTAATTTTACTTACTGACTATAATGTACGTAACAAAAAAGTAACTTAAATAGATTCAGATAATGCAACAAAAATTTTTACCTTTTAGATTATTTGTAGAAGACACCGGGAACAATTTCAGATGTTAAACTTAGTCGTAATTTACTAGTAGGTAATCCTTATGCAGGAAGCAGAAACCAATCCGAGCATAGCCTATTTTTTTTCACCATTTCCATTTAATTTTAAAACGTACTGCCAGCCGGAGTAATTGTTTGTGTTAAGTTTTTTTTTTGTTTATTTTGCTTGAGTTTTGACAGATCAACACGTGTTGCACCCTTTTCAATTCAACGCCGAACGACGATTTTGAAATTTGTACCTGACCACAATCAACTAAGGACAAACAATGACCCAGACCCAGAGCCTACCTAGGTATACCTATACCTACATAATATTTACCTGACCTATCCACTATCCAGTATCCTTGATGGCTTGATGTGATTGGCTCATTATGTGTCTCCATAAATAAGGTGCAAATTATGATGGCGCCAAAATTTGAAAATTTGTTCTTTTCTTCGATAAATATTTGTTAATTATCAATAAATGTAATGGAAAAATTCATGATATCAATCTAATAAAGAATTTAGTTTTGAGTGGAAAATTGGCGTGAGAAAAAACTGACTACAAGAAATTGTACACATGTAGAGGGGTGCGCCAAGGCCCAAGTGTTGGACTTCCTGGTCTTGCAGAACACGCAAACCTGTTGACTCTGATGTGGCTAGTCCGGTGCCCTCGTTGACGTTTATGCACCAAACTGCCTACAATCTGAACTAGAAATCGCGCCTACGAAATTTCAATCAGCAAACTTCCGTTGCTGGTAGCCGCTACTCTGTTCTAAGTACTTCTGATGATGGTAAGAGTTATTCGATGCGGAGGTACTTAGCCGCACGAATGAGCTATTATGAAAAAGAGAAGAGAATGAGAAGGGGAAGAGGGGTACTCGATACTTTTAACCCTGAGTCTTTGCCTGATTGCTGATGAATATCGAAAGCTAAAGGAAGTTTGCATGGATATAACGGATATCCGCTCTTGTGATTGATCAAAAAAGATTGATTTACCCAATCGCTTTAGTTAAGATTATAATTTCTTCTTTTTTTTTTTTTTTTTTTCTTTTTTTTTTTTTAACCACGAATTACAGAAACCTAACACACAAAATTAATTAAATTAATTAATAGGTTTCTTAGTAATAATATTGTTCAATATTACATCCAAGTTACAAAAAAAAAAAAAAATTATATATTACAAGAAGAATCAGTAAAATCATTATCAAAAATCATTATTCAAAAAGAGGGCGATTATTAACAAAGTTTACAAAGAGTTTACCTTGAGGGAACAAAATCACAGTGTTTTTGAAAAAAAAATACAATAGTACCTCAGGCTCAAAAACCTTTTGAAAAAATTGCAGTGAAAATCTACTAAAAACTAGAGTGAAACTTTAGTAGATCGAAACTTAAGAATTTAAGCTTTTTTTTTTAATTTAGTTATACATTGTAGTATTGTACCTGAGTTTTTGCCATACGAGTGTTACAGATTAAATAAATAATTCATAAACAAATCAATGTTAAAAAATTAATTTTATAAAGTAGTAAAAATCTCGAAGAAAATCGTGAATTCGTGAAAAAAGGTGAGATATGCAAATTTTTCCTTACTCGAATTTTTTCAAAACTTGTCTATTGACAGTATGTAACTAGTCCATTACAAATACTAATTAATACACGACACAGTGTATTTTATCGATATAATTGCATTTTCCGAGCTACAGTAAAAAAGGTAAAAATATTTTTTTACCAGAGCTAAAAATGTTTAAAAACGTAAAAATTAAAGAACCTTATAACCTTCGCAATATTTAATTTTTTTTTATGAAAATTTGATAACAGGTGCTTGTCGTGTCGTCAAAATTTGAATGGATTATCCGATTTCATAATTCTTTGCCTAAATAAAAAATTTTAAACTATGTATATACAGGATACCCTATCAAAAAAATTATAATTTAAAAACTTTTCAACTCACTTGTTTATTGTCTAAAAATCCAAAAAATTGACAAATGTGTTGTCATCTCTAATAAATTTTTAGTTTTTTATAATTGCTATCATTTTCATTATTTTAAATACACATTGTATTCAACAAAAAAAGTTTTCAATAAATGATGTGAAGTTGTTCTGATTTTTGAACAATGGAAGTTCCACAAGGGCGAACCTCAGCAATTCAGTGAGTTCATAAATGTTGACTTTTTTTACAACAATAAAAATCAGGTCAATAGTATCTTAATCTTTATATCTTTATTTGGTGAAGCCTTTTTCGGTGAATTTTCAGCGAAGGTTTCAAGTCGATATTTGAAGTGATTACAAAGTTATAACAGTGTTTATAAAATTTTTTATTTCGAACAAAAGCGTGAATTTTGAATGCTAGGTTTTTTTTTTTTTTTTAATAAAATATAATATGTTCATACACTTTTTTTAGGATCTTAAATGAAATAAATTTTTCATAAAATTTTTTACTAATTAAAATTGTTTAACTAAGAAAATAATTTTTAAGTTCTTCGAGCTTTTTTGACCTCGGATAGCACCTTCAGAACTTGTAGAAGAATTTATTCTTATAGTGATAAATCTCCTCCGGAGCTATCAAAGAATATTCGGCAGAGCTATGAAAAAGATGTAAACTAAAAGAATAAATGAGCATTAATAAATAAGCATTTGATAAAGCAAAATTTAAGTGATTGATTGATTTGAAAAAGAAAGATGTATATAATTAGGTTAAAAAAAAAAAAAAAAAAAAAATTGCAAAAATAGTAAAGTAGGAAATTGATATTTACTTTTCAAATATTTTGTTGCAAGTTGATCAACACTTTCATTATCTGGAGTACCAAGATGACTAGGAATCCAACCTAACGTCACTTCTGAACCTTTGTTGAATAATTGAAAAAGTAAATCTTTGATTTTAAGAATATTAATATTATTAGAGGGAAAATAATCGGAAATTTCAGAAATTGCAGACAAGGAATCAGTAAAGATAATGGATTTCTTGACATGATTTTTAATGAAAATAAGGGTGAGTTATAGCAAGAGCCTCCACAGTAAAGATAGAAGCAAATTTTGAAAATTTGCCTAAAGATTTTATTAATTGAAGGGCGCTAAGTAGCATGGCCCAATAGAATCGTCAGTCGGAGATTTAGAGTCATCGGTATAAAAAATAGTAGAATCTTCCAATTCGTTAAGAAATAGTTTATTAAATTCTGCTACAGGTGATGGAGAACCCTTAATTTGAAAACCTCTATCTGCAGTAATAATATTTGGCAAGAAATTTTGAGATGAAATAGAAAATAAAAAACATGGTAAAATGGAACTACTGAAAATTACTTTCTCATGAACTTTGAAACGACTAAAGGCTTTGATAAGGGGAATGTGTTTGAAAAAATTTGTAAGTAGAGTCAGAATTTAAAAAATCTTCGGGGAAAAAAGAATTAAAGCACGAGGCTGCACATACCAAAGGAATAAGTTCTTCCTGTTTTTTTAAGTTATCTAAATCATTCAGTTGTCTATAAAAGCGAGTGTACTCGATGGATCAGATGAGGAAAAATAAAAATTAGTGCTATTATTGAGGTCGGAGTTATTTGAATTAAAGGAAAAAAAATGTAAAGAAATTAGGAATAAAATTTGGAAAAGGTGATTTCAGAGAGCCGAAGGTAAAATTTAAGGGTTTGAAATTAAGGTTAAGGTTTGCATTTTTTGGGACTTTTACAATGAAAAAAAACATTTCACACACCGCCAAAAAAGAATTAGCCAAGCCCTAGCAAACCCAAATTGACGTCCGAGCCGAAGGCTTTTTGGGTTTGCAAGGGCTGTCTTTTTCAGCGCCTGGTGTGTAATATGTATACTATACATATATTTTACAATTAAGTATGTTTGAATTGGATTGAATATTGTTCTGCACTATTTTCAGTAAAATATATGACGATGTTGTAAAAAAACAAATTCAGAAGAAAATTGCGAAGCTGATTT
Source organism: Encarsia formosa (assembly GCA_038277355.1). NCBI lineage: Eukaryota > Metazoa > Arthropoda > Insecta > Hymenoptera > Aphelinidae > Encarsia > Encarsia formosa. Next base: position 19,041,130 of record CM076188.1, on the reverse strand, counting down.
TCTAAGATTCTGATTATGATTTTATTAGAAAAAATAAAAAATTGAGTTTCCTCCTTTTTCCCTTGGACCTTTGTTTTGATTAAAAACATGTGAGGGAATTAAAAATAATTAATCTCGTAATTTAATTTAATAAATATCGCAAAAAACAAATTACACAACTGGTAAATATGAAAAACTTGATAGTATATGCTTAATCAATTTTATTTCGAAGCATCCCTAGTTTATTTAAATTTTGTATTAAAATGAGAAAAATTAAATGTTATCGTTAAAACCAGTATCCAATGGAAAGTAATACCGGCACGTGCAACGGCAGCTTTGAAAAATTGTAAGCAGAGAAAGTAGCGCGCGCGTGTCCGACCTAACTCGTTTCGTACTACTTGGGCTCCCTCTCGAAGCTTCGAAAAAGCTCAGCGAGGTGGCGCGAGGAGCGTTGGCGTGTGGTGGCGGTGTGACGGCGCAGCCCCTCTTCGGTCGGGCGTCCCCGTTGCTGTTGCTGCTGCTGCAGTAGCCGAAGCGACGCTGGTGGTGCAGGACGAACCCTGTCGGGTGTCATGCTTTAGGCCTCCCTTTGGCGCGCCGCGATAAAATGCATCGTCTCTCGTCGGCAGCTGCAGCACCCAACCTAACCTCCAAAACGCGGAGACGTAGGGCTCGATGATGATGTCGGATCCGGGACGATCCTCCTCCTCCTCCTCCTCCTCGCGCTGTCTGAGCTTTAGCCCCAAGGACACACGGGTGAAGAGGAGGACTGTTACTGCTACTGCTGCTGCTGGCCGCGTCGCGCGCCCGTCCTCGATCATCGCGATCATCCCCTACCTCTTCCTTGCTCTTCGTCCTTCGATCCTGGCAGCCGTCTTCTGACCCTCGCAGTTTCTGTTATTGTTGAGTGATCTTTTTTTTCGTTATCTCTCTTAATCTATTTGGTGTTAGTGCAGAGTGTGGTTTTATTCGTTTGGTGAGTTAGAGGATAAGAGTACCGGGAGCTTTTTAGTGACCAGTGAACAAGAGGATCCAAGTGCAGGGAGGGTGGGCTGCAATGATTGCAGTTGGTCTTCATAGTACTACTACTACTCGCACTACTTCTACTGCCCCGGTAAGTTATGCCCGAGTTGTTCCTTCCTCTGTAGCGTACACCGAGATTCTTTTTTTTGACGAGGTCAAGAGCTTACGCGAAATTTTCAAGTTTTAATGGGCTGCTTTTTCTTTGACTTTAATCGTGCCCGACTGCAGCCTGCACAATAAAGATAAGCGATTATGAATAAAAGAAGACGTGCTAAGCACTATGAAGAATGCACGAAGTTTGAAGCTAAGCTTATTAAACTGGACAGCATTATGCAGCACTGCGGTCAGTCGTGAAGTTTTTTTGTTTACACGAGTCTCTATTCGTTCTTAATAACCGTTGACAGTGAGAAGGATAATTATTGTGTCTTTTTGATTGTTGGGGTTGTTATTTCAACTCGAATAAAATGTTCTTTTTTTTTTCCATTGCGGTTGTCGTTGAATTTTTTGATTATGACGAGTGAATGAGCTTTCAACCAAATAAGGTGGAACATGTTAAATAGCATTATTAGAAATGAAAAAATAGTAAAGTAAAAATAAATTTTAAAAATAGGAGTTTCATTTAAAAAGCTGTACTGTACATACGTGCACGTACGGCATTGATTTATTTTATTCAATGAATATCGACACCAGCCAGTAATTATTTTTCTTTTATTCATGACACGTATATCTGTCTGACTCGGTACGCTACCACTTTGTCATTACAGCAGGGTGTACATGTGCGCCGCCCATGCAAAACCCTTACTTCATCTACGTTAAACCCGCTCCCACCGCTATGAATAAATAATAACCGATTTGAAAGATTATTTAACGGGTTTTCAAACAACCTTTTCGTGTTAAAAAGCCCGGTTGAAAAAAGAAAAAAAAAGAAATAAATAAAAGCAGATAACCTAGTAACCCAGACAGTGCAGTAGTCCCGTTTTATCCTTCGACGTCGTGGTCATCTTGATTTAATGAAAACCACCGAGTCACACGAGCCCTGCGGCTCAAGGCTGCACGCACGCTATATAATCTATATCAGCGCTCTCACAACTTCCATCTCTCGTGCTCGACTGCTGCTGCTGCCGCCGTTGTACCTATTCTCTCCCCCTCGGCTGCCTGCGCTGCTGGGAACTTACAAGCTTATAAGGTCAAAGTACCAATGCTGGAACGTGACCTACTGCCGAGACCAAAATCCCTATATTAATGGTAAACAAATCTGACACTCCGCTGGAGGCGACCCTTTGTTCGATAAATTAGCTTTGCGGAACTTTTTTGAATTTTTCATCGCACGGTATTTAGGTTAGTTTCATGCTGCGGATTCATAACTGGGTGTCAGTCACTGTTTCACGGTTCTCGATTTGCCCTTTATTTCAGACACGCTCTCTTTTAAACTTCAAAAAGCGCTTTTTCCATTTTTCGTACTCTATGCAGCAATTCATTTTTCATGCTCTCTTAATCGAATTAATTAATTTTACTGTTTCTAGTCATTAACTAAATTATGTAAGTAATAAATATTCTCGATCTAAACGTGATGTACTTCGTACACAATCAAAAGCGTTACTAAAAGCAGAAAAAATTTTATTTTGGAGAGTGCAGCTTTAAGCTTTATTTAAAGACCCGTGAGACCTCAATAAGTTGAAGGGTACTTCCAGCCACTGCTTGATGACTTCGAAGATCAATGGCTTTATTCGAACTCAAATTTAGACGAAAGCTATTTCGGTAATATTTAGAAAAAATACAAGCTCTCAATAGTATAGACATAAATAATCACGATGATAGATAAGTCAAGAGAAAACGATTGAAAACTTAATTAACAAAAATAAATAAGCAATTTTATTATCGCTGTGTTTTTAAAAAAGTTAGTTGAATATAAATCTTATTAGTTCAAAAATTTTTAAAATAATTTATGGGGAATGATTTTTATTGAATTAGTGTTTATAAAAATAATTTTGTTGGTCTTAAAAAGTTCAACATTTATATTTTAAAATACTTAAGTTAATTTGGAAAGTTTTTTTTTTTTTTAATTCTTGAAACTCACACTTTTGAAGATGAAAAATTTAAAAAAGTTCTGATGAAATTGGGGTGCATTTGGGCTTTAATAAGTCGGTCATATGCATTCTCAATGAAAGCCAAAGCAAAATGGCCTTGATTAACGTATGACCATCACATCGACGTCCCGAGTTTGTTTTGGTAATCCTGATCGAGGATGTAAAATTAGGTCAAGCTTCATCGCAAACTTTGGTAAAAGTCTCGTTGCGTTTCTCGTTCGCTATCAACTACGATGCTTTTATTTATTTTTCGACCTTCGAAGCATGCCAGTGAAAATTCGCTTTATTGAATTTTCGTGGAAATCTCAAATAAAAATATTAGAGACTCTGCGAGTTATGAAATTTTCAATTTTGCGCTTTGATAAAAAAAGGGTGAAGTGAGAGCAAAAAACCGGGTATATTTGAAAAAGCGTACGGAAGAAAAATGAGAAACCAGCTGTCGTTTACAGGACGCGACCACGAAAATTTCTTGCAGGGTATCTTGTCGCGAAAAGTCAAGTGTTGAGTCTCGGAGCTTTTTTTATAGCCGCTCGTCACGTAGCCGATAGTGTTCGTGCTCCCAGCACCAACTCTTTGTGGGGGGGTATTTTTTTTATTCGGGAAAAAAAGTCTCGGATGGCTCTGACTATCTTTCAATCTCAACGGTGCGAGAGTGCGAAAAATGGGAAAAATCGGGAGCTGTCTCGATAATGGAACTGAAATAAATAAGACTCGCCGATTATGTAGATGTTTATTTTTCGCTCCTAGATTGGATATTTGAGATCGTTGAAGCGAGAAAAATCTGTTCCAACTTAAGCGAAATTGAAATGTACATTCGGCTGAGATTACATTTTTTCTACTTTTTTTATTAACTGCTCGATAAAATCAAATGAGAGTGAAGTGTCAAGTCATACATTTTGACTTTAATTTTCAATCGCCGAGAAGGGATTTTTCAAAAATCTTCAAATCGTGTGCACTTTAGAATTCTTTTCACTCGAAGTGCTAACTAATTTCTAATGGTGAATACATTTATTTTATAAATTTTTTCAATGGCAACTAGAGTCTAAAGTTAAATTTTTTTTTTTTTTAACTTGAAATGTAATGATACGAAAAATATTAAATTCACTTTTGACGAGCTATAATTTCAATAGGGAAGCTGCTGAAAATGATTTCTTTAAAAAATCACTGAACTGTACTGAGATAATTGATTTAAAAAAACTATTTCACTCGATAAAGTGAATTTGGTTTTAATAACTTCAGATCCTCCGAGGCTTAAATGATCTTTTTACGTTGATGCAGACCAATATACGAGGAGCCAAAATCTTCTGATCAGGGTGAAACGAAGAGCCATTTTTCGGAGCAACTCTGGTAACGACGCGATTGATAATGCCCTACGATCTCTCTCTCTCTCTCTCTCTCTCTCTCTCTCTCTCTCTCTCTCTCTCTCTCTCCCTTCCTCGACTAAGATGTACAGCTAGAAAACCAAAAGAATCCTCCTCCCCTTTTACTCTCCAATTCCACTTTATTTTTCAGAGCAGCCTCCTCTCGATCTCTTCTTCGTTTTTTCTTTTTTCTTTTTCTTCTTTGCCTTTTCCTGCAGGCAGCTTACACAAAAAGCGGAGGAAAAAAGAAAAGATAAAAAATCCTTGTCAGTTACAAAGACGATTGTCCAACGTCTTTGGATCTGCAGTTTATAGAAATACTGTATATTTGCTGCTGCACTGTAAACGTTCATTTCGACTATTTGTCAAAGACCTATTTTACGTTTAAATTTTAAAAAATACGAGCAATGTTTTTAATTATAAAACTAGCCTCTATACCTCGGTGTGATAACGCTTGCTCGATTGAATTTAATTTCAATTTATCGAAGTTGTTTTTGAATTTTTTTCCTCAGACGCACTCCACATTTGAAAGTAGATTTTATAGAGAAAAAGATGCACCTTATATACTGTGCATTGATCAGGTAGTTCAATTAATAACCTATATAATAATAAAAAATTTTAATGGAACTTTTTTATATTTTTTTAATTTCATATTCGACATCCATTCGTATACGAATTATATATGAATAATAAATTTTTAATTGCTAAATATTATTAAATAAGATAAAAAAAATTTTACAATAACTGATAAGGTCAAAATTTATATAAAAACTATATTCATTTATTTTAAAATTTTAAATTGGGTGATGAAGTTAAAAAATATATATATATTAGCTTTATTAAGTTTAAGCTAGGAATTTAAAATTTCAAAAGTGAGATCGAATTCGTAATCAGTGCTTTCAAAAACCCCCTTACGCAACCAGCAAATTTCTAACCAATTCGATAAGTCACTTTTTTAAATTTGACTTGAAACAAGTACAATTCAACCTTAATAAAGTAGTTATTTGAGTTCAAATTAAACAACAAAAATTAAATTCGTAATCTACGCCGTCAAGAACCTCTACCTACCAAATTTCTAACGAATCGGATGAATAGAAGTCACTTTTTTTTTTTTTTTAAATAAGAAGAACAAATGTACGCCGACGACACCGAAAAATTAAAAAAAAAAAAAGGAAACTTATCAATATATTAGAGGTTCTATGGGATTTATATGTGTTTTTTTAAAAAAACCGTAAAATTTAATTAGACTCTGCGTTGAAAATTACAGGCGGGGAGTTTCCACTTTACGAGGAAAGGCAACGGGCACTTATAGGCTCGACTCACTGCATGTGTACACGATAAATTTTATCGCGTCATACACCCTCGGCCGCCCACCAACCCTCGGTAATATTCCATGGCCTGATAGACATGCTTAGCACGTAGCGTAATACATTTCTCATGTGTAGAGCCACGATGCAGCACGGTGTTAAGGACTTTTTTAATTCCTCCTAATGACATAGTTCTCACGGATAATTACCACCCTCATGCCCATATTTTTTTATTAACTCAATTTTAAATCTTACACTTGGTTATCTTGAACTTTTCCAAGTATTTATTTTACTAAATTGTGTTAAAACATGTATCTTATCTATCTTAAACTGATTAACAAACTGTTTCATATAAATTATTTTCAAAATTAATTTCAATTTCTATAATAAAGAAAAGATATTTAAGTAATAAGTTCATTTATGAATAGAAAATCATTCCAGTGGCGCTCAAAATTATTTGTAGTTTAATTTAATTGAATATGAAACTTTATTTTTATGAATGACTTCAACTGTTTATTCAGTTGTGGTCCAAGTGTGACAAAAATTTTATATTTTCATATCAGTTATTACAGTTTGGTCAAGATTGGAAATTTATATCCGAAATAAATTTCGAATAAGATGAAATTTTTAAATTTAGTCTGCTTTATTCCTGTAGAGGTCATGAGCCTTCGGGAGTAGACAACCTTTGCGCACAAATCGAAAACCAATAATTGTGAAATCTCATTCAGAGTTCCACTGTCACGTAAGCTAAGAAAATAAAAAAATAAACCTTGATATTTATAATAACTCCAGTTGAGACTCAAATTCATTTTATTGTTGTTAATTCATTTACTGTATAAGTATTGCAATTTAATTGTTGTTTCTGATTCACGAAAAAATAAAGGTTCAGAAAAAAATTTGACTTGAAAAAGTGATTTGCATAGAGTTAAAAAATCAATTGACCCGAATGAATATAGATGTATTAAAAATTTAGCGAAAAGTCGTTTGAATATTAAATATTCAATACAATTTTAAAACCTCGCGATTCGCAAGTGAGCTTGCATTTGTTTTTCAATTCAAAATAATCAATAAACTTACGACTCTTATTACAAAAACTATGAAAAGAGTTATCCTACAAAATAGGACCAAGAACTTATTGTTCTTCTCGTCTTCTTTCTTGCTTCGGTAAAATAATGATGACCTCGAAACTGACAAATCGATTATAGCAGTTGTCGAGTATATGTAGAGGCTTAAGGCATATACTCAATACTTTCTCGATTCTTTAATTAATGGCTGGTCTTTTACTTAAAACATTTAAGTAGACAAATTTTTGTGTAAAAACTCTGATGGAAATAAGTTAGTTTTTCATGATAATTAGTGGTAATATCTATAAAATATATAAAATAGTAATCGAGTATGCTACCCCTGTAAGAAATGTAAATTAAGAAATAGCCATTAAGTGGATATATAAAATGTCTTCAGACCATAAGCAGGGCATAATTGATGGGTTGTTCCTAAGCATTCAGAAATGATTTTTTAGCCTGTTTAAGTCGATTTACTCGACCCAAAATATATAGTTATTTTTTTTATAGTAACTTAGCTATTAAAAGTAGAGAAATTTGATTAATTATAATTTTTTATTTTAAATAGGAGTTCAATAGATTTATGGAGCATAATATTTTGCCATTTCTTTTGTAGTTATAAAGCTTAAAATTTAGTTACTCTTTTTTCAGCCACAAGTATATGTTATATGAATAAAATGTTTAAAATGAAATTAAATAGCAAAACTATTTTTACTTCACCCCCAGATTCTTCTGAATCTGAGTTAGCACTTAGGATAGTATACTTCACATAAATAAATTTATCACTATCCATATTAAAGTAGGGAATTAATATTCAAATTTTATTTAAACGAATACATTTTTTTTAGGTATTAATTAGGTATTTTTTATAAAGGGAATTTGTAACCTTTTTTGTTTTATCTTATAAAAAATAAACAAAACCAAGCAATAGCAGGCTAATTTTTTGGTATTCAGTTTTTTCAAATACCTTGTTTTTAGTTTAGTGTCCGTTATTAATATTCGCGTTATTACAGGGACAACTTGTATTTTAATTTGTATTTTTAAGGCACAACTCTCTCATTTAAAATTTATATTATAAAATTTGTCTAAAATCTATCGAAAAAAAAAAAACTCAAACGAAGTATTTAAAAAAGTTGCGAGTGTTATTTTTCTACTGATTAATTTTTCCATGAATTGAAAATGAAAAACTATATCAAATGATCTAAATAAAAAATTATAAATGAAAACGGCAATGTTATGGATCGCTTACTTAAAATTAAGAGCATGTATACTTGATTTTTAGGTAGACTGAATGATAATAAAAATATGCGTTTTATTAAAAATTATTGTAAAATTTGTTTGAATAATGAAACAAAACAATCATATAAAAAATTAAAAATTGTATTGAACATGTTTTTTGACCAAGTTAAAAAACTCTTTAAAAAACCTAATTTTAACCAAAAATTAGATTGCGATAAAAAATTATCCATGCAAGATTCTAGTCAGAAAACAAAGCTTGGAGGTGAAAAAAACAACGCGTCAGAGAAAGAAAAATTAAAAGAAAATACGTAGAAAAATAGAAGGGTAAAATTAGCCAGCGCACACGCGAGTCTATTTGGCTCCATTTTTCCCCCGAGTTTGAAATTCCTATTTTCCTTCTCTGTCGTCCATATACTTAATCGAATTCTTTAAACTTTGCTTCGGCAGAGTGGCGCGAGGCGCCTCGCCCGAGTTTCGCGCGCCAACTCAGCCCATATATCGATCCTTCCGCAAGCGCTGGAAATATTTTCTTTCTCTTTTTTCTTTTCCAACGATGCACGTAAATGAGTGTACCGTCGCCTCTGTTGGTACACTTTTTTCTCAAAGTGGCCAAACCATTTCACTCCGGAATATTAGCTTTATTTTAAATATTACCTCGCTAAGTGAAAAATTTCATTTAACTTACGTAATAAAATCATTCCTTCCATCAGGCTACAAAACTACTTTAGATAAGTAATGACTTTGTTGACTCCAATGAAAATATTAAAAATGTGCCTAACAAAGATGAAATTTTACTTTCACACCTGTAAAATTATGAATCAATCTATTTTTGTTAAAATTTATTTTGAGACAATGAATAATAATAAATAAAGATTATTAACTATCGTTCGTACTAAATTTCGAAAATTGCCTTTTAAAAATGAGTAAAATTACGAAGATCGTAAAAATCTCTAGCTGCGAATACTTATTCAAAAAAATACTTGCCCTCTTATTAGAGAGCTTTTACATAAAAGCGCAAGAGTCGTTGATTTCACTAGTACAAAGCTCAAAATATCAAAGCTTTATGACGAAACTAGTCGAAAAACGATGACGATATTGAGCGCTGATGAACTTTCTGGCTCGTGAAATTTCGTAATTGACGTGCCCGATATTAACTGGTGGTTGTTGTCCTCCCGGCTAATTGATTTACACAAGTTTGCGGGTGTCTTCGCAGCGGCATGGCACCGGCAGCGTGCATCAGTACTCGCTCGTCCGTGAAAACGCAGCTGCGCTCGCTCGGTTAATTCGATAAGATTAATTTTCTCCGTCGGCCTGGAAGAGGATCATTTCGAGCGGATGCCTCGAAAGCTTTGAATTTCAAAAGTTCAAGGAGTTCAAGCAGCCACCTTTGCCCTCCGCCTACTATACTCGGTTTCTCGATATCGTCAAAGCTCTCAGTGACTCCATTACTTCTAAAGATTAATGGCGAGGATGTTTTTATCCTCTCGAGGAGTGGGTCGCACTTGACCAAAAAAAAAAAAAAAAAAAAAAAAAAAATAGACGACTTGATCATATATTTTGGTGATTGATAGCCTTTTCTGGCCGAAATTTCAAGTATTTTTTTATGCAAATTATACTGGCATTTTGAAAAATACGTTTTCAAATACTTTTGGTATTTCGATGACACAATAAACACATTTAACTTGAAAAATATTTCCGGAGAAAAATTTTAAATCAACACACGTAGTGATAAATTGTACCCAGTTACTTGAATTTAGTTTTGAAACAGATTTTATTTTTGATTTGAGATTTACTATTCATTTCACGAAGGTAGAAGAAAAAAGTTTTTTTTTTTGTAAGCCTTAACTGATTTTGTGCTCCCACGAGATAAAGCTCTGAATTACCTTTTGTTTTTAGCTTCGAACTTGTAGTTTGCTTTTGACACTCAAATTTATTTTTTCAGATCTGATAAAAATTCGGGTGAAAATCCGAGGGGTTGGTTTCAATATTGCTAGAAAAAAAATATGTTTTACCAACAACCATCATTATTCATTCGTTCCTAAACGACTTTTCCGAAAAAAGCCCCATTTCCAGCCATGAAGAAATCAATAACATAAACGAAAAAAGGAGTAACACGCATTTGTAGAAGCCAATAAAATATTCATTCCTTTCGGAATTATCATATTCGATATTTGATTCAGCTTACGCAAACAATTGACGTCACGCAACATTGACGTCACGCAAACAAAAAAATATAAAGATTTACCATTTTGATACGCTTCTGAAAATTGTAGAACATAAAATATCACTTACGCCCCGGGAAAAGCCCACATCGTTAAATACGCATGTAACAAAACAAAAACTCGAAGCATCCACCGCTTGAAAAAAAATCCACCATTAAATCGATAAACTTTATCAGTAAAAAAGTCACGCGATGGAAATAAAAAGAGGAAGAAGCAGTTGAATACCAGTAGGGTGAAATAACTTTGGGTAGATGCATTCCCGATACATACATAAAAAAAAAAAAAAAAAAAAAAAGTTGGGAGAAGAAGAAGAAGAAAGAAGGAGTTCGATAAATCGTGCACATATCGAGCGCATGCTTGCAAAATGTATGGAAGCCAATGAGCGAGAGAGAAGCAAATTTCCATTTCGCGGTCAACTTGGCTCGGCTCGATCGAATTTAGCCGTACTCTTTTTTATTACGATCTATAAGCTCCAGACGCTAATGCAAGCTTCTATTGCGAACGCAACGCGATATGTTTCTCGATTTTCGAGCGTTGCGACCTTTTTTTTACACACCGAATTCAGTATAACTCAGAGTTGAAAAAAGTACAAATTGCGCACGTAGGCATTTTTCAAACTACCGCGCGCGCGTTTGTCTCGTTTTATTTGATAAGTTCAAGCTTGAGCTCAGAGTTAAAATTTATAAACTACAATTCACGTGGAAGGGAATTTTTTAATTCCAATTTGAAACTGAAGAACATTTTTCATGTCTTTCAAAGTTAAATTATTAATTGTAAAACTTTTTTTTACTGTTTCGTATGGAAAATCATTATTTTTTTTTGTGTTAAAAAATTGATTGATGCAAGAATTGTAAATAAAAAAGATAAAGATATTTTTGTGTTAGGATAAAGTGGATAAAAAACTCGTAGATATAATTCATAACCTAATTGAAAAAATAGAATTTTTACCCGATGACGAAGAGGAAGACTGATTGTCGTCACCCCGGAAGATTAAATGAATTTACTAAAGTATGAAAATTTTGAATCTAAATTATGTATTTTGTCAACTATTTATCACGATCTGTAAAATTATTTGTATGATATCAAATTTTTCATTTTTACATAGCTGTATGGATCTAAAATGATCGCGGTAGGCTTTAAATAATAAAAAAAAAAAGATAAACTAGTACAGGAGAGGATTCCGTTATAAATTATTGAGACTTTAAATGAAAGACTTCAAAGAAATTTAGTAACTGTAGCATCAAACTTAGGATGTGGGGAAGCCGACTTCAGATAAAAAAATATGATGCCCTGGACGCGACAAGTACTCTTATTCTACATTACGAAGGAGCCAAGCTGAAACGTAAACGAGGCTGGCTCCCTTCCTCGTGGCCATACTTTTGCGTGCGCTCAACTCTCGTGAAAAATTAGGTGTAATACAGGAGAGCTGCCTCGCGGCCACACGTCGAGGACAGCCGGGAGATTAAGTGCGAGATCTCGCTTCTACTTTTTTCTATTTGCTCATGAGATAAACTGCGGAGCTAATTTTTACCTAGCTGGAAATAATATTTTTAACCATTAATTTTCAAATTTCCACTATTCATCACTAAAAAAAAAATTTTCATGTACCCCAAAAATAAATTTATTTTTGTGTCAACTTTGAAGCAGTGTTTGTATTTAGCCAACGGAGTAAATTTTTTAACATCGGTTTGAGGTTCGCTTGATGCAATATTGACAGTTTACTTTTTTGAGGAACTTATTTTGAATTTTCCCAAGTGATTTTAAAGTGTAAAATATCCCGTTTTGCTGGATAAAAATTTTTTCGAATTCAAAATTCTGATACAATTTTTTTTGTGTGATAAAAATAACTTTCACATTTACTCTACATTGCTAGATTTATTCAAAGTTTAGTTGTATAAATTTTTTGTTTTTTTGTAATTAACTAAGAGGGTGTTTTATTTTAATTTCTCGGTGCATTGATTTTAATCTGTTGGCGAAATTAGGTTTTAATGTAAGAGGTTTAGTCGAAAAAGTGTACTCTAATAGGGGAATAAGAATACAGTAAAAAGTACAAAGTGTCATGAATTAGGTGAAAAAAAGAACAAGTTTTACTTTTCTAAAGTAGTAAAAAAGTTGGGAAATACGAGGTCAAAGTTTTCAAGATAGGGTGAGAGTTGTTATAGCTGTATATAGGTGTACATTGTCCATGTTATTTCGTGAACTTTGACAGGATTTTTCTCAACTGCTACCCTACTTGGAAAAGCTCGATTCTTTTTTTAATATTCATAAAGTTTCAATCCATGTAAGATATGGTGGAAACATTGGACATTCATCTTTTAAAATAAAGAAGTTTTTGCTTTATTCAAGCGTGTTATCATAGGCTCAAATAGTTTAATAATATTTACTTAAACACTTAATCTTTTTAATTGTGATGCTTATCTTACTTATGCATTGCATTGTTTAAAAAAGAAGGCGCAATTTAAGACAAACTTGTCGTTTCATCCATGATAAATTTTTTTTCTTTTTTTTTTCTTTTGGCACTCGTCCATGAAAAAAAAGCAATTAAGATTTCATAAGCTTTTATGCAGTTGCAAAACGCTTCCAAGTGTCTGACTATGTCTATATACGACTACTCTTTGACGCGAGCAGTTTTATTATTTTCTCCTTCGGGAAGTCCGAGAGACAAAAAAAGATGTCCGGCCTGAATTATTAAAGAGCCAAATTGACGAAAGAAAGCAGAAACGCGAGGAAAGAGTCTGAAGGTAGTATCCGTTTTCTTCACCTTCTATTTTTATTTTTTTTCTTTCTTCGGGCAAGTAGAACAGGACAGAATCATGTCAGACCATGCACTTACAGTGGACGATACGCGATCTGTATATTTTATCGGGACATAGGTGCACTAGACTGTTACACTGTTGCCTTGTTTTACGTGACCTTTCGATTCCTATGATTATTTAAGCTGTTAATCGATAAAAGCGTAATACGGTTTGAACTTTAGCCCCTTTTTGTTCGACCCGACCGTGTTTGTTGTGTGTGCGCTCGAGCGATATTGCAATTAAATATTGAGCTCTTGCCAATTTTCTAAGAGCTTTTTGTATATAATTACAAAGTTTTTCTACTCATTCCCGAAAGTTTTAAATGCTTTTAAACTAATAAATTTTTTAAATCAGATTTATTACATTTTTCTAGACTCTTTTAGAAATTGTAAATATTTAGTTGCTTTCTTTTGAATTTAGATGTGTACATATAAAACAATACATACTTTATTTATAATCAAGTAATCGTAAAAATTGATCTGATTAGTTGAATATACCAAGAAAATTCGAGTTTGACAAGGAAGTTTGGATCATCCTAGGGCTGAGATAACACGGTAAACGATACGGAGATAATTTTCCGTAAACGGCTTTCAACTAAGGGCTTGATCGGGCGTGCAAATTCGCCTGATGCAATTACGGCCCCACTGTCGCGTCGACGCCCACGTTGACATCGACGTCGCCCAATATATTGCCCGACAATCGCGCGACACTGTCTAGTGTCTATACTTTTGCTTTCGCCACCTGCGTTCCGGCCTCGTTTAATTATTCACAACTGCGTTGTGCCTGTTGAGTGTGTCCAACCTGGATTCGCACAAAGCTTGTCTTGCTCACTGAGCTGATTTAATTTTTCCTATGGCTACTCGCTGTTTCTCTTTCATTTATTCATAGCTAGTATTTTTTCATGGATTCATAAAAAACAATTTTTATTTTTAATAAAACCCTGAATTCTTACTAGTCTTCAAAAAGATTTAAAAATTTTTCGAGCTTCATAACACCGTTGTTAGAAACTAATGACGTCACAAGCTTAGAGCCTATTGATTTAAGCTTACACAAAAGTTCTACTTTATGAATGAAATTTTTTCTTGCATAAATATATATGATGCCGCGCTTCGTAAATTATAACTTGAACTTGATTACAGAATTAAATTTTTTTTAAAAAGTTTTTTGATAAAAAAAGTGGCTGTATTAACAAACCTTGATTTGTTTCAATGTTTTTATTATGGCAATGAGTATTTACCATATTCTTATAATATGCTCTTGATCACTTTTTATTTTTTTTTAATAAAAAAAAGGATTGTCTAGTGGTAGAATTATGAAATATTTTCCTATCGTAATGTTTTTCAAAAATTTTCACCCGAAAAAAACTTTTATGCAAAATTGTCTCTATGATTAATTATCATGAGTAACTATTCTAAATATTCAATACTTCAGAAAAGTTTAAAATCTTATCACAGATCATTTGATGAATCACGATTTTCAGAACAATCTTTTAATAAAACATTTAACTATAAAAATTAAAAATCAATTAGGCTTGTAAAAATAATAGAAAGAATAGAACGATAAAAGTAAAGTCACAGGGAAAGTGTATCCAGGAGAAATAATCCTCTAGAGTAGAGGCATTAATCCAAAGTTAGTAAAAAGGCCAATTACAGTAGTAGCACCATTGGGGTAAGCCAGTCACGTCTTATTAGGGCAGTAGTCTCGGGGACAGCCAAGCAGCGGAATGCGGGCTCCCGGTTAAAAGCGACCCGGAAGCCGATATTGCTCGTATACACGCAGCCACGTTCGCGATATTACTCGGATACAAAACAAGGCGATATTCCACCCTTGAAGAATTCAAAGCGCGAACATTTATGAAGGAAAAATAAGGCAAACGCGAGCTGCACACATATACGAGCGGAACGAGAGAATAAATACGAGACTCTTGATGCTGCTCTACCTACTCTCCTCGTCGTCGTCTACCTCACTCCATCCTCTTTGTTGTGCAGTTTGCATAAATAGGCTGAACTGCGGATTTTCTTTTTACCTTTTTTATGCGTTATTTTTTTCGACCTGAAGGTTAATCTTTCAAAATTTTCGATTTTTTTTTTTTTAAATAAAAAATTACTTATGCACATTGAACTATTTACTTAGACAAACTCTAGGGCTTTATCTGAATTTTTGTTAAAATTTAAAGAGGGACTTTGGCTTAGCACTCAATTAGATCTTAATAAAATCATTGCAATAATGTATATATTTACTACTTGATAAAGTTGTGAGGAATAAAAAAATATTTACCTTGAAGTCTTGAGAAAAAAAAAATTTGTCCTGGAATTTTTTTATCCGTCGTAATAACGAAAGCAAACAGCTTTGGGTGTCATGTTAACGCATAATTGACCCAAGAGTTAAAAAAAAAAAAGTTCAAGTGTTGAAAAGTGGAATTTTTTCTGGATATTTTTTAAAAATGTACTTTTGTAATGTCAAAACGAAAATGAAAATAGAAAAAGGTTGCTCCAGAATTTTTTCAACTTTGGAATGAAAAAAAAAAAAAAAAAAAAATTCATCTCATCCGAGTAAAAATTAAAAGCAAACTAAAAGAAAAATCTCGGCACCAGAATATCATCTTTCAAGCAGAAGCCGAGTTCATGAAAAGCTCGCATTTAAAATTGCGTGGAGCCTGAGGAAGAAAAAAAGCTCTTGAAGCGAGCGCAAAGTTTAAGCCTCGCATCGTGATTTTGGTCTTGGCTTTAGCCGCGGTAATTCATTTCCCACAGCTAAAATGCCCGGAATCGAAAGTAAAGAAAGGCTGATCGGGAGCTTTTGAATCAGGGTTTCTTATGGTCTGTCTTCAAGGAAGATCTGCATTAGTGATTTGAGGGGTGAGAGGAGCAGCTGGGGGGGGGGGGCAGAGAGCTTTCCGCGGTGCTACTGCTGAATGAAGCCGGCTACTGGCTCTGCAGTATTGATCGCCCCACCCACACACAGAGTAGCTATGCGCTACTCTGGCTCTATCTTTCCATGTGTACTCCTACATTACCGGCCAACTTTCTTCTTCTCCGACTCTCTAACCATGGCTTTGATGCTCGTTCTCTTTTCGCCTTCTTCATCCTCTTTATCTATTACTCGCTGCTGCTGTCCCTGTTATTTTCTACTTTTGTCGATGTGCATTGCCTTTTTCTGTTCCCAAAGCGTTACGTGCTTCCACTATTGTGTGTACTTCCCCACGCGAGGCTGGATTTTTTGTTTTTTCATGATCTCTGCGGGCTGTAAATTTCGAAGGCACGCGGGGCTTTTTTCGGTTGGTCCCAAAGAATGCAAGCACTAAAGCCCCGGGTGGTGCTATTTCATTGTTAATTTAGGACTACTGCGGATTATAAATTTCTCTGTCCGGAGCTTTTTGCATTATCCGCTGCTTTTTTATTTTCTGCTGAATTTGCTCGTTGTTGTTTGCTGCTTTTTGCTTCGCCAGGCTTTTTCGGTACATAATAATGTATCTTCCAAACTCAAATATTGCTTTTACTAATTGAATTTAGTCACCCGAAAATTACTCAATAAAACAAATTAATGGTTTAATAAACTTCTGTTAATAAATAACCGGTCAATTCTTGATATATATTTAACTATAAACTCTTAATCTTTAACTAATGTTTTAAAATTTTTAACTTAAATAATGAATCCATATACTTATTATACAGAAAAAAAGAAGTAGTAAGCAGACTTTTAATTGCTGACTTTTATTCCATTATATTGACGTAAACGTATACACATAAAAAATTATTACTTACTGTTGAATTTTGAATAAATTTGTATTATGTATTGCAAACAATAATGAAACTTTATTAAGAAAATTAAAAGACTAAAGCTCAGTGTAGCACTGAATTAACTTTTCATTTGTGGTTTTTTATGGTCGATAATTCTTTTCAAAATTGTAAATGAAAAATCTTCCAATTTAAAATTAGTAACAATGTGACCAAACGATTTGTTAGTTAGTTGCAATTGTACTGAAAATTTTCTTAAACAAATAAAAGAGCCTAAAATATTCAGGATTATTCAGCGTTTAAGCTTGAGCAAATTATTCATTCGTAATTAATTTTCTTTTTCAAGTAGTTAAATTAGCGGAAACTGCTTATTCAAGCAATCTGCCAAAAGACGGGAACTACTGTAAACTAGAAACGCAGTTGCGGTTTAGGGTTTAAAGTATATGTGTGGTAGCGTGACATGAAAATTGTTTGTAACTTATACTATTGACTGCTACAACTCGCAATATTTTACAAAGTCTCACGTTTATAATATGGATTTTAATAAAATTTTCTGAATTTTTTCAAAAAGTTTACAAACGATTTAATCGTTACAACAAAATGAACAAAATTTAGGGTTTAAAAGATCATTGGTTACTTTTTACAAACCGTTTAAACGCATATTAAAATTCAGTTGGAAACTTTAAATGATTTACAGCATTTGATTTCAATAATTCACATTTATGAAAACAATGCATAATTCGAGATTATTACGATTTATTACATCTGTTTTTGACCCACCTGTTGTTCTAAAGTTACAATATTTTACTTTTAATGAAAAATATAAGATATGAAAAACATGAATTTTCAAAATTATTCCAATCAGACTAAAAATACGAACAGTCAGCAACTCTTTGAGCAGAGCATTGCACTTGTAATCAAATCCTTCAAATTTCACTCGGTACTAACTTTAATGAAATAGGCTCCTTCAGTTATTTAAATAATTAAAATTGCGGATAAAAATTCTAAAAATAATTACAATATGAATATTGATCTGTACTTGGACAAAAATGTTTTTTAATTCAAGTACATAGTAACATAAATGAATAAAAATATTTCGCAAGCATAAAACAAAAATAAATAAATAATAAGAATAAATAAAAAATTAATCTCTACGTTGAATTAAATAAATACCAGCTCAATTCAAAATTTTAATCTCAAAGCCAAATCTGGGAAAATTTGTGAGAACGCAACTTTTGAAATTGTATTTTAAAAAGTACACATTCATTGTGAAAAATGAAACGGCTTATCAAAACGCAATACCAGCAGGAGAAACAAGAGAAACTGATGAAAAAAAATCTCTTTTTCATGCCAGTCTGGCTCAACCTTGACATTGTAGAGCAGACGCAGCAAAGCATTGGAAAGCTGCACGCGCACTGAACGACTTATAGTATTTTTTGTAATCGCACTTTCTGGTCCAAGAAATATTAGATATTTGGAAACTCGGGGTTTTTATTGATGAATTCACTTTTTTCGAAATAACCTTGATTTTGGTAGTCGTCAATCTTAAAGTGGAAGAAAATTTTGACCAAGTATTTTTATAAACAATCCTATCAAGGTTGCCCTACAGATTCAAAACTGCAATGTTTATATAAGAAACCCATAGCAGATATTGCTCGAGATATTGCAGTTTTGAATCTATAGGGCAGAAGGAATCAATAGGTTATTCTAGAATCCGAGATTTTTTAATATCTCTTTTTAAATTTTAAGGGGTTTACACTTCTATTAAAACACTATTTTTATGACAATTAATATTGCAAGCTTTTTAATGTCGATTTTTCATTTATTTTTATTTACTTTCCTTAGGGACACCAGAGTTGACGAACAAGTAATAAGTAAATCGAACGTAAATAAATTTAATCACATTTTGAAAGTTTCTTAAAAGTTCAAATTGATTGGTGATTTATTACCAAATCTAGAAATACAGCTAACCAATTACAAAAGCACCCATAGGGAAGTGACTTTTGGGTTACAAATTTTGTACAATTTTTGTGTTTTTTTTTTGTGTTTTTTTTTAATAGAAAGGATTTGATTTGATTGCGCTCACTCATGGATTTGTATCTTTGTGAGTTCTGGCTGGCTTCGCTGACCCTCGAGCGCGTCGATCATAAAAGTTTTTTTTACACCCTTGTTACGAAATATTATATTATTATATAAGCGCGTAAAAAATACTTAAAAATAAACTGGGTTCGCTCGTACAAAAATGACTACACGAAGAGGAAATCACTTTATACACCTTTAAAATACTACATAATATCGTACTAAATGCGTTGGGCTCGATTTTACGTACGCCGCTTGAAGTTGGCGAACGCAAAATCGAGTCTTTACCTATTAGGGCGATAAAATTGTTTATATTCATTTCGAAAATAAGAAAAAACAAAAAGATGAACGAGTATATTTCTAGTTTTTTTTTTTTTTTTTTTCGCTCAGTCGATGAGTCCGTGAGTAAAGCATGGTACACGTAGTAAAAGCACGCGTGCAGCTTTCAATGCTATGCTTCTGCGTCTTCTTTACAATGTCAAGGTTGACACAGCTGCATGAGAAACGAAAGAAACGTGTTTTCATCAGTTTCTTTTGTTTCATTCTTGAAGCGCTTTGATAAGCCGCTTTATTTTTCATAACGTATGCATGTACTCTTTGAAACACAATTCCAAAGACAAGTTTTCTTCAGAATCCACAATATGAAAACGTATAGAGCTTTTATGTATTGAAAATTTGGAATTATTCTAATTTAAGAATTATATTGTAAAACTTATTGTTGATTGAAAAAAATTGAAATTAATCATTCACAATGACTAGTACCACCAGAAGAATACTTTTATGTTTATAATGTTTAATTGATTTTAAATCTCAACAGTATTATTAAAATTTTTACGATTCAAAATTTATATCTACAGACAATTAATTGAATTTTTTTTTCTGTTTGATCGAATCTTTTATTAATAACTAAGTAATAGCGTGTATTTTTTTTCAATTTTCGACTATGTTTCAAATTTAGAAATCAACAAAACTCTTTGAATGACCGTGAAATAATAAAAAAAACTCGAAACTTAAAATAGAATTAATTGCAAAATAGCGTGGTTAAAATATAAATGTATCCAGATGGTTCTTGATATTGATCGAGAAAAGAGACTTGTGTTGCATTTTAGTTACCACATTTAAATTAAACCTTTCCTAAAGCAATATGCACAATTTATTAGCAAATTGGACTTTCGACCTGTTTTTTACATACTCAAATTAAGCTGAATTTTCATCAAGCCAGTCAAATTTAAATATTTATTACAAAACTTCCAGTTAACATAAGGGATATTTTTTTCCATTTATTAAAACTCTATCCATGCTAATGAGTGAACTATTCAAATAATTTTAACCTTCAATTGTCTATAATTAATTAATATTAACTATAATGAATATACTGCATGGCATGGTCTAATGTTGCTCCAATAAATGAATTTTTAGTTTCATTAAAAGTGTATTTTTTAGTCAATGAAATATTCTAATTTTAAAATATAAATAACAATTAATTTTTTTTATTTTTTTATTTTTTTATTTTTTTTTTATAATAATAAATGTATGAATAAATTTTGACCGAAAAGCTGAGTACAAGCCTAGGCTAGAGAAAAAAATTTAATAGAGTAAAAATGTTCCCTCAATAAGTCTTCGGAGAAGTATCAGTGGTGTATTTTGCGTTTGTAGGATTCTAAGCCGCTTTTAGCTCTCGACAAGAGGCTAAGGCATAGAAAAATAAATCTAAAAGGCATGGTCAATAATAAGCACTGCGTAAACCTTCGGAGATTTCGAAAACGAGTTCTTTGTCGGGGCTTCTCGTTTGCCAGAAGAGAATTAAGGCGAAGGGCTCTCTCGGAATATAATTATGCTTTACGCGCGGGCTTGGGAGACCCGGAAAACCGATGTGCGATTGTGGGAGGCGATGAATTTCACTCGTGATAGGAATTTATGGCATCCTGCCGCCATCACTGCTGTTGCAGCATTTGCATGAAGCTGGGAGTTCTGAAATTCCCGGTGTAAGTTGATTACTTAGCCACCTGCCGGCCGCCTTCCCGCCTCCGAGAGAGAGAGAGATAACACAACCTTATTTCTTCTTGAGACCTCGAGACCAATTTTCTGCTGCAGGCTGCAGTGGCGAAAAAAAAAAAAATCAAGATATAAGCTGGGCTCATTCTTGTGAGAAGTTTTCAATTTAACTTTTTGATTTTTTATCAACTTCGGTAAATTGTTTTGGCGTCCGAGAAAAATTTTTTTTCTCCATTATCAAATCGACAATTTTTTGCATCAATTCAGGGAATTTTCAGAAAATTTTTGCAATTAAAGTTTTTTTGAAGAAATTAAAGATGTTGTTGCAAAAATCTACATTATACGCAGCATCTGTATTTTTTGTCCGTCCGTCCGTCCGCGCGGATCAACTTTAAAAATTTGATTACAACGCTCCTCATCATCGGATTCAATTCAAATTTGGTATACGGATATTTTTGAAGATGTATATTATGAATCTAACTTCCGTTTTTATGTTTCTATTTTTTTTTTTTTTTTAATGACAAGCATTTATATTTTATCGATTTTTGTCATCAGTTTTATTTTAAAAATTTAACATGGCTCTTCCAATACATCCGATTTTTTAAAAATTACGTATACGTATGTTTTCAAGGGTGCTGATTACAAATATCAATTTGAATTTTTAATTTGTCTTAAATAAAGTGCACTTAAATAAGGTGAAATTGTAATTCTCTCCTAATATATTGGATTTGTACGAAAATTTGTTTTTGATGTCTTTTGAGGGTCAAGATTACGAATCTGATTTTCAATTTTAAATTTGATGATTCTAATAAGGTTTATACTCAAATAAAGTTAATTTGAAATTTTTGCCCCATACATCTGACTCATTTTGAATATGACCGTAGATTTTTATTTTACCATGAATGATGTTTACTTATATAAGGTAAAATTTTCTTTTGTTCTCAATCTATATTAGAACAATCAGAAATTTCGTATACACCTGTTTTCAAGGGTGCTGATTACAAGTATCACTTTGAACTTTTAATTTGCCTCAAGTATTTTTAATTTGCCTCAATATTTAAATACACTTAAATAAGGTGAAATTATAATTCGCGCCTAATACATTGTATTTGTTCGAAAATTTCTATTCTTTGGCTTTTGAGGGTCCAGATTATGAATCTGAACTTCAATTTGAATCGAATGACTCTTATAAGGTCTATACTCAAATAAAGTTAATTTGAAATTTTTATTCCATAAATCGAACCGTAATAAGTTTTTTGTACCGGGATGCCTAAGGTTGATCATTTTAGGTATGTATGTATCTATATTCGAATAAGCCCAGACATTTGGAAGACTTTTTTTGTTTTTTTCATCAGTAATATGGTTGTAGATTTTTATTTTAAAATATTTTTGATAAAAGTTATACTCTAAATAAAATGTAATCATTTACGTAATATCATAATATCATATTTGTCTATGTGCGAGCGAGCGAGCGTTTTATGCTAATCTAAAATAATTTTTGAAAATTTAAAAATTTAAATAGAGTGATGAAAATAAAACTAATTTTAAAATAAATATCATCGATTTTACGTCTGTTAAACAAATAAAACTAGAATATAAGCTTGTTTAAAACGAAGGGGTTACGAAAATATATGAAGGGCGAGGATTTATTTTGACGGTACCAAAATCAACGCATCACGCGAGCAATCTGGCGTAAAATTGTTCAATCACCCGAGCTACGGACAACAGGAGGTAGAGAAGATGCAGCGTCTGACGCAAACTGCTTGGCTTCCTTACTTCTCAGCTTGTTTCTTCCACCCTACCGAGTAATTTCCTTGATTAAGGCTTTTATTATGCGAGAGCAGCAGGTAACCCTTTTACCCAAGCGCACGCTGCTTCCTGCTGTGAGCCTTCGCACACCAGAGATAAACCCATTGGATAATAATCTTGACATCTTTTACATAAATTACTCAATGTCATAATTTTTTTTAACCAAAACATTATTTTTTTGAATTATTTCTCCGAAAGTTATCGATACATATAACTTTTGCCCCATAAAAATAATAGTAGATAATTTTTCGAACTTATTCAGATTCAAAGTCATTTTTGAAGTAAAAAATTTCTTGGTTTTGTTCGAGGTTTTGTTTTTCAGTTTTATTTTGTGCAGTATTTGAGCAAAATAATAAAAATTATTTTTTTTTTTAAGCTCTTAATTACGCTAATAACTTCTTTTGCCTTGTTTCATCTTTTAATGTCTACAATATGGTTTTGAATATTCATGAAATACCGGACCGTTGAATAGCTAAACAGGATTATAATCTAAGATTATTTGTAAACACGGTCCCATGGAATTCTCTTGGATCATTATCAAATTGTTAAAATTTATTAGGTGATTATTTGATTTTTCAGATTTTACGTCTAAGATTTAAAAATAAAAAAATTTTTAGGTTTAAAATAAACTTTTTTTCATACTGATACTTGAGCTGATACTAATTTAAAATAACCACAAATAACTAAAAACTCAAAAAATTTTATGTTGATTAGTTTTTATTGAAATAAAAATCTATTTTTAAAATGTTTTTCAAATTTACTCCTCATCTTCCGTAAGCGTGCGGCACTATAACAGAATCAACATACATAATAATAGATCTATACTAGATTAGAGCTCGACACGAATATATTATTTTATTTATTGATTAAAAAAATAAGTAGGTATCCACCTTAGGATACCGTTACCCTAAGGTGGATGTAACTGCTGTAAAAATAAATTTATATTGAATTTAACACAGTTTAAAATTTTTTTTAAATAAGCCTTTATAAAACCAACTTTGATTAATAAGAATATTAGTAGAATATCAGTTGAATTAATAGAATATTAGTGAACAAAATATAGTTTATTTATTTATTTATTTATTTTATTTAGTTAGTTATATAGTATATAGTTCTTGTGATCCTTAACTTTTTACTATGATTATTACTTGCAGTCATTCATTTTTAAATTTGAGATAATTTACAACTTATATTTTATTAACTAAATAAAAAATAATAAAATAAAGAAATATTTCGAAATAAGTTTTTAGCAGTTAATTTTGAATGTAAGCTAATAAAATATTCAAGAAAATACCCTGCTAAAAGTTTCAACAGAACGTCTGGGGTGCTCGCCAGATAGTGGGCAGAAAATTCTGTCAAGCTTATTATTTTATGTATATGTCTATATATATACATATATGTATATGTACCTAGATGCGTTGATGAGAGGTTAGTTTACAAATCGGAGCAGCAGCATGCAGCTCCGATGTTGCAAAATTGATAAAAAATAATCAAATAATTTTATAGAAATATAATTTTAATTTTTAATCGATGAATTATGCTTGCTGTTTGAAAATCCTAACCTCTCCCTGCTGTATAGCCACACGTACAATGGACTTGAACAAATTTTTTTTCTTTTGCTAAATATTTTAACACCTATGGAGTCAGGGCAGTGACCTAGCGCATAGGATAGCGATTACAACCTGGAGATGATTTCCCCAGGAAGTTTTGACTCCGGAGAGGCCAGGGCGTATACCTGGTGCACCTGGTGATACTTACGCCAGGGAGATGATTTCCTCAGGAAGTTTGGACCTCGGAGGGGCCAGGGCAGATACCTGGTGCACCTGGTTATACTGAAACCTTGGAGATGATTTCCCCAGGAAGTTTGGACTCCGGAGGGGTCAGGCTGAACACCTGGTGCACCTGGTGATATTTACGCCTTGGAGATGATTTTCCCAGGAAGTTTCGACTTCGGAGGGGTCAGGGCGGACACCTGGTGCACCTGGTGATACTTACGCCTTGGAGATGATTTCCCTTAGAAGTTTTGACTCCGGAGGGGCCAGGGCGGATACCTGGTGCACCTGGTAATACTTACGCCTTGGAGATAATTTCCCCAGAAGGCCAGGGCGGATACCTGGTGCACCTGGTGATACTTACGCCTTGGAGATGATTTCCTCAGGAAGTCTGGACCCCGGAGGGGCCAGGGCGGACACCTGGTGCCCCTGGTGATACTTACGCCTTGGAGATGATTTTATCAAGAAATTTTGACCCTGGATGGGCCAGGGAAAATACTTGGTGTACCCGGTAATAACCCAACTCTGAAGATGCTATCCTAATAGTAAACTTGATGATGTAAACCCACTGGGATCAAAACTTTCTGGGAAAATCATCTCCAAGGCGTAAGTATCACCAGGTGCACCGGGTGTACGCCCTAACCCCTCCGGAGTCCAAACTTCCTGAGGAAATCATCTCCGAGGCGTAAGTATCACCAGGTGCACCAGGTGTTCAGCCTGACCTCTCCGGAGTCCAAACTTCCTGGGGAAATTATCTCCAAGGCGTAAGTATTACCAGGTGCACCAGGTATCCGCCCTGGCTTCTCCGGAGTCCAAACTTCCTGAGGAAATCATCTCCAAGGCGTAAGTATCATCAGGTGCACCAGGTGTCCGCCCTGACCCCCCCGGAGTCCTAACTTCCTGGGGAAATCATCTCCAAGGCGTAATTAATACCAGGTGCACCAGGTGTTCAGCCTGACCCCTCCGGAGTGCAAACTTCCTGGGGAAATCATCTCCAAGGCCTCAGTATAACCAGGTGCACCAGGTATTCGCCCTGGCCCCTCCGGAGTCCAAACTTCCTGAGGAAATCATCTCCAAGGCGTAAGTATCACCAGGTGCACCAGGTGTTCAGCCTGACCCCTCCAGAGTCCAAACTTCCTGGGGAAATCATCTCCAAGGCGTTAATATCACCAGGTGCACCAGGTATCCGCCCTGGCCCCTCCGGAGTCAAAACTTCCTGGGGAAATCATGTCCAGGTTGTAATCGCTATCCTATGCACTAGGTCTCCGCCCTGACTCCATAGGTGTTAAAATATTTAGAAAAAGAAAAAAAATTTGTTCAAGTCCATTGTACGTGTGGCACACGTATGCCACACGTGTGGCTATACAGCAGGGCTGGTATTGTGTGAATAATATTTTAAAATTACATCAAAATGGATGAGAAAAATGTTCAACATAAGGAAAAAAAAAAAAGAAAAATTTCAGAGTCAAGTTATGAAACTGAACATATTTTTGTTAGTAATCAATGTTACAATTTAAAATAAAAAGGTTTAGGCTATAGCTCGCCAGAATCCCTATGCGTAAAGCATTGGCCTTCTGTCAAGAATCTGGCGATTAACCCTACTAAATTTCTGCCCAATTTCGCTAAATCTGCCCACTGTCTGGCAATATTCTGGCGGAAATTTCTCGCAGGGTAAATACACGCATTTAAAACTCAATAGTTGAAAAACCCTGACGATTACTCTTCGAAAAGACGAGCTATTTTAGTCAAAAGTCATTTCGGCTTAAGTGGATACTTGAAAAAGGTCAAAAAGCCAGCGATTCTCTTTCAAGCGATTTTCTTTTTGAGGATCCGTATGACGACGACGACGGCACACGCTATGTAAGCTCACTGGCCGCGCGTAATAAGCTTCAAAAGAGCGAACTCCCTTCTCGTAAAACGTCGCTCCGTTGTCTCGTAAATACAAGCGAGTCCAGAAAGTAACAGGTGAAAAAAGCACGTATGTATAGGACTCCGCCATTCGTACCCGGATAAGATTTACTGCTGGCGAGGAAAAAGAACAACAAAAAAAACAAAAATAAATAAAAGAAAACGAAAATTGTCAGGAGTTTGAGGCAAGAATAGTGGGAAAAAACAAGAAAGAGAAGAAGAGAAGGAAGAGGGTGAAAGAAAAAAAAGACACAAAACCGCGTGGGGGTAGATAGGCGAGGAGGAACAACGAACCAAACTTATATACCCACACATTCATGTGTCGCGCTGCCACCAAGCGAGCATAAAGCGGAAGTGGGCCGACCTTGTTTCCTGAAAAGTAATCTAGACGTCAGGTCGGACCGGCTTGTTTTATAAATTGCATCGAGTCACGTTCGCCCCCACGACACTTTTATATCTTGAGCGCGACTTACACGCAGCTGTGGTTGCGATATCCATCCTTTCCTTCTATTCGAACTTTGTTTATTTGTCATTCTCTAATCTTACTCAAAGTTTACCCTTTTTTTTCTCTGCAATCGTAAGAAAGACCTTCTTACTGGGATTTAAAATGTTTTTTTAATTTCTTGTAACGTATTGTTTGCAACTGGATTGCGTGTTTATTGTTTCAACGGTACGAAAGGATATAGCAATTCTAATTTTCTTGACTTACGAGTACAGCATTATTGTCTTGGAGTACATAGATCTGTATAAAAGATTAATTTTATGAATTTTTCAAAGATACTTAAAAAAACAATGTTTGGTAAAAAAAGTTGTAAAACGGAATTATTTATATGATTATTAGATTTGGCTGCGAAATGTACTGATCACTTCAAAGTTTGAGTTGTTAAGCCGCAAGTTATTCGTTAGGGAAAGATTAAACCAAACAATCTGAAACAATGTTTTATTCATCTCTAAATTCTCAGCTGAGCAAATTTAATTCAAACTATTCAAGGTGCAAGAGTCGAACAGAACTCTTTGAAATTTCAATCCTGGACTGATGTTTTAACCCATTCGTCGAATCTCTCGCTTTCTCACTCCGTAACAAAGATATATAATAATTCTCTAAAAACTATTTCTTCTTTTTCGTTTTATCATTTTCATTGCTACTAGTCAAAGTTTTTTTGAGAAATTTTTTTTTTATCTGATATTTTTATGAACAACATTAAAAAAAAATTATTGAACCTACCTACTTCAAAAAATTAATTTAAATGCTAAATGTTATTATCTATAATATTAATTTTGTCCTAAGTAAGAGATAAAGGGTTCAAGAACTGAAGTTGGTAATTTTTTTCCCTTATTTTTATTTATATAATTTCAGCTTCTTGCGCTGGTTTTTTATAATAGACTGTTAATAAAATTATGTTTGTATACTTTAAATACCTTATATTAAAAATCATTTATGTGTTAATAAACAACCATCAAAATTTTAAACTTATACAGAATTTTTCCAACAAAAAATTAACTCGAACCGGCATTACATTATTGATTTTAAAAACAGATAGGTAAAGCTGACCCAGTGTAATTGTTACATCAAATATAAGTAAATTTGCCCTAAATTTGTGACTGAAATAGTTGAGGTTTTGTTTCAGTAAAACCGCTTCTCTTTGTCTCGGAGCCTTTTTTAATCATTTATATACATCTACATTTTGAAAATCCATTTCTTTTCATCACTTCGAAGTATTTAACAGCGCAAAATCAAGTGAAAGTATTAGAAAATTTTTGTTATTGTGAAATTAGTTGAAAAATGTTTAATAATTAATATCCAGATTTATATCTCGGTGAAATGTAGATAACATTCGTCAAGGATCCGATCGAGCGTTAAATCCGTGAATTTGGCGTTCGGATCAGCGACCGAACGCCAACTCTGTCTCGAGCGAACTTCGACTCTATCTCTCTCTTGAGTATTAAGCATTTACACATATACATGTATCCAGTTGGAGTAGACGGAGAAACCTCTTCGAGTGCGGAAGCCGTGCAGCCAACGCGACGCGAGTCCGCATAGGGGGCTTTGACACTGCTGGTCAGCCGCTAATTGCCCTTTTTTACCTGCTCGCCGCTTCGTGCTCTCACGATTGATCCATTAATTCGACTCTGAAGATTGATCGATTCTTGATTTATTGTGGCGTAAATGGAACGATTGATCTCACTTTTTTTTTACCTCATCAGAACTTTGATTAATTTTTTTCCTTCCGTAAGGAACTTCTACTCAATATTTACCCATTTAAAACTAGTAATTTTAAAAGGATGAAATATAAAAATTTTATTGAGCAAAGGTCCCTAAAGTTCCGATACCTCGGCTGGTGGCGCTGATCATAGAGCTACGTGACTAAAATTTTTGGCACAGACATTTATGCGATTATAAATTCCGGAATTCTCAAATTAAATTAATCTTTACTCATTGAAGCTGTATTACGTACGTTTTATGAATACAAATATTAGAACTATTTGTCACAAATGTTTTGACAAAGAATATTGTGGTTGAAGTTTTCGAAATCAGATCAAATTACTCTCGGAAATAAACTGCTCATTTTCTCAAGAAAATATTGATTCTTTTTAAAAAAATTTTTATTTAATTTTTACCATTGAAATTCGAGAGTGTGAAAGTAACATAATTAGGTCATGCAATCAAAGAATATAAAATAAACAGTTATTTTATTCAGTTTACGTCAGTGGCATAATGTTTTAATAAATTTAATAAACACATATGAGGTATTTTTTATTCCGTGAAGTGAGTGAAGATATTTAATTATAAATACTGTACATTGACTTGTACAGGTAAAATTTCACCAGAATGAAGCGCGCTCATTTAAAAATCTCTTGTTTTGCCTCTGACAGCTTTTGAAATCACTAAACGACATTAAAACGTGGATGATCAAAGGCTTGATCGAAAATCAAATGTCCGTTGTCGAGTTATTAATTGAATGAAAAGTAGCTATGAAATAGATATGAAAAGCTCAAAACCTCGTCAAAAATATATCTCTGATAAAAATATTAAAATTGGATAAAAACTAAAAATTTGGAATAATTTGACAGGTGATCGCCAATAGGTGAGACGAAATCGATGGCGAGCACGGCGGAGGACTACGGCTCGGAGCTCCAAGAGCTCCAATGGGGCCTTGGCAGCGGGTCCGGCAGTGGCAGCTACGGGATCCCGGGCAGCACCCATCACATACGGACGGGTGCGATAGGCGGCAGCTCGCACTTCCTGAGAAGCGGCTCGGGCAGCTGCTACGAGGCCGAGGACCTCGAGCCGATCTCCTCGTCGTCGTCGAGGCATCACCATGGCTCGAGCAGCCTGCAGCGGGGCTACTACAGCCCGCCCGGGACGAGTTACACCATCGTCGAGAGGCCGCCCAGCGCTCCCCAGCATCACTCCTCCCACACGACTCCTTACAGAACCTCCCACCGGGGTCACACCACCACCTCGACAACCACGCTTGGGCGGGATCCCACTGGTGCCATCTCGCCTGAGCAGGTCCTCAAGTGAGTCTTGGTTTAGCATTTATCTTCATATTCATTACGCCACTGTAATTTCTTAAGTTTATTAGCTTATTTAACATAGATTTCTTTCGGAGAACGCGCGTTTTTTTTCATTCGAACAAACTCTTTGAATTTTTTTATTACGCCTTGAATTTTGATTAGATTAAGGTAATATCAATTTTTATTTTTTATTTTTAAGCAGTACGGAAAAAATTTTAAATTACTTTGGCTGGAGCTAAGTTCACTCACTGCAGGAGAAAACAATTCAAATATCAAAGTATATAATGTTTATTTCATGCAACTTTTAAAAAGAATATTAAAATAATTTTTAAAAAATCATTGATTTACAATAATTATCTAAAAAATTAAAATCCATTTAAAAAGTTCGGAAGAGTTTAATTTTTTTTAAACTTTCGTTTTAGAGAAACCTTCAAATTATTTACAGCTAGCTTTCGAGATCTAGGGTAACGGACTCTAGTCTTGGTCTGTAAATGTCTTCATTAGACTTTACCACTTTCAAGTTTCAATACGTAGAATTAGAAAGTTAAATTTAAAAAAAGCTTCATTAGACTAATTTATCGCAAAACTAATTTCTTAATAATTTCAATCAAGCTGATTCATACTCATTTATAAATAATAATTAATCATGAAAATTTATTTGAATTCGTTTAACTTTATAGTTGCGTGACAATATATGCATATCTAGCAAAGCTTGAAAAGGTTTAAAGCTTCGAATCAGCATAAGATTAATAATATTTGATTAATAGTATTATGAGCTCCTCACTAGCGGAACTGATAAAAATGTTGCCCATTTTTAAGCTCCATGAATTTTTTAAACCTCAACTAATATGCAGTTTATGTTACTTCCGGAGTAAAAAATATCGAAATCTGCATGAAAAAATGCACTTTTTCGGGAGTTGTTAATAAAAAAACACAAACACGCAGACAAACTAAGCGATGTATGTAAATAAAAAAGATGATAAAAATAAAATAAATTTCGATAGGCTATTTGGGAATGGACTGAACGAAAGGCGTTCGAACGAGAGGCGAACGCCGGCGTCGAGCCCTGCGTCGGTGCGCAATGCCTCGACCCAGCAGCTATCAAACGCTCAACAATCGCCACCGGTGCCTCAAGCCCTGAGCTTGCAGGAGCTCACGGTCAGGACGATCACGATGACGAGGGACCCCGCAGATCCGCACCACGGCTTCGGGATCTGCGTCAAGGGCGGCAAGGATGCGGGTAAGAGTCATATCTTTTAAAACACTTTTTTAAATAAACTCGCGACCATCACTCATTTAACCTCGAGTTTGAAAGATCATTTTTTTATTTTTATTTTTATTTTTTGGTTTGATGTGATGTGCAAGTAAAAGATTTTTCGGAATAATATTTAAATAACGCTCGTTGCGGTTGCTGTATATTTCATGGGATGTTTTGTACAAACATTTATATATTAGGCTCAGTATTGGTGTTGTTCCGAAATGTTTTTTGCTGATTTTGACAGTAGTGCGCTGATTGAATTAAATTTAAAAAAGAAAATATTTTTACTTTTTTTTAGTATTAAGGTTTTAGTGCATTGAAACATCTTTTTTTCATTTTTTTTTTTATAATTACTTTTTTGATTTGACTTTATTTTGGAAACTTTATACTATGACATAGTGTGCTAATGTTCATTCATATATATATTTTTTTTTTTTTTCCAAACATAAGTGAATATTCGAAAAATTTGAAATTAATCACAAGCGTCAATTTTGATTCCTTTTTTTAAACTTTTTATATTGTAAATTCTTTACATGGGATTGAACTAAAATGCAACTAGAAAAAGAGAATCTAAAATTTTTTTTATATAACATTTTTCACGTTTCAAAATTTTTGTTAAAAAAAAGTTTTAAAACATTGATGTGAAAAAAAACATTAAGACACTTGAGCATTATATATATATGTTGCTAAAAGTGCTTTCCATATGGTTTTTTAATTTAAATTTGTTCAACTTTATGATTTTTTAGTTTGTTTTTAAAAATTTTTTTTATTATTATTAAGGACAGTAGGTGACGTAGAAACTTGTTGCAGAAAAAATTTCGAATTTTTCGACCCAATGCTTAGTTTAATAATTCATTCATTTCAAAAACATAAACTAATGAAAAAAAAAGCAAATAAACAAAAAAAAAGAATGAAAGAGTTTGACTGCGATGTCTTTCTTATCTGTTTGGCTGAACCAGATGCGCAGTCAGGTAACTCTCGTTTACTCCCGGAGGAAATTAAGTGAATGAACGCCTAACTAAAAAAACAAACAAAGCGAACAAATAAAATAAAGAAACGATACATTACAAGCCTGTACGTACACACGACACAAGTTAATAAAAGAAAAACGCGAGAATGATCAAAGTTTGTGAAAACCTTTTTTTATTTTTCTCTGTATACTTTCGTTCAACATAATGTATTTATATTGTTGACTAATATTTTAAAGTTTGAGTGTTTATTTTTTGACAGTAAAATTGTCTTTGTGTTTTAAATATACAAATTTTTAGCGCACCCTCACACACAAAACGAAGAATACTTCTCAGTAAAGTTTGCAATGATATCGTTAATTATTTTATTAGCACAAAATTTAGTTGTTGTTGTTGTTTATGTTGTTTGCCGTTACAAGTTTTTTTTAGTATGAAATTTTGATGTTGCATGAGTAAATGTGTGCTACATGTTGCGTGAATTAATTCGTACAGCACCGCGAGGGATGCAGATAGTCCTAGAGGCGTCGGCGTGTCGCGTGCACCTAAGTATAGACGGCGCGTATTCAAAATGTGTGTTTTATATATTACGTAAAATCCCACAAATTTTTATCGCGAATTAGAAAAAAAAACCATTGAGGTATAAAACGCCAACTTGACGCTTGAAGCGTGCGACAATCACCGTTAGGAGCTGAAAATGAATTTAAAAATTTCATTTTTTAATCAATCAAGCGGTTCAATATATCTTTGCAACTTGCCGATTGAATTCTTTCAAATCCAAAGGATCTTAAACAAAATCATAAAATAGTAACTATATAGTCTTTTTTTTCTCAATTTGTGGTTTAATTTTGAAAAATCTATTAAATTTTCAAAGCCTCAGAGATGTATTGAAAAATTTTTTAGCTGTATATTTTCATTTACCAAAATTATATCTACTAACTTAAACTATTCACTCAATTGAAGCGATTAGCCAAAGTAGCATTCGTATTCAAATTAAGCGTTGAGAATAATTAACCTCAAACGACAAAACTATCTGAAACTCGAGCAGTAACATCGTAATTGAGAATAGTATAATTTTCGATTTACGTAAAGGCTCTCTTGTTTATTATCTGAATAAAGCTGAGTTTTATGATGTTGAATGCTTTTAATTAATCCTTTACATAATTATTATTAACTACAAAACAATTTATGCATGCAAATTAGCCTTAGACATTTTAAGAAGTAAATGATTTATGCTATTCGTATTGCCAAGCTTTTAATTGAATAAATTTTTCCGAAAAAAATGATATTAACTTAAAATTTGATTTTTTGCTGTTATATACAAAGCATTATTAGTATACATGAACAGACAGAAATCAAAAGTTTTAATCACTATTTTTATTATTATCTAAATTAAAAAACTTAGCACAATTCTTTATTCTAAAATAAATTTTGAAAAAGTAATACTTATCATTATGTTTGATTTTTCCCAACTATTGGAATTGAGACTGACGTTATGGTCGGGAGCATCGCCTATAGTCTATACTGAGTCCAGGCAAAACTCCCCAGCGACAGCCATGTTTTCATGCCTACCATGAATGCAATTTCAGTCTCAATAACAAGATAACAAATTGACTAAAATCAAAATTACAGGCAGCTTTTATATATAATGAATGTATTCTTAAGCGTTATTTATCGTGTCTTCATTACATTTAAAAACTTTAAACATGCATTTTTTCAATGTCAAGTTGCCATATATTTATCACAATGTTTGCATGCATCACGCTCAAAAAGCTTTTTTCAACATTGATTTTTGCGTCTACATGTTGTAACAGTTCTATTGCATTCGCAAGTTTTTAATAATTTTTTATGAATTTTTATTAATTAAAATTTTTTTTTAATTATCTTGTTTTACGTGTAAAATTCATCTCTGGTGTCAAAGAAGTTGCTATACTGATGAAAGTTTTCCTATTTTTAACAATTTAGAAATCTCCAACTAGGTTTCAAAAAAGGGATTTTTTTTTTTTTTTTTTTTTGAGTAAATTGTAAACACAACAATATTATTAATAAATAAACAGTTTACTTATTAAATTAAATAAAAAAATAGTATAGGAAATTGAATTAGACCAGTTTTGAAAATGGAAAAAAAATTGATGGGAGAATAAATAGTAACAAAAATACTCTGACATCTTAGATGGGGAGAAATGGCTATGGGGAAGATGCATAAAAAAATTATTTCGTTTGTTTGGCTTTATTATATATAATATTATGTCAAAAAATAATCGGCACTAATTTTTTCTTATTGAAAAAAAAAAAAAAATGAAAATTGAAGGAGTTATAGACAATTTAAAATAATACTGATGACGTCACGAATACTAATTTTCAAAAAATTATATCTCCGGTAAAACTGATGGAAAAATTATCAAAAAAGTCTTAAAATTCATTAAAAATCGAGAACTTTCAGAAAAAAATATAATTAGAAAAAGTGCATCTTCCCTATTATAGCTCGCACGAGTTTTCTTTATTTATTTTAATTTGTTTTTAAATTGCTACAACACTTGATAATAAATAAATCAAGAAGGAAGAGATGTAGTTTCTTTTTATAGAAGAAAAGACTCCCTGAAAGAGGGAGGGCGTGGTTAAGCGTAAATCTGAGATTGAATTGTGCTCTGTGTTTATCTCCAACAGGAGTGGGAGTGTATATCTCGAGGGTGGAAGAGGGCTCGGTTGCCGAGAGAGCTGGACTGCGACCAGGCGACACCATACTCGAGGTCAACGGTACACCCTTTAGGGCTGTCACCCATGAAGAGGCCCTCAAAGTAAGTCTATTTTTCAAACTAAACTTTAATGTAATACATCATATGCTTTTTTAAAAATGCATTTTTAATTGACTGAAAATTTTTTTGTGTGGTTGAAAATGTCAAGCGTATTGAGTTTTAATAAATTCTGGTTTTTAATAACCAAAATATTTTTTCTGTATTTAGGCTCAATGAGTAATGATATTTTTTTAAAGAAAAGTAGAAGATTCAGATAGGGAACACAGTTTTTTCAGAACTATAAACCATGAGTTTTCAAAAGTTTCATTAAAACAATCTACATCAAAATTTTACTTCAAAAGTTAAAGAAATATTTTGCACTAATTATTTCAAGCACTAATATCAATGTAGTTTTCCAAACTTGACATAAGTAATAATTATAGAATTAAAAAAAAAAAAAAAATTCAAGTTTCGTGAGAAAAATTTATGGTATTCATCACTATACGGTTATTAACTTCTTACGTCTAATAAGACTCGATGGAAGTATTACAAGTAGCTAAGTGCAAGATCATTGTGACTGAATGACGCTTTGATGGATGGTGTCAACTAGAATTTATTTTCACGATTCAGAGTGTCAGCTTTAGATAGAATTAACAAGATCTATTTATCGACGTAAACACAGAAGAAGGCCAAACAATATGAAATTCATTGAGGCATCAAAAGTAATGATGTTTGTTTATTCGATGATTTTATTATAAATCATAAATTTTTAAAATGTGTTTATTTATTTTATAAATTTAAATTTTTTGGAAACGTAACAGCGGTTTTTTAACTGCTGTGGTAGTTTATAAACCAAAATAATTTTATAAAGATCAAAATTCACTCCAGATTTTATCAGAAAAATCGAACTAAATTGATGAAAAAATTTTTCTTACCCATTCTAAATTAAATAAAATTTCAGTTTCTTATAATTTAGAGAATTAGTTTGAATCCAAGCTTATCCAAAAATTTATTCCAATCCTTTTTTCTCGCCCCTTTTGCGAGACAATATCTACCGGTCAATTCACAGCTTCCTTTTCAAAATAATGTGCAATTTCGATTTTTAAAATCCATCCACAATAGTCTTCCAAAAACTCGATTGGGAATTTCGAATGGCTTTCAACGGCATATATTTTTGAAAAGTGCTATATCCAATTCCATTTCCGATGTCAGATAATGAAAATTTGAATAAAAGGTCAGCTTTCGAGCAAATAAAAAAACTGACGATGTCGAGATAATAAAAAGAGTCCCAATTCAGGTGTAGGCCACGCGTAGTTACGTAATCGAAGCCAGTCCAGGTTAATGTGTCGAGGATTGTCGGAAGTAGAAAAGCTCGTAATAGCCCAGTGGAAAAAGTGAAAGCGAGAGGGAGGAAGGGCGAGGAGAAGGTAATCTCTGGTGTAAACGCCGAAGGTATAACAAAAGCCGCGGGGGGCATATCACCTAATAGAGCAGTGAGAAAGCCCGGGATGGATCACGGGGATCCTGACGAGATAATGGCTTGCGGCTGCTCCCGCAGGTTGAAACGCATATTTCTACCTCGGATTTATCAGAGTTGAACAATGATGGAAAAGCTTGAGAGAATTTTCCCTTTCTCGATTTCAGCGAGGACGGAATGTAGGCCGTTCTTATAATGAAATTCGCTGTGCCTTTTTATCATCGATATTTCTTGGTAATCCTCATATTTCTTCTTTCACCCGGTACCCCGTCGAGTACAATCAATTTACTTCTTTTACCTTTTTATTATCATTACGAGTGTAGAAAATTAAGTCTTTTGAGATTAACCGATAAATCAGTTTGATTAATGTGATTTCTCAATCATCGCGGTCGAATGGAGGTTTTCGAAAGCTACTACCGAGGAGTACACAATGCATACAGAAAACCATTTCTTTTGAGCTCTTTCGAAAATTTGTTTCCTAGACGAAGCTAATGACAAAAACATAGGGTACGAGTTAAGTTTAGCAGAGTAAATTATGTAGCGCGCTCTTACAGTGTAAATAATTAGACACGACAACCAACTGGAACACAATCTAATTTACTTTGAAAAATTAAAACTCTCTTACATTATATTCGCAAAAATCAATAAAAAGAAATGTACTTTCCCCTCATTAATTATATGCAAAAAAAGAAAAGTTCATGGGTATTTAACTTTCAAGAGCCAAGCGATAAATTAATCACGGCTACAGCAGCGCCGACGACGATTATTTACGATCCGAAGCCAGCACAACGCATCGAATTCGTTACGCTCGGAGGAATTTATTTTTCCCCGCTCGTGTGTCCCGTAATTAAAATTAAATCCTTTTTTGAGCTATACCGTACATCACTTCCTCACCGCTGACATTCAATTTCATCTTCGCAAATGATAACGCTAAAAGAGAGAGGTGGAGAGAGAGAAAAAAGGGAAATAAAGATTTGTTCGGGCGTGAGGTGAAATCTCGCGTGAAAATTGAAAGCAAGGCATTGTGCGAGGGCTGTTAGTGGTTGCGTGAATGGAGAGACATATGTCGAGCGGGATCGAAGAAGTGGAGAAAAGAAATCGCGGACGCCATTTGCACACTTCTCGCCTACACAATTTTCTATCCCATTTTAGAAAATTTTATAATTAGCATTTCATTTTTGTAAAGTTTGAGGTCATCAATTTAAACGAAAATGGTATTAAATTAGGATCAGATGATTTTTGGAAATTGAACCGTCTCTGATCGATTGTAATCTAATAATGTTATTTTCGAGCGACTGGTTGTAATTTGATTATCGCCTTTTCAAAGAAATCGTTAAGTTACCGAATTTGAATCAATTAAAGAGTTGAAAAATAATTTTTAAAACGGAAGGATATAATCAATCTTGGGTCTCAACTGTTTTTTATGACATTGCGGTGAAGTCACTTCAAGTGAAATGAAGTGATTCCCGGATGGAATCGATAGTCGATAAGATTCAATTTTGAAGTGTAACACTTTACAGGAAATTCATTTTATTTACCAGTGCAAATAACGTTTTCTTCCTGCAGGTGGACACAGATTTAAAAGCTCATAGTTTGCAATATTTTTCCATCAAGTGTTTTCGTGTTCAATTGAACGTACCGAGTAAAGCATCGTGGAGCCATGAAAATTTTCATGTGATAAACCTGATGCTCCCTTAACCCAGTTTCCCGGTGGTCGGAGCGAGATTAAAATGGGCATCATTCACAGGGAAAACGGCAGCGGTATAGTGTACAGTTTGCAGAACCGGAAAAAAGTAGTTGATGACCGAGCGCGGTTGGGCGCCAGTCGTCCTGGCGCCATACTCCCCCGTCATTTATATTACCCCGGAACGGCTTCATCCCTCCTTTGGTGTACACTTCATACATACACTGAAATTTGGATGCTGATGGAGAACCTCGTTGCGCTCGGATCAGCGAGTCAGTCGATCTGCGGACGTCCTGCCCTTATCTGCTAACCATGGACCCGAGAAGACGCCTCTTGATGCTGACCAGGACGAGGACGCACTTAGTAATACACGCTTTTCTCTCTCTCTCTCGAGCTTCTTGTTGTTTTGCTTTGTGTGCGCGAGTTTGCTGGAGTTTTGAGTGGGGGGAAGGGGGAGGCATGTTTTTAAGAGGACACAGAGTAAGTGCTTATCTTTGCCGTATAATTGTACGACTTTTTTCCTTGTTTATAATTCTCGAATCGCGTACTTCTTCTTTTTCTTTTCAAAACTTTTTACCGGTATTGAAGAACTTTTGGGAATTGAATTTTCAACTTTGTGCATTGAATCGAGCTTTCTTTTTGGCCACGTTTTTACTCATAATTTTCGCGATAACTTTCAAGTGTTTTACTAAAACATGTTGTTCGCTTGGTTAATCCGGTAATTTTCAAAGTAAAATTGAAAATTCTTGACAAGGGTTTAAGACTTTATAAACAATTTTTGCTTTTGCGGCTTTAACTTTCTTCATCTGCTTATTCGTATGCGCATCAAAACGCTTTGACGCCATATTTACACTCTTTTATTTTTAAAAACTCAAAAGATTTACATTAAACTGTATGCACGGGAATAAGTTGCGAGGTTGTCGTGTAATATGGCGAATACACAAACATGAATGTTCTGTCATGCGTAAAGTCCTAGTTAATTGGCAAAGCTCGGTCGGCAGGCAATGAAAATCAATTACATAAGGGCCAACTCCCATCAGTTTCCGGTAAAATTCCAATATCCAAGTAAATAAATGAAATTGCAGCAGCTCTACGCAGATTGATAGCATTTTTAAGTTAAAAAAAAAACTAAAAAAACTCTGTCAGAAAGAGAAATGTAAGCTGCGCAGCCGTCAAATTATGCACTCGAAAACTTTTTACGATCCACGAGGTGCCAATCGTAAAAATTCGACGCCATTAATCGATCTCTTAACGCGAGCGTTGACCCTTTTTCTTTTCTGGTGCAACGCCTTCGTGTTTAATGTAGTGCTTGTCCTGTGTGTTCACGGTTGAAGCGTATACAAGCTTGCGGATACTGCTCACGTTGGGGGGGGGGGGGGGTAACTTACACAAGCTGCAATTATTGCCTTACAAGAGCTTGGGGCTTTGCTCGTTCGCGCAAACGATAACTCGGGCAAAGGGACTTTATCAACCAAGCCTTGACCCAAAAATGTAATTTGGTTGACCAACCTCAACCCGATGAATTAGTCGATAAATATTGATGGTTCAAATTCTATTAGACTGAAATATATTACCATGTTTTATATAAATACATGTTTCAACAAAAACTTACGCTTAGTCAGTTTCATTTGTTATACTGGCTTTTATTATAAAACTGTATTTTTGGCTTATATATTTTGACCTGAAAATTTATTGGTATCTATCTCCAATATCTTGTTAATAAGATAAACATTTAATTATTTTTTATCAATTTATGTAAATATTGGAAAATAAGTCGATAATGAGACCTATTTTTACTGTCTTTGCTCTCAATCACTATATATGAGTTATTTCAATCTTTTTTATTTATTCAAAGCTATCTACGCGGAAGTGTTTCCACTTACAAAAAATATTTCATTAACTATAATCTCGCCTTTTGAGTCAAAATGCATCGGTAATTTCTATTACAAATATTATAATTTTTAATTTATTTTTGACTCGACTTTACCATTTAATAATGATGTTAAAAATTTTCAAGGTATTTAAAAAGCTATTTTATTGTCCCTCGCTTTTTTCGAAGGAGTATGAGGTCCAAGGGAAATGATTTTTGCAAAGTTTCCAAACAGCTTTGAAGGAGGATAAGGTCCAAGGAGAATGATTTTGCCACATTTTCCATATAGCTTTGAAAGAGGATGAGGTCTAAGGAAAATGATTTTTGCTAGTTTTCCAAAGAGCTTTAAAGGAGGATGAGGTCCAAGCAGAATGATTTTGGCATGGTTTCCATACAGCTTCAAAGGACGATGAGGTCCAAGGAAAATGATTATTGCTAGTTTTCCAAACAGCTTTGAAGGAGGATGAGGTCTAAGGAAAATGATTTTTGCTAGTTTTCCAAAGAGCTTTAAAGGAGGATGAGGTCCAAGCAGAATGATTTTGGCATGGTTTCCATACAGCTTCAAAGGACGATGAGGTCCAAGGAAAATGATTATTGCTAGTTTTCCAAACAGCTTTGAAGGAGGATGAGGTCCAAGGAAAATGATTATTGCTAGTTTTCCAAACAGCTTGGAAAGAGGATGAAGTCCAAGGAATATGATTTTTGCTATTTTTTCAAACAGCTTTGAAGGAGGATGAGGTCTAAGGAGAATTATTTTTGCTATTTTTTCTAACAGCTTTGAAGGAGGATGAGGTCCAAGGAAAATGATTATTGCTAGTTTTTCAAACAGTTTTGAAGGAGGATGAGGTCCAAGGAGAATGATTTTTGCCAGTTTTTCAAACAGCTTTGAAGGAGGACGAGGTCTAAGGAAATGATTTTGGCAAGGTTCAATTAAATACTAACTATTGTCAGAAATTTCGTTCATCCAATCTTATTAAATTCTGAAAAGGTCTTTTTTATAATACAATTTTGTAAACGTAAAATCAAACAGGGATCAGAAATATTCAGATTTCAAAGATCTGTTCGAAATTTACAAAGCCCCTGGCACATTGGTTTTTTAATTAACGATCATCAATGAGAGGGAATTAAATTTTTATCTTCTTTTTACATTTACATTAATTAATTTTATATGTTTGTGAATATAATTAGGAATACTTGCAATAAACATAAACAAATAATTAACACGATTCATAACCATGATTTATTCGCTTTTAAAAAAATCTCATTGTTTGCAAGCTTAATCTTATCGATGCTCACATCTACAAGTTTGCTCTTGCGAACGAAATGCACTATCAATATTCCATCGTAAACTTTGATTGTACTTATTTCAAGTCCTTTCCGTCCTTATAAAAGGTCAAAGTTTTTCCACAATATCATGTTTTTAAACTTTCTAAAAATATCTCGAAAGATAGAGAAAAATAAAACTTTCAAGGGTATTCATATTTGCGCTTGCGATTCTTTTTCGATGTTTACTCATAATATCACTAAATTTATTTATAGTTTTCAGAATTGATTTAAAAATCCTCAATCACTTTTTTCTTAGAGTTTTATCAATAGAATTCTTCAAATCCATTTCATTCATTTCTCTCCAAGTGTTTAATTTGAATACACGAGTTCGACAAATAGTGGTAAATCAGCAAGAGAGGGTTAACAATGTTTAAAGAAAGAATTCTCGCATTAGCAGAGGGTCGTTAATCGCAAAAAACAGTTTGCTCAACCAGATCAGCAAGAATCTTGCTGACTTTTCGAAAGATTCAGAGCTCGAGTAAATTAATTTCCACGTTGACGTAGAAATATCATTAGCCCACTT
Organism: Encarsia formosa; assembly: GCA_038277355.1. NCBI lineage: Eukaryota > Metazoa > Arthropoda > Insecta > Hymenoptera > Aphelinidae > Encarsia > Encarsia formosa. Next base: position 18,999,399 of record CM076188.1, on the reverse strand, counting down.
AAAAATTATGCTTTCCAAAAAACATGTCCATTGGTCTTGTTTTCGGTAGCTGGTCGTTTCTCGTGATTATGTTTTGATTCAAAATTATAGTTTCTATTTATTTCAATTCGCCCAGCAGGATTATCAATCGGACGTCTCGGGAACTGTTGAGAAGAAAAATCCAGCTTTATGAATTGGGGAACGATTTGTTTTAATCAATCGCAGTAGCCGGAGGGAAAGAAGAGAAAAACAATTTTGGCTACGGGGACAGTCGTAAAAAAAAAGCTCGAGGCGTAAATGTATTAGATTGAACGGGCGGCCATCATTCATCTTTCGGGAACGTGGGTGTATACACAAACCGCAAGCTCCGGTGCTATCGACCCTCTCGGGCCGAAAGTTTCGGGAGGGCGGGAGTCGTTAAGGTTTTATCGCACCCGGTACTTCCGTGTGGGGGCGCTTATCGAGCGACGATTCACGGGGGGTGACGTGACGTTTTGCGGGACGCGTGGCGGCTTCGTCTAGAGGACGAAGGGGGGAGGGAGGGCGCCCGTGCGAGAGCTTCAGAGGAGTGAGAGCAGGAAGCGGCGTAAGGACGACTCGTCGGCAATGGTAACTGTATCCTCCCGGGTCAAGGATAAGCAGGATGTGACGTCATGGGAGTGGAGGAGCACCAGGATCGATACGGATACGTAAATGTGTAACACGTGGCTGCTCGAGGCGCCGGAGACCTCCCCTTTTTATCAGCCTGCGTTTTTATTTTATTTTATTTTTCCTCTAGTCGAGATGACTTGCAAATGTTTTTTTATTTTCAAACAGCTTACTGCTTTTGTTTTTTAAGGTACTCTTCTCTATCTATGTTGGGTTTTTGTAAAAAAAATTTAAGTTTGTTATTGTTTACAGTTTCATGGTTGTTAATTAAGACTAGATAAAATTTTTCTAAATTTTAAAGTTTCAACGTTCAATAAGATTTACCATTTGAAAAAATTGAAATGCAAACGATTTTACAATTCGAATTCCATCACTAAAAATCTGATTGTACTGAAATTTTTTTTTTTTTTTTTTTTTTTTTTTAGTAGATTTATCTAGATTAGAAAAATCTGAAAGTCTCGATACTTAGTAATTTTTTGTATTAAATATAAAATTTTTTGTTGAATAAAATGAGTAGAAATACAAGAGTGTAGTACTGTAAACCAAAAATAAAATTAAACTGATTGAAACCATTTCTACAAACTAACTTAACCAAACTTTGTTAAAAAAAATTCAAGAACAATAAAAATTAAAAACTGTTTTTAATATCGTTTTCCCAGACTTTGCGAGAAAAAAAATAAAAAATAAAAAATAAGAGAGAGTGAGAGAGTTTGTTTAATCGGAAAGAACTGTTAGCGGAAAATTCGATAAAAGATTCCTCGCTGAAAACATCACTAATTGTAAGAAGAACTCTGGAATTGAGCGACAAGTTTGAGCGAAAAGGTATGAAAAAAAAATGTATTTTCTTTTCTCCCTCTTTCTCTCGGGAAAGTATGAATTAGGACAGCTTTGTACACGCGAAACACGAAAAGGCTTTCGTGCTCAAAGTAGCTGCTGCTGGTGCAGGAGTCTGCAGACAGTCAAACTTTGTGTAACGATAAATTTTCATCGTGAGCCGTTATTGCCGCCGCGTGTTTATGAACTCCAAAGGCAAACACCAGAGATGCTCGTGAATAATGCGCCGTTATAAGCCCCTGTGCCAAGAGCGCATCTCGCACGAGCAAAAGTCAATGCTATTTTACATTGATTTATCGCCAAGTGATGGATCGCTCGAGTTTTTTTAAGTATAGGCGCTGCGCCCAGGATTCAATGGGAACCGGAATTCCGCCCGGTGTTTACCACCCGCCTGATTGGGCAGTCCAGTATTTACGATCGAATTTTCTGTAATATTGATTCCTACTCTTTATTTTGTGCCTTGATCATTTGATTTTATTCTTGATATTATATTTTAATTTATCCAAAGCTATGATTAGTGTTGCAGTGATACGTAAACATTCACAGATGGCATGATTAATTTGCCAAAAGTGAAAAGATAAACTAGTGGATGATTATGTCGAATACCTGTTCTGAAGCTAAAAGAACTTACAAACTAGGATTATCTAGGACGTGTTCATACTCTCATTGAGTTCATCCCTGGATGAACCAGGACTTATTTAGACTCTTGCTGAGTACATATTACATCCAGGACAAGCATCCGATATTTAATAACTTGGATTATATTCATTCAAATCAAGATTTAATGAAAGTTTGCCAGTAAACTTTTTGACTAATTTGTTTGACATTTATTACTTTAATTTAAATTGTTTTTCGTTGCTATAATAAAACAAATTTATTACATTTATCATTCAATAAATTAAATAATTTTTTACTTTTTTATAATATGAATATAATGTATATTATAACGTCCAAAAAAAGATTTAAATCCTAAAAAATACGCTTGACAAGTATTTATACCACACTATCTGTTAATTTACTCAAAAATGTAATTAATTCAAAATTGTAAAAAAACAGATGCTAAAATCCTGCCGAATGTTGAGTATGACGGTGAGGGGTCCGGCGATAGACCCTCGGTGTCGTGGAGGCCACCCGATCTACCCTCAGAACCGGCAGCAGACGTGCAGTTGGATGGACAGACAGGGCCGGCCGGCCTCGCCGCCACCCCCGAACTTGCGTGACGCCAGATACGGACACCGGACGCGAAAGGTCGACCTCTGCATCGAGCCTGGACAGTCCTTGGGTCTCATGATCCGGGGTGGTCTGGAGTACGGCCTTGGAATTTACGTCACTGGCGTAGACAAGGACAGCGTTGCGGATCGAGTTGGTCTACTGGTAACGACAAAAAGCTCTCTTTTTTTTGCAAAGCTTTTCAGAATACTATACGTAATTGAAATGGTTCACAGGTCGGAGATCAAATTTTGGAGGTGAACGGACAGAGCTTCGAGGAGGCGACACACGACGAGGCGGTACAAATATTGAAAACGAACAAGCGCATGAGCCTGCTGATTCGGGACGTTGGCAAGGTGCCTCACTCGTGCACGACGACCCAGCCAATGCCGATGATGCCCGTCTCGAGGTACCAGGACCACGACTCCCTCATGCTCGAGAGCCCGCCTGGCAATCATCGACCGCCCAGTCCTGCGTAAGCACTTTAATCCTCTTTTCTGCTGACATCTATCCTCTAGTACCTACAAAAGTACCTTTCATTCCTCACGCTTATTCTGAATTTCAAATTTAATCGAATCCCATCGCGAAAAAGTAATATAGGACAAGAGTTTTTTATTTCTAGGAATTTAAACTACCTCTCTCCCTCTCTCCTCGAGAAAGAATAAAGGGCTTTTTATTACACTCGGTTATGTTTTAAACTATTTTTTATTACTTCTAATCAAATAACTCATACACGTGAGAAAATTTGATGTTTTTTTTGGTTGAAAAAAAAAAAAAAAAAATTCCCAGTGTCTAAAATTACACAGTCAAAGAGCGAGTCACGCTGAATTAAGCATTTGCTTCATGAATAAAAGGCAAAAGTTAAACGGCTCTTTGCAACTTCAAAGTACTTAAAGATTTGGCACAGTTTTATCAAAGCACATGTTGCTGCGCAATAAATTTCGCGACAAACGTTTTGCTGCACGCACTTAATCCAAAATTGGCTCCTCTCGAAAAACTTTTCGAAAATATGCTGACTCTCTCAATCAAGAGATTATTCTTTTGTTTTTTTTGCAACAGCAGCAGTATAAGCGATTGGAGGCATCGAAACGCGTACCCGTCGATGGCGTCGGCGACGGTGGCGATGGTCGAGGAGAAGGCCCGCGTCGTCCTGGCGCGAAGCGAACGGGCCGCCTTGTCGCAACTCCTCGCCGACTACCGGATGCGAAGGATAAACGTGGAGGAGCTGGTCATGAACCTGGGAGATCTTCTAAACACGCACGAAAAACTGACGCTTCTCACCGAACTCAGAGAGATCGTCGACAGCAAAGATAGACCTCTCTTCGACGACCTCGTATACAGACCGAGACTGTCCAGGGTAAAATTTTTATATAAATATATATATTTAATAAAAATTATCGGTAAAACGAACTTTTGTTTTATTATCGAATAAATAATTTTTTAAGGTAAAAAAATAACTCCATGTTTCAGTAGAAACAGGGCGAGTTACGTCAGACATTCATCGTAGTTTACATTCAAAATACAAAATAAAGTTTTGTAGTCGATATTTTTCATGTTTTAATCAACAAATGATAATTACAATCTAATTAGCGTTAAAAAAATTAAATAATATTTATATCTAATAGATTTTTTTTTATTGCAGAGAAAAAACGATAGAGCACACAACTCGGACCTTATAGTCACACCATCGCTGCACGAGCTTCCGGTAAGTCCTCTTGACCTAGAACAATTTCTAAGTCAAATTATTGAACATGCCAACACGTTAATTTTAGGTTCACATATGTACATATACTACATATATTAGTATCTTTCATCACATCTCTTGATACCAAACTTTTTTTCTATCTCATCTTTTTATTTTTCGCCTATAGGGTGTATCTGTATTATAATAGACCTCTGACTTTTGCAGGATATGCTTATCCTTCTTTTACCACGTCCTCGCAATCTTGCCCATCTTTGACACTTGATTTTTTTTCTTTCTTATTTCGGGTCACGAATCATTTTTTGCAACTGAAAAAAAATTTATGGAATAAGTAGAAAACCAATTATGAAAAAAAATCCGTGTAACAAAAATTAAATCTTGTATTTTTTGTTGGTATTTTTTAACAGATATAATGTAAATTTTTATGACTACAAAAAAGGATTTTATTTAAATTAATCAGCTTCATTAGGGATGATATTATTCGAATGATGAATTTTTTGTGTACTAAAGATTATTCATTAAGGAAGGAAAAGTAGGTTTGAAAATATTCAAATGGACCACTTGTCAGAAAGTCACAATACAGATGCTTTTTTTTTTTTATACCCGTCTGATAAAAAGCAGAGCTTCTGTCTTGCCTTCAAAAGCAGCTCGATTGTAGCGTCTGTAATGAGAAAAACAGAAAAGAGAAATAAAGAGCACCTTGGGAATATCCTCGCGCTCAAACGATTACTTTTCTCCTCCACACTTTTATTCATTCGCCGGTACATGTCTAGATTGCTAAAACATCCTTTCTTCCATTTCGAATCCTATTAAGAACATTATTACAACAAAATAAAAAAGGAAATAGATCTATATAACGGAAAAATTGAGGAAAAGCTCGAGAAAATATCAGCGGTACTGGAAATAAAAAAAAAAAAAGGGAAGAAAAAGAACAATTTAAGCGTGATCAAGTATTGAGGCGAAGATATGCAGGAGAGCGCTCGAGAAAAGCCGTTGCCGATTGGAGTAGGTTCGAGTTTCGAAATATCGATTTTCAAAAGTCAAAATGGACCATCCGGGTGAACATCTTAAGATTAAAAACTTTTTTCGGAAAAAAAGTATGTTGAGTCAGTAAAAAAGTGTGTGTCTGTTAGAAACACGACCAGAATATCTTTCACAATAAACTTTAAACGAAAAAGTTGATTACTAATTTTCTCTAGAGACTTTTTCGAGTTTTTCATACCTAAAAAATTTTAAATCTAATTGAGTAATTTAATTTTTAAAAAAGAGATGCCAAATCTTTTAAATTATTTTAAAGAAACGTTATCTCTGAGATAAATTTAATATTTTTTTTTTTTTTTTTTTTTTCAAACGTGCAATTTTACCAAACTTTTTATTTGGTTACTAGAAATGACTCATTATATTTTATTGTTATTTCGTTCAATTTTCAACAACGTTTATTTTCAACGTAGAAATGAATCCAGTGACCCAATTCTTAAATTTTTCTTAACAATTCGTCACTCTGGACCGCTACGAGAGCCCAAGGCATCATTTTTGCCATTCTGCTCGGGTTTACGAAAGCGTTTGCTCGAATTTTCTTGCTCATTACCATTTGAAAAGGTGAAAAAAGCGCGTCATTCTTATACAAATTACCAGCTCTAGGTTCGAAATCACATGCATCTTTCACCAGCGGCTGGCCGACCGGCTCGGCGTATATCGTATATTACAGAGCATGACGGGGAGCGAAGAGGTTTCGTAATGCGGATCGAGAGTGAAAACGCTTTAGCCGTAGTCCCACGAATTTCGTGCCTATTCCTTTGGTGGAACGCCTGCCTTTGACCAAGTACACCTCCATCGATTTCGGCTTTTGATATGCTAAAGCTCGGAAGCCAATTTCCGGGTGAATCTTTTATTACGTTTCCCTTCTACTTTCGAGTACTTGGAAATTTTTTTTTTCCCTTCATTTGAAATGCGCAGGTACGGAGAAAGGAAAATATGAAGCGGTAGACGTATGGAGAGTGAATTCTGAAATGTATGTAAAAGTGTCTCGTGGAGGGTCAGAGCTACCGTGCGCCTGTTGCCGAGCGGAGGCCGACACCCCTCGGGAATCTCGGACCCTAGAGTAGCCAAGGCATTGCTCGTCCAGTAAATCTTGTTCCGAGATGTTTGACATCAGTCTGATTTTTCTTTCTATTTTCATGAAAATTTGAATTTTTTCCCAAGTTATATAAATTTGTTACCAAAATTGAGGTTTTATAATTGAAAGTAAAGTGGTAATATTGTCGAGGATGCAGTATCAAAAAAAAATCAAAAAGATAATGCATAAAATAATTTTACTTCAACGTTTTCTTGCGTTACAATTTTGAAATTTTTTATTTTATTTTATTTTATCGTTCCTATTGAGAAGCTTGCTAGATCCGAGGTTTGATGACCTCTGACCATGAATTTTTTTAGTCTGTAGATAAATGATTTTTTTTAAACTCCACTTTTTATGAGACGAAAAAAATATCTTAAATAGAACTGTAGTGTTAAGAATTTTTGTATCGAAAAAAAAAAGCATAATGCAAAATAATGCCAAGTCATAAATTACAGAGTTGTGTAGAGTTTATTTTTACAGTGCTTAAAAGCTAATCGAATTTCAATTATTCCTCGAATAATTCAGTTTCAAGATAGAAATGAATAATAATTACCCGAGCCAGATCCAAGGCATAAAAAAAAATTTATGACTTTGCCTTCCTGTCGATTAAATCTGCTCTATTTTTTTCTCGCCCTCTCTCTTTCTCGCGCGGCCGAGGCACAAAGAAAAAACCGTCCCCTTGCGAAACATTATCCAGCCTTTTATTCCCTCGGTTGCCAAAGTAGCACGAGAACTAAAAAAAGGGTAGCTCCGTAAAAATGTTGATTCCTCCAAATGAAATCATTAGCATTCGCGGCGTTTAATTACTCTCGTTCTTCTCTTGTTCCTCCCAGTTTTCCCATCACAGGCTTCGGTTGATACAGAGACACACTCACAAAACTCGATAAAGACTTGGGAGGAGCCACACTGGGATTTCATTTGATCGTTAATCGATACTTGGCCGGTAGCCACTGTTCCTTTTGCCACGAGTTACATTCATCTTTGGTCCCGTAAAAATAGACCAATTTGTAACAAAATCAGTGCGCTTCAATAACGAAACTTAATCGAATATGATTTTTTATTTTCTCGCTAATTACAATTAATTATGTTTCATAAGTAATTGGAAGATCACCAGTTTTTTGAGTAGTTATTAACTTTTTTTGAATGATTGTAATAAAAATAGTTTTTTCATTACATAAGATAGTCTAGAGCCCACGATAAAGTGTCGTGAAGCTCTATTTTTTTTTAAATTGCATTTGCTACAAAAAATAAATTGTATTTTATTTTAAAATATTAAGTTTTACTATTACCTATTACAAACTATGTTTTGAGGGTTAGCAAGTGGAGCGAATAAAAGGATGCCTTGCAAAAAAAGTTTTATAGTCAATATATAAATAAATTTTCAAACCACTTTTGCGCAATTTAAAACTCTTTAAAAACGTTAATAATCTAAAAAACACGATCCGAACTCTTGTCAGGGTTTCAAATAGATAAATGAACCGTGCAAGTCGCATTTTTCACGGAAGTAATTTGTCATTCAAAAACTTTGGAAAAACTCCTTTTAAAATTTTGACCTGTGAAAGAAAATCTTAAAAAATAGGATAAAAGATATTTTCGAAGAACAATGCTCTGAAATAACATTTAGGTCAGCTCTATCATATTTGACCTTGCATCATGAAACGATGATGACAGATATAATATAGGTTTGATTAAATACAATCAGCGCCCGTTCCATTTATTCTTCAATTTCGCTGTATCAATGAAATCGATTCATTTTACATACACTGCTTTCATTTTGGCTGGACTTTTTGGTTTTAATTTTCGGCTTTCAACAAAATACGAGATACAATAAATTTATCAAATCTTTGGACTTTGAGTGACAACCCTAAAATTGGAAAAACTTGCCAATTTGACAATTTATTTCTCTTCAATTTGGATTTTGCGAATTCTTAATTAAAATTTTTTACGATTATTTATTGCAGGATTACGACGACGACATAGATGGCGACAGAGGCGGTCGAAGACATAGTTCTCCAGGAAGTTCTCGAAATCGAGAATACCTTCGTCGTCATCTGCATGCCGATAATTTGGTAAGCAACTTGCGATTTTTATCTTTAGGATATTTTATCATTGTTAAAAGTTTTTTTTATATTACAAGTGATTTTTAGTAAAATATATTATTAACCTCTTTATAGAACAGATAAAGTTTAATGTTTTGAATGACTGAGACACAAATTAAAATAAGTTTAAATGACCAATGTTTTAAAATATTTGTTTGATATCAGTTTAGAGTTACTGTACTTGATTAATATTGATATAAAAACAACATGCTTTAGTTAAATGCATTTAATTTTTGTTGAATGTCTCAGTAGTTCAAAGTTTATAGATAGCAGTTATTATAATCATAAAGTTATAAGTTCAATGTCTAAGAAACTAGATCAAGTTTACCAATTGTTCAAGATGTTTTTATCCATAATAATTAGAAGATAAATTTTTGTAAGAATTTTTTCATAAATTTTAGAAATAGACATTTACAGTGATGATTATTTTTAGTTATAGCAATCGTTTACAAACTTATAGTAATTCCTTTAATCAGTCTAGTAATAGTTATAGATGATTTAGGACGTCTCAATTTAATTCTTCATTTCTTTATCTAGTTCGAAATGTAGACCTAATAGAGCTCTTTCACTTTTACACTAAGAAATTTTTTACAATTTCGAGAGGCGTTTTTAGTTTTACTCATTTCCTACCAGTTAACCTGTATCGATCATCAAGAATCTCTGAATTTTCAAAAAGACTTCGGTTGGATGCTAACGAAAATCTTGCGAGTACATATCCAGTTCCTTTCATGGATTGCAAAATTGAATCGTTAGGGTAAAATTTATCTGCCTCGGGTATTAAAAAACTTCCACACGATCACGAAGTATTTGGATCATCGCTCTTCTGCGGGAAAAAGCTCGTGCCTCGATAATTACAGATCCCCGGTGCTCACACGCGGTGGCGGCAGCACAAAGACCTGCAGGGTTCAAGGTTACGGGGGGGTGGGGGGATGCCTTGAAAACAATAATTTTTCCATCTCCTCTCTTCTGCGGCTATATACACGATGAACGTGCAGTATTATAAAAGTTGGGTGTATTTAAAAAATTTTCCGCTGCACGACGCTGGGTTACCCTCTAGAATTGCAGCACCGGAGTTTTATCGGGCCGGCGTATCTCGCGAGTAATTGAGCGCGTAGGGTGGGCGTGTAAGCGGAGGAGAGAGTGAGGAAACTATCGGTTTCGTAGCTCGGCTCCTTCCTCCTCCTTGCCAGGGCAGCTTCTTCTAGGATTTCTTCGGGGGTAAGGTTATACGCGGGGAGAAGGATTTTTACAAGCTTTATTATTGATGCCGGTGATTTTTCAGGAATTATCTTTTTTTTTTTTTTTTTTTTTTTAATAGCGAGGGGATTCGATTCCAAGTCGATGGTTTCAAAAATTGCGGTAGGCGGGGGCAGAAGAATATTCTCGTGGGACGGTTGAGGGATTCTCCTGATAAGGCTTGATTAAAATTTTACGATATTACGGGGAAAAATTTATGCTGCGGCTTTTCTTTGTAAACGCGAGACATGAAAAATTGACGAGAGACTTTTAATTTATTATAAAATAGGCGCATGTTAGATGTTGAATAAAATATTGTTGCAAAACTTTTAAACTCATCCGAACTGTGCTGTAAACCTAGATCAGCGTTGAGAGCGTTAAATTCTTCACTGTTTTAAATTATAATGATTGCAGTTATTCTGTGGTTAAGGATCTAACAAAGATGTTATCAATTTACTTAATAAAAAAAAAATGCAAGTCACTCGATCAAAAGCAAACCATTAACGCTCTGCCTGCTGTAAAATCACTCACACAGCAATAAAAAAAAAATGGTTCGAGATCCACACCCCGCAAATTGAACCATAACTCGGTGCCCTTAGCAGCTATTATCGAGGTGCTTAATAGTGACATAACTCACCTTCCTCCTCCCCGACATCGAAAAAAAAAAAAGAAAAAAAAGAAAAAGGTGCAGCCAAGATGAATAGCAGTTACAGGAGTTAAAACGAACCGCCGATAATGACGGATCCGGTAATTAGTCATACTATAACTAGCACGCGAAAGCCGCGCGGAGGTCTTTGATCGACGTAGAAGCAGCGGACTCCTCCCGGAAACCTGCGTAATCGCGCGCTCGTTTTCCCCTTGATTGCTGGAAATTAACAGGCTTATACCCTCCTCCTCCTGCTTCGCCACACACACACACACACGCACACACACACACACACACACACACACACACACACACACACACACACACACACACACACACACCTAAATACCTATATGTATTCCTACGAATCAGCGAGGCCTTTTGTTTAACTCTGCAGCAAGCTCGTTTAATTTTGTGCCTCCGCTCTGCTACTAATTATCATCATCGCTTTAATTACCACGAAGCTAAATTTTCAAAATAGCGTATCTAAATAAACTTATTTATTTTAAATTGTCATTTTTTTCTGAAATTAAAGTTTCAGTGTTGATTCGTTTCGAAAAGCTCATGAAATAAGTTGAACAAAAAAACAACAATTATTATTCATAACTTGTACCTTTGCTTACATCATTCGGATAAATTAAACAACGGCGCGCTTCAAAACACAAAAACGTTCTTATTATTTAGAGTAAATGTGCGGAAAAATAAAAAAAAATTTACTTTTGGGCAATGATAATGAGTATGTGGAAATTAAAAGACTAAAATATATTCAAAAAGGCGGAAACAGTTAAATTAAAACATACTTAAAAATTTTCTCAACTTTTTTTAATAACGCAGTGACGGTCAAATTTACCATGCGGTAACATCTATAGTTCCAAAGTTGAAAGTAACGTCAGGTTTTAAACATTCGTAGCGTGTCAGCTGCGTACATACAATTAAAAACTAAATTTAATTTCAAACATCAAAGTCCACTTGAAGGTAAAAACTGTAATTGTAAAACTTTTAAAATAATCGGAAGCATAGACTAGTAAATGAAATACTTTTGTCATTATTACTCTTTTATTCTACTAAAGTTAGTTTTTATGATAGGAAAACAATGATAATAAAATGTAAGTCGTTTCATATTTTCATGAGTATAAATCCTAGAAGATAGAAGAAAAATTTATAGAAGAAAAAACAAAGATCTAGGTTTCCTTAAAATTGATTTATTTCTTTTTTTAACAGCATTTTTCAATGAGATGCATGAATGTTTTGAAGTGATCTATACAATTGATCAGAAAGTCTCGCATTTGAAGCATTTACAATATTTTATTACGAATAATAAACAAATTAAAAATTATTAATTATGAGATTATATGAGTTACATGGAGATATTTACAATATGTTTGTTCATGAAACGTGAAAACTACCATTATATTAGTAGAGTAAATCTTATCTTTGATAAAATAACTTTAAGCCGATAATAATTGAATAAAATTAAAACCGAAAGAACTGTTAGATACAGATTCTACAACTGTAATAATATTCTGACTCGTCATTTGATTCATTGTTAAAAATATCGACAATTGTTACTTTGTCGACATGAGTGTTTTTTAACCTTTTATAAGCAAGGAATTCTTTGAAATATCACAAATAATTTTGTTCGTGAACGACTCGTTGAGTGAGTGGAAGTAAAAAAGATTGCATTAACAAGGAACGTATTAGTTATAGAAAAAATTTTTCTTCAATTTAGTCGTTAGAAAATAACTTTTTTGAAAATAGTTCTGAATACATAAAAATAAAAGTTTGAAATATTAAGTACTCTATTGGCAAAAAACTGGACAGATTTGTATAATAAATAGAGCTCACGTTACAGTGACTGTATATTCCTCGTACAATCGCAGCAATCACATTAGGAGTAGCAAGCTCGAGAGAGATCCACACGAAAAAAAAGGTATGCTTAAACTAGCACGTGCAATGATTGTGTGATAAATAGATACATGATGACGATGGGGATAACAAATAAAGTATTGGTTACGCTTTTGCACAATATATGTATAGGTATTCCGGAACATCGACGCAGTGATGATCGGACTAGTCGAAGAGTAACGATCGCGGTTTTTCGCTATCAAAACAGCTCAGAGTTTTTCCTGCAGCGCCTGGCGAAGCTCCTCGGTGGCCTTGGCGATCTCCTGGGCGGCCTGCCTGGCCTCAGGTCGGATGTGCTGGACGCTCGAGTTCGAGCGACGCACACCGCTGCCGAACTTTGGTCGCGGGATGCGCACGCGCTGCACTTCGCTTAGCCAAGTCTCCATTGTTTTATACTTGCTTATTGCTTCGGGTTACGAATTCCTGAAACATAATAAATTCATCGTTTATTCATTTGAAGCCAGATACAAAGGCGCGAAATAGGATGCGGCTCTTTTGTTAGTGACAGTTTTATAAATATGAGAGAAAATATTAGTTCGTTGGAATTTTATTAAAAGTTTTGCGGATTGTTAAACATGTTTTAAAACAAGACGTATCAGAAAACAGTTCGTCTGTAGCGAGACAATAAAGTAGGAATCAGAGGCATTAAAATTATATTAAAAAGTTTTGAAAACATTTTTCGCGGGCAAAGTGAGCGGGCGGGGCGGAAAGGATTCATCGTCGCGGTAATTGCGAAGTATAAACTTGGGATGCTATCCGTTTTCCGAGGTAAAATTAGTAGGTTGTCGAAAGTTTTTAGTGAAGTGTTTTCACTTAAATTAGGGTGATTAAGGCGTTTGACCGGCGCACGGGTTTGCGGGCTGTTCGCTGTTGATCCTTCGTTACTTTCTTGGTCGTCTTTTTTTTTTTTTTTCCAAGTGTTGTAGGTGGTGTGCGGATAATTACGGCGTTCGTTTTTTTTTTTTTCAAGCTATTATCGTAATTAAAGATTTAGACTTGAAAACAAGACGCCATTTCGTAATGGAGCTCTGCTTTGGTCAGTGTTTTTCAACTTTTTCAAAATTTAAACTAATTACATAATTCAAAACACAAAAATGGTTAAACAAAAAAAAAATGTGGGAATAAATATCAATAATGTCCGAAAGATTAAAATTCTAAGGTCAAAGCAATATTGTAGGAGATGATAATCCGTACGTATTACGAGCTATTGGTCTAATGGAATAATTTAGCGCCAGCCAAGCCTAGCAAATTAAAGCGAACCCCGCGCGCTTTTAATCCAATTTGAAAAGTAAAAAAGCCTATTCAAGTCACAGTTTTAATAAACCACGGTGCTTAATCCTGTCGTAAACAACAAAGCGCTCGATCTGCGTATTTTTTAGAATCCACCAGGCCAAAAGAGAAAGAAAGAAAAAAGTAAGGTGATACTAGTAAGGAGGAGGAGGAGGCGAGGCCAAATAAAAGAAACAACGCGAGGCGCATATTGAGAGATGACAAAGTGGCTGCTCTCGAAAAGGAGATCGATTTGCATAGTGTGTCCAAGAGGAAGTCACTAGGCCACGAGCCTTGGATATAGCGTCTCGCATCATAATAGCTAGGCCACCTCGCTCCGCGGACTGAGACGGCCGACTCTCTTCAAATCCTCTTCATCAATACCCCTTCCCCCCCTCCTTTTTTTCTTTTTCTTCTCTTTTATCGTGATTTATTGTACTATTCTCAAAGACTTGTTATTAACGACAGTTTATGGGAAACGACGATGATAATTTCTTTTTATAAATTGGTACGACACCGTGAAGAACGAGATAGAAAGTGAAAGACCGATTTTATCAAAACGCTCGAGGTGTAATGCACTGTTTTTTAAAACTGGGCTATGCAATAGAGGAGAGTAATTTTTTTGCACGAAATTTTTTTGGTTTTAAAAGGTGGGACAAAAATACGCGATGCTGAAATTCGAAGAGAACAATGAAAGTTCAACAGAGTTTGAAAAAAATACGTCGTGTTTGAAAAAATAGGAAACTCAAAACCCACTCACAGACGAAAATTTTTTGACTTTCTTTAACTTCCTGTACAAATTGATTTCTACAGTTACCAAATTCATTTTAAAACATTTGTCACGGACGCTGCACAGTTAAAACTTATCTAGAGGGGATTTGGTATCGATTTTTTTTTTCTTCCTTCGCTTCGTTTATTCTAAAAAATTGGCGGCGCAACAGGTTTTATTTAAATTTGTACGTCGGAGTCGTTTAAATTCGTTTTACTTTTTTTCACAAAAGTAATGTTTTGCGATAAGTTAATCGAAATAAAGTGTGCTTTTCAAGCTCTTTTAAAGACAAAAAAACGGTGTAATTTTTAATTATTTGGGAAATATTCAAACGTGGAACGAAAAAGTTATGAAAACTCAAGACTCCAGAGTTTGTTTGAAACTACAATAAGATCGAATTTCACTTCGCAACGGTAAAAAAAAAAAAAAATAATAAATAAGTCGTATTATTCAATTTTTTTTTTACTGCGTTGTAAATAATTCATAGTCCTCTCGGCTTCTCAGAAGGCAAATGAAATATTGAAGCCGAACAAGTCCGAATGTTATTCACATAATTGTTTTACCCTGATTTTTAGATGGGAAGAAAGTTACTTCCCCTCACGCGCGCGCGTGCGGTAGTAGCGATGATTATCTTATAACTTTTATCGCGTACTCTACATTCTCCACGCGCGTATAAAATGTTGGTTATCTTGGCTTTTACGCCTCGGATTTTTTTCAAACTTTCTCGAGATGCGCACGCCTCCGAGTGCGATATGGCCATTATATTTAAATCCTTCTAATTCCTTTATTTTTTTCCGTGTTCAAATTTCAAAAAGCGTTATGCACGAAAAACTCACTTTCTACGCTTACAGACCTTACTCTTGTTAAGTTAAACTCGAAACATATGGGGTTACTTTCTCCCGCTGACGGATTTATACAAAGTCCCGACCGCTGCACTCTAATAATGAAAACAAGAAAAAAAAAAAAAATGGCCTTTGCGCATGAAAAATAAAAACGAGGCATTGGTAGAAGGTAGCTATTAGCGGTCTGCCATGCCGAGTTAATCATAACGATCAATAACCTTCTGCTCCTGCAATAATTAGTTTACGTGTCTAGTTTATCTTTTGTTTTAAAAATACACCAATTTTTGCGCAATTGTGTTCTAATTTCTTTCGTTAATTAATCGAGTGAAAAATAAACGAAAAATAAAAAAAGATGAATCTGTGAAGTTCAAACGCGTTGGCTTCGAAATTCGCGACCGGTCGATTGCCGCGGTTAGCTTTTTTCGTCGTCTCTCTTTTTCCTTCCTTCTTTCATCCAATTTAATCAAGAATCATACTCGAACGAACTCGAAAAAGTCCTCTCCAGGACAAAAGGCCGGTGGCGGCGTCCGTTATAATTAAATTAAATCCTCAAAGCCTCTGCGCAGGTGGCTCGTTGATTATCTACTCAAAAACAACAGTAGCGCTAGACCGCCTAACGAGTCGAACTTCAAAGCTCCAAATTTTCACGCCCAATCGGATGTACATTTTTTATTTACAAAAACTAACTGAAAAGTTTCTAACCAGCTGTTGCCAGCTGGCAACGAAAAAAAAAAGATGGAGTACGTAAGGGTGACAAATCCAATTAGCAGGACAATCAGCCTCTCTCTTTTAAAACTAAGGGGGGTAAAAACTACAAAGAGCTGGTTCCCTTTGTTTTCGAAAAACGACGCAAGCTATACGATCCTGTTTACACGACGAGCGGGGTTTTAAAAGGTGTGGTGCCAATTAGCTCTCTTGCTGCAGGACGGACCGCGGGACCCTTGAAAGACGCGGTCTTTTACTCGCGCAAAGATGCAACTTTGTGTATATTGCCTTAATCGAGCTCCTTCTTCGCTTTATTTATTATCATCATCTGCGTTACCATTACTTTTTTTATATTTTCACTCGGAACATCTCTTTGTTTTGATATCGCTGTTTGTAAATCTTACGAGCGTTGTTACCGTCTTAATACTGCCGAGGTAACTGTTGCAACTTCCTCTGATATCTTTCTTCCATCGTTAAAATTTTTACAGAAATATTTTACATTGAAAAGAAATGTCAATTTTTTTTTTATGGCATCGATAAACGCGTTTACCAGCTGTTCGATGGACGGCGGTAAATTTTCTCCGATTTCAAAGATTTATCAAGAACTTCAACTTCAAGACCAGCGCTTACGGTCATCTTTTCGTAATGGCAGGTTTTTAAAAAACAGTAAATCAATCTTTAAGACGACCGAGTTTCATCCACTTGCAGCAGGCTCGCTTTTTTTTACAGTTAATTGAGATTTAAGAAAGTAAAATTACCAGCTCAAAATCATTATGTAATCCAGCCGTATTTTACCCTGCAACAGTTTATTTATTTTTTATCAAAGTAAAATCTCGTCACGATCAATTAGCCGTTGCGGTGCAGGCGCGAAGGAGGAAGGATGAAAAAAAAGGTAAAAACCGGTTAAAAAATATGGTTTCCCAGAGTCCTCGGGTGGGCGCGCATAATATTATATAAAGTACCGTAAATACTTGTGCGTAAAGTAAACGCTCGCTCGGTCGCTTACAGTTAGAAGCATATGGGAGTCAAGCATTATTATCATGCACCGCGGCGAGGACTACAGACCAAGATTTGCCGTCACTTAGCGACCAGATTTATTCCTTTTTTACCTTATTAAGTAATCTTAAGTGCCCCTACTCCGTCACTGTACGCGCGCGTGCATGTTAATGACGGTTAAGTAAGTACTTTTCGTTGAACGAGACATCTCTTTTTCCTTCAATCTTTCTCTCCCTGATTGCACTTCGGCTTTTACACAACAGATAAATTCCGTTCATCAGTTTTTATGCATTATTCATCGAGGTTCTGACCGTTGTAATGACTCTTTAAATTTATCCGGTAGAAAACTTTTGAAAATCCTAATGTGTGTGTACAGTTCAGAATGACAACTGTTGGGATTGAGACTGAGGTTCTGCTGGGTCCAGGCAAAATCCTCTTAACACTGGTCATGTTGGATTTAGAAAGAAAAACTCCCCTAATGGCGGCCATGTTTTCATCCCTACCGTGAATGCAGTTCCAGTCCCAATATTTACAAAGAGTTGATTCAGCCAATTCATTAAAAATCATTGATGATCATTCAGTTTCTGGCCTAATTGAAAGCCATAGTTATAAAATATAAGACAGTCAAACTTAATACAAAGAGTCGATTCAGCCAATTTTTTAAAATATACTCATTGATGATCATTCAGTTTCTGGCCTAGTTGAAAGCCATGGTTGTAAAATATTAGACTGTCAAAGTTATTCACTTTTTGAAGAAGCATTTGTAACCTAGATTATTTTGAGGACAAATTGCAACTTCATTCTTGTGCTATTTAAAAAAGCAAAAGTTTCACGTAAATTTTCAATTAACTCAGAACTGATAAAGATCAGGCGCTCATACCTCGACAAATCGATGACACGAATAATACGAAGGCACACGCAAACTTAACCCCAGCACGCAACAGTAGAAAGCGAAAAAAAGGCACAGATCTGTGTACGGATAGACAAGTCCAGGGATGACGACTGCGACGAACGAAATCAAAGGAAATGAAATGAAATAAAGAAGGAGGGCTCGCGTGTCAGTGGTTAATCTCCCAATCCATCTCTTTCTCCTTTTACCTTAACCCCGTGTGCGGCGCTCGGGAATTAACGGAGTGGCAGATTAGATAAATCGCAGGACTCCTTTCGCGCCTGCAGCGAGGATATATCCAATTTCTCGTTCTTCTTCTCTCGTCCCACGCGACGTTTCCCGTAATTATTTTATTATTTTCCCTCTGTAATAACCCCCCCAGAGTTGTGCAATGCCCGCAAAGTTTACCTACCAGAGCCCGCAGGAGAAATCATTTTGATATAACCGAGCTCGCTACGCTTTTTATATTTTCTGCCACGGGACAGACTGTCACTTACCTTCCGCGTACGGTGACGTCAACTTCGCGTTACAGTACCCCGATTCGTGCATGTGACTCGACAAAAAAGTTTTCGCTATTTTTCAGATTAGTAATTTACTTGCTTCAACGTCGTACAAATTGAGGTAAAATAAAAAATTATAGTTTATTTGAAAATATACATTTAACTCAATAATAATTGCAAATAAACGAAAGTCGATAAGGGTAAGGTTGATGGTAACTTCAAGTAAAAAAGGGGGCTTCAATTACGTAACGGTAAAAATAGATTTACGATCGAGTAAACTGTTTTTATGCTTTTTTGGATTATCGAAATTTTCACAGGTGATAAATTTTTACGGTATGCCAGTTACGATATTGACGGTTAAGGTATGTGAATCGGGTGTGAACTCAATATTTTATTTATCGATGTCAAACCAATAAAATTATTAGTCCTAACTTCATCCTAGTGTAAAGTTGAAGTTTTTTTTTATTATTATTGAAAATCCAAGTTATTTTAAAAATGTTGACCGACTTTAGAACTGCTGAAATAAAATTATGTTCAAAACTCTGACGATTCAAATGAATCTTTCTTTCGGTTCTTCAAATTTACATAATTTCATTTAAATGCATAGTCATACCTCGCAGATGGATAATTTATTGCTCTATAAGAGTACTTTGAGAACAAAATTTTACTTTGTTATGAATTTGTTCAATAATCCTCTTAAAAAGTGATTATTTCTGAAACCGAAGCACCTCGAATGTTTCGCAATCAGTGGCTTAATTAACTTTTAAAGAGTTTTTCTACTTTCAACTGTTGCGCACAATTTTTAAAAAATCTACCAAGTAAAATTTTTTAATCTCGCTGAGTAAACAGAAATAGCCGACTTAGATAGTTCTCCAAGGTCCGCCAAGCATAAACTCGATCGAATCAAAGAGACACAGTCGAGCGTGCAAATAGAGAAAATCCAAAAGAAAAGAGGGTTATTAACGGTTAAGTAACGAAAAAAAAAATAAAAGGTCGGAGACTTATGGAGCTGTCGCACGCGGCCGGCTTGATTTTGCCGGAAAATTCGATTTACGATTGTTTTGTTGTAATCTGCACGCGCGCGCGCGCGCGCGCTAGACTCGTTCGATTTAATGAGAGTAAAAGTGAAATATGGTGTCACGGGGAACGGGGAACGGGGAGGTGAAAAAACTCCCCGCGTCTGGGCCGGAAAATTTGCATTTGCGTGTTATGTACGTAGATAGGTAACAACCATCCGCGGTGCGAGCGAGCGAAAACGAGGTAAAATTTATACGACACCGATGTAGGATGCACGTGATGAGGTTTGAAATCCCGAATAATAAGGATACGTCTGCGAGCATGAGCATTCGATCTCTGTTTTTTTTTCTATGCATAGCAACCTCGTTTGTGGCCTAAATTTTTTCAATTTAATGTTTTGTAAAGAGTATCGTTACTTTTACAACAGAATCATTAAAAGTTTAATTGTTGCTTTGAATTAAAAAATATGATGTCGTTTTACCTACTTAGGCCAAAGCAATTTACATTAATTTAAAAATAGAAAAGAAAGAAATTTAAAAGTAATTTAGAAGAGTAAAACCGGGTAACGGTAAAAGGTGGGTTTGGCAAAACGACGCAAAATAAGGCCGCAGCTCCGTGGCCGCAACTCGCTCGTTATCAGTTACACCCACGCGTTCTCGAAAACCAACGCGCTGTATATAGAGAACCAAAAGAAAAAAAAAAAAAAAAAAAAAGAAAAACTCAGGATTACGTAAAACGAATAGAGGACTCACCCGAAAATCTCTGGAGCAGTAGTTGGTGTGCGCGAACTGGAGATAAATGGGGAGCAACAAACAAAGCACGTGCTTGGCGAAGAGCGTGCTCGGTGCGCCAGTGCGTGGCTCGACCGACGTTGCCTCGACTCGACTGACTCAGGAGAGCCGCGAGCTGGCCCAGGTAAAGCGGCCGTAGCGGGGGTAGGGAGGGAAGGGGCACCGACGTTGCCAAGTCGGCCAGCTCCTCTTGTTGTTGTTGTTGTTGCTGCTGTTGTCTACAACCTACCGAATATACACGCACCGTGGGAGTGTGGCTCTCTGGGAGGGCTCTTTTTTTGCACCGAGCCGCACGCATCCGAACTCCTCCTTCCCCGATGGCTCAATCTCCAGGCCTACCGCAGACCTGAATCTTCAAGACGATCGCAAAGCTGATTTAAGGGGCTTTTTTCGGGAGCCTCCTTTAAGTACACCCTCGAACGATACCTGTTTTATTCATGAGCCGAATCAATTATGTGCGCTCGGTATACTGCAGTTCTTTAATTTTTCTGAGTTGCACAATATTACGCAATACCCAGGACGATCACTCTTTTTTCGGCCCAAATTTATGAGAATCTCGTTTTTGTACATTGCACGTTTCATTTAACTTTGAAAACGAATTTTCAAAAAAAAAAATGCAGATTACTTTCTCAACGCGTAGGAAATTCAATCGATCATTGCAATGTGTAATTAGTTTGCACAGGTGGTTTATGACATCGTGGTAAAGACTATTTATAAAGGTGTCAACGACTCTGCATCGCGGGCATAATAATTTATGTTGTGTGTTTCCAATCGGCTCTCGATAAAAGTTGCTACGACTTTGCTAATGAAATCGTCCATCTATGCGTAACGGTTTAATTTTGAACCCAGTACAAGGTAATTAACAAAAAAAAAAAAAGAGAAAAAAAAAGAAAACGTAGAACAGCGTGGATAGCACGCGTAGCGGTGCCGAGTCAGAAGAACCGCAAGCATCCGAGGATCGGTCAAACTCGGTAAATCATCAGGAGGATAATAACACTCATTGAAACTGTAACAAGCGAGCAAGCGTGGGCGTACAACAACAACACGAAAAGGTTACATAAATCTTAGCGTTGGAAAGCAATAGAGAGTCCCGGGCGCTTGGTATGGCCTAAACAACAACAACAACCAGCGTCATTGTTTCACGCTCATGACCTAGCAGTGCGTGCACCGAGCGGAGAAGAAAAAAAGCACGACATATAAGCAAGGAGAGATAATTGAAAACGGTGAACGTTAATTAAATCGATCCTCTCTCGCGGTCAAGAGCACTAGTACCAGCCAAGGATAAGAGGAGGAGGAGGAGGAAGAAAAAGAAACAGCCATTAGGTGGTGCCCAGTGCCCACTTCCGCGTAGGTATGCCATTGTTGCTCTTGGCCACTTTGAATTTAGACGCCCACGCGCTTCTAATTGCTGCACTCCGGGATGACCGTTACCGTCTTTGAGATTCGAGCTGTTACGGCTACTGGCTCGTTACGGTTTTCGTCCCGCCTCTTTTTTCGGGATTCAATCGGGAGTTTTAAGTGTAACAGTGTTTTTGCGCTGGAGAGCTGACAACTAACAACCGATCGGCTCGAGAATCGTAATTAAGCGGAGGAAAAATATGTGAAAGGACGCACGAGGCTCCAATTAATATGAAGCACACCGACGGGTCAAATCCTAAGACCCCGGCAATTATCGAGCCCAGACGTTTGCGAAATTAAACAGTCGGACGGTAATTAGTAGCTTTAATTCTCACGAAAATTGAACGTCTGCCAAGTCGGCCAGCACCACAGGGCCAGAGTTTGAACTTTGAGACGTTACAGTTAAATTTTGATTATTCATCTGAGTAAGAAAAAAGGCGCGTATTACAAAAATCTACGGGGGTCGTTGATCCTCTCAATACGTTATTTCGCCTAGCGAGGTTCGCTTATACGTAAGTGGAGCTCTCGCGAAAGCCGCACCGTGAGTCATACCAGGACACTCCCGGCTTCGGAGTCATGAGGTAAGTGTATCGGGCCAAGATATGACCGCGGATCCGACCCTAATAAGACCGCCGCGCCGCGCGGGAATAATAGTCCACCCTTTTTTTATCCTACGCGCGCGAGTGGTTTACTTTATTACTTTGTAGGTTGACGTGTGCTACTCCAGTCAAGCCGAGCTCTTTATCAATTCTTTTCGGAGTTTGTTTATCGTTTTCTCTTCCTTTCCTGGGATTTTAGGAAGTTAAATACCGACCAGGATGTGATGTCCGAGTGCGGCCGAGGGCTCGCGGAAGTGAGAGTTTCGAGCGTCCGGCCGTACCGTCTGTCGAAATTTGTCGAGTAATCCTCACCTTTTTTTTTTCTTCACGATGTGCAGCCTTCCTTTTATGATTTAATTTTCCTCTTTGGGTGGTACTGCTTGGAAGAGTTTTGTTTGTCCATAAAAACTTCTTTCAAAATCTTTAACGATCAAGGTTAGCTGGACATTATTTATTTAATCTTGTTGGAATATCAATGGACAAGCTTAGGAGATAAGTGGGTAATATATTGCCAAGACTAGTATGAAATTTATAAATTTACGATCGCGTCGAAGATAAGATTAAACTAAATTAGAACAGTCAATAAATCGAATTTATTAAAGGAAACTTTGAAATTTTTTAAACTTAAAACGCACTTTGAAAAACTTTGAGCAGCGTCAGTAAGTAAGTAAAGTACACAAAATTTTTGGTATATCTGATTAGTTTATCGATGACAAAGGTCCGCATTAGACGTAAACAAACGTTGTCTTTAGTTGAACAAAAAATACGAATCATTTTCGTGGTTGATTCATCGAGACTCAATAAATTTGTCACCTTTATCCATTATCTTTTGGATATCGTAATAATTATTGTGTTTTTTTTCACAACAAATTATACAACGCAATCTCTTTGAAGATTCAGACGGAAAAAAGTGGGTACGATAAAAAGCCGAAGTTGCAACAAGGACTGCGATCCTCGAAATCCTGGTTGTAAACTCGAGGCGATTGGCCCGTTTTACAGGCGCACGATAAAAAGAGTCTCGGAAAAATACCTATCGGGCAAGAGCCAAACGTCGAGACGGTGCGGTATGACGGCACCAAAAGTAGAGGTTTTCGTGTTCTTCAGCTAGTTGTTTTTACGTCAAAGAGACGACGAATTTTATATTACTTCTATTGATAAAAACAATCTTTCGAAAGAGGCTTACAGACTGGTTTTTTAGCGTCAGATCCGCGACCTTGTTTTGGCGCAGTTTTGTTCATTGATTCCTTTACAAGCATGTTTGATAATGAATTTTGCAACAATATGCCCCGATTCACGTAATAATAAATCGAGCTAGAGGTAAGAAAACTAAAAAAAATAAAAATACGTGAGATAATGAAATACGATTTGATTGTCATTTTAAATTAATCTGTTGCACAAGCTGCATCAGCCGGATTGCTTGGCTTTTTATCATAATCCTTTTGTTCGGTCGTAAACGACAATAAACCTACATTTCAAAGTGCGCCCGGCAAATTATTTTTTCTTAATAAAAACTCGATCTTTCTGATTGCCTTGGTCAATTCATGTAATTAAATTTTGTTCACAATATTATGAATACATAAATTAAACTTATAAATAATTTTACGATTCTTTCAACACCTACGATCAAATTCAAACTTAAACAAAATTGAAAAAATAATGACTAACTTACAGTAAACAAAATTTCAAAATCATCTTTGTCATTACGTAACAAAGCCCAATGAAGACACTTAAAATTCTACGTATTTTGCGAATAATTCAACGGTATGATTCATTTCATCATATTTGTTGATTTTTCTTAAATTCTTATTTCATAGCTGACTCTATTATTAGTCGATTCGACAGACTTGAGCAATTTGCGAGGATAAAACAAAGGAGTACCACGATAGAAGAAAACTATGTGACTTTAAAATCAAACAATAATGAGTAGTATCCAGTGGTAATGAATAGACGAAATCATTGCAGACAAAACTCTAATTAGCTGCTATAAAACTTTATACCCCAAAAAAGAAATTAAAAACCGTAATTAAAGTCTCCAGCTTTTTTTGTTCTTTATTACTGATTAACGATAGTTACGGCCCTTTGTTATCGGTACATTATTATCAATTAATTTGATGCCTGCCTAATGATCTGATTCGTCAGCTTACGACCAACTGGGTAACATTAGTGAATTGTACCTATGAGTAACTGGACTAGTATTTATTTAATCAAAGTAACTTTCGATTATTTAAATATTGTGTGAAATTCATCGAAGAAAATAACTCGTAATTTCTATTGATACGGCGTGATTGGTCGTAGAAAATTCCATGCTGAAAAAATATTGAATTGTCCAGGTTTTTTTCGGACAAGGTTAATAAGTGTAATCGATAACAAATGAGCCGCTGATTATTACGCTCGGAGAGAAAGGCTAGCTCACGGGTGATCCAGGAAACGCTCGCGAAACCGATCTTAGGCAGCTCCTCGGGAGAAAGTCTTTCGTCTACGTTCGTGCGCTCGGGCTGCAGCGGTAGTAGTAGGTACACAAGGCGGCGTTGAAGTAGGTCGACCGGGCTGCATGGGCCTGACCGGCCAGTTATTCGCTCGATTTTATACGCTTTTAAAAAAAAAAAAAAGGTGTAAATAACCCGAGCTTCCACAATGAACTTTCACGAAGGAAGCGCTTCCGGTCCTGTAATAATTTAATTATAGAGGTCAAGTACTCCCTTTGTCAGAGTCTTCTTTGTGCCCGAGGGACCCTTTTTTTCGGGGGAAGAGTGTGACGGAAGTTCGACTCTCGTGCAGCCTTTGAATTCCCATCTCTTGCACGACTCTCTTTCCCCTCTTGTTTTTTCGCCAATTTTTACCAATTCGTCGGCCAAAGTGGAAGTTTTTTTTTTTTAATGATTCAGGGAATATTCGATATTTGCACCGAGGTTAGACCCCCATGATGGTGTTTCCTTCTAAGGCTTTCTTATGTTTATATAATTTCGAAGAAAAAATTATCACACGTTCGAGATCTATTTATGGAGCTGTTAAATTTTTATCGACAATTGCGTAACGAAGTTTGCTGCATTTTAGAAAAAATACCAACTCTAAGGTTGAAATGTTTTTTTCTTACTTGTTTTACGAGATATACCAATTATCTCGAAGGACGTCTTCCAAGTTTTATGAAACTCGTTCTGAGCTTCATTTGTTTAGGAAGATGTTGAGTTCTTAAAAGTTAAATTTTCCAACAGTTCTGATAATAAGCCACTTATTCATTCCAAAATATTGCTATCAACACTCCTCCTTTCTGAACAATGTTTAAAAACGTGGATTTTTTATTTTTTGTGGTCCGGAAAAGCAAACAGCCGTTAAAATGTTCAGAATAACATCTTTTCAACAAAACTTAAGATCAGAATGCTGTCTATTAAAACTCTTAAAAAAAGTTTTATTCAGAAAAAAACTATTGTTCAAAATTGCGTCGGCACGATTATTGTCCCGGTGAAAAAGAGAAAAGAAAAAAGACATCGAAAAATTTCTCGCGCAAAATACATAAATAAAAAAAAGTAGAAGGTAAATCTCCCTTGACAAAACGGCGCTCGCGGTGACCGATCGTCGCGGTGGCGTCGGCTGGCAGCGCGACGTGGGCGGTCATCGCAGTGCAGTCGCGGGGTCAACGCTCCCGGCGCGCTTTGGACTGCTCTTATAATTCCCGATAAAATAATTGTCGGTGCGTTCGTAAAATAAAGAGTAAAAAAATCGTTGCGCGCCACGCCTCCGACTGACTCGGACGACGATGATGATGATGCTGCACGCCAGCGATAAAAGTGAAACTCCCCCCCGCGATAAGCCGCAAGTATCTTCTGCGGCAAATCGCTTACTTCGTTTCTTAACTACCGCTGCCGCCGCTGCAGCTACGCGAGTTTCACTTTTGCAGACCTTTATTAGCCTTGCGGATGTAATTGAATTTTCACACTTCGAATGTAAAATCTCCGTTGCTCCGACCGCAACTGCAACAAACTTACCTCCAGGGTTAATCAGTCGGTTGGGAAACGTTCGCCTAGCTACGGTAACAAAAACAGTTGTTACGGCTAAACTTTTTTTCTGCATAAATTAAAAATTTTGGTTCCGCGGATATCTGGGAAACCCCGCATGCAGGGAGAGCGGTTTTTTGGTAGCTTTTGTAAATAATTGGAGCGTACGATTCGGGAGAAAAAAAAAACGACGAATTTTCCGTAACCTTACAACGAAGTTTGCGAAAATTTATGCGGGCTGGACGAAAATAATTCTTTTCCGTTAAAAAATGAAGAAAAAAAATTTATTAAGCTTAAGAGAATAACGTATTTTATAAAGAGTGGTGGGAGTGAAAATTGAGGAAACTAACAATCTGTCAGAGAAAGAAGCTTTACCGAAAGCTAAATTAAACTGCTGATGCCTCGAAGACATTTCTCCTTTTGCATCTCGTGAATCTTGGAAACCGTCCAAGAGATAATTTTTCCTCTTTTTTTTTTTCATTTTAATGGACATATTTTTTGCTTTAACGATTTAAATTATTCAATTTTAGAAAATTGAAAAAAAAAGGTACTATATAAATCTATTACGTAAATTAAATGCATTCTCTTGTAAGTTACATTTTTTTTAAAACTTTTATTTTCACATTCTCCGACTTTCACTCGTATTACAATTATATTTCACTTCAAGTTCCGGGTGATATTTGCTCGATTTTCAAAAAGAAACTTTTGAAAAAAATCTCAACTTTTGTATCAAAAATTTCTCTTTGGCTCAAGGGGTTACGCACTTGGTCCTGTTTGACAGGACTATGACAGGACCATCACAGGACTATCAGATAAAAATATTATATCAAGCTTTCGTAGTCCAGTACCGTTCAAAATAAGCTGGCCAGGACTATTCAGGACTTTCGTAACAGGACTAAGCGGGTAGCCTCTTCGGCTCAAGGGCAAAGTTGAAAATAGATAACGCGATTTCAAGCACTTCTATTTTTAATTAGACGTTTCAAAAACTTGATCAAAATCCTTAATCAATTTTAAATTAAAATACGCTACGAAGATCACTTGTAAAATAAAAAAAAATTGTAAAAAGGGGGGGAAAAAAGATAATTTAAAGTACGAAAAATGATAAGAAGAAGAAGAAGAAGAGAATAATGAATGTTGTATTAATCTTTTGAAATTCTCCGTGGTGTCTCCTCTCTCTCGGCATTGGGTGGTTGGCGTTGTCTGATAAAAAAAAAAAAAAAAAAAAAAAATGGGATGATAAATAAAAAAAAAAAGATGGAAAACGAGGGTAGCGATGTGGAGATGATGCTGGGTAACGGTGGTATGATGGGTCATCACCGAGCTCGGGGAGTCATAACGGAGATCAGGGATCGGGACGATGGTGGCTCGGGACTCATGGAGGACATGGTCGACGACGAAGAAAGGGAGGAGAGGAGCTCGGAGAGTGGTGGTTTTGGTGGATGGAGGAATCACATTTTCGGTGGCCTTCAGCGCGTCAAGTCCTGGTACTGGGGCGCCAGGCCCCTCGTAAGTCCCTCCTCTTCTTTCTTCTTTCTCTCTCTGTCTTTCGAGATACTCTTTTCTCTTCTCTACCTTTTACTCTCTCTCTCTCTCTCTCTCTCTCTCTCTCTCTTTCTCTCTCTTTCTCTGTTTCACACACTCTTTTCCAAATTTACAAGTTCAATCTTTTTTTCTATTTCTCGTAACTATTTATGCCTTCAATCTTGCTGGATGAAAATCACTTTTTAACACTGTTGACCAAACACTTTTTTCAAAGAGGTAACACCCACCCTAACACAATCAAAATATTTTAAATTAATACTTTTAATTTATTTGGTATATTGTCTGGAAAAAATAGGCATTTTAAATTAAGTTTTTATCCTGGACTCGAAAAGTAAGAATTTTCTTTTTTTTAAACAAAGGAATTTTCATTCAGCGAAAGTTTGAATTTTGATAACAACTTTTAGAGTCACCTATTGGATTATATTTAATATAAAACGTATCTTGAGCTAGTTTAAACTGAAACTTTTCCAGCAAATGTTTATAATACTTTTTTTCAACTTTTAAAAACACTCACGCACTTCGCTGCTACTCACAGATTTTTTTCGTTTGTTTGTTTATTTATTTATTTGTTTCTTACTATTATTATCGTTATTATTATTATTGTTTTTTTTTTTTTTTTTTAAGCTATTCTTCCATTACTATTGTAATTCACCGGTATTTCACTTACACAACGCGCACTTTAGACATTTTTTTTTATTTTGCCAACGTTACTTCGTCTTGTATATAATTTTGTTGAATTTAAACAAAGAAGTTTAATATGAATAATTTTTTTTTTTTTAGTTAAAAAATGATTGTAGATGATACAAGATTTACAGTGTTGATCATTTACGATACATTAAATTTTAGCAATCAATACATATAACAGTAGCAATCTAAATTTAAAAAAGTTGTAGCATTAAGAAATGTCTAGATATTACGATTGTCAGTCATTTTATTTGATATTACTTTAATATATTGTATTGAAAATCAATGATTTGATTAGTTTAGAGAATACAGAATCAATTTATTATAAAATTTATAAATCTTTAGACTTAGAGTTTTTTTGTAAGAATTAGACATTTGATGAGATATCATAAAATTTACCAGTATGCTTGAGGAAATAATATATATTTTTTTTAATTATACAATATAAATTATTTCATTAAAGAATTCTTATTTGTTTTGAATTCTACTCTCTTACATTGTAATAGAGTACGTTCAAATAATAATTTCCCTTCATTCTAATCTGAAAAACGAATTTTTTTTTTTTTAGTTAAATAAGACATTATAGAAAATTTTTATTGGGCGAGTGCTATCATTACACTTTGACGAAATTAACGTTATAGTTTTGAAATCATTGTTTTGTTAGATGCAAAATTTGATTACAAGTGAATAAAAAAAGAGAGATTGGGAGAGACAAGAGAAAAATGTTAGTTATTTTTATAGAAAAAAAATGAGAGAAACTAAAAGACAATTTATTATAAGGGTTGAAAAAGCTTTTAGCATGTCGAAATCTTAGACTTCTCTTTATCTCTCATCTTAACATGATTGATTAAGTCGATCAATATATATTATGCATTAGAGTCTAAATTAGGCATTTGAAAAATTTCACTTTTCAACATAATAGTATGTGTACGTGTTACTTTAGATGTCTTGCACAAGCTCTTTTTTATTATTGTCTTTGTATATTTCAAGCACGATATATAATCATAGATGTCTTGGCATGAATACTCTCATAATATCAAATAATAGTTTTTAGATGAAAAAAGTACATTAATGATTTCTAGTAATAATTTAAAAAAAATGTATTCAAGTAGATGATATCATGATTGCTTTTATTTTAAAAAGTCAGTGAATAATGTGTGTATAATATAGCTTAAATTCAAACTTAAAACGAAACAACTAAAAATGACAGTACACCAATAGGTACTCTTGAAATTAAAACTCGATGTAAGGACGATTGATTTTCAAGTTTTAACTTAATTTGCTTATTAATATATTTTCGTTGAGTTACATTCATCCTTTTTTAAATAATAATTATAATTTTTACCCAAGCAAATAATTTTTTTTAGCAAATGAGCTAAATATGATTTTTTTGTTCTCATCTTCATCACTTAAAAAAAATATATATGTATACATTAAGAGAACAATAACTCAATATTTTGAATTTAGGATCCACGTGCATGGATTATCCAGACCAATGATACACTAATAATTTTATAGAAATTAGAAATTAGAAATTCCCAAATATTTTCAATCACGATGATTTTACTAAGTGATTCTATAAAATAAAAAATTCAAATATGATTTTTAACTAAAGAATTTGAATAAATATTATTATTACAGGTGACTCTGGGTAAGAAACGATTGGGAACAATCGATTAGGAAAAAAAGGGTTAAAATAATACATATCTGTGTAAACTTTCTATATTGTTTCTGGGTACTGTGTGCCCATTTGAAAAAAAAAAAAAAGAAAAAAAAAAAAAAAAAAAAAAAAAAAAAAAAAAGTGTAATGTATGTACGTCGCGCAACACCACCACCACTACGGTCACGACCACCACTTTCCGAAGCACCAACCACCAATAAAACACCTTGCCACTGCAGTCTATTTTCAGCAAGCATGATTACTTTCAATATTTTTTTATTTATTTACTTTTATATTTTTTACTTATTATTATTATATAATATGCTCTTGGAAATGTGTATTATACACGCATTGTACGTATAAAATTATTACTTATAAATAAAATTTTTAATCTTTTTAGGTTTTTTATAAAATTTTTATTACATAGTTGCGCTCTCATTTATATCCAAGTATTCTTGTTACGCTAGTTTTAAATTAAACTTAGGCCTGTCCATAGAAATTAGTATCCATCATGATAGATATTTATATTAATAATATTTATTTGAAAACAATAATCGTAATCGTTGTCTTTGCGATTCCGCATTACTTGTACTTTTCAATCATCCTCGCAGTTTAATTATTACATTTGATATTTCAAACGGTATTGTTGTTGAGAAATTGAAAAGTTTCACCTTTGCGAAAGAGAAAACTGCAAATTATTTATAATTAATTTTAGCTATTACATTTGTTTTGAGCGATAGCGAAAGAAAATTTCCTGAACAGTAACACTATTTATTCTTTAAATAAAGCGTGCAATTTTAATTACCACAGTTAGTCAGAATTTTTATCAAATTATTTACGGTGTATATCATAAATATTGTAAATTTCCGTGTTTGAAAAATTGAATTTTAAAGCAGTATTTTATCTCTCTACACACATTTTTATCCGTGCAAAATCAGAAAAAGAAAGATTTTCCTTTTTCACTCACGAATGTTTTTCAATAATTATTCAAAGTACACGAATTAACAAGTAAACATTACCAACCGGTATCGCACGCACAGCGTCTACGATTAGTTTTGATAGTAAACCTCAGTCGACAATAGTTTACGATGAAACCTCGCAGCAAGTAATTCCCAATAGTGCTAGTAAAAGTTCAAAATTATCAACTTGTTTTGCAGGAATTAGCGCACAAAATGTCCAGGAGTTTCGACATGCAAGAGGCACAGTTGCTGGACGACGGTAGCGTGACCGGAGGCAGAAGACATCACAGTGCTCAAAGGCTAGCTCGGGGACCCGGAGAGGCTGGTGACAGGCCGGAGGATTCGGCGGTAATTGTGCCCGATCACCAGGGCAACCTCAGGATCATCGTCAAGAAGAGCAAACCCACCCTGGGAATTGCGATCGAAGGTGGCGCCAACACGAAACATCCGCTGCCCAGAATCATCAATATTCACGTATGTAACTTTTCCCCATATTTTCATCGAAAAATTTTAACAATGCGAAGTTGTTTATAAAATAAATATTAATAATCAAACTCTTAAAATGGATAGGCAGTTATTAAAATAATTTAAAGGTAAACAAATTGATAAAACCGTAGATTTACGTTTTGATAGCTAATTAAAAGTTGTTTACTTTCATGATCCACTGCGTGAAAATACTTTCCAAAGTATTGCATAGACCGGTGACCCGAAAACCTGTCCTTTTGACACAATTTAGTGAGAAATTTATCGAAGGTAACGGTGTTGTTCAAGAAAATAACATCGCACCTGAGAAAAAAAAAGGTATGGAGAGAAATATGGCTCTGTAGCGTCTCCTTTGAGAGATTGTAACAGTTTGCGGGTCTTTGATTTTAAACTTGCTCTAATGAATAGAACCGTTAAGTTCAATAGTACATTTTTTGAGTGAAGAAGATTTGATGGATCGTCCGAGCCTAAGTTATGTGTCTCGTTTGGCACTCACGCCATTGTTCTGTGTTCGATTCTAGTTTCTACAAGAGCAAAGTACACTGTCCGTAAAAGCAAAATAATAAAAAATCAATTTTATTTTACTAAAATTAACAATTGTATTTTATTGTAAGCCGAAATAAATAATAATTCGAAAGGTTAACGTACTCAGCGAAGGAATATAACGCCGCGTCATTGTCCGTGAAGACGAGTTCGTGCGATCACCGTAACTCGTGGCTCCGTGAAAAAATAAATACGAGAAACAATACCACTACCAACGACGCGTGTAGACAAAAGTCAATTTTTCACCTTCTGGAGCTCCGGTTTAAGGTGTCTCGTCTCGATTTCCGGGATAACGAGGCGAGACCGTTGAAAAAAAGAAAATCATTCCGTCAGTTACGAAAAAAAAAACTCGTACCTTGCTCGAGATTAATGGCCACCGTACTCGCGCGTTCGAATAAAATGTCGCGACCAAATTTTTTCACGTCAAAACGATAATTTTTGTTCGAAACCAATTAAGGAGACAACGTTATTATCCGATTATAAATCATAATATTTATCAAAAAAGGAAGCATAAATATGTAAACGTGTATTACTGCCTTTTCAAGTTTAAATTCAATACAAAACAAGCTGCGGTTGACATGAAATTTAATGTATTGAGGTTCAGTGACCCTAAAGAGCCCTGTTGCTGATCGCTATTCAAGTATTCATAAAAATTCTCTTCAAAAGCTTCCCAGCATTTGTAATAATATTCCCGAGGATTTCCATCAAATTTCATTCGCGATTGTGAAATCTTTTTTAAGACGAAAAAATCCCTCTCTTATTCCAAATGGTACAAAGACGTAACTCATTGCTGTTGACGTTTTTCTTTGCAAACAGGATAATGGCGCAGCTTACGATGCCGGAGGTCTGGAAGTCGGCCAACTTATACTGGAGGTTGACGGTCACAAGGTCGAAGGTACGTACCGGATAAATACGCTTCGTTATTTGTGCATGACATTTGAGCTTCATTTACGTAATATCAATAATTTAATCATTTGCAGTTCAAAATAATAAAAGACGCATTTGTCAGCTTTTATTTTCGTGAATTCAACACAATTAATTACTATCGGGCGGCGTTTTTTATCTCAATTTTTGTAAATCGCGGTGGGTTAAATGGTAATAAAAAAATGTTTTAAAAGTTGAATAATTATATTCAATTAGATGCTAATTTATAAAGGTGCCGTGGTTAAATTTATACTAGCAAGTGTATTAGTTGGTAATTTCTTCAATGAATTTCATTACATTTTTCCATGGATGACATTTTGTTAAAAATTGTTGTAACAATTTATTGTTTAATAGAATACTATTAAAGGTTTTAAGAATGATCATAAATCTTAAATCAAACATTTGATACACGGAATGAATAATACTTTATGTATTTGTTTAAAGTTATTTGTCAATATTACGAGCCTCGAAACTGTCAGTATTCATTGTTACAAAAGTAAAAAAGTTTTGTCATGGAGATCTTCACAACTTGGAAATCTTCCAAACTTATTTTCTAACTATGAATACTACATTTGAATATAGATTGAAATTCGACTGTAAAAAGTAAACAGAAATCTCACTTTTTCCGAATCGCGAAAAGAAAACTATAGTAGTTTCATTTTTGCAAACTTTAAAAAATTAATGAACTAATCAAGGAAATTAATGATCATTTATAAATCCAGAAAGTAAAATGATTGTATGATAAACTAATGAAACGTATTAAATTTAGGACTCCATCATCAGGAGGTAGCGAGACTGATAGCAGAATCATTTGCTCGCCGAGATCGCAACGAAATAGAATTTCTCGTGGTGGAGGCGAAGAAGAGCAACCTCGAGCCGAAGCCCACGGCTCTGATATTTTTGGAAGCGTAGCAGGAATCTCCCACCTCCGAGCCCGAGCCACCATAGCATCTCGAGTCGCCGAGGACGCGGAGAGGACGATACTCCGACGACGAGCGACCCTCAACCTCGTCGTCGAGACCCGATTCACGCTGCACCATCATCACCAATAGTGGACGAAGGAATTAAATTCTTATCGTCTGGCTTTACGTGCCTTTGAGGTTCGAATCTCTTTCACTTAATAATTATTATTATTATTTATTAATCATTTTTGAATTTGAAATCTTTTATTTTTTTTAATATTTGTTTTAATTTTTTGTCAAGGGGGTGAAAATTTGTGATTTTCTGAAAGAATTTTTCAAGCTGTAAATTTGAAGAAAAACATTGTCTAATGGTTGTTAATTACCGTCACTAGAATAAAAAAGCTTTTATGTTACTGAAGAGATTTTCTCTTTTAATCTAAAAAAGCCACTTCAAAACTTTTTTCGTAATTATAAAAAAAGTTTTTTTTATTCTTCACTCTTACCAATAATTACAAGAACTTTTTATTAAATTGCTCATACAGTAATCGGCAGTCTTTGTAGACAAGCGTAAAAAAATTAAGTGATCAAAAAAATTTTTCATTTGTAATTCTAAAATATCTAATGCGCTTTGACATGAGTTATAAAGTTCTCAAACTATTTTCATAAAAATCACTGTCATAGAGATTTTTCATAGTCATTTTTTTTAATTCATCAAGATCGAACTTATTCATTTGCAAACTGTGCTGTAAGATTTGATAACAATTCAATGTAAGTGCACCGACCTTATTGTAAATTCATAGCTTCGTAAGTGCTCCGGCTTTGTAAATTCGTCTAACGTAAGTGCAGTATCCTTATAAATTCAAACCGATGTACCACCACTTTCTTGTGCAGTTTCATATAACCATTAAATAATTTTTTTTTTTTTCACTTCATGTGACACGCACGTCGGAATAAATTTTTAGTTCTGTACCAAAGAAATAATAAGTATGGTTTTCTAAAAATTTGAATTGATTGATACGACTAACATTTTAAAATTATTTATAATAAAATCTAGTATTTTTCACACAAGTCAATTATGGTTTGTTTAATCGTAATTTCCAATCCATAATCTTAATTTTATTTTATATAAAAAAGTAAATTTTGTGAAAATTGTCTTTTCTAATTAATTGAATGATTATACAAAAATGATTACATCAAGACAAAATATATAATACATTTCGTCATTCGTTATATTCAAAAAATTTTAGGCCACTGTGAGATGACCTATCGAATTATTTTTTAAGTAGGAAAAAATTTTTTGACATTCAAACCCAAGTGTACCAAAGTAAAAGACATTTCAAACAAAAAAAAATAATGCAACCGGTACAGTTACTAACATTAGCCTCTTATTTTTCTTCCAGACGAGCTCATGGCATGGCCCTGTTCATTCATCTCAAGCAGCTTATGAAATCGTCGTGCTCTCCACAAATCGGCAGACATTAACCGATGCTGGCCGGAAGAGGTGGGATTTACCAAAATTCTCGTACGCACATGCCATACACTCACAATAGCTACATGCTCAAGAATTACTCTCGTTTGTCAATGTGCTAACGTGCAAAATACAATCGAGATACGTACGAAATTTGATAAAGACTATGAGAAGAAAAATAAAAAACTGTTGAAGAATTCCGCGAAGATGTGTGACGTTAATAGTTAAGTCGCGCGTTGGGACTGAAAAACGAGTTTAAAGGAAAAAAACAAAACTTACACGCGAGAGCGCGCAAAGTGATCGGAGTTCGCAAAACCCAAAGACATGTGCGACAAAAGGAGTTTTCTGTGCCAAAGTAATCAGCAGCTTTGTGGAACGTGCAAAAAATCATCATCCCGATCAGTGCGGCTACTCGCTCCAGTGTGCTATATAAATATATAAATATATATAAATGTTGTATATGTTTCTATAAACTTGTTGCGTGGCTGAGTGTGTGTGTACTCTGTAAATTACTTCGATTCTTAAACGTGCACTTAAAAACTTTTAACGAAACAATTATTGCTAATGATCTCATTTTTGAAGATTATCTGTGCAGGGTGATTGTGAATAGAGTGGATTATTTTTTTTTTTTAATAATTTTATATTAGTTTCAAACTTAAATTAATAATTTTAAAATTTATAATTAGATGTTTATTTAGTGACAATAAACTTCTAATCAAATTCACAGATCACAGTTTTTAAATTATTTTGATTTTATTTATTTTTTAAATTTACTAATATTTACTTATTTTTTATTTTGAAATTTAATTTATAAATCTTTGTCAGACCTGTTTATTATTTATTCTTTCAGGAACAATAAATTAATTTAGATTAGAATCAATAATAAATATTCAAAATATAGACGGGCGATCGAATGTAGAGAAATTTTTGTATCTTCAATGATGTTTGTGCAAAAAAGTGAAAAAATTTAAAGAGTACATACGAACTCTAAAATTACAAAAGAAAAAATTTCGTGTACAGTTTTATGAGAATGTATAAAAAGTTTACAATTATTCTCACCAAGTAATCAGTTTTTAAAAGTTTATTTATAAAAAGTAAAAAGTACTGATCAAAATAAAAATTATTCTTAAATATCAACGCACCTACTGTTGAATAATGTATTATAATGAACTAAAATTATAAATAAAAAGAGGAATAAGTTTAGTTATCATTTTTATTAAAATTGTTAGTTATATGACATGTTGTCGTTTTTATTTTAAATGTTGATAAAATTTTAAAACGGTTTTTTTATATATAATATACATACAGATTTAAGAGGATTGTTGAGGCTTAAAAATTATATTAAGTACACACATGATTAAGTATACTAAAAAAAAAAAATAATTATTATTATAATAACTGTATAGTAGTTCACTGCACTGTTTCTTATTGAAAAATTACTTTCATAATATGTAATCAAGTAGTAATTACATTTAAAAGTTATGTCACTTACGAGTCGATACATTCAAGTTTTTATAGAATATCAAATTGATGTTATTTGAAAAGTTTTTGTTTTAAGCAAATCACTGCTTATTTTATCGTTTTAATCTAACAAATGTAAGCGCACATGTCCATTTATGACTTCAAACTTCAAAATAAACTCTCCAAATTTGCGCAAAGATTTCTTAGGCAGCTATATTCAAGATACTTTACCATAAATTAATTTTTACACAATTTGCTTAAAAACTTTTCTAATAACTTATTTAATAACAAATATAAATATTCAAAACATTAAAAAAAAAAAAAAAAAAAAAAAAAAGGAAAGATAAAATTAAGAAAAAAAAAAAAAAAATACCGTAAGAAATTGTAATGCGTTGATTGTTATGTGCCAAAATAGATAGTAATGAAAATTAACTGTAACAAAAGTAATAAGTAAAGTATCTGACGAAAAAGTTTAAATAAAACTAAAATTTAAGCAAAGAGAAGAAAAATTTGATACTGTGAAAAATTGTTGAGAATTTTCGTGCCCATTATTAAAAATAATCATAATCATGAGTCGAAAAGAATGAGACCAAAATTAGCCCATTTCAGAGTCCTTGAAATCGATTTAAAATTTTTATTCGAAAGTTTTTTCATTGCTCCTTTTATTAGTTTTATTCAAATCAAATAGAAATTATTAATTTATAATCGAAGTACATAGTTTAATTTATCATTCAAAATTATTCACTTCATTTTATATTATGTTTAGACCAAAAACCTTAAACATTGCAGTTTATTGAACTTTAAATGAGCTATTTTTGGCCTCACTTTTTCTGTTTTTTCAATCGAATATTTTTAACAGCTATAAAATGCACTCAAACTTAATTCATAAAAAAAAAAAAAAGTGATTAAAAAAATCACTTTAAACCGTAAAGTTTTATATGTGATATAATTTAAGTATAAAATGTAAAAATTAAATAAATAATGAAATCCGATTATGGATAAATTATTTGACTCCGAATGTATATAAAATTGTTCACATTATTTAACCGTGTTGATTAGTGTAGAAGTTTGTGAGCTGTAAAAAATCATAAGATCAATTTTCAAAGTCACTAGGTTAAGTTTAATAGTAAAAAAAAAATTCAAATTATATATAAATTCAAATAATAGATATAAATTGGGCATGGAAATGTCAGTTTCAAGCGTGAAGTATTTTTCTTGTTTTAGTAGCACGCACAATAATGGTCTTAAGCTAAGTTATGACAAAATATTGTTAAAAAAATATAAATATATAAATAAAAAAAAAAAAAAAATTTAACAAAACAAATTTTGATGCACTGCTTTCAGCAAATGACGCCGTAGCACTTAAGGAAGACCAAAATCTAGATTGATTTTTACTGAAAAAAATAATGATAAATAAGTATCTTTACTCAATAATGAAATGCGAGAGACACACTTGTAAAAAATTATTCAAAAATAAAAAAGCTCTAATAAAAAGAAAAAATTATTAGAAAGTTTTGAAAATATTGACATCTAAAAAAGCCAAATATAAGATACGCACGGAGAGAAAAAAAAAACAGAAATTTACTGTGGTAAGTTAACACGAAAAAATCGTGTGTTACCTTACGCAGAAAAAATCCTAAGCGCTACTGTAAAAGAGCCAATCAAAATCACTCTGGTCACACCTGATTGCCTGATTGGTTCGGCTACAGTAGCGCTTAGGATTTTTTCTGCGTAATGTTAACACACGATTTTTTCGTGTTAGCTTACACAGTAAAGTTCTGTTTTTTTTTCTCTCCGTGCGGAAAAAAAATTCATGTAAATTTTTTCCAAGGATCAGTTTTGATAAAAACTTTTGCCAATACTATGAAAATTAAAACTAATTTTTACACCCATTTTTTTCGTGAATGATATTCCCTTAATATTTTTATACTTTCAATGTAATAAATTTTATAAATGATAAACTTTGATTTATGTTTTAAGATTTTTCTCGAAACTGTTCCCTGGGGTCGCCAAATAAAATCGATAAATAATAAGCAAAACTTTTTTTCAAAACGAACCTTTTTCAAGGCTCTCCTAAATAAAAATTAAAGAAATATTTTTATAAGCGGCTTTCGAAAAACGCGCAATGACCGAATAGCCATAAACTTCAGCTAACATATCTGAACAATGCCTTACAGCTTTATGTGTTTAATAATGAACGAAAAAAACAGTCTTTAATAAGTAAAAAATAAGTAATTATATAAATTAAACAAACCGTTGCAGTATCGATCGTTTCAACTTTCAATTACTAAAACGAAGATAAATCAATACTTCTTTTTAATTAAATTTGGTTTCTAAGGCTCGAGTTCAACACCAAGGAGCCTTATAATGACTGATTCATTCCTCATTGTTTTTGAAATTCGAATAAGGTCAAGAAATTGGTTTTTCAAATTAAAAAAATAAGCTTCGATTGATGAATTATTCTTTCATAATATTAAAATCTAGTTCACATCTTAATAAAGAAATTATTCAACAGGTATTTAAATAAGTAAAAGTATTACTACACTTGATAAAGATCTTTTACTCGACCTTTATTAAAGATGTAAATTTTAATAATGTTAAATAGATTTTTAAGCACCAAAAAATTTTATTAAAAAAACATACAAACAAAATTCTTATACCTTTTCCTTTTCTCTTGTTATTTATTAGTTCGTTTTTGATGTTGAAATCGAGCTAATGCTTCCATAAACTCTACTTCTCAAACAAGAGAAAATAAATTGAAAATTTTTTTGTAAAACGTAGTTTGAAAAGAAACCACATAGAAATTTTAATCTAGGAACTATTAAAAGTAGCTGTCGATTTTAAAGTTTAGAGTTACAACTGTAAGTAGTAAATTTTGAAATATAGCTGAACTAGTGAGATGTTAGTTTTTATTTTTTCAACAAAACATAACAATGGAAAAAAGACTCCAATTCAGATTCCTACATTCCTAAAACGTCAAGTAAATTTGAAATGAATTTTTCTTATAAAAAGTAAAAAAAAAAAATTCTTCAAAGATTTATGTAACATTTTTTCAACAAGAACCAAAAAATAAATTTTCATGATGAGAAAAAAAAAAATGTAAATTGATAAAAAATAAAGTGATTAATCAACTGTGTTTATATAAAATAAATTCTTAAGTAACTAAAATCAACTAAAACTTGAATAATGTAACACTTACGTTTGTTATTCGTGAAGAAAAAAAAAAAAAATAAATAAAAAAAGAAAAAAGCAACAACACTATAAGAATGTACATAAAGTGTCGCTCGTTCGTATGCATTTCATGTAGTTCAAAATATGTTTGCAGTAACTACACAAATTTAAAAAAAAAAAAAAAAAAAAAAAAATGGTTAGGGTGCATTTGAACATAAGATTAAAGAGTGCAGTGAATTAATTTTTGGAAATAGTTGAAATTTCATCGTGCAAAGCGCAAATTAAACAGATCTTGTATACATATTGTATGCATTTACACACACTTTAACACGGTATTTGACGTGTAAAGCATGTTTACGACTATTATATTGTAAAAAATGGTGATGATTAATAAGATTATTATTACTACTACATTGTAATTAAAATAAACCGTTCACACAAAGTAAAGTTTGTTTTATTTTTTGAAGTTTCATACAAACTTTTTTTTAAATTAAAAAAAAAAAAATTTCTACGTATTTATTTTTTCCTTGATATATTTTTTTGGATTTAAGGATGTACAAAGAACCAGTGCAAGGCACGGAGTGCTGTAACAGAACTAACTTGGTTTAATTATTATTCTAGTAAATATAATAGTTTTTTATAAATTTTTTGTTCTAATCTAATTATTATCACAAATAAAAAAATTGGTCACACTTTCAAGTTAAATAAAACTATAAAATTTTGAAATAAATATCAAACTTATCATAAATCTGCAATAATTACTTGTAACCTTGCTGAAAGTGTTTCATTCATTAAAATTGATCATTTTTCATTTAAACAATCAATTGAGCATCGATGAAGCATCGAACCAATTAAAAGAAACCCATAACGAGGCACTCTAATCAGTGCAGGATCAGCCAGCAGCGAGCAAAAGGAGGTTGTAGGAGGAGAAGAGGGAGGAAGCATTGTTAGAAAAACAACGAAGTCCGTGGAATTCTCATTTCTTGTTGGCTCGAATACACAAAAGGAGCCTCGGTTCGGTTGCGGGGAATTCAAAACCGTTGTTCAATTCAGAATCAACCCCCAATATTAAAAGCAAGAGCTCCCTAAGTTTTGCATTTTAAATCACCGCGATATTCTAAAATCAAAATAGTAGGGGGCTGCTCATTATAATAACGAATTTTGCGAGAGCAGACTTGACCAAAAAGGGCAGGGTATATAAGTCCCGCGATAACATTAAAAGTCTGCCTGCAGGCTCATGTTTATTACAAAAATACGATTTTAGGGTGGAAAAAGCCAGCTGTTCACCATGACTGCTGGCATAAACAAAGATTTATTTCTTTTAAATGCGCGTATTAATTGGCCTTGTTCGAGGTGTGTGGGTGCCTGTACGACAGGGAGAGAAATCAGTGGGGGGGGGGGGGGGAACAGTAGAATTTGGCGGAAAAGACTCGAATTACCGATCGATATTTTGGATTCCGACGCCTGTGCCCCGGCAACTGGAGATACGCTTGAGTCTCGTTCCCCTTCTTCCTGCAGGCGCGACAATTGAGTTAACCTTCGGCCCTTTTACTCGTCGGAGTTTGCCCGTAAATCTTTCCATTAACTGGCTTCCAGTGCGTCAAATTCAAATCTAAAGGGGGAGTTCAAACCTTTATTCTTTATTAATCAATCTTCCCTCGCGGACTAAA
Source organism: Encarsia formosa (assembly GCA_038277355.1). Lineage (NCBI taxonomy): Eukaryota > Metazoa > Arthropoda > Insecta > Hymenoptera > Aphelinidae > Encarsia > Encarsia formosa. Next base: position 18,957,791 of record CM076188.1, on the reverse strand, counting down.
AGATTTCACCGTTCCTTTGTTGTGCTGACGTGGAAATCAATATTTTTATTGCCTCTAAATTTTAAATTGATTCTGCCAAACAGACTAAAATTTCGTGCGATTAATTATTCAAAATTAATTTATTATTTATTGAAAAAATTTAAAAGGTAATTGTTACGGATTTTTTTAAGTATGATCCGAAAGTTTAAAAAACTTTTAACCGATCGAAAGCTTGAAAAAATTTCGAACCAAGAAATTAAGTCCTCTGTCACAGTCATAATAATAATGGTCCATGAGTTTACGGGACCTTTTTTATTCTCCCATCATCCTGAAGTTGACGTCCAAAAACTTTGACGAAGGACTCTTCACCATTTCGAAGGGATAATTTCGTTTGACGAGTACGTCGACCTCGCGCGGGCACAATGCGCTTGGGACGAGCATAAAATCGACGATAAATATCAGCGGCTCGCATTATCGAAAAAAAATCTAATAAACCCTGGATCCTTGAGTTCAGGGCCGCTAAGGGAGAAAGCAGTGCACAATAAAAAGGCGTAACAAAGAAAGCTCGCAAATGAGCATCTGCGGTTGTGAAAAATCAAAGATAAAGATTCTTTTGTACTTCAAGCCTCACCTCAGTTACCGCGGGTTTGAACAACAAATGAAAACACCACGAGCGGGATGGATCATTGGCGCTTCGCGAGATAAATCAAGGTGCCTACGCGTACTCCGGAAGCGAGGCAGATGCACCGTCCCGGAACAGAACAGGCTGCACGTGCTTTTATACGATATTATAGCTGCCTACTTTTTTCTCTCGGTTACGTGGCGCGTGGCTCTTCTCCGTACCTACGGCACAAAGGTGCATCATCTTGTCTCTCGGTCCTTAGACGAAACTTCCTGTAATAGTGCCACGCGTCCTTTGTCTTTTCGACGCGGGGCTCGAAAGTTCGGACTCGTCTTACCTATCCTCGTATACCATCTCTTCCTACTCATCTTTTTTTTTTTTTTCTCGTGTTGTCACTGGATTATCTTACCAAACCAAGATTCTTTTTTTTTTTTTTTTCAAAAATTCTGAGATCAAAGCGTTTCTCAAAATACCACATCAAACATCCTAATATTTGTAAATAATATTTTTTTCCGTTCTGCTTTGCTCATCTTTAATATGATTCGAGTTGATGGAAAATCAACCTTGATGATGAGCCAAGATAAATGATCAAAGTTTACTCGCGCGCAGAAAAAAAAAGAATCTATAAATCGTGCATGGTTTGTGAAATCATCTCAAAGCCACATTATAATAAATGATAAATTTGAGGGCGAAAAAATAATGATCCAAAATAACGGAAAAAGCTAATCGAAGCTTCAGTGGATTGTAAATAACGATGACGAGAGCACGGGATTATCATCGCGATAATACCTCCCCAAGGGTAAAGCACCATACTTGACCTCGGTATCGTCTAAATTTAGGAGTTAAACAACGGACCTCTCGCTTCTTACTCCTCTCAAGACAATTATTAATGATAGCGTGATACGCCGGAAAAAGAATCTTCTACCAACCGACACGCGCTGCGCATCATCCAAGATTTTTACGACTCTTTTTTATTTACAAGCTGCACTAATTGATTCATTCTGTGGAGCAGGGTGGGGAGGCTCCTTTATGAAAAAGAAAGGAACTTTGGTACATTTCAATTGAACGCGACTTTTCCAGCTACGGTAACAGCCGAAAACGCGCAGCACGTGTCTGCTCAATGGAGAGTCACGGATATAAGCTTCACAATGCAGCAGCTCACAAATTTTATAGTCCCCCTTGTGGGTATGACCGAGGATGGCCTAAATCTTAGAAGGATGTGACGCGCTGCAGCCGCTCGAGATCTGAATGAAAGGAGGAGGGCGGACAGATTTTTTTCGAAAGTGCGTTTATTTTGGTTTTACGTCTTGTTCTTGTTTTTGAGAAAACGCGTGGCGCCGCGATGCTTAAGGGCTTTTTTATATACGACGAGTTACCAGCTCGTAGATCAAGCTCGATGCTTTTAGACTACACTCTATACCGATGGGTCAATAAACAGCCACTTCGGATTTTCTTTTTTAATTATTACGACGTTTTTATGTTTTTCCAACGAGTACTTTTCTCTGTTGTTTCTTATCACTGAGGTCTTCCGTAATTTTTATGGCAAGTTAAGAAGAACAGGTTTTAACTTTGATAAATTTCGATAACTTTATTTAATCAGGTAAAGTGTAAATTAAAATTTTTTTTTGAGAATCTAAATAACAAAAAGCAGATGTTTTCAAGGATAATTTTTTTTGAAAAAAATGTGAATTAAAAAAGACTGTTGATGAAAACCAGGTGGTACTGACACGGCTAACCTTACCATCGGACAGTGAGTGGTAAATTTGATCCTATTTCAAGCCCGAGTGAAATGAATTTTCCGAGTGAATTGCTTTTTGATCGCAGAGATTTAGCTTCCGAACAGATCTTCAACGATTTGAAGGTTGAGCTGGAATACATTCGATTTCATATCAAGATCACATTGCTTACTAAAATTTCTTTTGATGTTATTTTCATTCCTCATTAATTAGATTCATACAACTAACATAAAGGTTTTTCTGAACTGAATCGGCTCAGGAGATTTTTTTAAAAGACATGTATTGTCAAGTTGAAAATCCAGGAAAAATTTGTACGAAACAGTCCTTATTGACCTTATTGAATTCGCACTTACTTCATACGTAGAGCAATACGAACATCTGGTGTTGCAAAAATGGGGTATCGGTGACACGTTACGATCTCTAAAAAAGACAGACAAAGCCGGGTATAGTAAACCAAAGTACTCGCGTACAAAGCTCGGGGATAATCAAAGGTAGCTCCGCTAGAAATTAACCCATTCGGCGTGTCGCAGCTTCGGAAGAGTATCGTCACAAAGAAAGGTGGAAAATAAAAGGATTAGCAGCAGGAGAAGAAAATACTTTGGCCAAAGGATAAGTCACGGTGTAAGTGGAGTACACGCCTGTGCTGGGGCGCCTCGGAGAGGGGGAAGACCCGAGGGGGATGCTGGCCGGGCTCGAAGAGAATAATAAACGCGAATGCATTCTCCCCTCTCTCGGGCACCCTTACCCAGTTTGGGGTAGTTTTGTTGGTGTGCGTGCGCGAGATTTCGACAAAGATAGGGCCGAAGTCGTAGGAAAAAGATCAAACTCGAACAAAATTTATCCAGTTTTAACCTTTTTTTCTTTTTTGGAAGAGGTGAGCATTCTCTTCATTCGCTAGAAAATAATGAAATCGGATGGGAAATTACAAAGCTCTTCCTCAGCGACATAGTACTGATGCTGTGTAATGGACCCCATATTAACTCATTAATCTCAGTTTTGCGAGGTAAATTTGTCAAATCGGTTGAGCAGGTACAAACATAAATAGCCTGCAAGCACCCCTAAAAAAGAAAAATAAATGCTTAATGACACCTTTTTTTTACAGAGAGTGTTACAAGCATCGGTCAAAAGGGCGCACACGCCCTCCCTCTTACCTGGCTATTATAAAACACGTGCACCAGCATTTAAAGTAGGAAGGAAACGGGCACTGCAGATGTGGGGATGAAAAATCGGGGGGAGGTGGAGGAGAAGGACGATCGGTGAAATGAGCGTTGGGGGATGATGATCGGGAGGCGCCGAGCAAAGCAGTTTGGTTTATAACGCCGCTGGGTGCGGGCTTCGCTCGACCCTACTACGCTCCCGCACACCGTCGAGGTATTATAATACGCGTAAACTCGCCTTGACGAGGGTTAGAACGTCTCGGACGCCCACGCGACGCAGAGCTTCGGCTTTACTCAAGCTGGCCTTCTTTTATATTTTTGGCATCTCGCGTAAACAAGCCGCGACTACTGGCGCGAAGAGTTTTTTCGTGCAAAGTGATTTTTTTCTTGTGTTGTGAAAATAAAAAAGTTTGTGGTGACAGCTGAGAAAAAAAAGCCGAAAGGTTTCTAATCAGGTGGACCTTTTTGCTCCTGTGATGGTAGTCGAGATCGGGAGCGCAGATGTGTGACCGCAAAAACCTCGAGCCAGGAAGCCGACCGGTGGTGTTGGTTTTCACCAGGACAACTCGTTCCTGTCACCGCGACCGGGCCAACGAATCGATCTTTCATACGAGATATATGGGATCTGCTGTCAGTTGGAGGATGTCCAGCGACGTTTCGTGATAATTACCTGTTGTTTCTTATTTTGTTGTTGTCTTTTTTTCGTATTAGATGAAAATTTATATATTTTTTAGAGTATCGTGTATTCTATAAATATTTAAAAGTAAATGAGCGATAAATATATATTTTACGAAGTAACTTTTGTAACGTGTGCAAGTGATAATAACAAAGTTTCGGTATTACGCGATTCCATTTCGAGTGTTAAACGATCGAGTTTAAAAAAAGCACTTTAAATTCTTCGCGAGTGTATATTTTTTCAAAAGCTCAGGGTTTTTACCAATCGCAAGCGGAGAGTGTAGCTTTCAGAGAGTCATGGACATCGGCCGGCTGGACGAGGCCGGGACTCCGGCTGCTGAAACATAGATGCCCGGTAGTCGACGAGCATCGACGCTATCACCAACCATCAACTGCATCAGCCAACCCCGGACCGGAAGTGAGTACTTTCACCCTACAGCCAGCTGCAGTTTTCAACTTTTTTTTGTGGATTTTTATTGCACGGGCGCCACTATAAATCAACCCTGCGTGAATTATGCGCTTTTGGGTGATAGTTGCGACGACGCGACTTGCTTAGCCAAGGGGAGGTATAAATGAGGGTAGACGACTTTCTTTTCCTTTTTTATGTACTTTTTTTTTTCGATTATCATAGTGCACATACATGACAGGAATCTAAATTTTAACAAATTTATTTTTATTTTTAGTGATGTTTAAACGTAAATTATTCTGAGATTTTCTTTATTTTTTGCTGTAAAAAAATTTTACCTGATATAAAAATTCTGATATCTATAACTAACTGATTTATTTTTTTTTTAACTAGGAAAAATGCACACTTAATAACATTTCTTTTCTGAAAGATCTCAATTTTCAATTAATTTTAACTACATTTAAATAATTTTCGGTTCAAGGTTATCGGAGGAATAATTTTTAAAATTAATACTCAGGACGTCAGTCCAATTAAACCTGAAAGTACAATTTTTAAATACAAATGTATTTAAAAATTTTTGAAACTTTAAAAGCTTATATCCCCGTTTATTATTGTTTAAAAAAAAAAAAGAAAACACGAGTCGATTATTTTTTTTATATACTATCTAATGGAGCATTAAAAAATTAATGATTTTTTATCTATCTTCATTATTACGGCGATCAAATGTGATCAAGCAAGAATCGAATTTTATCGTACATTCATGTAGAATCACAATTTATCATGGACAATAATAATTAAAAAAAAAAATTTTTTATTAGATCCCTCTAAGTTGACTCTATGAACTTTTTATAAATCTTCATTTTGATAATCCCTGAATAGTTTTCAAATTTTATAATTAATGACTCTCAACTATTTTTAATCTAGAAATTTTTGTATGTCAATGTCAAACGTTTATACCTATTTTCAACTTTTTTTTCTTTTTTTTTTGTGTTTACATTGAAAAATTTATTTCCGAAAATGATTTGTCAAATTTTTAATGCATCTTAATTTTAGTCTGAATACTACCGAAAGTTTTTTCTTGAGATAATTAAAATTAATTATTAATAAAAAAATTTTTTTTATCAAGTTTGCTAATTACATAGTTTCAAAAATTTTCCAACGTTATTTTTTTAAGTTATCAATTGTAATAATTTCCAGAAAATTGTAGTTTTTTTATGAAACATTTATTTGACTTAAAATGGTAAATAATTTTTTATAATTTAAAAATGTGATTGAAATAGAAATGTCACAGGGATCGTCAATTTTTTAAGAGTAGCACATTGTTTGTGTTAAATTTCATTCTTAAAACAGGTTAAAAACGATTAAACTTTATCAATCTGTTATCTGAAAAAAATGTTCCTTTCTGAACTTAAATTCTCAATCCCATAAGGTACAATAAAAGTTCAAAGCTTCATTTCTCTCTCATTTCTTTTTCAAGTACGTATGATATTCTTCAATAAAAAACTCTCCATTAAATATCTCAGATCACATATAGGGTTTTATTCTGAAGAACTTTTACAAAGGCTTTCAATCAAATATACTCAATGGATTTATACAACTTTTATTACATTTTTATTGGACTCATGCTAGCGAAAGTCTATGTATGAATCTTTTCATCATTTTTTTTTTTTTTTAAATTGGTAATAAAATTATTTAATTTCGCAGTGCTCTGTTTAAAGATCAACAAAAAGCTTTGAAAACATTATTATCAACAAAATAAGTTTTCAAACTTTGAGCTCAAATAGAACAATGACAATATTTCGTATAATTACAAACATCTAAAAAGCTATTGGGTTCAGTTTAATTCTTGAAACTATTTCAAAATATCTGATGGTTTTTTAAGCATAAGCAACAGTTGAATTTTCAAGTAAAATTTCATTCTTACCCGAAACATTTAGAAAGTAAAGTCACCGAATTTTTGTCTTTTTTCATTAATTTTACTTCTTGTATCGAGTTGTACCAAGTAACAAAAAATTTTTTTCATTAAAATAAAGTAAAAAAAAAGTTATAAAATTAACTATATGGAATAAAGTTTGCCAAACACGGCCTAAAATGTGCTCTTAAGCTTTTTTTCTTATTAATTTAAAGTACTCGAGCCACTTTGATAATTTAGTACCAACATACCGAGTATACAGTTCAAATTAAAGGGAGCGGTCATATTATTAGGTGCACTCGGATTGATGTGAAATTAAAATTTTTAATATAGGGTCAAATTTGATAGAAAATGCATTGATCAAATTATAAAAACGGGTTTCAAGGGTTGAAGGATAGGGGATCGAGCCGATCAATTATTATTTCGATTCGGTGCTTCTTGTTTTAATGGAAAAGCATAAAATGTTTTGATTTTAACCGATAAAAATAAGAATAGAAGTGTTAAAAACCACTTTTTGCCATGGGATGAATGCAGCAGTCATTTTTAAATATTCAAAACAACTCAAAAGTTCATAATATTATTGCTATTGACTTTTTCTTACCATGTAGAGTGACCACAGAACACACACATTTAAAATATCGGGAGTGGCCATATTAGGCACATCTATCTTATATTTTTAGTTGAAAAATACAATGAAATTAAAAAAAATAATAATAATAACTTCATATGATTTGCAAAGAAAGATGCAATTTAATTCAGAAGCTGATATTGCTCTTGATTACTCATTTGTCCAAGTAAAAGCTTTACGTTCATATTATATATTCAGAAATTTATTTGATTACTATTTTTTTTCATTTCCAAAAATGACTATAATTTATTTTAATTTTTATAAATTTCGTAATTTTTTAAAATAAATCTCAAACTTGAAAATCGTGCCTAAGCTTTAAGACGATAGATAAAATTATTGATATTTAAGTAACATAATAAACTTCTATAAGCGTGGTAATTGTTTTAAGAGATTTTTTATACTTATTTATATTTTTTATTAAATGATTAAAATAAGTTTAATAATTTATAATTATATTTACAATTATTAAACTTACCATTCAATCGTGAAAGACATAAATAACCGTTATAATTATTATTCTTTTGAGTTTTTTGGATTTACGATGGATCGCACTCAGAATTTTAAAGTTTTAAAGTAACCATTCCTACAGATTCTTCTGATCTGACCCGGGGTGCAACTGATGGCACTCGATAGCTCTTTTTTTTTAACACTATTTAAGTTATATTGAATAATTTAATAACAGAGGATTATTTATTTAAATCCAAGTATTATCACGAAATCTGTTTAAATTAATCCAGCAAAATTATTGATAAAAAAAAAGATGTAGAATTAAGAAATTCCTTAAATTTTAGGGTTATTTTTAATTTTATTCGAGTGTGCACAAAAATAGATTTGCGTTTGATTCATCTCAAACTTCTCATCAATCTTTTAATCAGAGTTGGTAAGCCTCTTCACAATATAATCCATCGGTTTACATAAGGTACCTGTACCTAATATGGCCCCCCTAAGCGAGAATCGACGTTGTGGCGAATCAAATCACTATTTTTTGACGGGTAAGGTCTCATTTTAAAGCTTAATTCAAGAGCTTTAAAATGAGACCTTACACGTTTGATTTTGATCAATGAGCTTCAAATGCCAGAGGATTTACCAAAACACGGTTTTTTAAGACACATAAAATTTGTGTCCTAATATGGCCCCCCTCTCCCCCCGGAAGTATTTTATTCATTGCGATTTTTTAAATCAATCAGAATATGAGATTAAAAAAAACTTCAAAATTTTTAACATTTTAAAAATAATTTATTTAAAAATTGAGCCTTTTTTGCAATTTTTTTGAAAGCCTTGCAACCAGTAGAAAAATTACAACTTTAAATTTTTATCAAAGTTTGATTTTTGAGCTAGAATGCTTTTTTAGTTATAAAATGAAAAAAAGCTTTGAAACAATTAAATTTATTTTTCTTAAATAACATTAGGATAGGATTTTCTAAAAAGTAAACATGAAACTAAGGACTCTTAATATCGGTATTTCTACTAATTCGCGGGGGGCCATATTAGGAACACTGGAGAATAATAAGTTATTTAAGAATAAAACCCGTTAGAAAACGAGTTGAACAAAAACTAAGGTCGCGTTTTAAAGCTGAAACAATAACGAATCGAAGCTACTTATTCAAATTTTGGTCAGATGCGTCTAAATCTTTTGGCAGACCATTTAATTACAACGTAAAATAATAACGGAGGTATACAAAACGAGTTTTAGCTATTAGGCGTGCGCAAAAATAATTTTAAAATGTTCTAAACAACTGAAAACTTCATAATTCAGTGTTTTTGACTTCTTCCTACCTTGTAGAGATGCCGCATATCGAGCATATTCAAAATAACAGGGGGGGCCATATTAGGCAAGGGGCCATATTAGGCACACTTACCTTATATCTAACATGTTCACGTTGAAGGCTAAAATTTTTCTTGCAGTCTGCTCACTTTGATTCCCAATCGCTTTATGTTTCTTTCTCTCTCTCTCTCTCTCTCCCTTTTTTTTTTCATTGCCCATAGTAGAGAATTTTATGCTTACGTATAAAACGGCAAGCGCGCAGTTGCGCTCTTGTGCGTAATCAATCATTAGAAGTGTGGACACTTGAAAATATCTCAAGAGCACCATTGGCTTTCAAATCGTTGATATATGTGCAAGTTTTTTTTATGATCGCATTAAATGTGTAGAGATTATTTTTATATGTTCTTTGCTGATCCTAGTTAAATAAAAATTAATTTAGTAGTTTCAAATAAAGCCCTTGAAATTAAAAATTTTTTACAGCAATTAAATTTTTATTTAACCCTTAAAGTACACACCCAAATCCAGAACTGTCCCACTGACAGTTATGTGGGGTATTTTGGACCCCGTGTGTACTTTAAGGGTTAAATTATGTCTTGTAAAAAAAGTGGAGATTTAAAAGAGTGCACACTAGAACAAATCTCGAGAAGACCGTCAACCTGAATTTCAAGAAGTCGCTATTAATTAGAGTAGTCGGTTACATATGTTCTAAATTAAAAAAAAAGAAAGAATGTTTATTAAACCCTATCACGTTCATTATAAATGACTGTCACGACATACATATAACTGCAAATTTTCAAGTAAACATTGTTTTTTAGTTCTGCTTTGTAAAAATTTACTTAACTATTGAAAGCAATAAAAAATAATTAAAACACGTTACTGTGTTTAGTTAATTTTCACTTTTAGCATTTGCAGTTAGTTTTCTGCGAAAAAAAATAAATATCTGCGAAATTTTAAGAATAATTTTCTTCTTCATGCTTGAGGTAAAATACAATATCTCTTATGAAAAAGCATAAGCTCGGGCATTGTATAGTTTAAAGAGGTACTTGTATTGAGTTTGCATACATATAGCTATTCTTTTTCCTCTGTTAACTACCCGTTAAAGTATACACTGAGCTTGAGATAAAAAAATATACCAAAAACATACTTTGAAAACAACGAGGGTTAAAGGCAAAAAAATTTTTCAGGTGATTGTTAAAGAGGCCCAATGGTAGACCGCAGGGACGAATATGACCCCGGGCACACTACTGGCGCTAATCCTGGTGCTGCTGTCTTGCGCGAACGAGTCATGCTCGCGTCTTTCCGGTCTGCGCCAGGTCATAACGAGAAACGTCACGGGGGTCCGGCTCGACCGAGGCAATGTCCTGGACATCATCGAGGAGCAGACGTGCTCGGCCGCTCTGGTAAGACTCACTTGCCGCTCTCTCCACTCCTTCATCTTCGTCCTGGAGGCGCGATACTTGCCCAATCGCACCGACGCCTGCGTCTACGACCGGAGCAGCTGGTGCATGTACAAGACCCTCTTTGCCACCATACGAATTCTTCAGATGCGAAAAGACCTCCTCAAGAGCAACTTCATCGATTACGCAGAGAATTCTACAGAGTTCAAGAGTACTGTTAACCGCAAGTAAGTTTATTTTCTACTATTTATCACCCAAAGATCTTTAACAGTTTTAAGTTTCAATGAGGGTAGTCTTATAACAGTTTATAATTAATGTTTTTTCGAGTTTTCTAATACCCTTGACAACTTCAACACCCATTACTTGACTAACTGCCAAAAAGTATGGTTCAAAGTTTAGCTATAATATTTTGAATATTTCATGAAACTGCCGGTACCCTGCACAATTTATGTAACACAGCAAAAAAGTTTGCTTTTAACGAGTAAATTATTTTTACTCTTCTTCTTTTATAAATTAAACATGAGAAACAAACTTTAAAACTCCAATTTTCGAATAACTAATCAAAACCAATGACATTGAAGGGCAAAAGTAAAGCTATTCTTGAAAATCGTTTCTTAGCTCGCAAGAAAGAAGCCGCACAATCTTTAAAAATCCTAAAATAACGCCCACGTGGCTGTGAAACAATGCGAACGGCTTCCTCCATTGTAACGTGAACCAGTGATGGGATGGAAAGCGTTCATAAAGAAGAAGACCGAATTCGCAAAATATAAAATTACAGTCGAACAAGCTGACCGCAACCAATGATACGTCGTGTAACATGTTTTTCCGTCGTTATGAAATGCAACGCTTTATCAATACTTCGAAAACAGATGTTCAAAAAATAAAACAAAAAGATAGACCAAGCTACTCGTAAATTATGTGTACCGGTAATAAAATTTAATGGCCGACGTAAAAAGGGTAGTTTGTCATCTAATTTTTAATAAAAAAGAAATTATTTCGAGACTAAAGATAACTAAAAATTTCCCGAATTATTCAAAATTAACTATTTACAGAGATCTGATGTGGTTAATTCAAGTTTATTTTCTGTTAAAATCAGCCAATCACCGGTTTTCTAGCTTTTCACCTCGCTTTTCACCCCAAACAAAGAAAAAAAAAAAATTTCATTAAAAATAAAAAAGAGCAAATCATTGGCTAACCCAATCTCTGGGTATCGATCAAACTACAGCAGAAATTGAAGCCACTGGCCGAGTTTACTCACCGTATACCTATATACAGCGCACGTACGAGGGGGGAAAAAGACCAAATGCAGAGTCGAATGCAGTGCATCGCAGATGTGCCTGACACCGACGATCAGATCGGAGAGGAACGCTCGAATAAAATGCGGAGCACAGAGAAAGAAAAAGTAAAAGAGGGGGGAGAATAGATTCGAGCCCCGGGGGCTGGACGAAAATCCTCATCCCCAAATATCTTCGGCAAATACTTTGTCCACACAAAACCGGGAGCGCCGTTGTTATTATCATCAAGAGTCATGCAGATTCCACCCTTTGTTTACTTTAGAATCGAGTCACGCTCTCTCGGGTTACGCGAGGGCTTTACGTTTTTAAAAGTCAACCGTAAATTAATATCGAATCTGCACTTTGTTCGCGACTGTTATTTATGGGGGCTACGAAGTAGACGGGAAAAAATCAGTTTTGTGTACCATGGGTAATTGATGGTAATTGATATTGCACCTGACAACTCGGCAAACGAATATATATGTCTACATTTAGTGGCGAATGTTTGAGTGTGATTAATTGATATTCCCCGGAATCGGAAGCATCGATTCGTTTAGTGAAATTATTATTTTCGGAGGACGCCCGAACGATTTCAATGTTTTACGACTCCCTCCATCTATTTTTTTAGAGATTTTTTTTTTTTCCAGACTAGTACTGCAAGTCAATTTATCTAAACGTTCTAATTCGAAGCTTTTAAGCCAACAATATCAAATGATCAACGTCCGTTGCGCTTTGTAATCTTTACTTGCCAGTCGATTTAAAAACTAAAATTTGTTTCAAATTACTGTGAAGATTTTTCATACTTTATACTTTTGCCGACGTTGTTCACTTCAGCGAGAAAATTCAGCAAAAGTTTGGGAGCATAAATTTCAAGGAAAAAGCTCCAAAAAATACTGTTTATGCATGAAAGAAATTTTGCGCATGAATCTTTTTGTTTTATGACGAGGAAAATGTTCGAGCGAGGTATAGTTTTTTTTCGTTAGCTGTTACCTTACGGGCGCATGTTAAGTCCCTCATGCTTAGGTGTTGATTGCGGGTTAATTTTATCATTGTTTTCAAACATCAAGACTATTTGCCAATTTACCAGCAAATTTTCACTTTTAATGATGCATCAACGCTCTCTAGAGCACCTTCGAATAATAAACGAAAAAAATGAGGAGGAAAAATTAACGATCGGATCGATTTTTAAAACGGAAGCAATCAAATGCACACTGCTGCCGCTCTCGATATTTACGGGAGCGAGCGGTTGCATAATAATCGCGCCAGACTGAGCTTTATCCCCTCGGGCCTCGCGCTGCAGCCCCGAAAAGCCATCCCATTCAAGAGCACCTCCGAGAGCTCAAGAGAGAATATAAGTGTTTCCGCTGTTTTTCAAAGAAGCTGCACCGTGGCTTAAACATCATCCCCACCCCCGCTCAAAATTGTCTTTTAAGAATTCAAGCCACTGGGTTTCGGTCACGACCGGAAGTGTTAATGCAACGCGACCCTTGATATGCAAATTTTCTCCTTTTTTTTTTCTTCTTTTTCCCCCCTCGGGTGCACTGATCTCTATGCTAATTTTTGATTAGATAAAAAACGTCACGCGCTTCGACTTTAATGACTTCCTTTTATACGTATGAATAAATGTCTCCTGTCTCGAGTTTTTTTAATTCTTGCAGATGAAATGTACGTTTGTTCTTGTTTGAATAAAAGATTTCTTTATTTATTATTTTTTTGACGATGATGATTATTATTATTATTATATATACGGTTTATACCCTTATCTGTTTCATAATTTGCGGGGTATACGGTTCGAAATCTAAATTGCCAATTAAAATCACTGAGCGCTCATCGAATGACACTGGCTTAATAATAACGTCATAAGGTTTTTATTCTTTGGACTCAATATAATAACCAATTCATCATTCATGGAATCATTTTCATCATTATAATTTTTACGATATAATTTTTACCTTGCGGGAAAAATCTCGAGGGTGCTTTAAGTCGACTGCGTAACTTCGTAAACTCTTACGAAATTTAGAATATTCAGATTTATTAAAGTATGTAAAATTACTCTCAACAAAATAGTACTCAAGGTAGTTTATACCTATAGTTTATACTACAAAAAATGGATTTTCTTAGAAAATCTTTGTAACTCGGCCCAGAAGTAGATTTTTGTATCCTTTTTACGTTGCACATTCGCAGATATCCCCAAGCGGTACTAAATTTTGAGATATTGTACTCCAAACTTACTACGATATTCATTGCCCCTGTGTTAAACTTAACATTTTTGAGACCTCATAACTCATAGTTACAAAGATTTTCTAAGAAAATCAATTTTTTGTAGTATTAACTATAGGTAACTACCTTAAAGAACAAGAGACGAAAAACATGTACTCGGACGAGTGCTGTAAATATTTTGCTCGAGTCCGAATACGTTTTCGCCTATCATGTTGGCAACAATACTTTTTATTGTAGTAGTCCTGTCGAGACGTTCTTCAGATCTGTTTTTGATGATGACTCACTTTCTGTCGCACTAGTTTACAGCTGTCTGTACTTTCTACGTAAAGGTTAGGCAGTAAAAAACAGCTGATCTCTTTTTGTCTCAGTGCGACAGAAAATGAGTTTTTCCTCCTCGAAAAGAGGTCTGAAAAACGTCGTTAGAAGGCTACTACAATAAAAAATTACGTATTCAGTTAGTACAAGACGAAAAAATTTATTAGCAAGACCTAATTTTTATTAATTGTAAAAAATGAAAAGTTTTATAATAACATAGCATTTTTTATCAAATTTATGTGCTTTTTGTGAATATTATTAAAATTATTGAACTTATATTTTTATTTCAGGTGTTCCGGACGTCACCATTGTCGTTTCAGAGTAACGTCCGATCATCCGGAAGCGCTTTTCTGGAGGCCAGCAAACATACGGATAAAGTACGCTTGTATACCAGGTACGGAATCTTGAATTCGCCCTACATTCAAAGCTGTGTGCGCACACATACATACAAACTCGGATGAATTCGTTTGTCTGGCTTCTGTGTCGCAATACAATAAAAATATTTTTCCAAGTTCAATGGCCTCCCCGTAATCTCAGTTTATCCGAACAAAGATCCGCCTGCTGGCAGTCTTGGCTGTGGGGAATAAATTTTTCCTATTTCCACCCCAAAGTATCACCCAGCTCCCAGTCGGTTCTCACGAGCCTAACCGTAACACATAAAATACGTAATTTTTTTATATATATGTTTACTTATTTTAAACGTGAAAGTGGGCATGCGGTAAGCCGCGTCTAACAGTTGACCGAAGTTTTAGATATGTATCGAGAAACGGACTACTTTATACTATAGCTCGTATGAGTGATCGATAGCTTCTGGTGGTGTACATTTCGCTAATATCCTAGATAAGAGCAGTCTATAGACGGCGTTTATCGAGCGCCGGGACATCGACTGCCAGGAAAAAGAAAGCTTGAGTAAATTATACAGATATTTATATAAATAAATAAGGTTTAACAAGTCTGAAATAATTTGAAAAAGGATGATTCTTAATTGTTACTTTCATTAGATTAAAAAAAAAAAAAACTCTTTAGCGGTTTCTTTTTTCTCCATTCATCTCAGTGCTTCGACAACTTGTGTTCATAGCAAATTAAAACCTAACAGAGAACTCTGAGTTTCCGAATGACTATTTTGATTGATGCAGTCACAACTGGAGAAGTGGCCCTCGCTAAAATAGCAATCCCACGCGATTTTCCTTACGCCCATCGGTAATGGCGTGCACGTGGTAACGTCGAGAAATATAGACCCGCATCTTCATTCATTTCCGGCATGGCAGCCCAGTTGGTACCGTCGCGATTAAAATCAAATGTTGTAGTGACCTCGATCCACGAAGTACACGCACGCATCCAGAGCTCCATCACGTTTAAATGACGTTTAGTAGTCATGAGTGATGCAATGTGCAGCAACCGCGCCTGCACTTTAAAATAGAAATGCCCACTCGCGAAAGCCCTGATGCTGAGTGAGCGTTTAAAGAATCTATTAAACTGACCGCGTGCTCAAAGTTATTGGAAATAGTTCTTGAG
This sequence comes from Encarsia formosa, assembly GCA_038277355.1. Lineage (NCBI taxonomy): Eukaryota > Metazoa > Arthropoda > Insecta > Hymenoptera > Aphelinidae > Encarsia > Encarsia formosa. The sequence continues at coordinate 18,942,190 of CM076188.1, read as the reverse complement.
AGTTTAGTTCTTTTAATAAATTTTTTTTTTTCAACCTTAAAAGTTTTTCAAGTCAGTTTATCGTTGGAAAAAAAAATTTACCCAATGCAATAGAATATCTCAATAAAATGAACTTCGTAAGCCGAAACCGAAGCACCTGGAAGCGCATCAACCCCCGGCCTCAATGTGGAGCAAGGACAGACGATAAGCGCCTCCCCCGCTACATTGAAGCATTCGTCATAAACATCAGATCAGACAGATGCAGGCGGAAGGACGCAGATAGAGCAGCATCCCAACGGGGGAGCTCGGATGATGATGATGATCGCGCGCACGCGCGCATTTTTGGGGAGGGGGAGGGGGCTCACTTAATGGGATGCTTTGTTTCTTTCTCTTTTTTTTTCCTTTTTTGTCCTTTCACACGTATGGATTCTTTGTCGAACTTTGCTTTCATCTCCTCTTCCTCCTCCGCCCACATGCGGTGTATCAAAACTGCCCCTGTTGTCGTCAGCCGAAAACTCTCCAATGATCTTTCTCCGTTTCAAGGAATAAAAGTTTTTTATTTTAATAGTCTCGAATGCTTGGTAAATAAATTTGCAAGACGAATTTCAGAAACCCTCTACTCCTTTTTATAAATATTTAATGTGAATACTGATTTATTTCAAAGAATTTTTTTTACCCAAAGACCAGACGTGATTGAGAAAACTTTTCAAAATCTTTGATACGAAATTAATTTATAAGTATCTGCTATAAACATAATTTGATGTAATTTATTTGCACTTTGCAGAGGAATTGGTTTACAAATACTGCAACGCGGAAATATTTGTGCCGTCTGGCGAGGGAGGTTTTTTACAATCTCCAGGCTACCCGCTCTTCTACCTTGGGGGCACGACCTGCGAGTGGACCTTCAAGTCGCTGCCTGGTCAAGTAATTAATATAACCTTTCACGACTTGAACATAAGAGGTAAGCTGTTGGTCCACGATATTCAATCAAAGTAATGCTCATACATAAAATAAATAATTTAATTTAACTTTTTTCGGTAGATCACGAGAGCGATGGAAGTTGCGTCGATGTGGTGAGGATACGTGACGGTTACAATACCCTTTTCGAATCCTGTGGTACTCGTGCTAGTTTCAATGTTGTTTCTAATACTAATCACATTACGCTTAATTTGATTTCTTCGAGGAAACTTACTCCATCGAGGGGATTTTTTTTGCAGTATAAAGGTACGTTTGATTATTATGGAACTATGTTTGCCACAATTTAAATAAACACCCATTTCAAACAGTATAAAATAATACATAATAAACTACCTAAGTGTATTCATGGCATTATTTATTAGGGTGTTCAAGATTGCTTTCATTATAAATTTATCCCTAACTCCAGTTCAACTCTCGAACTTTTCACTGACAGACAACTAAAGCTTTTACTGAAATAAAAATTTTAAGCCATGTTTTTTAAATGAAACAACTGAAAATGAACAATTTCGTTACTCAATCATCACTTTCAAAAGATTTTTAAAAACTACGTACTACGTAACCTTAAAATGAAATATTTTAATTCAAACCCAAAGTTAATTTTAACTTTAGTTATTAATTTACTTTTTACAATAATGTTGAACTGGTATAAATTCATTACTTTACAAGAAACTGTATATTCTTTTTAATTAAAATTTAATCAATACAGAGTAATTAGTACAGGCGGCGTACGGAAGGGAGATGAGTTCCGATAAAAATTCTGCGGGAGTCTTTTGATGATAAATATTTCACCAATACTTTCAAACTAACTTAAATATTAAAAAAATTTAAATTAATAAAATCAAATGTTTTTCATAATTCATGTACTGGAATTTAAAAAAAAAAAAATTAGTTTCCTCATAGATCGCAGGTTAATATTGGAAAAATAAAATTATTTTTGAAAAACTCGTTTTATTACATAAAAAAAAAACTTAAAATCGAATATAAAGCTATTCATCTACGTGGTTTACCTTGTAAACACTGATAATTAACCATTAATATTTCGGACAACTAATAATACCAACGGTCTGGTGCAGAAACTGATAAAGCTTCAAAATTTTTCATTAAGTAAAAATGTAAAAGCGTCAAACAATTCCCCTATTTTTCCGCCCACTTTTCTCAACCGAATCAGACCCCTCGTAAAATTTTTCACGATCATTAAATTGGAAACTCCCTTTCCCCCGTTGATCGTGGAGCTTTAAAATTTCTCTTTCACCCCAATTTCCAAATGCCTGCAATAAAATGTTGAATCGATATTTTTAAATGGTTGTTTGTGCTGCAGCTTTAGGGTGTCCCAACGTACTGGCACCGGCTGGAAGCTACGTGAAAGATGGAACTTTGGAGTCGAGGACCTTTTTGTGCACAAACCAAAGCGAAAGATTCCCGGACACCGGGCTTCGAACCCGCACAATACGTTGCGTCAACGGGGAGTGGGAGCAGAGGATCGACAGTTTGCCCGGTTGCGTTCGTAAGTTCATTTTTTTCTTTTTGTTATCGCTATTATTATTATAACACTGATAGCTTCAAAATTAGGCAAAGCGTTGAGTCGATGAGTCTTACGAGTATCTTATCTCTTGTTTCGGAGTTGTGCCCCCGCTTCTATGATATTGAGCATCGTAATTCTTTAACTCAGATAAGTCTAATGCATCATTTAAAGTCATATACATTGTGTAATTCAATAGAAAAACAAGTTTTTTTAAATAACAAACAATCATTTTACTAGTATGTGACTCTACGAATAACTGGATTTCGTTCAGTTTTATGACCTTGTATTGACAATCCCGAGGGCAATTGAGGTATTAAATTCTAAACAATATTTGATTTTTTAATTTGATTAATTATCAACGGGCTTAGGTCCTTAATATTTGTAGAGCATTGAGGAAATATCTCTCCTGATGGAAAGTTGACGGTAGAGATGAGAATAATTTAAATTGAATAAAAAAACTACATTTTGTTTATTATTCAGTGGTTGGATTGTAAAAATAAAGGTGATCAAATTTTTTAAAATCTGATATTTTGTGAAGAACGATAATCTTTGGCGAATTTTTCAAGGTTTATAAATGATCATTAAATTAAACAAGGTTTGTAAAACAAATCTTAAAATTTTTAATAGTTTGGTCAAGTTTTAATGGAATTGAGCTCATTTTATACGGCAAAACTTTGTACATTTTTGTGCTTCCGAAGCGACCTTAGTATGACTTAACTTGGTCGAATTTTACTGAATTTTATTTGTTAGTTCTTTCAATTTTAGTCAGTGAACTTTCCTAAGCTGACCACCCAACAAGTTTATTTATGCGTTTTTTCAAGCTAAATAAAATTTTTAACGAACATTGGCTGTATGCACATTTTTCATGAGAAAGCGTGCGTTAAAATGATTGAATGTAAAATATTGATATATTATTGATAATTTTTCTCGATTTATCAAGCACCGATAAAGTGTGTAAAAAAGATGCGAGCAGAGCCAAAATTTTTTGATGATTTTTAATGAAAAAGTATAATTTAAAATTACAATTGACGATAAAATCAGTGATTTCAACGTCTTTTCTAATTTAAAAAATTTTTTATGCAAAAAAATATTAATTTTAATGAAAACTTTATACGAAAACTCTGCAAAGTACGAGTTGAATAGAAAGAAGTTTAAAATGAAATTTGCAGAATCGAGAAGTTTTCCGTGATATAAATTATAAATAAAAGTTAGCAATAAATTCAACTCTTCACTTATAAGTTGAAGATAAAACTAAACGTTTCCTCAATGACACTTTTTTTTTTTTTTTTTAATTAAACTCGTTGAATTTAAATTAAGCATGAAAGAAACTATTTCTCCGCGTTACTTCAGCGGTACTTCTGCAAGACCGATAATTTATTTATCTCATTCTCTCGGCAAATAAACTACAGCCGCATATCTGAGATAGCCCGAAAGCGGGAGGATCTCAAAATTAGCCACAGACCGGGAAAATAGTAATGAAGTTACTCGTCGACTGCAGTTAGAGAAACATCTCAAAGCAAATGTATCGTGTAAGTAGCGGCACGCCAGCAGATGCGAAGTGAGAGGAAGATCGCCGAACGTTGCCCTCGCGCGCTCATCACTCCCAACTCGCATATTGATAAAGAGTTGCAAATATTTGCCTCGTTTACCAGCGAGCGAACCATTTTTCATCGATATAATTCGATAAGCTGCAACGTACGATGATAATATTGTATTGCAGTATGACAGAGGAGCGTTGTTCGGAAATCTGGGCTTGGATCGATTCGCGCATTTAATTATTAACTCGAAGCAGCGTGTCTACCCGAGCCGGTTTGAGAGGGTCGCGCGAGTATTATTATATGCATCGCGCTGCACGCAATGTAAGACGTTTCCGAGTCTCAGAGCAGTGCGTAAGTATAAGTGTAATCGCGGAGACGCTCGAGTAACAAGAATTTCAAGCACCACATGCGTAGGCTCTTTTAAATATATATATATATATATATGTGTGTGTGTGTGTGTGTGTAAGGTACACAGCAAATTCAAACGAGACTGCACGCATGGAAAGAGCAAATAATTATTTTTCCCGGCGCATAATTAATTAAAAGCCGCTTTTTTATCATTATACGAGCCTGTAGGTTCAAAGACATTTATAATCAAGCCTTTTAATTCGTACACTTCTGAAAAAAAGTAATGTATTCGCACGCAAGCTTTATCAAAGTCGAATTTTAATTGCATACTTTTTGAAGTCTACACGAGTCATGAATTAAAAAAGGCTTCTAAAAATCTGCTCTGGAGTTGTGATTTTTATTATGCTGGATACTCTCAAAAGCTTAGCTTGTAAACAAATTTTCGAATTCAACCTACGACAGTCTGAAACCTCAAAGGTTGTTTGAACAAACAAAATTCCACAGGAATCGCCAGTGACGTTCGCCGGGATAATAATACTGTAGAATTTTGACAAATGATAACAAAAAGCGTGGGAGCAGTATTTTTCGGGATTTGAGAAATTATTAGGGTGTAGGACTCATTCCACCCCGCCATTCATCAAGTAGTTGCTCCGGTCCCCCCTCGTGCGCCTCGTGCCCCCCCGCGTGCAGGCGAGAGGGTGCCGGGCGATCGCCATGCGTGCGCGCCAAACGGACGAACGAGTTCAGTAGTCGGCGAACCGGCCGGGTAAAGAGAACTTCTCCGCGCGAGTCTTCGTCGTGGTTCTTATACCCACACACGAGTCATCGCCAAGTTTGTGTGTTGAGAATTGTGCTATAGCAACGACAGTCGTCTCGACTCGGCGACGCCACGTGTTTGGCCCGGACGCCCTTAGTACCTAAACTGTACCAAAAAACCGGAAGGTTGTTTTACCGGAAGCCTGCGAGGTCTGTTGTTGTTTTTTTTTTTTTTTTTTTTTTACTCTGGATTATATGATTCTACGATGAATATCGGTACTTGCCGGTCGTAACGCCGTTGTTTTTATCTGCGGCTCTCAGTTGAGAGGAAAAATTCTGATTGCTGTTTGTTTGATCGCAGCGTATGAAAAGAAATACCTAAAAGATAGCAAGGGAATAAAATCAGAAAAATTAGCGACGTCATGTGGGGAATTTTATACGTACCTGATATCACCATTACGGTCTCTTATTGACTCTGCTTTTAACAAAATTCCATCGAAGCTCGTCGTTTTTTTTAGTGTTATATTTGTCCTCGTAGACGTACTTAAAATATTCGAAAAAAAAAGTTCTACTATAGTCCAAATATAGCCATGCCCAAGTTATGTTTCTAAAAATATCTCATCCTCAACGCCACATGCCGTATTCTTTACTTTGACCCTTTGGATTTTAGAGAAAATTGCTCGCTGCTCGACCCTTTTTTTTTTTTTTCACAACTCGCAGGCGCTTCTCGTATTCGAAACTACGGCTCATTGTAAACCACCAAATTATATACCTTTGAAAGGAATTTTTTCTCTTTTTTCCCTTGGGTTTCTTTGATACCAAAAATCGAAGCCTGTTTCAAATGCAAAATAGGCTGCAGATTTTTTTTCTTTTTCTTCTCCTCTGATTTTATTATTATTATTTTTTTTAATAAGATTTAACCGATATTTATTGTGTCTGAAATTCACGATTCCTTCTTCGCAAAATATATTTGAATTTATCGAATGATTTATGTATTTTCGTCTTTCAAAACACGTCTTTTGTTTCTCTTATTTTATCCCTCGAACCATTCTTTTAGCTATTGCCTTCTTTTTTTTACCGCCCTTCAGTTTCGATATCTTTTAACTTACTTATATCGTCTGTAATCTTCAAGTCTTGAGACTCAAAATCTTGAATAATATATTTTAAAGCCACGAAGAGTCTGAACTTCAGAGTTATGTGTGAAAACTTTAAATCATTTTAATTAATGAAAGTTTTTGGTCGGCTCTTTTTTTTTCGTATTCAAGTCACAAGGTCAAAAACTCGTCACTGCAAAATGCAACAAAGTAATGAGCAAGAAAGATAGTGTTTTTAATTATTGTGAAACATTGTTCCCGTTACACTTTATTATCAGCAAGTTTTATTGCAGAGATAAACTAACTGTACTCACGATTAATTAACTCATAAATTGAAAATAATAATTTGAAAAATTTTAATTGCGATGAAGAGCCAGATAAATTATCTGAATTTTATCAATGCTAATTTTATCTCTCGACTTTATCTTTTGATGGCTATCAGTGTCAAGAAATCTTTTCAAATTGATTTTTGAAATTTCTAAAATGATAAACCTTTACAGTATTTACCGTGCAAAAGATTATCTATCGCAATTTTTTTTCCGTTGCGTTTAATCTTTCAAGTTTTAAAATTCATGATGTCAAATCAACCCGAAAAATCTTATGAAAATTGATTATTTATTACATGAAAATATCGTTACGTACCATTAGTAAAAAAAAAAGAAGACATTTTACTGACAAGTTTTCTCTGCTTTGGTTGCTTGAAAATTCTCATTAGAAACTTTGTATTAATTTATACCAGACGAATACGTGATTAGTGTTAGCTCGTTTAACATATCTCAAAAGCGCACGGTATTCACTATACTTAAGTAAACAAAATTATGGTTCAATCATATCAAGCTACATATAACTTTTTTTTTTTTTTTTAAGGTAGTAGTTCCGCCTCAGTGCACAATTTGGAATGTATTGTCAATAAATACCTGATCTTTCAGAATATCACTTAAAAAATATAGGTATTCATACATTTTTTCAAGACGTTTCAGTGAGAAATTAATGAAATCACCGTATATAGTAATACTTTACATGTAAATTTTTTAAATCCTTGAACTCAATTATCTCGAAAAAAAAGTATGGATATCTATATTCTGTTCATAGAATCTGTACTTATAAGTAAGTGATAAACTGAATAATATGGTACTGGCTTAAATCATATTTAAATTCTAGAAATTGTTTGAGTTGTATGCTGTTTGCATGTGATTTCCCATGTATGTGCTATACCTTAAAAAAATTCGTTTTTAATAAAAGCTTTTTTACTTACGAGTTTGGAATGAGATCAATTTAAAATATTGAATTTTATTACTTTGGTAAATCCTCAAAATTAACCATTCAGAATACTTTTGTCAGAAATAAAACTTTTTTCTGAAGTTTGAAAACACTAGTTTCAGCGTACACAAAGGTGAGGTGAATACACTTTGTTTTCTAAATATTGTATACTTCAGGACTGTCGGTGGAGAATCAATATTTTCATTTTAAAAAATGCTATACAGTATTATCGTTTTTGTAACAAGGCAATATCTTACAACTTACGACCCCTAGGCCCTACGACTACTCTTCTATATGAGCACTTCCCCAGTGACTCTGCCGTTCTGAGTGCAGGTCACATGGGTATTCATTCAACTCGCACTGCTGCACTGAATTTTTCATCCAATTCTAATTTTAATATGCGTTTTTCATAAATAGATTCAAATAAATAACAAATTATTTTATGCAATGAATTTTAAAAATAAAATGAATAAAATTATGCAAAAATATATGTTGAAGTTAATTTAGAGTAATACTGAAATTAGCTCACAGCTGTTAAATTTTTCAAAAAAAAAAAAAAAAAAAAAAAAAAAAAACAGGTTGTAATAGTAGCATTAAAATTTGAGTTTGCATTTGTATTCATCATTTTATTAAATTTTTTTACCGCCCACTGAAACTGAATTTTGAATTATTAAATTAGAACGGCACTCAAAGCTCGAGCGCGAAAACAATTAATCAAAGCCCGTGGGAGATAAGAACGTTAATGAAATTTGTCGGTCTAACTAAGTTACGAATGAACCGTTTGATTACTTGAAGCCGTCGTAAAAGGATAATGCAGCGTGTTGCCTGGGGCTAAAGAGTTGAAGATTTCGCCAGCGCGAAAAACGGCGTAAACCGCTCGCCCTCAAAACGAGCATCTGCTCCTCGAGGAATCACTAGAAAAGAGGGGGAGGAAGACACGGTCATGTGTGTACCGAGGAGAAACCACCGTCACACACCTGAAAATGAAAATCCCCCTGCGTCGAGCTGGGGGTGGGGTGGGGGTAGGTTAGCCACCCACGCGCGCGCGCGCACCGAGCTCAGTTTACGTTGTTCTACCTAGTCAGCTACCCCTGGTAGTCCGCTGCTGGCCTCATTCGCGAACGGTTCTTTGCTTGTGCGTGAACATGCTTATCGTGTAGTCTTTATTAATAAGGTGGAGAATCGTATTTTTCCCTTGAATCGTGCCACCACTGCTGAAACCCTTTTTTTTTTTTTTACTATGAATTTAGCCAGGTTTTTTTTTTTTACTTTTCTGTAAATGTTTTAGTTTACTTTAATTAGATTAAGAAGAAGTGCTACCAGTGTGTTTACTTTACGGTCGCGCACGAAGTGCTTATTATTATGAATTTTCAAGTATTCTCCAATAAATAAGGCTTTTTTCTTTTTAAGTTTGAAAATTTTTTAAAACTATTTGAAAAATATTTACAATAATATTGTAAATAAATCTATACTAGAGTTGTACATTTTAGATTTTTCATTTTGCACTTCAAGGGTTGCGTTTAAAATCTTTTGTTCTAAAACTTTCTTTTTCATAACTGCCACTTAATAATTTCTACCGAGATTTCTACTATTTTTCATACAAAATGCAACATTAATTTGTAAATACTTTAAATTAAAAGAATTAACTCCCATTTGACATTATATCCATCTACAATTTTTTTTAAACATCACTAATTAAATGAATTAAATTTTTTTTAGCTCCTATGATAATACCTACCTCACAAGCTAAGTTTTGCCAAAAAACTTCTATTGTTGATCGGAAAAATAAAAAAAAAACTTCTTGAATTTTAAAGTAATTACTTAAATGAAACACGACTTTTTTATGAGTACCATGAGGTAAAACTCGTTTAAACTTTCGGCTCAACGTAATTAAAATGTCGCTTGCATCCTTTGACCTAGATATTCGTAAAACCAGGTTTGTAGATAACGCGCGGTTTTTGTGAATCCTTTGTCTTTACCACACTGTTATGTGTAAAATGCATACAAAAACATTTGATGCTTTCCTTTATTTATTTATGTTTTTACTACCAAACATTCAAATAGACTCAATCGAACTTTTGGCACAAACTAAAAAGTAATAATTTACAAATATTGACATAAAATAGTTAGAATAAATCACCTTGTTTATTAATACTTTTAGCTTGTAAATTGATATTATGCTGAATAATTAGATACGCTAGCATGTATGCGCAAACCACTCGAGTTTCCAATTATTATACAATATGATATAAATTTCTGAGCGCAACGACACGGCAATTACGAAATAAAGCTTACATTGAGAGCGTTCAATGAACTCAAAAATCAAATTATGGATCAAGATATAATATTGTCAGAATTTTTGCTAAAAAATATTAAAATTAAAACAAGTTTTAAACAATTGACACTGATTGTTTTGTACAGTAATAAAATAAATAGTTTTGAGAAAAATCTTTGACACCTTGATTTGTGATATGAAAGTAAATAATGTTACATAACGGATTCTCTAAAGCCAAACGTATATAAGCTGCATCAAGGATCGATATTATGTAAATTTGCCAAATTGTGAGCTGGTGAAATATTGAAACAACCGAAAACGGAATAATACCTACTATTTATTACCTTTAATTTTTCATACATTATATATTGTTAAATTTATTGTCGCCAAAGTGAATAAATATATTTATGAAAAAAAAAACGCACTTTTTAGAAGAAATTATAGATTATTTATACGAATTTTTTAATAAACTATTATAAATGATATAAATCATTTTTTGTAATTATATGTACAGATCTTTTTTTGTTCTTAAAAAATTTAAGAAAATCTCTCTCAGCAGTTAAAAATATAAATTTATTTTGATGTCATCTTAAATAAAAATTGCGTTGTAAGTAAGTGGCCTCAAATAAGCGTAACTAATGACCGCGAGATAAGAATGAAAACACGCAAGGACCGAATAAAGTCTCCTCGACTCTCAGCGGTCCCGGTCAAGCTCGTACGATGGTAATTAAGTGTCGAGAGAAAACTCCGTAAAATCACGCGAAAAAGCTCGGCGACACAATAAGCTTTAATTTACAGTCATCGCATTACCAAGCACCAACAATAAACCCTCAAAAGTCTCATAAAACTCCAATAGATTCGAAAAATCGCGCAAATTCAGCCACTCTCTTTTCATACCGGGAACGCGATCGATTCACTTTTGTCAGTAAGTAGGTGGGTAGATGTAAAAAAAAAAGGTAAAGAAAAAAAAAAGGGCAGCAGCAGTGGTGGTGGGGAATTGAAAGTTGTAGCACTCCAATCAGTTGAGTGTTATACTTAACCATTTTTCATTCTTTTTATGCTTTTCCAGTGCACGATACAGATTTCGCGAGTAGTTTTCAAAAGAAACTTTTGACACGAGTCATACACAATTTCAAGTGAACAAGTTTGTTTGGAGAAGTGTTTTTGGGGAGAGTTCGAGAAAAGCGTGATGCACCGCGACAGCTGGTGTCTTTTTTTGGTGCATCTCCCTCGTACAATTATTTATTAGGCGGCTCTTGGTTGTCTGAAATTTTTTAAGTTTTAACGTTGTTGGTAAAAAGTAGAAAAAATAAATCAGCAGCTCAACATGATGATACCTCAGGGATCAACTATTGACAGTTTAAAAAATATTATAAGTGAGTTTTCATAATTTCAATGAATAATAATTATAAATAGAGTTACATGAAAATTTTTTTTGTAGAAAAAAATTTTATTTAATATGACTTTTTACACCACTACACTATTTAACACTTTTTAATACACCGCTATCCTGGTGTTTAAAAAAAAATATCGCTTTTCATTGAATATTTACGAAATCAGATGACATATTCTAGGATTCAATAATTTTATGTTCATTAAAAAGTTTATACTAAATTTATGAAAACACTTTAACGAATTAAAAAAAAAAAAAAAAAAAAATACATATTATGGGAAGTTTTTATAAAAATATTTTTTCTATATTCACAAGTCGTTGTCTAATTAAATTTTTTTAAACTTTACTTAATTTTATTTGCTCGATCTGTATGAAAGATGTTTCGTGAAGACTAAGAATAAGTTTTTATTAGATTTTTTCAAATTAAAAAACTTTTTTGCTTCACTTTGACTAAAATTCAATTTTAGGACATCTGAAACTTTCAGAGAAAAGGAAATGATAATGAGGCAAGTCTTATGCAGGCCCCTGTTCTTTATAGTTTTCCAATAGTTCGAAGTGGTTTCAATATATCTGGCTTGAGATGTAATTAATACTATATTTAGTCATCAACTCATTAAAATTTATTTGTCATTTAAGCATCTAAAGACTAGTAGTCTCAAAGTTAAAAGCTCAGTTAATAAACTTTAATTTTTTTAAAAATATGATCCATTTTAATTTAATCAAAAGTAAAAATAATTATATTTCAAAGTTAAAAATACAAAATACCAAATATTTTTTATAACTACTTAATACTTGAAAAAAAAAAAAAAAAAAACTAGACAGATTCATCTCAAGTATCTGACCGTATAGTTTAATGAAATAATTGCTGTTTTTCCGATAGACACTCGAGAATCGATGAGAAGCTTTTCTGTTCCTTTTAACAACCTTTTTATATTCATGAGGGATTTCAATTCGAGCAGCCGGACTCGCAACGGATGAGAGTAAGAGAGAAAGAGTTCATGGAAAAAGTCGGACGCTGCAAGTGCTGCATCGCTGTATTTCTCTCAAGCTTTTTATGATCGTCCCGAGTATTCTGATGGTTCGCTATGAGTTTAAACTTCCGTTTAATACGATAATTCGATCGGACTTATTCTTCATTGAAACAAATCATCGTTTTATTTGTAAACAATGCGTAATTGTGGACAATAGTTATTTACGCAATCACGGTTTTGTGAAAAGATTAATAGTGTATTTTCTTGCAAGCTCGTTAAAAAAAAGCTGAATTATCGCAATGAACGACCCAAAAAGAGTTTGATAATGACAACTTTGAAGTTTGAGCGATCCCAACACACCTTGGTTCGTAATTGTGTACTATACGCATGAGATAATTGTAACTAAATTTATACTTTTACTCAGGTCATTCAAGCAGATCGCTCATAGATTAATTTATTGATTCAGTTCCGCTTGATTTTCGAAAATTCTCTCAATGAAAATATTTGCAAATAAAATAATATCAGTTGATTGTAGTTCAAAGTATAAAAAATATTGTTTTCATTTTAACTCATTAAGTTGTTTCCTGGAATTTATCGCTTGGTATTCGATAAACAACGAATTTTAAACTTTATCACATCAAAAGTTTATGACTTGAGGGAAATAGCTGTGATTCACAATTTAAACTATATCATAAAAATGAATAAATTATAAATGTACGAAGCTGATTCTGGGAGTTTGTGGAATTCGAAGGAATGCCAACCAAGGGTTGCGCATTCAAAATCGGTGTGTGTAACAAGTTACACGAGATTTATCATTGCTGAAGTAGCTGCAGGCTCGGCCAATCACGTTCACAATTGAGTATGCCGGGATTGGCCCTATTAATCTTGTGTCAATTTTCATGAGGGTCCATTCGCGGATCTCTTACCGCGCTAAGCCTGACTCATTTCCATCACGTTCACTTACCTTGTATCGTTTATCTTTTGCGTGTGTGGGTGTTTATATTTTATGCTAAGCTTTTTGCATTGTTGGTTGCTTTATATTGTCATTACTCATCAAAATTTTTTATCAAATTCGCATTAAGAACCAGTGACTATTCGATCAAAGTTAAAAACAATTTGAATAATAAATATTTCTCGAAAAAAAAACTTACTCTACAACTGTGATTGATAACAAAAACAATAAAACAATTTTTCACGCGAAGCGCGAAACTAGTGCGATAGCCGCCTCACGAATTCTTAACGAATCAAATGATCAAACATTACGCGCTGCTCAGCAGTGAATAAAAGCCCAGTGTAAATCTTCCTCTTAAATTAACTTCCCCACAGTTGACAAGAGTCTAATTGATGAACTTGCTTTTGGTAATTTACAGGCTCTTCGTCGTCATCGTCGGCAATCGAGGCGGACCCGAACAACGTTGGCCGCACAAACGGCCTGTCGGTTGACACCAGTAGCGGTAGCGACCGAGACTTGTCCGAAGTCTTGGACCTTGGAAGTTTCTTTGGGACGGGTGGACACGAAAACGTCAACATGGATCTTACTAAGACCACTGGCGAAGATAGCTTCACGAGTAAGTCCTTAATTTTTTTCAATCTGCAGCTCAATAACTAATAAGTATAATTGATCGATTCGAGCTGTTGAACGGCTGTGAAAATTTTTTCACTTATTTGATCTAAATGTGACGGCGATTCAGATCAAACTTTAAGTGGGCTCTTACTGGTAAATGGTTGACATTTTTTATTTTAATATTAGTAAAATCCAGTTTTTCGTACACAAGCATACGTATTAATTTTTTATCTATCTTGAAAACTGAGAACTACTTAACGAGCGTTCTATGCTAGTTATTATGATTTAATCTCGACCACCTACTATTGTATCTAAACATTCGATTTCCAATTAAGTTGCACAATAATACTTTAATTCACAAAATAATACATATTTTTTAATTTAACAAAATTCATTTTTAAGTTAATATTTTTATTAATTGGTGCTTTTGAACTTACATCGAGTGAGTACAGAAATAAAAATTGAAATCCTTCGAAAAAATTTTAGAAGTAAATGAACTAATCAATTAATTTTTGTTGTGAATTGAAAAAAAAGCAATTTAAAATAAAAAAATTTAATGCTGTCTGAGAAATTTGTTTAAAAGTTTCATAAAAATAGTCTACATTAAACGATTAATTGAGTTATTGTCATTGTATCGCTAATCAATTAAATATTATATTGTAGAACGTAATAATAAACCCAAATTTTGATGAAAGTTTTTTTTTTTAATTTTTTTATTTTATTAGTATTTTTACTACATTACTAATCGGTGCCGTAGATAAATGATTTTTAGCCAAAAAGATTGGAACTAATTAGTTTTACTTTAAATTTCAGATATTGTTCTACCAACGATCCTCATAGCTGCATTATTTATCGGCAACGCATTTATCGTTTACATCATTTTTCACTACAGAAAGAGGTAATTAAAATTTTATTTCAGTGTATTAAAAAAAAAAAATTTATATTGCAAAACATTGTAATTGTTTTTTTTTTTTTTTTCTTTCGATATAAAGGAGTGCGCACAATGATAATTTCAGAAAAATACCAGCAGATACGCGAGAGGAGCTTGCGCTTGGTGTGATATCCAATGGAAATTCTCAAGTTTGATCGTGGTTTATAAAAGACAGCAGTTTAAGTCCTAAGAAATTAACAAAAAAATTAAGTTATTTGTTGAAGGCCTAATTTTGAAAAAAAAAAAAAAAAAAAAATGCAATTTATGCATTATTGAGGACGCTAACACTTTTACTGTATATCAACGATATCACTTTAAGAATTCTAAATTGATTCTAATCCACTGCCTAGTGATGTCAAATGCATCATTGTCGAAGCATTTAAAAAAAGGAATATTCTATAGAGTATTTCACATTTAAAATGAGATTAATATAAATTGATAAAAAAAATTTTGTACGTCAATGTATTATTGAAAAAGAAATTTATATTATGTTTAAAAAAAAAAATGTAAGTAAAAATGAAAAGAAAAAAAATAAAATTGATCTTATTGCGCTTTTTACATGTAAAAACTATCGGTTTAATAAATCTGCTAACGCGGTTATTAAAAATTACAAATTTATCACATTGTAATGTAAAAAATAGAAAGATATCTATTAAATAAATATTAAATATATATATTTCGTCCAAAATTGTAATTATTAAGTTAAATAAAAAATGTTTTCCTAAAGCGTTTGATTATTTTTTAATCGTTTTATTTTAATTTGTTATACAATAACAATATGATAAAAATTTATTGTATGCATACAATAGAATTAGATATGTACAAAACTATATTACAAAATTCTCTTTTATATTAAGAAAAATATTTTTGTAATGGTTGACCCAAAATGTCTTCCATCGTTCGAACCGCATTTTGAGCATTTTCTTCTGTTGCTTGATCGTCATCTTCTAATAATTCTGCAAGGAAAGGTACAGTCTCAGGTAATAAGGGCATGAAGTCTTCTCCAAGTTTGCGTGCTATTTCAACCTAAAATAAATAAAAAAATTGTTTTATAGATTTTAATAAATTTTATATTAAAAAATTTTTTTTAATGTATCAAAACCTTTTCTAATAAACTTTGAAAGAAATTTTTTTTTTTTAACTATGAACAAATTAAAAAACTGTAAAGAGTTCAATTTTCCTGCATACAGTTGCACTCAACTTTTGATAACTAATAAAAATAAAAATTGTCATTTTATAATTTTTAAAAAAATGTTATCGATATGAAAATTGAAACTATTAAATAATGAAATAAAATTTTTCTAATAGTGACTAAATTATATCCATTAATTTCGTAGAAAAAAATAATCTTAACCAGGGAAATTTCAAAAAATTAAGTTCTTACCAAAGCATTGAGCGCAGTGTTTCGAACGTGTGGATGGATATGCCTTGTTTTTAATAAAATTTGATAAACTAATTGTTTGTGTAGTGAATCGTCAGGTATGGCGCCCACAAATGATGCAATACAAGGAACTATAAGTTTTTGTGCTCTTTCTTCGAATTTTTCTATTGTGCCCGCTGTATTTTCAATTTGATCCACAATTGGTTGCATGAGAGTTTCAAACCTTTCTTGGTTAACAAAATCATGAGAGTCATAACTGAAAACTCTCAAGAGGGTAAGCAGTATTTCTTCAGTTAATTCTATTCTACTAGCTTCATCTTCAAGGGTTGTGTCAAAAGTTTCATTTTTTAAATTGATGATGTTATTACCAGTTAATAGTGAAGCAGCGTGTTTTAAGAAATGCCCAGCGAACAAAACGAAAAGAGACTTAAGACATTCTGCTATGTTTGCCGATAATCTTAAAAAAATAATGAATTATTTAAATATGAATTTGTCAAATTTGCAAACACCTCAACAAAACCTATGTTTACCTGTAAAATGTAATATTTCTTTGTTTATATTGAGGATTTCTAGCAGCCCAATCATAAAGTTTGTAATAAAGTGGTCGGAAAGTAGCTTCACTTAATTTCAATACTAAAGATACCAGTGCTTTACTAGCGCTTTCCTCAACGTTAGTTACATCCATCAATGTCACTTCTCCTTCCACTTCCATTTTTTCATTTGAGATAACTACATCTTCACGGAATTGAAGTACTTTTAAAAAGAAAGCTATCAAATCAGAGATCGCACTACTAAGCTCCACAGTTTGAACTTTACCAAAGGATTCGGCTAGAATGCTCATAAGTGGAGGAATACATTGGTAAGACTTGGAAGATACCAAAATATCATACGTTTTGTTTACAGCTGGTAAAAGTACTCGTAGGGGAACGCAACTTGATAATTTTTGCGTAATTGCTTTGAGGCGAGATACCACCGGTCCAATCTAAAAATATAAAATAAATGATAATACATTAATAATAGCAGGGTTCGGCAAAAATCCGACGTCAGATTTTATTTTTTCAAAAAATCCTTAAAAAATAAGTTAGGAGAGTTTGACGATTTTCGAAAAATCCTAAATTATTTAATCATAATTTTTGATAAAAATATTCAAATGACGAAAGAATAAGACTCATTGTTCGAACTGAAGCTGTTTAAAAAGATTTTTTTTTAAATACAAACAGCTTTAAGTCATCTTTAAACAGCTTCAGTGTCAACAATGAGACTTATTCTATCATCATTTAAATATTATTATCAAAAGTAATGATTAAATAATTTCGGATTTTTTTCAGATTTTTCGAAAATCGTCAAACAATCAAAACTTATTTTTTTCGGATTTTTTGAAAAAATATAAAAATCCGACAACGGATAGTTGCCCAACCCTGTTAGATACACTGTTTAATATTACCTTTGGATGTTGCATATCACTGTAAAGGAAATTTAATCTTGCTAGTTCATTCAATAACTGATCTAAGTAAGGAGACAAAAAATTTCCAATTGATTCTATAATTTTTTGAAGTGCGCTTACGATACTAATAGTAAGTATGTCTGGTATTTCTTGATTACAATGCTTTTCTAAAAGCCGAATGACAGCCGGAACAAATTTGTTAAGTCGAGTAATTGCATGAATTCTCATTGAACTACACAATTCCGCAACGCAAAGTACTGAGCTGCCTAATACTGCACCATCTCGCTTTTTGACAAGTTCAGTTGCTAAATCAAGAATCTGCAAATTCAATATAAAGTAAGAGTTAAAAATTTGAAAAAAAAAATTAATAATTTATGCTTGTAAAGAATGGGCAGATTGAAAAAAAAAAAAAAAAATTATTTTTAATAATATTGAAAAAAATATTCATATTAATCTGAATTTTGTAATTTCTACACAATTATTTAATACTGGATGTATTGATTGAAATTGATTACAACTGAAGCGTAAGTAAGCTGCTTACTGAGTTTAAATAATATAAAAATTAAAAAATAAATTTAACGAGAAAATTTTTTAATAAAAGAGTCAACTTTATAACTTACTGGTTTGAATACATCTGGATATTGTGGAGCTAACAGCTTTGCCAACAATTTCAATGTAATTAATGCTGTTTGTTGCATTACTTCAACGTCTGGATTAACAAATTTATTGGGCCCATCTAAAACATTAGTGATAGGTTCCATAAAAGCCAATAAATCTTCGTAATCGTCAGAAGTAAACTTTTTCTGAGTTAATCTTGTATTTAATAACTCCAAAGCTTTTCTTTTTACAATCAAAGATTCGTGATTAATCAACTGCGCAATGCTAGCTATAAAGATATTGTTGGGCAGCAAATTATTCACAAGATCTAATACATCATATAAACCATGCAGCATTACTTTCCAATATTTTCCATTAGGTTTTCCTTGATTGAGTTCAGCGTTTTTGGACGTATTTTGAATAAATACAACAAGTTGCACAATCAAGGTATCATATGACGACTTCAATAAATATATCTCATTTTCATTGAGTTCTGCCACACGATTAACAAATTCCGAATTAGATAAAATTGAAATTAGAAACCGCACTATCGTGAATTTATAGTGCCTCAAGTGTTTTGGAGAATTTTTTTCTACATCAAAAATATGATTGCTGAAAAAAAAAAAAATAAAGATTAATTAAACTTAATACAATGAATGGTAATTTGTTAATAATTTTAAATAAATATCTACCTTCGAAAATGGTTAACTTTTGGACCTTCTTTCTCTACTGGTAACTCTATTAGAAATTCTAAAAGTTTAACACATACTTGCATGATTTTTTGGACCGGAAATTCTTGAAAAATTAATAAAGCAAAACGCAATTTTTCTGAAGATTCTTGTGATGAATCCGCGCTTTTTGATAGCACATGACTTTCAAAAGAAAGTAGATAATAGAGATGTAAGTGACTATCAAGTAATTGCAATAGTTTTAAAAATAATGGAACTCGTCTGTGCTCGGGAATGTCAGGTAATGATGTTATAAAGAGCTTCAAAATTTCACAAACATGATTTGTATTATTAGCTGCATTAATTATAGGCACTACAGTTTCAATAGTTTTTGAGATTATTTGAATTGAGTAAGCATCATCTTGTCTCAAAACAGTATTTCCCATGAAAGTAAAGATAGGCATTATATTTTGCAAAGCTCTTTGAATATCTGCAAGCTTAAAAAGTTCAACTAGCACTAGGAGAGCATGATGATGAGTTTGCGGATTATGAGAAGTTCTGATACACTGAGCAATAAGATCTATGTGTTCGTCTGCGTTTTTAATTACAACGGACTTTGTTGCTAAATTGTGAATCGTTGATAACAATAATTGATTTGTATACTCAACAGGACTTTGTTCTTCAAAACTAATTGATACTTTCAATACTTCAAATAAAACTGCAACCAGTAATTCTTCGTTTTCAATGTTATTTGAATCCTGTATAAATTCTAATAATGTTATTCCTCTTTTCCACTTCCGGTTATTTACAATTTCTGGATTGTAGCTATTTTTTATTCTAGCAATACTTTTCCTTTTTTTAATTGATCCTTTATTTGTTGTTGGTGGGGCTATTTCATCATCTGTAGTTATCATTGTTCTTAACTCGTCTATAACTAATTGAGCATTGATTTTTAATTTTTTTATCAATTTGGTAATTTTAGACAAAATAGGGTCAATTTCACAATCCGTTACAATGTCAACAAGCTTTGCAAAGAACTTTTTCTGCAAATCTTGTGATTGATTGCCAAGTTTATTAAAGAACACATCATCTACTTGTTTCAATATGATAACGCTCAAGTGTTGTTTCACGTCGCCTATTAAAATGTGAATAGAGGTAGCCGATAAGCATTCTATAAAAAAATTCCAGACTTTTTTATCTTTCAATGCTTTGACTGAGGAACTGTCGAATCTTTGAAGAATATTAATTAGAGCACTTTGAGCATGTACTTTGTTATTTTGAGTAATTTTTTTCAGCAACCTAGATCCCAAAGGCACTAGTTTTTTCAAAATTTCAGCTCCATTAACATACATTAAAATTTCCAACAATTGTGAACAAACATGTAAAGGTAATTTATCTGATAAAATAACATCATACAATTTGTCACGTGATTTTTCTAATTTTGGTCTCAAGTTTGAATCAATATTTTCACTTACATCTCTGTCAATTGATAAAAGTTGCCATAAGACTAAAGCAATCTGGTTCGAATCTAAAGAAATTTCAAAATTTCTGTTCATGAGTTCTGATAGAAGTGCAGAGTATCCTCCCATAGATATGTTAAAAGTTTGAACTAATTTTTTAAGCACACTCACAGCCACTTCTCTGCAGGCGTTATTTTCAGAACTTAAAGCAATCATTAAGTTTATAATAAATGTATCATCATGAAAAGCCCATTGAAACGATTTACAGCTATCAAGAAGAGTCAAAGTTATGTTCAAACAGTAAAATGATGTTTCTGGTTTCACTGGCTTCACAAATAATTGAGACAAAAAATGAATGATTTCTTCTGTGCTTTTAAAATGTCTCTGAAAGAAAATGTTCAAGTACCATTCATGGTGTAATTTCCAGTCTGAATGGTTTTTTCTCCACCTTTGTAGCATCGTACCCTCAAAGACTACCTCTAAAAGTCGAAGAACCAACTGACTTCTTTCAAAATCTTCTTCAAAATCAAGTTTAAAATCTTCTGAAATCAGACGCCTATGAACCATTCCCATAACATAGGTGTTAACTTGTAGAGGCAAGTATCCTTTATAGATGTACTTCAGTGCTTCAGGAAAATTATCACTGGTTATTTGTGTTACTCCATTTAAGGGTAGTGTATTAGAAAAATTTTTCATCAATTCAGCAGCCAATTCAATAGCTTGTCTTGCAACTTTGAAATCAAGAGAGCCCACTGGTACTCTGAATGTTGATCCTAAGATAATCATGTTGAAAAAAACTGATGCGGCATCTCCATGCATCATTTGTTGTTTTATTGAACTTAAAATATTTACAACTGGAGGTAGGAGTTTGGAATTTAAAATATTATGAAAAGCTACTGATATAATATTTTCTGCATCCATCGAGTCTCCAATTTCTTGTGCCACTTTTTCAAAGTAGGGGTTTCGTTTAGCAAAATTGGATTTCAGTATCTGCATGGTAACTTTTAAATCTTTCTCCTCATTTGGAAATAAATAGGGTAGAGCCACTAAGAATACACTAGTATCATTGCTGTCAACTTGGAGCTCTAAAAGAACTTTTAAGGCAGGTTCTGCTAGTCTGTATTTGTTTTCAGAATAACATTTAGAAATTAATGTGATCAGTTCATTTACAAGTGTATGTACTGCAAAAGTATTTTGAAGAAAATCAATTGGTAAATTTAATAAAGCTTCTATCACTCGAGGATCATCATCATTAAATCTTGAGAGCAAAGATTTATCTACAAATTCTTTAAAATTATCAGACAAGGTTAAATTATCTGATCCAATTGAATTTATTGCCAATATTCTTTGTTCTGGATTAACATGATTGAGTCCTGTAAATATATCCAATGATTTTTCTGCTTTTGAATACCATGACATAAGAAATTGTAATACTTGTTTATTTGTATTGGAACTTGAATTTTCTGATTGCATTAATTCGTGTAAATACTTATCGAAGGAATTTGGATGTCTTGTTTCAATTGACTGATACAACTTGTTGAAATAATCTTTGGATGTGGTAGAGCTATTTATCAATGCAACATTTTTTCTCAATGTACTTTGAAGAATCATAAACACTTCATCTTCTTCCAATGAAATTTTTTCAAAAACTTCATCTACAGTATTTTTAACTTCTTCAGATTCATCATTTTTTGCAATAAATTCAAAAGCTTTATTTAAAAATAAAATTATAAATTTTATTGTTTCCGCTCCTGATACTTGAGATTTGCTTAATGCACTGACAAACCATGATTTTTCCGCTAATTTCAGCATTATGTTCTTAGATAATATGAAATCATTATTTGCATCATTATAAATAAAGAGTAACAGAAGCATCACTTCATGATGTAAAGTTGAATTATGAATAGCTTTTAATAAAAGTTTTTCTAGTGTTTTATCTTGAAGATTAACTTTGTTGATAATTTTAGCAATTATCATGTAAGAGCTAGCAGCAAAATCTTGTGCATGACTTGTTAATCCTTTCAATAAAACTGGCAATATATAATTAAATTGAACTTCTGTAATGTTACGGGAATATTCAATGCATTCTACTAAAGCAGTTGTAAAAAATGCATACAATGTGCTTAAAGTGTTTGTGCGATTTTCATAAATTTCAGTCGCTTCAGTAATGTGGTCACAAATTAATTTGAGAAAACCATTGTCTTTGACAACTTGATGAGCTAATGATACAGGTGATAATGGAGTACGAGTTTTTTGTAAAGGCTTTAGCCAATGCCATTTGTCATTTGGACTTGATAAATCTAAAAGCTGTACAGCCCTAAAAAATATATTTAAAAATCAAAATTTGAATTGTAAATTTTTAAATATTATGATAAATTAAATTACTAAAAAAGATTAATTAAATAGAATTACCTGACAAATATTCGAGATTCATGATATGGTAAAATTAATAACACAAAGTGATCCTTATTGAATTGATGAATATAAAATCTGTGTATGAGCCATTCAATAGCTTTATGTGCTGAGTTGAGTAAAAAATATGGTGATAGCAAGACTAAAAATTTCTGAATTTCCAAGTTTAACTTCCTATTAACTTGTTGATCTTGTACAGACCTTTCTAAGTTAATAGAACTTGTAGCAAAAAGAGTTTTTTTGTAATCATCAAACTCATTGCACAACTTTATAAGCTCTTCCAACCCACTAACACCTGTAATGAAATAAGTTATAAAAAATCCACTTAAATTTTTGACAATATTAGATAAAACTAGGTTGTAGAAAAAAAAAAAAAAAAATGAACTAATAACAATTTAAAAACAATAATTAATTTAAAATTTACCTATATTGTAAACAGTTTCTTTATCAAGATTAGCTGCTTCTTTTGTATCAAACAATAAACTTGGTTTTCTTTTGTCTTGAAGGAGTAAAGAACTTTGAGGAGTTTTTAATTTATTAAGCTGTTCTAGAAGTGATGTAGACATTTTTTCTAAAAATAATAAGAGAAATTTTAGATAAATAATGTAGAATGAATAATTCACTATAAATAGATAACATAACAATATGAAAAAAATTAATTACCTTTTCAAACTAATCACATGTAAAAGAACATTACCGACACTAAAAAAAAATTTCTTTTTAACCTAATGATATCCTTTTTTTTTTTTTAAATATTATTTAACGCATTAAACAAATAAAAAAATCAGCTATAATAAACAGTTTAAAATTTCACATCTTCTAGAGGTTATTCCCAAACACGTGTTCATCTGAGTGCATTTATCTACATAGATATATATTGTATACCGCCAGTGGCCGGTATACTTCTTATACAACGCTAGAGGACTCTGCGCTCTTAAAGAAAAAAAAAGAAAAATCGTGTTTGAACGAGTACGGCGCACTTTTGTTGTTCCCGCTAATTTCGTGGTAGACTTTGTGAGCATGAGAAACAGAAATTTTTGCCTAAAGCTTTAGTAATAATTGGTAATAATAAAATAAGTATACTACACTTATGTTGATTAAAACTTTACTAAACAGTTTTTGTTAAAATTAAAAACATTCATGACTTAATAATCCTTAGATTTGACGGTAAGTCTTTTTTTGCTATTCTTTAAGAGGTATTTGTGTTTTTTAAAATCATTTTTGCAAGGAATTTCAACTAATATTTGGCGTTTTTTCCATTTTAGTCTCGTAGTTGATTAATGTGTAAAGATGTCAAAGGATCTTGTAAAAGGTGTAATAACTCGAATTGCGGTCAAGAATTTCGTGTAAGTTTTAAAGGCCTTTTTAATTTTCAAGTTCATTAAAAGTTCTTTTATTCATTTCCTTTCAAAATTTTTCTATATTTCATTTTTTCAGGACCTATGATGAAGTTGTTGTCAAACCTGGAAAAAATCTCAACTTGATTATTGGTCCAAATGGCACTGGAAAGTCTACCATTGTTGCTGCTATTGTTCTGGGATTAGGGGGTCATCCAAGAATTATTGGGAGAGCAGACACTATCAGTAGTTACATTAAATATGGCCAAACAAAAGCAACTATTAGTATTGATATACAACATGAAGCAAATAAATTTATTACAATTGAACGTACTTTTGATACTGATAACCATACAACATGGACTGTAAATAAAAAACCCACCACTAATAGAGATATTCTTCTTCTTATGAAGAAATTCAACATACAGGTACCATTTAATAATTTTCTATTTTCAATTTAAAAAAGTCCCTTAGTGAATTTTAAGCTTATTTAAATTTCAGGTTGATAACCTTTGTCAATTTTTACCCCAAGACAAAGTTCAAGAATTTTCTAAATTATCAAATCACGATCTATTGTCTGAAACGGAACGATCGGTTGGAGATCCTAAGCTGATTGAGTATCATAACAAATTGAAGGAACTAAGATCAAAACAGGCTGAGATTGAAAAAGACCTGTCTAAAAATTCTACATTGCAAGCTAAATTCAAGCAAGAATATGATTCATTAAAAGATAAAGTTGGACATATTAATGAACAAAAGCAAATAAAAAAGAAACTTCAACAATTAAAACAAAAAAAGGCTTGGATGCAGTATCAAATGATGAAAGAAGATTTTGACAAAGTAAAATCACTTTAAGTTCATGAATGAACAATACAGTTTACAGATTGAATTTTTTTTTTTTTTTTTTATTATTTAACACTAAAAAAATATTTGTATACTGATATTTTTCAGGCAAAAAAAGGCAAAGATGAAGCTGAGAAAAAAACTAAAAAGTTGCAGAAAAAATTAGAGCCAGTTTTAAATGAAATAGCCAAACTGAAGAATTCAATCAGTACTTTAGAAAAAACAGCTAAACAACATGTAAGTTGAAAATATTTAAAAAAAAATTTCTATATAAGTTTATAAAACAAAGACTTGACTTACTTAGACAATTGTGAAATCTGGTATAGCAAGATAAAAATTTTCTAATTTTTTTATTTTTCTAAGTTTCCAATAATTACCTCCAGTCTGAATAGAATACAGAACATTTTTTTAAATTTACAAACCTTTATAAAGAATTTTTATTAATAATTAATTTTGTAACAAGTAAAGTTTTGATTATGTGTATCATTAAAACATCAAATATAATCAGTGAAATTTTCTTTAAGAAGTTTCAATGCTTAACAAAAGATTTTTAATTAAAATTTATAAAAATTTGTGGTCCAAAGTATGGAAAAAAAGAATCAACCAAAAATTGTTAACTGAGAGCCCAAAAAATTTAACATTATTTTGGATCCAAAGAATAATTCATGAGCTTAAGTTTTTACAATTTTGCTCATGATTATTGAAGTCAGGAATTCCTTCTTGGATCATAAGCTGGCTCGCAAACCCAAAATAATATAAAATCCAAAATAATATAATGTCATAGACTCCCAGAGGAGTAATTTTTTTGGTTATTCTTTTTTTTTTTATTCATTGATTCATCAGTCTTCATTTTATGAGTAAACTCTGTGCAATAATATATTTATAAATATTGTCATTTTTTTAAAAAACAGCGAATTTTTGAAGCCAGGTATAGTGACATAAAATTTTTTTGTTATAATTAAATTTTTCAAACATATTTATAGAATACGGAGACTGTTGCAAGGTCCAGTAAATTGAACAAATTCCTTGATGAAATTGAAAATTATGAAAAATCTGTCAATGACTTTGAAACCCAATGTGAACAAAAAGTTGAAGAAGAACAAGAATGTGATACTCGAGTTAATCAAATGAAACAGCAAATAAATAAAATGGAAAATGATTTGAAATCCATCATTGACAGTGCGGGTTCAGGTAGATTTGAATATATATAAAAATACTTAATATTTTTGAGATTTTGAGTTTTTATTTGAGATATCTGTAAAAAAATACATATTTCAGAAACTCAATTGGATTCCCAAATTAACGAAATAACCAGTAAAATGAATGAGTATAAGAGACATGTAAGTGATCTTCAAATGCAGCAACAGTATATTAAAGATGACTCTGAGCGTATAGGTCGGAAAATAAGAGGTAAAAATTCATTTTAAACGTTTATAAAATTTTCTGAAAGGTCAATAAAATAAATAACATTTTTTTTTTTTTTTTTTTTTTTTTCTAATCATTTCAAAATTTTAGATGAACAGCAACGACTCAAAGAAATGGTTGATGTGGAACAGAAACGTCTGTATATGTTACAATCATTGAGTCGTGATGCATATGAAGGTGTAATTTGGTTGAGATCAAATAAGCATTTATTTTCTCATGAAATTCATGAACCAATAATATTACATATAAATTTAAAAGATAAAAAGTATTCTCAGTATTTTGAGAATATTATAAACAATCGAGATTTAACTGCTTTTGTTTGTGAAGATAAATCTGATATGAATTTATTATTAAAACATCTTCGAGATCAACAACGATTGAGGGTCAATGCTGTACATTCAGATCCAAATAAAATCATAAATTATCAACCAGATATACCACTGGAAAGAATAGTCCAGTATGGTTTTGAGCATTACTTAATTTCTCTGATTGAAGTCCCAAAAACTATTTTAAATTACTTAGTTACTACATATGCTTTAAACCAAATCCCTATTGGAAACGATAAGGTAGCAAACTACATAGATCAGATTCCTCTTAGATGCTTCTTTAGTAGTAAGTATTATAAATGTTTTTATTTTTATTAATGTTTTAAAATCATTTTTTCATTTTTTTTTTTTTTTTTTTTTTTTTTTAAGATAGTCATCGTTTTAATGTTAACAAATCAAAATATACTGGAGAAAGAAGTATTTCACAAGTAGCAATTTATTCAAGAGAAATTTTGGCAATTACAATTGATCAAGAAAAAATCAACAACATTCAGCAAGAGTATGTTTAAAAAAATTTATTTATTTAATAATTAAAAAAAAAAACAATAATAATAATGATAATCTCAATACTCAATTAAATTACCTAGGATAGAAAATTTTACAGTAAAGAAAAATGAGTTACAAAATAAATTGGGAAGTTATGCAGAAAGTTTTGAGGCATTGAATACTAAAATTGACAGTCAAAAAGAAATAAAAAACAAATTACAAAGAAGTAAAGAGAGTATGAAAAGTTTAAAAGCCAAAATAAACGTGAATAATCGAAAGATTCATGAAGCAGAAAGTAACCGAAAAAGCGTAGAGGAGATAAGATCCCATTATAAAGCGGAAATTGAGGTAATTTCAAGTTTTTATTATTTTAAATTTATTGTAATTCATTTTATTGATATATCTTTTTCCTGATTAATAATTATAGGCTGCAATAGGCAAACAACTCAAGCAGTATGAAAAATATGATAGATTGCTTGATGAATGTTACAAAAGTCTTATCAATAGTGAAGAAATGAAACTGCAAATCAAATTAAAGAAAAACCAATTAGCTTCAAAAGAAAGTGATTCCCAAGATTTACGTGAAGAACTTTCAAATTCAGAAAGAGATCTGAAAGCACTTATAGCAGAAATAGCTCCTTTGAAAGAAGACTTAAAAAAATATTATGATTATGCTGTAGAAGCAACAGGAGGTTACTCTTATAAGGACAAAGAATTTGAACAATTTAAAACAATTTTTGCAAAATTACCACCTACTCTAGAAGATATATCTGAGCAAATTAATAGCAATAATGCTAAAATTTTCTGTTCTAATGATCAACAAGATTCAGAGAAGGTAATAAAATATATTTATTTTTTCATATTCATTATATATTTAATTTTTTTTTTTTATACTTTAAAGTTTGTTTATAATAAACATGAAATTTTAGATATTAGATCGCTTTAAACACTCGAAGCGTGAATTTGAAAAATTTACAAATTTACTTGCTGATAAAGAGGAAGAACTGGGAAAAGTTACACAAGAAATAAATACTGTAAAAAATTTATGGCTTCCAATGCTTGAAAGTCTTGTTGAAAAAATAAATAGCAACTTTAGTAACTACTTCACTAAAATGAAATGTGCTGGAGAAGTATCTTTGAACATTCCAGATAATCAAGTAAGCAAAAATTTTTCACTGTTATTAAATTTACATTTAGAAAAATGTAATTTTAATTTTAAATAAATCATAAAAAATGTCGTCTATACAGCTTATTTAAACAATATCATATTTTTATAAAACTTTCCAAAAGCCATTATATTTGTACATTTTTTAAACTTTTTGGATATATATTAATAAAGAAATTTTGAAATGCAGAATGACTTTGACAAATACGGTTTAAAAATCAGAGTTAAATTCAGAGATGCAGATGAACTACAAGAACTTACTAGAAATCATCAAAGTGGAGGTGAACGTGCTGTTACCACGGCAGTTTATATGATAGCTTTACAAGAACTAACAATTGTTCCTTTTCGATGCGTTGACGAAATAAATCAGGTAAAAAATAAATTTAAATTTTACAATATTATTTGTAATTACTGTATATAAGACTGTTTTATTGTAATGAAATTATAATTTTAAGGGAATGGATGCTACCAATGAACGAAGAGTTTTTGAACTAATAGTTAACATCACTAGTCAATCAAACAGCTCACAATATTTTATGTTAACTCCTAAGGTAATTTTAAGTGAATAATTGTTAATATTCAAATATATTTATGAGTAAGTTTTGAAATAATATATTTAATAATTTTTTTTTTAGCTATTACCTGATTTGAAGTACAACGACTCTATCACAGTATTGACGGTTTTTAATGGAAGATTTATGTTACCTTGTTCAGAGTTTGATTTTCATTCTCAATGTGATGATATTGTGAAAGCAGTCGTAAAGCGCCGAAACACAACAATGATGGCAGTATAAACTGGAGCTAAGATTTTTTATTTCGACTACGATATTAATTTTAGTATTTCTTGAAAAGTTAGTTTGAACTAAAAAAAAATGTTTTTACTATTTTATTTATTTATTTTTTTTAATGTTTGATTCTTTTAATAAGGATTTTCACGTTATTGAATATCATATGTTACCTTTATAAAAAAAGTAAAAGAAATACTTAGATTTAAGATAATTTGGTAAAGCTTTACAGATTAAGTTTGTTTCTCGTTGAAACAATGTTTTTTTACTGTCAAGTGGACACGCGCAAAAAACGAAATAAAAAACAAATTTAATGAATTAGAACCAAAAATTATATTTGAATTTATGTATTTAAAGTTATAATAAAAAAATAGGTCTTTAAAGAAAATGAGAACTGATATATTTAATTTTTTCTGTGATAAATTTGCAAAATATTTCAATGAACAGTAAAAAAAAAAATGTCATGAAATTTTCTTAACTTTTTATACTTTTTAATGATTAATTGAGGCAGTTCATGTAAGAGGGGGACGAGCGCCATTCTGATGTTTCTAGCGCTCGTCCCCTTCTTGTATGAACTCAGTTACAAACATTTATTATTATAGTTTAAAAAAAAAAAAAAAAAAAAAAAAAGTGCGATGGCCGGGAATCGAACCCGGATCAACTGCTTGGAAGGCAACTATGCTGACCATTACACCACCATCGCACCGTCGAGTGAAATGCCATAAATAGGCATCATAAAGATGTAGATGCTACTTTCATTTAAAGACAACCTAAATGAATATGTTGCTTATTTCAAATTAGTTACATATCTATATAAATTTAATTTTATGCATATGCTTGTATGCAAACTTTATTGTTGCATTTATTTGATATGAATGAATTTTCGATCTTTATACTTTTCAGACGCTAAATTTTTTTCCAGGCTTTCTACTTTACCAACCGAGTTCAGATTAAATTTCATTTTATTATTTTTTTAAAAGTAATCTTTGCCAAAATTATAAATAAAAAAATAAAATAAAAAATTACACTATATTATATATACGATTCAAATTATTAAAATTCATTGATTATAAAAGATACATATAATTGTTATTTATGTCGCTCTTTTTTTAAACACAGTTTGATTAATAAAATGACTATATGAGCCAAATATTGAGCCAATCTTATTTACGTTTTCATGTACGCATTTATTAACGTTTTGACCCAAGATCTTTGGTTCTCATCAAAGATTTGTTTTGGCTTATATTAAATTACTTTTAAAAAAGTAGGGTACCATTTTTTTTAAACTTAAACGATAAAAAAATGTTGTTACAATGTGAATGTTGCTAAATCGATTTTTAATTTGTACTTTTGCTAAAATCCTTGCAAAGAGCACTCGGATTTTCAAAAAAGTATCGTGGTAGAGTGGACAAAAGTGTGGAAACAAAATTTTTCAAACTAAACAAAAAATTAAAAAATACTGAAGCGGTCACAAATTATACGATCTTTAAAACAGTTTTCCACCCGGACGGTATTACTACGCAGCAAACTATATTGTGAATGCTTACAACAGTCGAACTGTAAATTACATCCATCCCCATTTTGAAGAATCTTTCGATCTGACTGACGGTAAGACCTTGAGTTGGTGGGGTGCCAAGAGGAAAACGTAAAATATTATTGTTTGAGTAAGTGGGCCTTCGTTTTCACGAGATCAGCGTATACCTGGAAGCTGGTCGAAAGAATTCATAAAAATATTTGCCTTAAGTGTAAGAGAGTGAGAGTTTCGAAGAGTTTTTCAAAAAATTAAAGAATATTTTAACATTTACGGTATGTAGCTTCAAAAAATTTTTAAAATGATTTTATATTCAATTTTACTACGCTTTAAAAAAGAATACTTATTATTTTCTACTTTACAATCACTAATAAGTATTGTAAAAAAATTTGTTAGCAAAAGATTGCAAAAAAAGTTTTACCGAAATATTTTTTAAACAAAAAAAGTAACGAACGAGGTCCGCCGAAAAACTTTTTTTTTTCTTTCTTTTCATTTTCTTGGGACCTTTTTTTTCATGCGTTTTTTTTTTCTTTCCTGACATTTTTCTTTTTTCCAACTCTCTAAAACTTTCTATTTAGCATAGTAAAATTTTTACTTTTATTATTATTACAATTATAGTACTTATTAGAATAATACTGTATAATATATAATACAGTACTATTATTACAATAAAGCATACCAGTAGGACCTCGCGCATTGTCAAAACCTTGGGAAGTGTCCCAAGTAAAACATCGGACATTGTCCAAAAATCAAAGGAGCCACCATGGACAATTCGCGAGGTTCTCGGTCCCGATAGGTGAACAATGTGCGAGGTGCTATAAGTGTATTTTTATTATCAAACTAAAAATACTACAATTATATAAAATATGACATATAATTCACTTAATCACACTTAATTTAAGATTCATTTTGTAATTAAAATTTTGTAGAGTTCAAGCCTAATTATAAATGGAGGTACATTTGATTATATATTTTCGAAACTAAATTGTTTATACATTTCAGTATTTCACCCTAAAACAGTACAACTCACTCCATCTATAAGTGGGAACTTGAGCTAAATTATCTCAAACCTGGACGGAAGGGTGGAGAGAAAATTTGGGGAAAGCCAATAAGAAAAGCCAGGAGACGTTTACGCTAAGCCTGATTGGGGAAGATGAAACAGGGGTTGGGCCCGGCCCCCGGGGGTAGGGATCTTACAAAGAGGGATCGGACGAAGCTGTTTTGATCGTTGATTGGTGGAGAAAACGGTGCAAGAGAGAACGATGCATTCGCTCAGTGAGAAGGAGAGAGAAAGAAAAAACGCTAGAGGTATATCTATATATCTCCTGGAGTAAACAGAGTGAGCGAGAGAGATATACTTTCGAACTAGCGGGCTCAGCACGGGGTTAGAAAGAGACACCGGCCTTTGGCCGATCCCTCCCTGTAAGATCCCTACCCGGGTCCCGGGGGCCGGGGCCCGGGGGTGCAACGCAGCGCCACCTGTATCAGGCCCAACAAAACTAATGAACCCTGCGAGCTAGAGTCAGATCTCTGTTTGCAGGTGTTTCAGACACCAATTCTGCATCCCTATAGGGCCTTGCTGAAGTTGTGATAGTTTCTTAGGACAACGACCGAACTCCTGTTTACTTTTAGCGGCAACGCAGGTCTTCTGTCTTCTTAAAGAAGTCAGTATTTAATAAAAAAAAAAATTTCTGTAGCGACTAACACTCGCCGCAATCATAAATATATTTATTAACAGAAGGTGTAAGTAACAATTGCCCTTAAAAGACACAAATAATTTTCATATAATCAAACCTTTATTTTTTTCAACTATTAAAATTTTTTTTTTGGGTTATTAATTTCATATAAATTTAGACTAGGCGAATTACATTCGTTCAAAATTAAATTTATATTATGAGATTTATAATAATAATTTTTTTTTTTTTTTTTTTTTTTTATCATTCATTAAACATACACCGTGTGTCTGGATTCGCATAAGCGATTTAGAGCATGGTAAGAACTCACGCAACAGAGGACATTAATCTTGGCAACCGCTGGACAAGGTTTTTATCCTGCGTGTATTAATAATAAACATATTCTATTTCTCCCCTTAATTATTTTTTTTTTTTTGGGTTACTCTAAAAATATCAGTTGTTAAAAACCATAATAGGGAGAGCCCTTAATAAACAAAAATTCCCTTGGTATTTAATTATTGTCAAGGGTCGTAACAAAAAAAAGAAATTTTAAATTATAGGCAATAGATGTAAATTAAAAAAAAAGTTTTGATAAGAAAGATAATATTTCTGTATAAAGTTGTTAAATTAAAGATTTAATGAAAAAAAATCTCAATATTACTAAAATTATTATTTTTTCTTCTATTTTTAAAAGGTAAAATAATTTAACAAATTTTGATTCAAAAATTTAAATAATTAAAAATACTTAATTGATGTATGTAAGTACAGTCATTTTTAAATGAAAATTTCTGAAATATTGTCTTTATCTTAGTAGTCACTTTGGAGATCATTTACAACGAATACTATGTAGAGTTGATCACCACTGCCTTGAACAAGTACGCGTGGTGTGGGTACAATGTTTACGTCATTTCACACTCGTGCCGCAGGCTCTAATCTTAACTCTGGTATCAGTCGCTCAGTAAAAAGTTGTCAGGCTTTTGAAGAACCTCGTTATAGATTGAACTGCTATTTTCTTTAAATGTAGCTCGAAGTTAGTTGCTTCAGTTATATTTGTGAAAATTTAGTGACATGAATTTTTATTAAATATACAAATAGTTAACCGTAGTTGATGTTGGCGTTGTTTACCTACAGAAAAAAATATTTATTTTTTGTTCTTTGACAGAAGTGAAATCTTTGAAGCAGTTTGTAGAATCTTATTCAAATATATATAACCATGGCTGCCATAAGTAACTTGACCGTCTCGAAAGATATTCCAGACATCGAAGTAAGTACTGAAAAGTAATTATTTTTGAAAAATAAACTATATAACGAGTGTATTGTATCAATTGACTGAGAAATGAAAAATATTATTTATTTTTCAAGAACTTACTCGGTCTGAATCCTAAGACAAAACCTTTTGCCAACTTGGTACCATCAACTGAAACAAAACAAAATAAAAAGCATTGGAAAAGAAACATACATTCAAAGTGCGACGTAAGTATTTTTGCATAAAAAACGCATTATGAATTTTAAACTCAGTATGGAGTAGTTTTCTGCGCAGTGATTCATTCTTACTTTTTTTTTCAGTATAAAATAGTTATTTATTTAGTGTTCAAAAGATTGTTTCAATTTTAATTACAATAACTATAAAAATTAATGAAAGGGTGGTTCATCTAGCTTTTACTTTTGCGGCTTAAACTTAGCAGTTGTATCATTTGCCTTTGTTTCATCTACATTATACCATTTTTATGGACTTATAATTTTTGTGTAAAAAAAATCGTATCTTAGAAATTTATTCGTTAAATTTCTTTATTTCATTAAACGATTGTATTTTGTTCAAGTTAATGTTTAAATAAATAATAAGTTGCTTGAAAAAAAAAAAAAAAAAAAAAATTATTTTGTTGACAGGCTTGCAAAATCAAAACTGATTTGATTGAATCTCTTACATTGTATATCAGCATGTATTCTGTAATATTTTTCTTTTCTTTATAAGCAACTTGGTTATCATTTATTCATTGCGCAACTTCTAAAGATTACTACACTCAAAAAAATATAAAGGTTTACATAGCAAACTGATAAACAAATTTTTCGACAACCTGTTATAAAACTGCGGAATTTTTTGAAATTTTTACATATTAATACCGTTATTACGATTTTTTCTCTTTTTACTTTGATTGATTCAGAACTTAACAGATTTCATTTTAGTATTAAATTCAATTATTCAAAAGTGTTTTTATTTACAAAGTGGGGGCTAACAAGAATTAAAATCAAGTTATCTTAATCAAACTTTTAATATTGACCAAGTCTAAATCTCGTTCTCTATTAAATCATTCGGTCGCAATATTATTTGATCCCTATTAACATAATTATCAAATAAAAAGGTGTATATCAATAATAAAAAAATAAAAAAAAAATAATAATAAATAAATAAAAAATAAATAATCAGCCGAAATTTTAAAAAATAATAATGATAAATGAGTAAATATAATCTTATGAAAAATTTTGTGATATTTGATTTTATCTTAATTAATTGGTTTTTATGATCGGTCTATTTTTTTAATTGATTAAAACATATATTTTGGTATTACATTTTTTTTTTGGAAAATCAGTCTTTACTGTTGCATTTAATAAATACTTAGATGTAATTTTGATGTAATTTTATCACGAAACAACTAATCGATGGAGTAGAATAAAAACTTTCCGCATGTGATTTTAGCAATATCTTTATCAATGTGCTAGTACTAGATTTCGTCACTTGAACTGGCGTGATCAAATCATCGCTTACCACAGTTTTTTTTTTTTTTTTTTTTTCTTTTTAGTTGCAATCTACCCAAAAAATCCATGATTTGTGCGGCTGCACATTATACAACATTTACTTATTACTAAGCAATTTAAGAAATAATCACGTTGAAACTTTTTTAGAGCTGCACTCCTCTTACGAAAAATTTCGATGACATTAAGCACACAACATTGAGTGAGCGCGGGGCTTTGTACGAAGCTTCTCGTTGTCTTAAGTGTGCTGATGCTCCATGTCAAAAATCATGTCCGACCCAATTAGACATCAAGTCTTTTATAACATCAATATCGAACAAGAACTATTACGGTGCTGCAAAGGCCATATTTTCGGACAACCCTTTGGGCTTGACTTGCGGCATGGTTTGTCCAACCAGTGATCTTTGCGTTGGAGGCTGCAACCTTTTTGCTGCCGAAGAAGGCCCTATCAACATCGGAGGCTTGCAGCAGTTTGCTACTGATGTAAGTAATGAACTTTGAACTATCGTTTTTTTTTCGAAAAATATGAAATTTTCTACTGCAGATTTAGAAAAAATTATTAAAATTGTGAAAATAATATTTTTTAATTTGAAATTTGGAAATTTTTTAATACTTCCCAAAAAAATTTTTAATTGTTATCAAAGTCAAGATAAAAAAAAGACGTGCATAAAAAATAAACTTAAAAAGTTTTAATTTATGTATGAACAACTCGAAAAAAATTACAAGATCAATATATTTACAATGTAATTTCTTATATCTTTGATATAATCTATAAACAAATCTCTACTTTGTAATGTAAGTACATTCTGAGATAATTTTATTTAAATTTTCAAATATGTGACAATGATAGTTTTGAGACAACAAATGGTAATACAATTGTTCAAGTTACACTAATATATTTTTACAAAGACTCAGTTTAGATAAGATCCGTAAGCTAAATGGGCTGATAGATTCAATTTTAGATAAAATGAGATTTGACACACACACAATGAATTTGGCTGATTATGAATTACAGTAGCAGCTAATGAAAAAATAACATTTAAAAAACTTAAAAACAAACTCAAAAGAAACCTATTCAATCTTTTTATTCTTAGCGTAGTCTTTCGATCTCTCACACGCAGTTCTTTTCATTTTTCTAGTCTAAAAAACGAACAAGCAAAAAAATAAAACTACGATCCGCTTTACTCTTGGGTGATACGAACGTGACCGAATGTTGATTCATGCGACTCACTCTTTTAATTTATATATTGATTTATTTGAAAGTATAGATTTTCTTTCTTTTTCTCTAATTCTAAATTGACCAATACCAATGTTTTCATTTTGAAGTTAACATAGTTTCACTACGCAGTAGTTGTGTTCACGTGATGCGTTTCTTATCTTTTTAAATTTATACAGATAATTTTATCGTTTTTCGATAGTCAAAGTAATCTAGAGTAAATTTTTGATTAAAAAAGAAGAAAAAAAGTGTTTTAAGTTAAATAAACTGATTAAAAAAATTGATACCATTTCTAATTTTTTTCAGTAATGTTGTGTTTTGAAAAATCGCAAATTTATCACTTATTTGAATTCTATTTCTCTAAATGACTAATGTCAAATTTTTTAATAATTTTAAATATATTTTAAAATGATGCTTCTTCTTATTCAGATATTCAAGCAAATGAACATACCGCAAACCAGAATTCCTGGTCAAACGGTACCACACTCAAAGACCAAAATTGCAATGATCGGTTGTGGTCCAGCATCTCTTTCTTGCGCCACATTTTTAGCTCGGCTCGGTTACGATGATATTACAATATTTGAGAAGCAAAAATTCGTAGGTGGCTTGAGCGCTGCTGAAATTCCCCAGTATCGATTGCCCTACGATGCCGTATCTTTTGAAGTCGATCTGGTTAAAGATTTGGGGGTCAAGATTGAATTTGAGAGAGAATTATCAGAAAATGATCTTACAATTACGGTTTGTATTTCAGAATAATATATGTGTATTCATATAAATAATTAAGCACTTTTTAAATATGACTTCGTTTTCGGAAAAAAATGGAGAAGTTGTTTAGAAAAATTCAATTTTTGCCAATATTAAAAATATTATTTATTTTTACAGAAATTAAAAGACTCCGGTTACAAAGTGATATTTCTAGGATTTGGTTTACCCGAACCAAAATCTGTTCCAATATTCGAAGGTTTAACGGAGAAAATGGGTTTTTACACGTCGAAATCATTTTTGCCTGCTGTATCAAAAGGCAGTAAACCTGGAATGTGCGCTTGCAAATCCAATGACTTACCAAATCTTTATGGCAATGTAGTTGTTTTAGGAGCTGGTGACACTGCATTTGATTGTGCCACGTCGGCTTTGAGGTGTGGAGCAAAAAAAGTTTTTGTCGTTTTTAGAAGAGGATTTACCAATATTCGCGCTGTTCCCGAAGAAGTATGTTTTTGAATTTTGCTAATCTTTTTTTTGCGAAACTTATGACTAGTCGATAATAAAAATTATTTAAACGTTACGTAGATGGAGCTAGCAAAGGAAGAAAAATGCGAATTTATTCCTTTCGCGTCACCAAAAAAAGTCATTGTTAAGGGTTCAAAAATTACTGCAATTGAATTTTACCGAACTGAAGAAGATGAAAATGGAGAGTGGAAAGAAGATGAAGATCAATTGATCAGGTTGAAAGTCAGTTTCATCATTTCAGCATTTGGGTCTGGTCTCTACGATACCGCAAGTAATTTTTATTGCAATTCATTTAATTTCGAGATTTTGTTAAAAAATTTTTGAACTCAACATTTAAAAAAATTTTCAGTTAAAAAAGCTCTTGAGCCAGTGAAATTAAATAAATGGGGTATACCTGAAGTCGATTCAAAAACAATGTCAACGACCGTTTCCGGTGTCTTCTGTGGTGGTGACCTCGCTGGTGTTGCACAAACTACAGTTGAGTCAGTGAATGATGGAAAGACTGCTTCTTGGTATATGCACAAATATATACAGGTAATTAAAATGCTCAAAGTATTTTGTACGATTGTTTTTAATTAATTTTTGTAAAAGCAATTATTACTAATGGTAGTGGTTAATAAAATTTGTCTAAATTAAATTCCCTTCATAACAATACTCAAAATTACAAATTTAAAATAACTTTTTTTTTCATGCGTAATATAATAAATTTTTTTACTTTTTTGTATGGTACTTACTAGGAATCATATGGTTTAACAGTACCAAAAGAACCACAATTACCAAAATTCCACACTCCGATAGACGACGTAGATCTTAGTGTTGAAATGTGTGGAATTAAATTCGAAAATCCTTTTGGTTTGGCATCAGCACCGCCTGCAACCACATGTTCGATGATTCGTAGATCATTTGAAGCTGGGTGGGGTTTCGCTGTGACAAAAACTTTTGGTTTAGACAAGGTACCTTAATAAATTGCATTAAAATTTCTGAGCAAAACAAATTTCGTAAATTTAATTTTTTAGGATGCAGTCACCAATATTTCACCCCGGATAGTAAAGGGTACTTCAGACGGTCATCACTATGGACCGGAACAAACTTCATTTTTGAATATTGAACTGATCTCAGAAAAAACGGCAGCTTACTGGTGTAAAGGTATAACTGAATTAAAAAAAGATTTTCCAACGAAGGTACGAAATTTTATTAATCAAGTTTAGTTGAACATAATGATTCATTTATTTGTTTTTAAATTAAATTCATAATTAATTTTATAAATTCCAGATCATGATTGCTAGTATAATGTGCACCTACAACAAAGCAGACTGGACTGAACTTGCCAAAATGGCTCAGGCTTCTGGGGCTGATGCTCTAGAATTAAATCTGTCTTGTCCACACGGTATGGGTGAAAAAGGAATGGGCTTAGCTTGTGGACAGGTTTGTTTATCAGTTTAAACATTTTAAATATATATAAAAAATACATATTTTATTTATTATTATGTTATTAAAATAAAAATTTTATGTATTATTTAGGATCCTGAATTAGTCAGAAATATTGCTAGATGGGTTAAAGCTGCAGTTACGATCCCCTTTTTTGTCAAACTCACTCCAAACATAACCGATATTGTATCGATCGCAAGAGCAGCCTACGAAGGTATTAATTATGAACATAATTTAAATATCCCACAGGCCACGAATTTGAATTCATAAAAAATTTCAACTTAGGGCAAGCTGATGGCGTCTCGGCTATAAACACGGTACAAGGTTTGATGAGCGTAAAAGCTGATGGATCGCCATGGCCAGCTGTAGGTTCGGCGAAAGCTACGACTTACGGCGGTGTGTCTGGAAATGCAACCCGCCCGATGGCTCTAAGAGCAATATCCAAAGTTGCCAAAGAACTTCCAGGATTTCCGATCCTTGGAATCGGAGGAGTCGATTCAGCCGATGTCGCGTTACAATTTCTTCAGTGTGGAGCCACAATTTTGCAGGTATTCTAAACTTTAGTTTCTTTGACTTGTTTTTTCGTTATTTAAAACCAAAAAAATCATTAAACTTGATTAAAAAAAAAAAAAAATTATTAGCCCGATTGTCTCTTTTAAAATTGAAAAAATTAAATAAAAATAAATTGGGTAAGAATTCTTTTTATAAAATGATGAACCAAGATTGAATGTCCTTTGAAAAACTTCAAAGATTAAAAATTTTAACATTACGACCGTAAAATATAAAACGAAATTCCAAAGATAAATCATAATAAAAAATATTTATTTGATCTGTGTAAAAGATAAAATGCAATTAATTGCAAATTTGAAAAAAATGAATATTTATAAACCATAATTATTTCAATTTAATAATTTTTGTTGAATAATTTTTGAATAATATAACTTAATAATTTTTATTCGTTGAAAGAGACAAGTGATTAACTTCTCGAGTTTTGTAAACTCCTTGAAAATTTTTTGAGCATCGCTTAGCGTCTTTAAGAAAAATAAAAAAAAAATTCTGTTTAGGTTGGAAGTGCAATACAAAATCAAGATTTTACCTTAATTGAAGATTACGTAGTAGGTTTGAAAGCTTTATTATATCTAAAGAGCGTAAGCCATCTCAAAGACTGGGATGGTCAAAGCCCACCGACATTTAAACATCAAAAAGGTAAACCAGTCTCCCTGCAACATGCCTTAGGAAAGGTAAAAAATAATTTTTTGATGTTTACTATGTATATTTATATGATAATTAAGTTCAATTTAAATTCAAAGATATAATTTTTTAGAACGTTCCATACTTTGGAGAGTACCAAAAAATGCGAGAAAAGGTAGCTGCGGAAATCAGGGAAAAATCTAGTATACTAGAGCAAAACTTGGCACCAACGAGACCGGCACCGAAACCGGTTAAACCAGTGCCTAGTATAAAAGATGTGATCGGAAAATCATTACCGCATATTGGCACATACGTTCAACTTGATAATAAGAAACAAGTTGTCGCTTTAATTGATGACGTAAGATTTTGAATTAATTTTCAGTTGAAAAAAAATTCGACGATTAATGTAAATTTAAACTACTCAAACTATAAAATGTAAAAACCACTGAATTTACAAAACATTTTCAAATTTTTGCTGTTTTAAAATTTTAATTCTTTTATTAATTTCATTTGAAAAAAAATTTTATTTATATTGAAGTGTTGGTTTTATGAAAATTAAGGTACTTGACATTAAAATTATTTTAAAAAAATTTTTTTTATTTTATTTATTCTAGGACATGTGCATTAATTGTGGTAAATGTTATATGGCATGCGCTGATTCAGGTAATTAAAATTATTTTTAAAATACGAGAGTTAAATAATAATGTATTATTCAAAATATAGCAAATACTAAATTGTATTATAAATTATATTTGTACTCATAATTAAAGAAATGAATTCAGGTTATAAAGCCATTAAATTTAAATAATGTTTAATTCAGGTTATCAAGCCATTAAATTTGATTCTGATACACATATTCCAAAAGTAACGGATGATTGCACTGGATGCACGCTTTGTTTGTCAGTATGCCCCATCATCGACTGCATAACGTAAGCCAGTTTCTTCAATTTCTTACTTTTGTAGTATTGATTAATTACTTGTTTTTATGTATTTAGAATGGTGCCGAAAAAAATTCCGCATGTCATAAAAAGAGGAATACCGCCGAAAGGAGTGTCCATAGAACTACCCTCAAATGTTGGATCTGAGCTGTTAAGTTAGATTTTTCTTTGGTTTTTATAATAAGCTCGAAGCGATAATAATTGTGTAAATACAATTGTAACTTTTAGTTTTTTATCTCAAAAGTTTTTTTTTTACTGATTATTGTGTAAAATGATTTTTTGTATTTAAAAATAAATTTCTACTCAAAGTATAATAATTTTTTTTATTTTATAAAATAACGATTAAACTTTTTACTAATTAATATAATTGCAATTTAAATCAAATACATAATTTTTAACTATACTAATTCATTTTAATTATAAACTTTGGTTGAAAATTAATTTGAATTTTTTTTTTTAAAGTCTATTTGATAAAAAACTATTTGAAAACGTATTGTATTTTTCGTCCCTCTAACCTCAAAATCGGAACTTCGCCCCTTGTTT
This sequence comes from Encarsia formosa, assembly GCA_038277355.1. NCBI lineage: Eukaryota > Metazoa > Arthropoda > Insecta > Hymenoptera > Aphelinidae > Encarsia > Encarsia formosa. Next base: position 18,900,754 of record CM076188.1, on the reverse strand, counting down.
TCGGTTAGAAGGACGAAAAATAGTATATTTCCCTTAGGCTCGAGGGTTCGATTTAGCCTCCTCGTTGCCACCCTCGCCTTCGGCTCGGGTCGCAAAACTCTCGGAGGCCAAATCGAACCATCTCGCCTGCGGGAATAATATACTATAATTTTATTTCAAATCGTTTTTGAATTCGTTTTGCATAAAATATCGAGTGCGTAATATTTAAATTCAAAAAATTTAGCTGAGTTAACAAATAAAAAGAAAGTTTGACTTGCTTTGAGTTATCTATATTTTAATACAATTATAGAAAAACTTATTCTTGATTTTATTACCTTCTTTTTATTTAATATTTTTTTCGCTTTTAATGTGGAAAATTTAAAAAATTGTAAAATTTAAAGTTAAAAAAAAATTTGTTTAAAAAGTATTAAGTTAATGCCGATCATATATTTTTCGAATAAATTTTAAATTATTATTTCTGTCTTAATTATGCACAATTTTATATATTATGTTAAAAACAAAACTTACTAACTCGAAACTTACGTTTATTATTCTTGCTTTTCCGAGCACGCTGAAGTTTCATCTCTGTACGCAGTACGCGGTTAATAAATAATAATAATAATCCATACAAATTTTAAAAATTAGATATTTAATTTAAATTTACTTCGCGATATTACATGTTAATCATATTTGAAGTGAAATTATATGATCACACTATTTTGCTGATGTTTGCACGATTTCAATTCTCCTTCATAACACTTTCAGAAAAAAAGAACGGCCTGGATTAAAAATTGTCGATTAAAAAATACTTTAATCCATAAACAACCGTTCTTTGTCGATACTACTATACTAATAAGCTTTTTTTTTTTTTTAACTACACCTGTTCATAAAAGTTACTTACTCAATAAATTACAACCTGATTATGCTATAAATAAACTTATTCGAAGAAATAAAAATAGCTTGTTTTATTACTTTCTTTTTTATTTTTCAAGCAGTCAAAAAAAGAAATACTATCAGGAAAAGAACAAGTATTTTATTTGTTGCAGTGTTTTTATTGAATATTTTTAAGCGTTATTATATCAATTAAATTTACCTTGGCAAAAGTCTATAAGCGTACAGTGTTACTAGTTACAAAAATCTTAAATATAAATCATAATAGAACATTGAAATATCGAATAATTTAAAATATTTCTTAATTTATTGAAATTGCAGAACTGCAAATTATATTTTTTCCCAAAATATGAAAATCGTTATTAATGTTTAAGTTAGAAAAAATAATTACATATCTTTATTAAACTAAAAAAAAAAAGAAAACAAAGTACGATTAAATCATTTTTTTCTGAAATTTGCAGTCTGCTGTGAATTAGAAGTAGTTATTACTACTTTGAAAATTATTTATGGCACATTTTTTTTAATTATATAATTTTCATTGGTATTCAAGGATAAAAGTGTTTATAAACTACCTTTATCAAATTTAATCTTAGCCAAACTTCAACATTATATTTTTATTAAAAGTACATACGATTTACATTTCGTAAATAATGTTCTAAGCCAGAAATAAACATTTTTTTAAATGCATCGCTTGCTTAGTATGCTTAATGTATTCTAACATAAAACTTTAGTTAACAACTTGTAAATAAACATTTAACAACAATCTATTTAACAATTAATGCATCGAAACAAAAGAACATTTCGAATGCGCACATCACATGTAATATAATGACTTAGACACCTTTATTTTTAGCTCAATAAAATTAGTGTACTCTTATAACCAGTTTTGTAGCTAAACGACTACAATTTAGAAAAAGTCCGGGCTGTCAAACCACTGCCACTTTTTTTCCTCATCATAGTTGTATCCGTAATCCAAACACTTGTTATTCATAAGCCTTGTGCTGAAAAATTTTGAAATTGAAAGTGATTAAAAATCAATTAAATTTTGATTTCCAAAAAATTTATTTCAGTATTATAAATGTTTAAACATATGCAGTCATTTAAAAAATATTCAATTATTTGATTGAAAGAAAAATTTTTTTTTTATTGATAGTTATAAAAAAGAATTGTAAGCTTACTTTCCATATCTCATGCAAAAAGCAGGATATTCATATTTGAAACATTGTGGCCTCAAAAGATTGAAATAAGTGTAACCAATATTGGAAGAGATCAGGGAGCGAACTTTTTTCAGACAATAGTAAAAGTTCGCATCACAGACGCAATGAGATCTAAAATTTATTTCTAACATTAATAATTGAAGAGTATTTTATTTTGATGAGACATGCAACAGTGCTACTCATGATCACAAAATTTTTCAAACGCGTGATGATTAAAATATAACATAGTCACTCATTTGCATAGACTTTTATTTATTTATTCAACTGAACCAAAATACGCGATAGAATAGATACTTTTCATCTAGATTTTTTTTACTACGCTACTCCTCAGCGTTGAGTAATAGGTAGGGTTTCCCTACATACTTAAAGACACATTTTTCTCAAAGTACCATATCGTATGATCCTGTTGGATTAAATATAATACTCAATTAATGTTCGAAGTTGTTCTAACGCTTATATTTCGAGTAGCTGCTGCTCACAAAGTAACACACTGATTGAGTAGCATCTTATATTTACAATTTAGAAAAAAAATTCATCAAAGAATAGCATTTTTCTTCAATTATATAATACTCACTTCAAGTTTAAATTGAAGAAATTGAAAAAAAATTAAAAATTTTTTTCAAAAGTTAATTTACCTTGTAAACATTCCATTATTTAATAAACCATGCTCAGCGTGTCCAGCTTCCATACTCATAGTACATTTATCATGAGCTTGGCAGCAACGATCGGTTTTTTCAAAGAATCCTAGCTCTTGAGAATTTTGAGCTGCATTTCCCGCTCCACACCATGCAGTACCTTATTAAAAAATGCGTTTGTTTACTTATCAATTTTTAAGTCTAGTAATAGGTACATCCATGAATAATTTTTTATTTATTCTTAGATATACACCGAGATATATACATAAAAACAAAATTATTGCAATAGTATATAACATATACTATTTTATACTCGATTTTATAGCACTGGTGCGTAGGGTGGGTTTTAAAATTTCGAGGCGTGCGTCAAATCGAAGTACGCGCGCACTAGTGGTATGAAAACAAATACAATACAGTAGGTATAAATGAGGTGTCGGATGCAACAACGACTTTACTATATAGGAATCCCATGAGGTTTAAGTCGTTGTTGCATCTAACGCCGCAAATGCAATATACTTTCGAACAGTACTCTGCGTAAATAGTATATACTACTTTGTATAATGTTTACATTAGGAATATACCGATATATTTAATATATTACATGTGTATATAATAAGCCCATTTGTCTTCTATAATTTATATACGTGTGTTGTCTGTGTTAGGACCTCTTACTTGGCTTTTTGTTATCAGAAAAAGGTCTTGAAATTTTTCGTACGGTATAAAATAATAGATAATTTTTTATCATTATCTCAAACTATAAAAATTGTCAAACATTTTTTTTTTTTTTTTGGAGTAAAAACTTAAAAATTCAAAAATAAAGATTTCATCTTATTTGAAATTCAAAATTTTTTCTGGAAAGCAATAAAAATAACTCTAAACGATATAATCCAAAATAAATTATTCTTATTTTTGAAACAGTATTAAAAAATATGGTCAAGTTTAAAATAAATTATTGTTAAGCATATTTACAACATATAATAAATGTTAATTTCATTATTCGATCCTCAAAAAGTATAGATTAAAAATCACTAAAATTAAAAAAAATAATTTATTTTTTTTTTTACGATTCATAAAAAATGTTTATTTGGCATTCATGTGAAAGGTACAAGATAATTATAATTAAAGGAAGTTTTTTGTGAGTGATGCTAAAAATCAGTTAAATGAGCCGTAAAGATAAATTTGGTGTCAATAAATTAAAAAAATAAATAATAAAAAAATAAATAAATTTCTTAATAATATTGTACTTTTTCAGGTTTATTTTTTATTTTTATTTTTATCACCATGCAGATCTTTTCAAAATAAAATGAATAAAAATGAAACTTGTTTCTTTCTAACTACTTGTAAAAGATTAATGTAGAGGCATCAGTTTGACTATAGGTTCAAGAAATATGCTACTCAACGCTCGGTATTTGATTAGCCATAAGTTTAAAAAATGAGATATCAATGATTTAAAAACCCAAAACTGACATATTTAAATTTCTCAAGTTAGTCATTTTTTTTTTAATGTAATTATTTAAAAATAACTAGATTCTGAAATCATAATCTTTCTTGTTAAGAAAAAATTGTATACTTACTTTAATCTTTTTTACTTACTCGCTGTATATCAAAACCATTTTAATTTATCAAATAAAAATCACAGTGCTTTGAGATATGGGTCGTGCTTAATTCCGCAAAATAGTACATTACACGCTCGGGGAGTAAAAAATGAGGTAGCCCTTAGCAAACTCAAATTGATGTCCGAGCCGAAGGCGAGGTCATCAAGGGTTTGCTAAAGGTTGGCTCATTTTTGCTCTCCCTGAGCGTGTATTAGTATATTACAGTCCCGAGGGAGCCAAAAATGAGTTAGCCTTTAGCGAACCCAAATTGATGTCCGAGCCGAAGGCGAGGTCATCAAAGGTTTGCTAAATGTTAGCTCATTTTTGCACCCCCAAAGGCTGTATACTATTTTTCACGCTAGTAGTCAGAAAGTACAATATTCGTTTCCGGTACGAGCCCGAAAATTGTACTTTCGGGCTACTAGCGTGAAAACTATTTTTCACGCTTTTCATTGGAGGACTGTGGTAAAGTCAAAGCGATTTTTCACGCTAGTAGCGCCGAAAGTACTAGCATGAAAAATCGCTTTGACTTTACCACAATCCTCCAATACCGAATCCGGCAATACCAAACCCCCGTCCTCCTCCGCCTCTCCTCGTTTTCTCTAATACAGTCAGGGTGGCTGAGTTTGTTATTTTTATTTTTCTCACGTGTGTAAGTTCAATTTTTTAATTTCGTACCCAATTAAAAATTTCAAAATATATATTTTTAAACTTTCAAAACCTTGAGTTAGGAGTTTCTTCATATTTGAAGTTCTTGATACACGCTTCTGCTATCACGCTTTGGTAATACTTTTTTATAAAACTGTGGTGATTTTTCCTCGTAGTCGCTAACATTCCACCCGTCCTATTTTTTATTATGATGGTTGATTGAAAAATGGCTTTTAAATATTTCAGGCTTTTTGACCTCAGAAAGCACCTTCAGGACTTGAATAAATTTATTCTCTTGGTGATACATCTCATTTGGACTTACCAGGGCTTTGGCAAAGCCAGGAAAAAGATGTAAACCAGAAGAATAAATAATAATTATTTGAATTATAATTTTTGAATAAAAAAATAGTTTTCATCAATGATAATCCAATTAGGTGTATTATTACAAATTATTATCATCATAATTGGGTTAAATTAAAATTTTTTTAAACAGTTGTGTCAACATTTTTAGCTGCTCGGTCTCAGTCTTGGACCGATACCGAGACCGAGAAAAGTCTTGAGTCTCGAACAGCCCTATCCGCAATGCACGGCGCGCGAGCATCTCTGATTAATTTACGGTTAGTTTTTTACTGATTTAAGTTAAGAGTCATTCCATTGTGACCAATGGGGCATTTTTACACCTTTCAAACTAATTTTAATCAATTAAAAAAAAAAAAAAAACCCTTCAGACAATTATTTGACTCGACAGGCCATTAGTCGGGGTACCCACGCTCCTTATACATATGGGATTTGCATGGTCCACATTTGAGGTACCTTTCAACTAAAGTCTCAAAAAGTACGGTGCGAGAGGCGACCACAATTGAGTGTTTTACCTTAAATCGAATTACATTACAATATAGTTCAAATTAAAGGGAGTGGTCATATTATTAAGTACACTCGGGTAGATATAAAGTAAAAAATTTCTAAATTTATAGTTTTAAATTTGATAGAAAATGCATTGGCCAAAAAATAAAAGTGGATTTTAAAGGTGAAAGCATATGGGATCGAGCCAATTAATTATTATTTCGATCCGTTGCTTCTTTTTTTAATTGTAACGCATAAAATATTTTGATTTTAACCGATAAAAATAAGAATAGAAGAGTTAAAAACCACTTTTTGTCATGGAGCGAACGCAACAGTCATTTTTAATTGTTCAAAACTACTCAAAACTTGATAGCATATATTGTTTTTGACTTCTTCTTAACCTGTAGAGTAACCACAGAACGCACACATTTAAAATTAAGCACACCTAAGTTATTTAAATTTATAAAAAATAAAAAAGTCTGTTTTTTTAGCAAGATGAATTGATCGGTCTAGACTTTTCGGCAATAGAAATTCACGGAAAATAAAACATACTTTTTTAATTTAAACTTACATACTTTTTAATTTGGAAAGAGTTTGATTTTTATTTATTTAATAACAAAAATATAATTTTTTTGCTACTCCTTTTAATCTAAATTGCGTTCAATTGTCTACCAACAAAGGACACTCAAGGGGAAAAACGATAGTTTCACAAAAAAAAGTAGGAAATAAATTTAACGGAATTCACAAATATTTAATCTATTGCATTCTAAAAAAAAAATTCATACATATTTATTTTTCAAAATATCATTAATAAAAACTCATGATGAAATTTTTATTCAAAAATGTTTAAATTAACTTAATTTTAACTTTGACACCAAATGCACTATTCGAGTTATTCACAAGTAAGGTGTCAATGAACTACCTTGAAAAAAATATTAAACTTATTTGCTACCCTCCGGAGGAATAAATTTGAAGACCAAATTCTTTTGAAAACTACCAAGCAAGGTCGCATTTAAAATATAAAAAAGAATTTCCGTTAAAAGATATTTTTTTATAATTTAATGAAGCCTAAGGTTAAAAGACTCATAAAAAAAAAATCTTACCCGGATATATGGCCTTGAACCTGTCACCGATGAGATTGAGCACTTCTCCAAAAGTTCTACTATTGACCACAGGTTTCACAACGTCCCTAATCGGCTTAGTAATACCACTGATAATCGCACCCAAGCCACTTTGTTCCTCATTTCTTCCTTGGCTGTTCAGAGGTCCGATTAAGGTCTGGATGAACTTTTCGACTGGTGTCACAAACGTTGGAGATGTATAGTCCTGGTAATAGATCTCGTATTCGGCGTCTACCTCATTAACATTGTCTTCTTCTTCCGGGATGGTGGTAGTCTCGGTTGACGTCGATGATGTCTGTTTCGTTCTCAAAGGAGACGATGTCGTCGTCGTTGAATTCTTGGGATTAGCAGCGACGATAATGACCAAGGCCATGTAGCAGATTCGCCACGGTGCCAGCATTATTTCTTCTATTTTGCTGTTGTGTTATTCATGAAATAAAAATTCGAGCTGTGGATAATTTTCGGAGGATATGCGAGTTATTTTAGAGATGGTTTATTGGTTATTAATATTGAAAACTTTTTTTTTCGACTAATTTGACACTCTTCTTCGGATCAACAAGATTAAATGCGAACGTAAATTTATTTAGAGGCTTGTTTTTTTTTTGAGAGAGACAATAATCATATTATTAATAATATTGTGACCTCAGGCAAAAATTTTCCGTGTTTTACGAATCACAGATGCAATCATCGATATTTAACAAAAACTAATTTACATGTACTGAAAAAATATTTTTATTTTTCTCAAATCTGATCACGGAAATGACTCGCAATTAGAAGTGATAAAAAACAAATTTAAAAAACTGGTATTTATTAATAACGTACATACATGTAATAAAATCACCAAAACCGTAATGTTGAAAATTTACAGGTGGAAATGAGGGTGAGGCTCTTCTTGAACAGCGCTCAAATTTAAAGTAGCAAATTATTGTACCAAATGCAATTAAAAACTAACTGTTTGTTACACACAAAGACATGCAGTTTAGAGTATGAATTTATAACCAACAACATAAGAAACAAAAAAAAAACACAAGACCTTAATCAAGCGCGAACATTTTTTAAATACTTAAATAATGATTATCTATTCAATTTGAGTAAGCACCATCCTGTACAAGTAAAGGAAACGCGTCGTTTTCACGAGAGTCGAGTACATGTATGGAGTATACTATTCTTTGTTTTTTCAATAATTTTAAAATAATAAAAAAAAATTTCTCAAATCCATGAAAAATTGTTCCTTTTTCCCTTTGACAATAAAAATCGGAAAGCAACTTGGTAATTAGACCAGTCCAAAACAATTTTGTGTTTCACAATTTTAATTTTGCAGAATGTGAGAGTCATGTAGTTACATTTTATTTATTTTGAGTTTATTTATTGAGACGCGTGTTTAACAAGCTGAAAAAAGAAAATTTTATTGTTGCGGTGAAAATTCGATAAAATCAGACAGTCTGTTGACCGAAATTAAAAACGCTTGTTTCTAATAATGTATTTTATTTATCAAAATATAATTATTATTATAAAAAAAATGAATTGTAACTATAAAACAAAAAATACTAAACAAACAATTATTAAAAGAATAATCATGTTTACCTGTGTATTTTATGATGTGTCAGTCGTAGTCCAAAAAAGACAATGAAAAATTTTATTATTTTTTAAAATTATTTAAAATCATAACTCTTTACTGAAAATTACTAAATTTTTTGTTTTAAAATCACAGTTTTAAATTTACAAATCTTTTAATAATTTCTCACTAGTGATCGTTCGTTAAAAAAATTCTGTAAGTCTATCATTGAGTTTTCATTGAAAGAGTTAAAACTTGAATCACCTCACAAAAATTAATCATTATCTTTAAGTAGACAGAGAAAAAGTTTATTAGTATCTTCGATAACTTTTAACTGGATCTTCATCACTGAGCGCCAAGCAACTAATGAAACAGTGATGAGGTACAAAGGGCTTTTTATAAACGAACAAAAAAAAAAAAAAAAAAAAAAAAAAGAATTTGAATGAATAACAAGGTCAAAAATTTTCCTTGGTAAATATTTGAAAGATTTTATTTCCCTTGAGTTTAGACAGTAGACAACATCACGGGTAAAGAGTAAGGAGCCAACTGTGAAATTCATCATACGTGAATTAGGAGGTGTCGACGTACGGTGCGCGCGGCCAGTCGTAAAATACGGAGAGGAAGAAATTAAAATGTCGAAATGCTCTATTCGACGCATCGTGAGTTCTTGACCTTGCGTGATGTAATAAACTAATTTAATAAACGTAAATTTTTTCCAAACGGATCGCGAGCATAAATTACAGTACGATCAACTCGATCGGAACGGTAAACAAACTTAGGACTTTTTGTAAACATGAGCTACTTAATGACACCACAAAGAATTTTTTGATCATATGAAAAAAAGTGATTAATTATTGGAGCGCAATAATCTATTTAAGGATCAAATTTGATTTATGAAATCCTACTTTTAACAAGATTGTTTGTAATGAATGAAATTCTCAAATAATACAACTTTTCACTATATAACTAAAGTATTTAGAAAATTATTAGTATTTTTTTCTATGTAAACTGTATTATATACCCTGAATTTTTATAATTAGTTCGATGTGTATTAATAAAGTAATTTCGTAATAGTCAATAAAATATATTTTTCTATATTAATTAATTATTTTTTAGAAACTACAAGAAAATTTTTAAGTAAATATTTAGGAAACAAAAATAAAATTTTTTCTCTAGTGATAAGCAAATTTTCTGTTAGGTCTTGAACTTTTTGATTTCAATTAAAATACGCGATTATGTTTTCTTCTTACCTTTTTTTTTTTTTTTAATTAGTTTGAAAATAAACAGAAAAATTCATACTGAAAGTAAATTTTTTAACGGAGTTGATTACAAAGCCGCTACAAAAATTAAAACTTTAGAATTATTTCTATTTACAACTATAGGAAAACGAAGTTTTTTTTTATTTGATTGTAAGAAGCAAAACAGTCATTAAGATTTTATTAATAAAAAAAAAAAAAAAAAAAAAAAAAAAAGCACCGAAAGTAATGGGTAAAATCCAGTTTTTACAATACCTTTTAAATCAAATTAAGCAAAAAATGAGTTTTACTACAAAAAAATTCTTTTTTATTTTCTCAACGAACTATTGATGTATTTTTTAAACATTTAAAAACCAGCTTTATAAGATCAAGCAGTGGGATAATGAACGATCTTCTGATTCATAATGAGAATGCTTTGATGTCGAAGCCATCTCTGAAATTTATTCAAAATTTTTGCTCTTGATCTTGGACATAATGTTTTTTGTTCAATTGACGTTTTTATAAAAAAAAAAACACACATTACAATACTGTAGGAAAATAAGATTATACTTGGAAAAACTTAAAACAATTTATTATTTAAGTTTTTTCTTCATGTAATATTCACGAAAATTCAATATATGAAAATTAAAAAATACTTTGACCACGGTGACAATAAATAAACGTTTACCAACTTGAGAGACATAAATAATTGTTTGGAGCACAAAAAATCGTACATACCGATCAAAGAAATAAAATCGCCGTAAAAAAATTTAACATAATTTATTTTACTGCTCTATCATTAGTTACTGAAATTGTTTTATCACTTTGCTATTAGTTAAAAAAAAAAAAAAAAAACCACTGTGTAATCCAAAAAAAAATTTTTAAACAAAAAATGAAAGTTGCATCTCCTACCTTGGATTTAAATACCAGTCGATACTTCGGTGGTCGCGCGGTGACTGCTCATTCGATTTCGGGTGCCGGGACTTTTTTATTTTTTTTCTCCCTCGTCAGCACAAGTTACACGGTGACGCATTCAAGAGCCGGACTTTAATTTAAGGCAGCTGTGCAAATATCAGGGTAAAAGTACTTCATCTTTTGATGCGTTAAGTCTAGATAATTTCGATAGGACTTCCATAGCTTACAAGGTAAACTGGTTACATTTGGCCATTCAAAGACGACCTGATCGTCGTTAAATATATTAAATTTCTTTGTCATTGTTAATCTAAAGCTCATCTCGACTAGATTTTTTTCTTCGAATTTACAGTTGATGATAATATAATAAGAATCAAAATCTTTGGGATCTACGAAAAGCAAATGTTTTTATTTTTTTTTATATTTTACAAGATAAAATTTGCTAGATAAGTCTATTACAATGTATAAAAAAATTAAAGCTTTAAATATATTTTTACAATTAATTTATACATGACGCAGTATTAAATAAAGTAAACATTACAAATACAGCTTCATTGCACGATAAAAACGCATTGCATTTGTTAAGCGCCCTGAATCTTATAAAACTAATATCAAGAAGGCACAAAAAGATCGAACTAAAAATTATTATTACTTTCGATTTTTGTTATCTATAATTATGAAGAAACTAATCGTTAGAAGTATTTTCAAAATATATTGGTATTTTTTACAAAATATATATGTACAATAGTTACTTATTGCCGTCAAAAATTATTTAAAAAAAAAAAAACAAACATAACATCTTTTGATCTAATTTATTCAACTGTTTACTAAATCTTCTTGACTTGTAGTCTCTCGTTGCTGTTTTCTTAAACACTTTGGACAACAAAGATTACGTTTGGATCGACACAATCGATGAAAAACTGTTGAACAAAGTTCGCATGTTATGGCAGTGGTATCCCATGGATAAATAATTTCATCATTACCACATATTTCACAAAGGTGGCCTCTGAATTTTTAAAGAAATATATGATAAAGTTTTATTTTAAAATTAAATTTTTCCATAAAAAAATTAAAAAATAAATAAAATATAAAATTTAGTGTACCTGGCCTTGCAACGTTCGCATGTTTCTGTAATATGAGATTTCATAGTATTATAAGCTGATTCAATTTCATTTAATAAAACTCCGCTTTGTAAATCTGCAAGATCTTTTACAGAATAACTACTGGAACTTTCAAGCATATGAGTTCTAAGACCAGATTTCCAGGGTAATCCTTGATTTCTTGCTTCGTTACAAACAACAAGGTAGATTTTCATTTTCTGGATTTCATCTCTGTATCTCTAAAAATTTCAAAGTTTGATTCTTTAAAAAGCTACTTAATTAATATACTGCCATTTCAAACAAAAATATTTGTATAATACTTTTATCAATGATAAATAAGGAATCAATGTAAAAAGTTTTTGATTCAATTCTTCTAAGCATAGTACTGGTTTATTCTGAAGAAGATTTAGTATTTGATACGCAGCTCGACTAACTTTTTTTGGTTCCATATCCCAATTACGAATCACTCTAGCAGGAATGATAGCCAGTGAATTCCAATGACATCTCTGACAATAATATAAACCACTATAATCACATAATCTGGGTTCTGCCCAACTAGATTCTAAAATTTTTTTATGGATTAATTTCAAATAACATTTCATACATTGAATAAGCAAATGTTTTATATAATTTAAAATGAATATACTAATGCACATCTACAGTCCTACAATTTGAACATTTTTACCTGTATATTTAAAAGGACTGCCAAAACATGATAAGGATAATCCTTTTGAAGAAGCTTGTAATATATAAGTTCTTTTATTTATTATTATTTTTTAACCAGTAGCAATCAAGTAATTTAAATTTTAAATAAAATGTAAAAAAAAAGTTTATTGTAAACTTACTAAAAGTAATCTTAGTGTTACATTCAGCACATCTATAAGCTTGCGCAGATAAACCTCTTTCTGGACATATGTCTTTTGTATAAGTATAGCCTCCTGCTTCACTTGCCACCACATGAACGCAAATTCTACAGATACTTGAAATACATTTGAGATGACTGCAAAACCCACAATCTGATAAAATAAAAATATTAAATTAGTCAAAAACAAATTAGCTGATAATTAATGGATTTAAAAAGGATTTCAAACAACTTAAATACTGTTTGTTATTTTTATTTAAAAACTACTATTTTCTAGAATTTTTAATTATATTTTCACTTTTAAATTACCATTGCACATATACCAAGATTGTAGCATAGTCCAAATTCCTCCACTGCAGTGATCACAGTAAACAGATCCAGAAGTTGGGATGTAATATTTTTGAGGTGAGAAATGATGACCCAAAACAACACAAGTCTCAACTAAATTTTTAGCAGATGTTTCACGAAGTTCTTGAGCTCTCAAGCGTAATTCTATTAATCGTCTTACAAGCCATTTTCTTTCTTCAGAACATTCTGCACTTTCCAATACCATTTGTTTACACTTGTTAATCATTTCTTGAAGATCATTTTGATTCAATGCCTTTGAAAAAGAGTTTTCAAATAAGTTTAAAGTGAACTGTACTTTAAAAGATAGGGTAGAAGATCTAATTCAATTTTAAATATTACCTTACTCAATGATAAAAGGTCTTCAACAGATTTTAAAGTGCCCGGCACTGGTGTTTTACAATCAGAATTGTCATCACCTTCTCCAGAAATGTTGTCTGTAGAGGGAGATGATGTAGATGAAGCAGTTTCTATGTTATTACTTGTAGAAGCTAGATGATTCATGGTATCAGCATCAGCAAAACATCTATAACCTACGCCAATTGAAACAAGAAAAGATATATAAATTACTAATATCAATACTAATTTTAAAATAATGGAAGGTGGTACAAACAAAACTTACATAAAGTACAGAATTTAAGAACAAATGACATTTAAAATAACAGTTAGCATGACTTATTATTATTATTTATAAGAATTATTACCAAGTAGACATCATAACCATAAAAAAAAATTGACAGAACTAACTATTATTTATTGAAAGTTATCAGAAAAATGTGTTTTTTTACAAAGACAAAAATTTTTTATTTAATACCTGTGTTAAAAATTCTTGATCATCTAACGAAGGAAACGTTTTTAAAAGCTTGAAGCTAAGATAAAGAAATCTCTTAACTCTGCACTTATGGGACTTTAGAAAGTTTACACTCAAGTTTAACTGCTGCAGTCGCCTGCAGACCTGCATATGCAGACGATGAAAGAAATTTTTGTAATCAGCTCAGCTGATTCAGCTGCAGCCATAGACAACAGCCTGCACTGCGTTATGTTTATGTCACGTGATTCACAATTTTCATAAGTCACAACTCACAATTATGAGAAAAGAACATGGTTAAAAGTAGAACAAACAAATTTAACCATGTTTAAAATAATTTTCGAGAAATTCTACAATGACAGTCAATGTAAAATTACTAAAGAATAAAATAATTATTTCGAAGAGAGGGTTTATTTAAGAAATATTTTGAAATTCCTGCTTGGGTTCCCGCTAGAATTTAAATTCTTCAAACAAAACACAGCCATTTTTCAACATGGTGGTGTTTTGGTTAGCCTAAAATCAGGTCAAAAATGAGGCCTCACTAAAGAACAACGCCGTATTTTTATTACAAACAATATTCATAAATTTACAAACAAAAATTTTAATCAGTCATAAATTAATAATCGGGCATAACTTAACTTTCGTTGTAACATAGAATTATTACTCGACATACAGTGTAAAAAATGTTCAAAAATACATTCCAAAGTGGTTTTCTGTCAATTCTTTATAGTATAGGAAGCAAGCCCTTGCAAATTTGGGATAAAAAAGTCAGAAACGGACACATAAAAAGAATAACTGATAATGACATACAAAGCTTGGTATTAGAAATTCTTGGTAGTAATGTCAGTACAACCTACATCACATGTCCAGCAGACCCAAGGAAAACTTTAGGAATTAAATTGCCATTTCTTGTTATGATAATAAAAAATTTAAAGAAGTATTTTACTTTTGAAGTTCAAGTAAGTTCTTAATTTAAAATTACATTGATAACAATGTATCCACTATACAGTTTAAAACTTGCAAGTTGGTTCATTGTTAGAGACATAACATATTAATTTCATTAATTTTTTTATGCTGCTACTGTCCTTTTAAGTAAATAAATCATTTCATAAAAATATAAACAAGCACTTTGTATTGGGGTCTTTATTATTACAAAATTTTTTTTATTAGTTTCTCAAAGATTTTTTCTACCCTTAATAAAACTTTTGAATTTTATCAATGCTTATATTTTGATATCCTTTAAATATAAACATTGGGTAATATTTTTAATTTAATTATAAATCTATGTACTAAAAAAAAAATTATTTTTTATGAAGCTTGTTTATTTTAAATAACTACATTCAAAGATCTTTTAATGGTTTTTACTTTTTAGATAATTGATGACAAAAATGTTAGGAGACGTTTTCGAGCAAGTAATTATCAATCAACGACGAGAGTTAAACCATTTATTTGCACAATGCCAATGAGACTAGACGACGGTTGGAATCAAATTCAATTCAACTTGGCAGACTTTACAAGAAGAGCTTATGGTACAAATTATGTAGAAACTTTGAGGGTACAAATTCATGCTAATTGTCGAATTCGAAGAGTTTACTTTTCCGATAGACTATATTCTGAAGATGAACTGCCAGCGGAATTTAAATTATTCTTACCTATTCAAAATAAAGCAAAGTGTTGATTTTATATTGACTGTGTGTATTACACTGCACTGTGAAGATTTTTTCAACTAGCTCACCAATTTAAGTCAAGTATATGTGTTTGAAAGAAGCTAAGGATGATTGATGTCAATAAATTTTTTTTTAATATCATTTTTTGATATTAGTTTTGTGATTGAGCACACGAGTTTAAGTATTTATAATTTAATTTTATTTTAACCAGATGCAATACATCTAAAAATAAATTCAGTTTTAATAATTTTATTGTATATTTAAATTATTTTTATAGATAGCGCTAGATCAAATGTATCAATCAATTTCAATTTTTTGAGTTATATTTTTTATTATTTGCAAGTGCGATGTAGTTTGGTTATTATCAAGAAACACAAGTAAACAAATTCTGATAAGTTAAAGAATCACCTCAAGAAATAAATATTTAATTCACATTGTAATTTGTTGTTTAAAAAATGGTTTTTCTTTTACTACAAGTATCCTTCATATTCTATGATTTTACAAAAGATTATAATTGAAAAGTATTTATGGTTTTCTAAAGGTTTTTGTTTTATTTTAAAGTGGATGTATCGATGAAAGTTTTTAAATGTTAATAATTTTAACCTTGATTTTAAATACTAAAAAATAATTATATGTGATCAAAAACAGAAAGTTTCTAACTGTTAGAAGTTCGTTTCTACATAATTTTTGCTTAAAAATATTTTAAAAATTCCTAAGCTCTATAAAAAAATTGCAAATTTACTATGACTTACACTGTAAAAAGAATTAATCTTGAAAATTCATTACTTTGATTGGTTCAGTTTTTCTGAAAATTTTTTTTAACGAATTATGTATGATAAAATAATGATTTCAGATCTGTATTTACGCACCGACGTGCATACATTGGTGTTAAATAGGAAAGCTGAGAATTTATTTATTCTTAAAGTTTTATTGAAAAATAAAAAAGGGAATTCTTTTAAGGCATCAATGAATATTATTTATATTTTACAATACAATAGAATGTACACAGTTTCAATTTATATGATATCAAGTTTATACAAAAATAGATGATTCTTTTTTTTTTTTTATTAATTAAAAAGTAAAAAATTCAATGCAATATCCGAGAATCAAATCTTGTTAAAATAGTCAGTTATTTTCTTTTGCTTTACGTAGTTGAAAACTTGTCGGTCTAGCACATTATCAATATGATGAATTGACGAAAAAACATCATCTAAATTTTTTCCCGAAATATCGGTTTTTTCAAAATATGTTTTGAGTTTATTTAAAGAAGTTCTTGCCTCATTTAAGGTCACACGTTCAAAAACACAATCGTTGCACTGCTCTTCTTCATATACCACGTCTTCTCCGTCATTTGGTAATAATCCAGTTACAATCAAATTTTCGTCAACATTCACGTATTCCTCAAAAGTCATAGACTCTTTAACATTCAGACATAAATTTACATTTAACCACTGTAGCTGCGTTATAGAAGAACTGATTTCGAGCTGTGGTTTAACACCAACTTCCACAAAAGTAAATTCAGTCTTTTCATTACAATTCATCGGGTAATTTTGTACTTTAATTCCAGCCTGTTTAAAACAATTTATAATAGTATTTTGAGTAACATTTCGCCATGACTTATCTATCATTCGCGCAGCGTGTAACAAATTAACATTTCGGTTTTGATTCGTTTCAAAATCGAATATAATTTTTTTTACGATTTCACCCCGATAGTTAAATTTAAAACTGCTAATTATGCCCAAGTCAAAGGGAGAAGTTGAAAGAAAATGCACTTTGATATTGCTTAATTTGGGAAGAAAACTGTGCGCAACAGAGTTACTGATGAAAAGTATTAGATGACGATTTTGTAATTGCATTTTCTCGTTGAGAGTCAAGATCCATGCTGAAAATAAATGAGAAGTCATCCAAGCTTTCTGATTAAAGTCATAATCAACCGGAAAATTTTTGACTCCTTTAAAACAAAGCCGCTCGCTTAAATTTCCGATAACGTAAGGCTTCAATTTTTCGGTGCCGATAGCGTTTGTAGCTAACAACACGGTTACTCTTTCGTGACTGAATTTGTCTTCATAGCAATCGGCATCTTTCAATTCCTGAGCTTTATCAGGTAAACACTTGTAAAATAAGCCTGAAAAAAATGTTTTCAGAGTTAAGACTTCAAGATTATGCATTAAATAATTAATCTTGAAAAAAACCATCGTACCTGTTTCTTCAACGGCAAAAATATTAGATGAATCATAGCCGACAGTCAAAGTGGCGATTCTACTTTCCCAAGTATCGTAAAGTTCAGTGGAGTGAATAGTACTTTCGCAAGAAGCTTTGCGTTGCAATATAATGTTGTGTCGTTTTTTGAATTTGTCGAGCCAGCCGTTACTCGCTTTGAATTCGTTGTGACCAAGCGATTTTGCGCATTGCTCTGCAACTTCGCGAATACGCGTACCCATTATCAGAGATGATGGATCTTCACTGTGCTGCTTGTACCATTTGAGACAGGCCTGCTCAACGTCGGGATAATCGGGTTCTCTCGCTCTCTTACGCGAAGTGTTGCCGGCTTTGAAAAAAGTCAATATTGTTTCTTTGTTTTTCAAAATAGTTGAGAGAGTGCTGGCCGGGATACCATACTGGGCAGCAATATCCTTCTTTGATTTTTTTCCAGCTTCAACCTCACTGATAAGGCTGGCTTTGGCACTAATGTCTAAACTATTTAATCTTTTGCCCTTACCACTCATGGTGAAACTATCTCAGCTGATACACAACTAAACTATAGAGAACAGTTGATCAACAACTTTTTTTTTCCGTTTCAAGGTACCTATCGGTGTTAAGCCGATACTTCGAGTTACCGAGAATTGATCGCAAAAGTGAGTACGATTTAAGGAGAGTTTCGAGATATCGAGATCAGAGGATAGAGCGCGAAATTTAAAAGTTGCTTCGAAGTACAAAGATTTTTATATTTGAAGATTATCTATAGTCTTGTTAAAAACATTTTTTGTAATAAAAAAAAAATTAAGAATCAAGAAATAAGTCCATATAAAATAAAACTTACAAGTTCAAACATTTATGATATTAGCCTTTAGTTCTTGAATTTATACTATCTGAAGTAGCAAAATAGCTTTAACAATATTTAATTCAAAGATCATGAACATCTTTTTATATATCAAAAACCCTTCATATTTAAATCAGCTATCTCGAACATGTTTATCTGAAACTATATAAAAATTATATGATACAATACCTGTACAATAAACTCTTTGTAAACTTTCGCTATCATTTTTTGAAGGTCATCCTTTTTGATCGATCGTGATCCTACCCTGAAATAATCTTATCAGAGCACCATGATTAATCTTTGAAATTTTTTTGAAAATAGTTTTTATGATTTTTTTGTAGAGCGCCCAATATCCCGAAATGTTACCCTCAGAATGATTAAAAAAATATAATGAGATTGACGCAAGTAACTTAAAATAACAGGTTAAGAAAAAAAGTTCGAGTAATTAATTTATATTTAATTTTGAACTTGATACTTAAAGTGACTTACTATGTGGACAACTTTATGTCGATAACCTGAGGATACCTGAGGTCTGAGAAATATATTCTCGTGGAAGTCGATTTTTTTTCTAAACAAATAAAGATTTTGTACTCAAGACGTACGGCCAAATTCTAATGGATCTACAAAATTCGATCAGGTTCAGATATAATTATCAGTATTGTAATACATTACACGCTTAGAGAGTCAAAAATGAGTTAGCCCTTAGGAAACCCAAATTGATGTCCGAGCCAAAGGCGAGGGTTTGCCAAAAGTAGGCTCATTTTTGTACTCCCGAGGCGTATACATACATATATACTATTTTTCACGCTAGTAGACCGAAAGTACAAAAAACCTAGTAGCCCAAAAGTACTTTCAGCGTATACGCTTTATTCCGCAAAAAATATTTTTAGAAGTTATCAATTATTTGTAAATTTTAATTGAATTTAACTGCAATTAAAAAATTTTTTTTTAATGACTTTATAATGTTTCCACAACAAAAAGTTGAATGAAATCCACTTTTCAAGCCAGCATATCATCAATAATGGCTAATCTGCAATTTAAAATTTTGCACGAAAACGTTTACAACTGAGTAAATAAAATGTGTACTTTACATAAGAGCAGTAGATTTATAAGAGGATGGTGGTTCAGTCGGCGACGCGACAGCATTAATTGCTGATTATCGCGTATTGATTTTTTAAAAAACAGAACGAGAGTCGCGCGCGCGTTCACCCCTTTAACTCGATTTGCCGCCGGCTGTGTGAGTGCAGCAAGGGTAGAAAAAACATCACGGCAGACGTGGCGGCGCCTGACAAAGTGCGCAAGCGTCACCAGCTGGACCGGGATGCTGAGATGCGGGAAATTTTCGAAAAGCTAATTAATTTTTTAATCAGATTAAATAAGCGTTATCGTTTGTATCTTAATCAATCCTTTGGGAAATTTTGCTTCAGAATTGAGCCTTAAAAGATTAAAATAAAATTTGTCGGGGAGTGTTTAAAACAAAATGGGTTACGTAAATCGTTTCAATGCGCATAAGCGAGAGGTAAAAATTGCAGAATCCAGGTGGTAGTAGTTATACAGCACACAGCATCTCTCTCTCTCTCTCGCGAGGGATATAAAGAAGGCATCTGTTAAAATGGCGGACCAATTAAGAGAGGGAGTGAGAGAGACGTATATGTATATAGTTTCACAGATGTACACGTATTTTATATATGTACATTTTTCGCGTCCCTCATAGCCAGCGTCGCCGCTTCCACCCCCAGCAGAGTAGTACGATCTGTCTGTAGCGTTTCAGCACCATTGTCTAGCTAAGCATCCGCACACTTGGAACGGTAAAAAGAAAAAAAAAATATTGATACAGGCTTCTGGTGCTAGCTGCGTTCTGAATTAGAAAAAAAGTAGAGCGAGTGAGTGAAAGTTCCAAGAAGGGGGTGGGAAAAACGGAGGGATGCACGTGGGAGGCTGCGCGCTACTAGCGGCTGCAACGACGACGACGACGGAGGGATTCAGCCGTAACCCAGAATCTCGTCGCGCGCGACAAGAGCTGCTGCAGTAAAAATAAAACCGCAATCCATAATCACCACTATTGCTGCGCCCTTCGCGTTCGGGTTTTTTTTTTTTCCATTGGTCACTCTCCGAATCGAAAGTTCAAAACTTAACTGCACCTGACGCATGCCACCCGGCGAATCTTTGAGCTAGCAACTAACGATACAAGACTGATGAAGAAGAAGAAAGAGTAAAGTAAGCGTGGTGCAACAACACCAGTCCAGAACCATCTTTCATCTCAGTGCGCTCGTTCAAGACTTGACGAGATGAAGTAGAACAACGGCTTGAAATCATCGATCGATTATTCATCATTCCCTCAACTCAAAATTCTATACGGATGGGAACTGCCGCGCGAGATTTGATGGAGCAAGAAGAGGAGGAAGCTGAGGAGAAGGAGGAGGAAGAGGATAACGACAATGATCATCGGACGAGAAACGGCGAAGGAGTTGATTCGCTGCACCTCAGGTGCCGGATATGTGCCAAATCTACCTTAACAAGCGACGGAGATGCTGCAAGCTTTGCTACCAGCATCTTCGGGGAGGACGGTCGCAGGCGAAGCTTGCAAAAGCTCATCCACAAGTACCTCAACATCATGGTATGTATAACTTGTTAAATTCACAATATCAGTATGTAGTCTAGATTTTCAATTCTTTAGCCAAAAATTTGTGTACGAGTTGGTTGGTATCTTTTGGGTTACGTGAATTTTCGAAAAGGCGCGCGACTGCTGTATCATGAATTCAAAAGCACGCGCAGCCGGCGAGTGCAACGGCGGCCTTCGGCATATTCAGCAGCTCTTGACCTTATCCACTGACATATTTTTAACGACGACCAGAATGGAGATATTAATAAAAAAAAAAAAAAAAAAAAGATAAAAGGAGAATGTTAGACATTTTCCCCTGTTGCCTTGGCCTTGGTTCGTTTGAAAGCTTCCTTGAAAATTCCAGTTTTAAAAATGATGAAAAAATCGAAATTACACCAAGTTTTGAAGTGCGCTCCCGCGAGTAACAAGAAGTGTAAAAAAAATTAGCATTTTATTGATTGCCAGAAGCGGCGGAAAGGGTGGGGGAGGAGGTCTCGCCGCCCACCCGCTCGCGAGGGGGGTGGTGATGCCTCGTCCCTCTTCTTTTATATTATTTCATCGACGTGCCGCCACCACCGCCACCGCCACGCCGTCTGTACATGATTTCTGTCTCGTGCGACTCTGTTTCCACTACTGCGCTGGTTTGTTGTGACGTTCGAGCGAACGACTTATCTTATATACCAAGGGTCGCTTATTGATTAATTGTTTCTACATTCTGATTCCCTTTTCTTTTGTCGCGTGCAAACGCTTCGAGTAGTAAAAATCTTTACCTATTTGTAAATAAATCTGTTTAGCGTAGGTATTCTTTATTTTTCCGTAGTGGTCGATTGATGAGGATTGATAAATACATAAATAGAGGTAATAGTAACTAAATAAATATTTATCTAGGCTTTATTCTTTGTTTATTTATGATTTAGGTTTTGGAAATTTTAATTTGTATAACTGATATCAGCAAAATTTCCTTCGGAATCATATGATAATTTTCGGTCTGGCATGCCTTACCAGAAACAAGTAAAAATGACAAAAGCGCGTTTAAAAAAAAATTTAAACAAATTTTTTTAAAAACGCTTTTTTAAAAATTAAAATAATAAAAAAATTAACCGTGGAAATTCAGGATGGTTGAGAATTTCAATTTTACTAATCAAAAAAGCACTGATCACAAAGGGCTGTGTCTTTAACTTATATAAATTTTATGGAATACAATAGAATTTATATGTATACATAATCCATGCTTCTCTGGTTAGAAATATCGAAATTTTCAACCATCCGGAATTTTCGTTATTAATTTTTTTTATTATTTTAATTTTTAGAAAAGCATATGATTAAAATTTTTTATTTTTTTTCTATTTACTACTTTTTAGTAGAAATGTTTCCATTGTTTCCATTCGACTAAAACAGAGTGATGTTTTATGCGTTTGGCCCAGTATGACCTGAAGTTATCGACGACCTAATTTCATGTCGAAAATTTTCTTATAATATAAGAACATTCCAGAGAATTTGACCCGATTGTCTAGAGATAGTCCCCCAGGTGACTTCCGTTGTTAGAGATCTGTTCGAAAGGTGTCTAGGTCGAGAATGCCTACAAAAACTCAGTAAAGAGATACCTAAAATCATTCCAAAAAAAAATTAAAATTTGAGACCGCACTGGCTCAGGGTATAGAGCGCGCGTCTCCCAACTCTGGGGTCAGTCGCGAGTCCGAATCGGAGGAATAAACGTCGACTGATGTCAGACCGGAAAGTATAAGGTTGATTACTTTATCGGGTCGAGCTTGAGTATCCCGATGCACTAGCAGCTATTAGTATAGGGTCGACTGAGTCCCCGAAAACCAAATGCAAGTATCGCTCGAGAAATCCGCTCAATTTGGGTTCTTTAAGGGGGACTTTAGATTAGGGACTAAAAATGTAGGACTAATTAGCCACCTTCAAAATAAAGTCACTCCACTCCACGGAAACAGAGACAACTGTATAAAACACCTTAGAGTAGGAGGCGCGGGGTCCATCACACATGTGGTTGGAAACCCCCCTTGTAATGGACAAGCAAGGTTAGCCCCCTTGCAATCCACAAGCAAGGTTACCAATGATAAAAAAAAAAAAAAAAAAATTTGGACCGATTATTTGAAGATGTTCCCCTGTCATTGGCGACCTGGTTATCCAGGTCGAAAAGATCATAAAAATCAGTTTTGGAATCTATAACAAGATTTGAACATGGAAAAAAAAGCATGAAAAAAAAGTATATCAACTCTCCAATTAAAAAAATTAGTATTTATTTTTAGTAAGTAATTTGAATTATTCAATAAAAAGTTAATAACTTACTGCTCTAGTGCAGTAGCGACAATTATTTTTGAATTGTACTGACTGTGCTAATTTAAGAAAAAATCGATACTTTCTTTTATATTTTTGAAATATAATTAACTGTCTCACCTGAAATTAAATTTTTGCAGGTTTGAGTAATGTCATGGAGAATTTTTCTCTGACGATCTTTTTGAATCAAAGATTTTTAATTATCAGAGAAAATTAATAACACCATAAAATAAATACATAGACACTACTGTAAAACTTATTTCGTTCAAATAGATTTTGTGGTTTTTTTCTGCAGGTATCCTTCGAGGATAGGCTTCCAAAAACGGTTTGTACGACATGCGTTGGCAAGTTAGATGGTATTCACGCCTTTGCTACGATGGCGTTAAGAAGTCAAGAGAGGTTGAGGCAAGAACTACTCCGAACATCCGTCGACTCAGCTGTTACCGTTGATAGTTCTGACAGTTCGGACAGTACATCGAACAGAGTTGGCGATCGAAGTCTTTTACATTCGATACTGACAAAAGTATACAGTTCTATTTTAAATTTTAGTTATTTGATATGAGCTGCGAGGAGGGGAACAACTTGTAAGTTTTTGAAAGACTTACAAAGAGTTATCTGCAGAGGTTGCTCACGCGTAAGTTTTGTAAGTCTTTGAAAAGTCTTTGAAAAACTTACAAGTTGAAAACCCCTTGATGAGCTGCTTCTAAACTTTCCTGCAAATTTATTTATTCGTTTCAGGGATCCACTGAAACATCAAATGATGGAGAAAGTACGCAGGTACGACAGAGAACACCAAGCACAGAAGAAATGGAAGTTAAAGTCGACCCAATGCTTTTTCTTCAGTGCGCTTTCGATCAGACTTCTTCAGCGGAAAATTCTGATGACTCAGACGAATGTTCGGATAGAGAAGTTAGTTCTTATGGTAGTCCAACATCTGAATCAGTATCAACCAACAGGTGAGATATACATATTGATTTTAGTATTAATAATATATAATCAAGTAAGAAGACTTTAAAAAATAATAATGATTCATTTTTAACTGCGTAGAATACGCAAGAGAAAGGAAAATAAAGAAAAATTGGATTATAAAATTGCGAGAAAATTTCGAGGAGTGATAAACGATGGAGAGGAAGATTTTAACGAAGGCAAATACAATGAGACCGAGGATGAGAATGAACTCGAGGATGGCGAAAACACGAACGACAAGCCCCACGTTTGTAAAATATGCACTCGAGCTTTTGACACCCAAATAGCTCTGCAAAATCACTTGTGGTCACATTTACCAACGACTTCGAGTGGTTCAATCATGAGAGACCAGGATTTTGGTTCAGCGATGAACGGTACCGGTGAACTTTTGCAGAACAACAGCTGTGGCGGTGAACATAATTTTCTTTGTCCCATTTGCGGGAAAAAAATTTCGACAAAGGGAAACTTGAAAGTACATTTGGAGACTCATAGGCCTAAAGGAAAATACGGATGCGACTTTTGTGGAAGGATGTGAGTTTTATTTTCATATTAATGAATAGTACCGAGGTTATCTGATTACAGTTTATTTTTAAGAATAGTATTTGACAGTATCAACTGATTTTTCTTTTAGTTTCAAAACTCAATCGAACCTATTCCGTCACAAGGAGTACCACAGCGGAGTGCAGTTTCCATGTTCTGTTTGCGGGCGCGTTTACCCGACAAACTCGACTCTAAGGGCTCACAGCATAACACACTCGGACCTCCGACCTCACGCGTGTCCACTGTGCGACAAGACTTTCAAGGTACTGTACTATTTTTAAAATTTTTAAACACCAAGTCACATAGATTTATTTTTTTAGAGAGCTCAAGATTTAAAATTTCATCATAATCAGCACACTGGTGCTCGGCCCTATCAGTGTCCATACTGCCCAAAGGCTTTCGCAAGCTCCGGAAACTGCTTCTCCCACCGCAAGCGAATGCACCCCAAGGAGGTTAACCGTGATAGACAACGCGCCGCTGACCTCATGAGATGAGTTGATGCGGAGGATGAAAATCATCATTCTGGTAATTTTCTGTTTTACGAAACACACATAGTCCGATAATGATTAGACCAAACGAACGAAAGCTGCATTACAGTGATTAATTTTTACAAATTTGATTCTCTAACGCAGCTTTGAACATGTATTTCTATAATAGTTATTTCTGTATCCGGGGGGGACTAAGTCAGATAAGGACTTCCTAGGGGAAACGAGGACGAAGTGGCTTTAGCCAAGGTTCTAAGGTTCCACATGCCTTTTTTCACGTTTTCTTTTTTCCCGTTATAAAGGTAAACCTTTCAACCTTACCGTTACTCATCTTTCTCAAGCGACCCTGTTCAGCTACAACTCACTTTCCTTGCATTCCCTGTCCCATCACGTCCTTCTGTTTGGAATTTGCTATGTTTTTCTTCCGCTTTTTTCACTGTTGCTTCCTTGATCCTTGCTTTCAGATTTTCCATTATTTCCTTTTCCCCCAATCTGCTCAATCTTTACATGCCACCAGTTTTTCTCTATCTTTTGCATACCCCTTTTATTTAGTCTTCAGTTTTCCTTCAGATTTGTTCTTCACTAACTGCTTTCATCATTTTTACTTCACAACCCCAATTGGCCTGTGATCAGACTGTGCCATGTATCCTACCTGTATCGTCTCCAGCTCATCTTAGCATTGACTATAAACTGGTCGATCACTAAACCCCTTCTTTTTTGACCCCCTGTATATGAATACGTAAGATTATATACATGAAACTCTACATCATCTACTTTTTATATTTAACTTATGTTAAATATTGAGATAATTTTGCAGTTTATAATAAATTTATTGGGTGTAGAAAGGGGAGTAAGCAATTAGTTTCAACTATTTCACTATTAATTATTCACAATTTATTTCCAATATTTACAAGCTTTTCAGTAGTACATAAATAATAAATATACAATCTTTGATGAATAATTTACAAAAAAGTTTATTTATAAAATTACCTTGTTGTTTGGTATTTTTACCCAAGACCTTGATTATATTAATCTCCCTATAGTTGAGTTTTTCCTGGGATAATTGAAAACTATTGAGAGTAAGCCAAGATTGAGATTTAAGTGTAGAAATTATAGTAGAATCCTTAAATCATCTGCAGCTCACCACGTACTTTCGCATAGACTATCACATAGTCGATCACTCCTTGTCTTTGATCCACGATATATGAGAAATTCTCTGCAAGAACCCCTTAAGTCGACTTAGGGTTTTTTTTTTTTTCGGAGAACTTATAAATGAATAGAGAATGCCTCAAAAGTATGCCCACCAAATTTTATAAAAAAATATTGAAAATTTAAATTTTGGTGAATATTTGAAAAGAGCGGCCCATGTCTAAACTAATGGACTTCCAAAACTTTAAACCGTGTTTTCTCAAAATCGTGTTTTTGCACAAAGGGGGTTCTTGCAGCTAACGGCTCATATATAAACACGTAAGATTATGTCTATGAAACGCAAAAAAATCTTCTTTTTCTATTTAACTAAAATCCATTCTGCTGTGTTTAAAAAAAAAAAAAAAAAAAAAAAAAAAAAAAAAAAAAAAAAAAAAACTATAATTCAAAAAATATGGATAGCTAAAATTTTTTGATGATTGCATCTATGGTATTATAATTTATTTTGTCAAAATAATTTCTCAACTTTCTCAGTTTGTAATTTTTTTTAATTTTTTTTTTCAGACGAAGGTGTCCTTAGATCTTCAAATTAAAGACTGTTATTGATCAACAACGAGTAAAAAAAAAAAAAAAAAAAAAAAAAACAATAAAAAAACAAGAACAGAAGAAATAATATTTATAATTCCCTCGCGTTAGCGATAGCCCTGTGATATTATTATTAATCATTTTTATTTTCTAGTCTACCCATCAGCCTAGCACATTATTCTTTGGTGCTAAAGTTAAATGTTCTTAGACAAAATTAGTGAAAAAATGTTTGAATTTGAAAAGAAAAATAAACAAAAAATTAAAAAATTATGTTATTAACATATATAAAAAAATATAAAAAAAATTAGAACGAATAGATTTAGAAATAAATAGTTTATTGCAGAACCATACAGATAACGTGAGCATTTTTAAGACTGTACAATAATAAAAGTATTAAATTATTATCTCATGTGTCAAAGTAGGTTGTAAAATATATTTCACACGATTGTAAGTGAATAGACAAATAATTATTCTAGAAATATTAAGTAATCGAAGTAATCGTTTGACAATTATATTCGAAAAATATTACACAGTATCATTATGTACTGCATCGAGGATTATACAATGAATATACATATTATATAAAAAAATTATTACTTTTCTGAAAAAAAACTAACAATTTAAATTTTTGATTCCTCTTAATACAGTAAATTTTAAATGTATGACGAAGGGTGTTAAATTTTTCTTAGTTATTAATAACAAAATTTTATTTTATATGCGTATTATTAAAAAGTAGATGAATGCTTCCCAACGTCAAAATCAATTTTTAAAAAATACCATGCAAATTTGAAAACATAAGTATTATAAAAATGAATCATAGAACCTACCTTGTATTTTGTAATGACATTTTTTGTAAAAGTAGTTTTAAGAATAAAAATAGTAGCAATCGTACATATTAATGTATACATAAGAACTATAATGGAAAACTATTAAGTATTTTTCTCCAGATATATACCATAAACTTTAGATTGAAGACTGTAAATTTTTCAATATAATCAATATCAGTATTATTCACACAATTTTTTTGTAATTATTATTGTTATTATTAATTTTTTGACCATTACCGAAACTATATTAGCAAAATGTAATAATTAAAATGAAAACCTATCACGTATAAAATGTTTTGATTGATAAAAATGTAACAAACTAATTAAGTACTTGAATTTCGCCTAACAAAACCTATTTTGAATTGATGCGAGTATACATAAATATAGTTAGAGATTCATGCCTCTCACGGCAACAGAGAAACCAGATAAATAAATTGCACTTATAAATAATAAAAATGTTCTCATCTAACAGCTAACCTTACATCCTTCAAAAAACACACTATAAATAAAAATCTTAAATTTTACAGAAGATATAAGAAAAAAATGGGTTTTTTATGTATTTTTTCAATAATGATGCGCTAAAGAACAGTTATGAGAAAAATTAACATGAAAAAAAAACAGTATTTTCAATTATTTTTTTTCATAATCTCTTCTCAAATACACGCATTATTGAACGAGTAAATATTGAAAAAAAAACTTTTTAAGTATCAGATATTTTAAAGTAAAATTTATTATTTTCTTTTAAAATATTTTTTATATGGTAAGTCAGTCGAATGTAAAGCAGTGCATATCATAAACAAATTTGCAGAAGCATATTATTCACGGCAATTATTTGCTGTTTTTTTTTTTTCAACTTCGACCTTCAATAGTATTTTAAGTTAACGTGCTTACGAATACGGCTGAAAAGTATTTGCTGTTACGGGTACAAACTCCAAACGGAGGATAACCTGTAAAAAAGGAGATAAAAAAAAAAAACAGCATAAAATAATAATAAAATTCGTTCTTCATCTTCATAGATAACTTTAATTAATTTCCGGTAAAACAAGAGTATTTATAATTTTTACTGCAATTAAGAAAAATGTTAAAATTAAAAA
The DNA here is from genome assembly GCA_038277355.1 of Encarsia formosa. NCBI lineage: Eukaryota > Metazoa > Arthropoda > Insecta > Hymenoptera > Aphelinidae > Encarsia > Encarsia formosa. Next base: position 18,871,755 of record CM076188.1, on the reverse strand, counting down.
AAATAAAAATAGAAAATGGAAAGTTTACTAACATTTGGAAGATCAAAATTGATAAAAATGCTATTTAGAAATAAAAACATACTTCTTTTTTCATTAACTCAGACGTATATCTCGTAGATACCTTAGAGCTATCTAGTAAATCACTGCAAAATTTTTATTTTAATCTTAATAAAATTAGTAGCTTTCTTGATAAAGGAGTTCAATAATTTTTACTAATTTGGTGTCAATTTAAAAAATTTTAAACAATTTTTTTTTTGAAGTTTGATTTGAAAATAATATAATTTATATATTATTCGCTTGTTTAGTTTATTTTATGATCGTCGTACGTGAAAAATATCTATATTTTTTGTATCAAATAAAACTCAAAAGAAATAAGGCAATATTCCATCATGATGTTTCAAAATCAAAGCCTGTAATTGGAAGTTGTTTTTGTTCGTCTAATAATAGACTGCATAAACTTTACTTTTAGCATATTCTTAGAGAAGCCTGACATCAGATTGCCGCAACGATAAACTTTGAAATTGTTATTTTTCAATAAAAAGTTATTTTTTTAACCTTATTCTATTAGAATAAATACATAAAATTTTAGTTTACTGTAATAAAAATTGTGATTGCTTCGAACTTAAAAAGAATTTCTTAATTTTTTTTATAAATTTAATCATAGCAATAAGTCAGTTTATTCTATGATTCTATAACTGTGCGAGCTTCGAGGCACTCCAGAATCCTGATGATTCTTTTGATTCTTTTTGATTCTTTTTGATTCTTCAGTGATTCTTTTTGAAAATTTAAAGTGTTTAGAGCCTTGGATCCAATTTCAATTAATATTTTGTTAAAAATATTATTTTTCGAAGAGTTTTACTTGAAATGAAATCGATATTTTATTGATTATATTGATTTTTATGTCTGATTCTTTTTGTGATTCTGGAGTGCATAGACCCTCGGCAAGCTTACTAAAAACAGCATTCATATCGCTCAATCGATTCAAGTCATGTTTAAGTAACTCGCGGTTAAATTAATGACGAGTACTGTAGAATCTTAAAACGTGTAAGTTCCAATAAAAAATAAAAATAAAAATCGTGATTGCCATTGTGAGTTTTCACGGAGTAAACAAATTCAAATCTTAACGAGTGGTAAGATATTCGAGGATCAGCCGTTCACATAAATATTAACTTCAATTAAAATCCGACGAGATGTTGTTCGCGCGCCGATTGGGCAGCTCTAAGGAATATTTCCGCGCGGAGCAAATAATGATTAAACGCCAATTAAAGCTTAAAGGCGTGATGACCTCTAGCGACCATTGATTAAGCATTACCCCTTGCGTCACAAAATTTAAAAAAAGTTGATAAAAAAAAAAAATCCACACAATCTTGAATGTGCATTCGCTCTTCATAAACTACAGCTCGTCGCTTAATTCAGACTTAGCCGGCGCGTCGGACGAGTTTATTCTTATTCAAAAACGAAGTCGTTCTCTTGTATGTGACTCAGAGACAGAAAATAGCACTGCTGTATCGCCGCTGCTCGTCTCCTTCCACGCTTTTTTACTTTATTATTTTTTTTTTTTCTCTTTTCTTTTCATTTCGTTCTCCTCGAATTTGCTGCAGCTGTCTTAAAACGCACTCTCGCACTCTCGTGCCAAGCTCCGAGCCCTCGAGTAAAATCGCGTGTGTGTTCTCAAATTATAAACATCAGCTTTTTGTTAATAAATGCCGTAGAAGCGAAGCGTGAGTGCCAGAAAATATTAAGACCAGTTTGGTAACCGGCAGGAGTGGCTGAGTTCATTGAATTTTGGCTCTTGGTTGGAGAGCTCGGGCATCGACTTTGACGCATCCGAGTTCAAAATTAACCACTATGTCATGCGCTCTATTGGCAGGTATTATGCAATATACAATCTTCTTTAACACTGTATCTACCTTTTCTTCCCTCCTATTTTTACTTTTTTTTTTTTTTCATCTACTTCTATGAGTGATCTCGGCGAAGTGCACTTAAAAGTTCGATCGGTTATACAGTTTACACTGCATACCTGTTTGTGCAAAAAATAGCGCCCGTCTTCGTTGACAATGTCACTATAAGTTCAGTGGACCGCGAGTGCCAAACCAAAGTGAATTAAATTATTACTTTCTCGAGTTTATTCAAGTTCTTCTAATTATGTAAACTAAAAAATACAAGTGTTTTATTGTTTAAGTGAGACCAAAAAGGATGAATAAATCGAAAAAACGTAATAAACTTTTTTCTATACTTACTCGATTGATACATTTTTATTAACGCATCATTTGCATAACGTTGAATTTTTTAATAACGATTCTTAATCAAAAAGATATTCGATGTAAAAAAAACTTACACCCTGATAGTTAACATTCCAGACGATTATTTCTAAATTTAGTTCTTGAACGTTTTGATAACCTTCGTGTAGTGTATTTTGAGAGAGACAGAGAAAGAGAGAAAAAAACTGACAATAAAGCATTATACGGTCGAGATGAAGATTTAATTATTAAACATCACGCTTTGTTACAATTGTTTGAGAACATTTAAAAGCAATTATTATTGTTTAAAGATTTATAATTTTAAAAATTACTAATTTCTGTTTCCAATATCTACAAAAAATCGACAACATTCTAAAATCAATTCATCTACGTAAATAAGTTATAATGGACAGTTCCATTGTATTATGCATTGAAAAAATCAATATTATAGCTGGAATGTTTTTTCGTGAATTCATAATACATGAAAATTATTATTTTTTGCTCATGAATTTCACAATAATTTAATTTATCTAATAAAGTAAGGTAAATAACAACAATTGATTAATAACAAACTAAGTACATAATAATAATAATAATAATAATAATTTACATTAAAAAATTGGGATTAACGATTAACAAAAAACTTAAATTATTTTTATAAAGAAGACTAATCATCTGCAAATTCATTGTACCTGAATATTAATAAAAGGCCTTTTAACTTTTGAAAAACCAGATTTAAATGTTTTCTGATATCAAAATCATGATTGTTAATAATTCATTTATAACATTTTATAATCATTTTTAGCTGTATTTTAAGGCCTTATTTCTTCAACATTTTTTTTTTAAATTAAATCTTTTTTCAAAAGATGTTTTTACCTTTGAGGAGTTAGGTGCAATGTTTTGCGGAAACCTTGGCTATTAATCATGAAGTTTTTTACAATAAATAATTTATTTATTATGATTTATTTCGAAAAAAGTATTTTTTTCATGAAATATTAATTTTTGATCAATAAAATAAGCAGTTTCGAAAAAAGGCCTAGCCCTTTAAAATTTATTGTTTATTTAAACAATTACTTTCCATACATTCAAGTTTTTTCGTGGTCAAGTATGATTCTAAATAGAAAGACTTCTTAATTATAACAAAAATTCTATGATATAAACTTAATTTGCCATTTTCTCGAATTAACTTTTTCGGAGTTAGGCCATTGTTGCACCCAAGTCCTCATTTGTTAGATCGATGATTTCAAGATCAATCTTGATTTATAAGATCGATTAACTGCAAGGCAAGCCTTAACTCAACGCAACTGGAAAATGAGCAGTGTGTGAGACTGGCGTATCGATATTAGGATGCATATTTAATCACTCTGGGTTCATCACGAAGCTTAACAAAGTTTCAAAGTCGAAAAAAGTACCAAGGTTCGACCTTCATCCCTTCGACTTTTTATTTTTTGTCTTAGTTTTTTTTTTTCAATTATTATTTTTCGTCTTGCATATCGCGTGTGCGTCAATGCCAAAATCATCCAGTTACTAAGTCTATCAAACTAAAAAACCTCGATGGATTACTGTAGGTCTAAAAAAAAAAAAAAAAATCGCTTAGCGCGATAATGCGGTGTGTACAGTAAAATAAGTATTGCAGATGTAAAGGTTCGCATGTTAAGCCTTACCGCGAAAAAAGTTTAAAAGCTCATCAGGGCTGGTGTAAGATTGGGACGGGGGAGGGGGTAAAATTAAGCTCTAGGTGACCTCGCACGCGCGGGGCGTTTGCACTACAGTCTACAGCCGCCCAATGTTTGATCGAAATTCTTCAATATAAGCGCATATGCAGGCTCAACTTAACTCTGCACTTGAACGTGTTAGCTTTGATGACTTACACGCCCGTACCCAAAGCTGTTATTCTTGAATTTTACTATTAGTTTTAGTTTTATGTTCACGGCTGATGTAATTTTGCTCGTAGAATCGTTATATCTTGAACTATTACACGCTCTCTTGTAAGGTTACAAAAGTGTGTCATTATTTAGTTTTTTTAGGATGTTAAAAAGAAAAAAAATTGATTTTTTTTTTTAATCATAAGACTAGAGTCTTATAGTTATTATTTATGATCGTGGTTTTTATCTTTTTTGTTTTTTTTATCCAGAATAAATCACATAAAAATGATGTTTTTCTATATTGTCGGAGTTTATCAGAAGGATAAGAAAAAAATGAGATAGAAGAGGATTTTTTTTTTTTTTTTCAATTTTATTGAAGTACTTTTGAATTATTTTATTATATAAAAATGAATAACAGAAAAGTTCAACGCATAAAAACAACAGAAAAGTTTTAAAAAAGTTCGAATGAAATGAGAAATCCCACAATAAATTTTTGATCTTATGAAATTATTTCAATCCTATTCTATTGTAGATAAGAATAAGATTTTAAGATAAAAAAATTCTTATTTACTTTGGAGCTGAAGTTAAACAAAATGTACACATTATTATGTCGCAGTATAAGTATTTCCTTCGCACTTTTCCATACTTTGGTTTCGAAAATTTTATTTTATTTTTTAAATATTACCATCACATTTATTTGATAAAAAAATTTTTCAAATCAAAGTATGGAAAAATGCGTGAAAAATGGAGGCTAAAAAAATTTTTTTTTATTATATTGTATGTACGCTTACTTAGTGCATCTTAGCTCAGTTAAGCTGAATTCAATTTACTTTTTTTAGATAAATAAAATACGAGAGGAGCCTGGTAACTTATAATCTGAGTATCCGTGGCCGTTAAATCGGACTAGAGTGATTTTATACTTTAGAGACTACAACTGCACATAGGATCAAATAATCATCATTAAGATGTTAATATTATTATTATTTTTTATTTATTTATTAATTCCCTTTAGTTCGATTTCTGGTTTATAAAACTTACTAGTAAATAACTTTTAAATTATATTATTCTCATTACCAAAACGGTCACAAATTTTGAAAATTAAACTAAGTTCGATTATTCTTTTTACACGTGAATTAGTAGTTCTGCAGTTGCAATAAAAAATTCTGCAGAGATATAATTTTTTTTACGTGATTTTTTACTTTAAAAAAAAATAAATTTTCTAAGTGAAGTTCAACACGATCGAATCGAAGTATATATAGTTCATCGTACCGTTCAATAATTTTTTGCTTGTATTCTCACTCCATCACTCGATAATCACATCAAAAGTTGGAAGGGGTAAACATGTGTGAAACTATTGCAGCATGGAATATTCACGAGGTGAAGAGCAAAGTGTAAATTGCTGTGCAAAATCAAAAGTCAGTCAACCGCCGACTTTCTTGGGCGCAAGATTGTCAGACGCTTATAAATTTTATAACCAACGCGTTTGACTTTTAGCAATCTTTATCAACAAGTTTTTCATTATTATTAAAAAAAAATTTTTTTTTCTTTATTCTATTAAATTAATTAGCAATAACTTTTTAAATCATAGTAATTATTGAACTTTGTGCTTCAACTAGGTGATAAATTTAACATAAATTATTATTAGTTTATAATTTTAAAATATTTTGAACCATTCCACTTATGTTTCGACTTTCTGGCATCGAAAAGAATCTCGGTAATAATAAGAAAAATTTGAGAAAATAAGAACTTGATTAATTATAAATCGACACTAACGATAAATTCAACCTATTATTGTAACTGTTGGAAATTCGGTTTTTGAAGAATGAATTTCACGTTTGAAAAAATTTAATTGAAGAATAAAATAAAAAGAATGAAATTTTTAAATAAATTATTGTCGTCATCCGTTAAATAAATATTTTGAAATGTAATTTTTAATAAAAGTTTTATAAACTGCATAGTAACCAAATTATCATTTCCGGAAAAAGTGCATTTTTGATTCTTTAAAATAAACCTGAAATAAATAATAGTAAAATGAAATGATACAAAATTTCCCTAGAAAAAACTCATGATAAATCTATCGTGTATAGTTGTACATGGGATTTTCCAACATTTACAGCTTACATCAAATCTTGCTAGAAAATTTCCATAGGTTTTATCTAAATTTTCTAAGCACTGTTTTTACGCTTTCGCGTATCGGATTGAGATAAGACGTTATCTTTATTTACACGTCATTTACTTGCATCAATTCTTTTATTTTCGATTTATTCATTTTTCGTAAGCATAAGTGTGATGTAAAGTGTCAGCAGACTTTATTTTTTTTTTTATTTTTTTTATTTTTATTTTTTTACTCAGACCTATTCAAGGTCTACACCGCTGTCAGACTTTATTTTATAATTCACACCTCAACTTTAAAATTACGTTATAAAGTTCAATAAAAAAAATAAACATATACTGGTTCCGAAAATGATACTTGACTGCAAATAAATCTATGAGATTGAAAACAGACTTTTGATTTCTTTAAAAGTTAACTTGAAAAATAATATTTGAAATTTTCTGCTCTTTTATTGTGAAAGTTCAAACAAGATTACGTCTTTGACATCTGCCGTACGATACAGTAATTTTTTAATACGTTTCATAATCATAATTGTTTATTTAGCATTTTATATAATTCCAATATATTATTTAAATTCAAGGAAACCAACAAATTTAAATTTAAATTTTTTACCTAAGGATTAAAAAAAATAAATCAAGCTATTGATGCAGTTGTTAAAAATAATTAAACTTAAATAGACGGTGTTAAAAGACCAACAGCTGATATTGTTCATGTTAATAATGAGATTGAATGGAAATTATGCTAAAATACTTCAATCCGAGCGCAATTGAGGGCTTCTTGAGAAGATTACCTCGAGATTAGCTTCACGGTGTCATAATATTATCTGCAAATAAGTACTTGAACATGTGAACGTATTTACAAAATACCACTCAGAACAAATGGTATGAATTTAAACGATACGAAAGATAAGATTAACTTGCACTCTTCTTCTCCAAACCCTTACAACGCAAAAAAAAAGTAAAAAATATTTTTATACTTAATTTTTTTTGTTTAAATTGATCGATCGATGACGTACACGAATCGATACGTGAGTCAATAATATCAGACGCCTGCAAGCCTAGAAATAATTGCAGGAGACGAGGGAAAAGAAAGAAAGATAGGAAGGAAGGGGAGGTAAGGTAGGTGAATCAAAAGCGGGGGTGAGAAAGGCCGCCAAAAGTCTCGCGCGCGCGCACTTTGTTGATAGAGCCGCTGAAAGTGCGGTCGCGTGCGCGAGCAGCAGTTACACTCGAAGTAGCAACCAAAACAGCTGATGCTCACATGGACGTGTACTACGTCGCGCAGAGAAATGACGACGAGTTTGGCGAAAAACACAACGGTGCGATAACAACCGTGCGAAATAATTTTTTCAGGCTCCGCGGCGGTGGGCGTGGATCAGCACGGTAAGAAGAACAAGCCGGAAAGCAGCTCCTCCTGCGGTGGTAGTGGTGCTAGCAGTGTCAGCAGCGGCGTCCCCGTCGTTGCACTCGGGCAAGGCGAACTGGCGGCCAGTGGAAGTCTCGACACTTCGGCAGTGATTTCGGAGCACAACCGAGGAAAAAAACGCAAGATGGGCGATCAAAACGAAGTCTGGTGCCGATCCCGCCAGAACGGCGTCGTTCAACCTCTCTTAACAGGTGATTTTTTTTTATCTTTATCGCGGCTTTGTCGACTCCGCTTTCTTACGTAAATATTTTCAATGAATAATCATGAGCTTTTCGTGAATGTAACTCTTCACTATTTTCACCAAATAATTATACTCGATTTTTTTTTACATTCATCTCAACGAGGTTCAGCTCCGATAAGCACTTGAAAGTACTTACTTTGTTGTTTTATTCCCTCTGAAGTGATTCAACTTGTTTGATATTCCTTAACTTAAGGTAGTTCTCATGCAACAGTCATTTTTAAAAGTTCAGCGTATTTCCCTCCCTATTCCCCGTAAATAGGCAATTTTTTTGGACAGATGTTGCCTTTAGTCCCTCCCCTTACAGACACAGAGAAAATATCTTTCTATGAGTAGGTACACAATCAAACCGAGAGAGATTGCATGCCCACACTACGTCGCTCTCTCTCCTTCTCCCCGCCGCTGAGCCGAATTTTAACCAACTTAAGCAATTTTTTTTTTTACAAATGAATTTTTTAAATACTTGTCTATAAAATACTAAATTTTTAAGAAAACCGTAAGAACACTTTTGCAGTTATCAACCAAAATATGACCTAGAAGCACTTTTAAAAAGTATCAGTCCGCACGCTCTATTAAAAAAAGCATAAACTTTGCACTTGATTATCTTCATTATGACTTGGGCGAACATTTTAAAATTTTTCAGAGAATTGTTAATATTTTTAGAACACATAGTTGAAATTTCAAAAAATTATTTAGAAAATGAATTCATGTTAGAACAACCTTGATTTCATGGGCGAGAATACCGAGCGATATTAGCGAGCGAGAATAGGAGAGCGATATTACAAAAAATATATATAGGTATATTGTTTCTTGCATACCCTGCAGTAAAGTTTTTAGATTTTATTTAAAAATTTTTCATAACTTTAAAAAGTTTGTAAGAGTCTTTTATAACCTCTACTTAGAAATATTCTCAGGTGGTTTTATTGTTTACAAAACTGATTATTTTTATCCAATGTCAGGTAGTTGACAACATTTTTTTTATTGAAGATGGATCTTGAAATTTACGTATAAAAAAAACTTTTTAGTTTGAAGTGATTGAAAATTTTTGATATATTTATAATTTAATTAATGCAAATCTGTATAGAAATAAATGAAATCAATTTTTCCTACATAGAGAACGACCAAGGTGTATTTATACTCGATTGTTGTTATTTATTAAAGATTTACAACTTTCCTCAATTTTACGAATTATGGTAAAAAAGTAGAACCCCGGTCTACTTTTTTACCATATTAACTGAAACCGTTAAAATCGTCTGCTTCTACATGCCAAATATACCTATATATATTTTTTGTAATATCGCTCTCCTATTCTCGCTCGCTAATATCGCTCGGTATGAGGACCTGTAGAAATGTGCGGCACTGGAGGGCGCCACTGGCAATAGCCTCCTCTCTCCCAGCAGTTTGGCATGGAGCATATGTTTCAGTGTGTGTGTGTCGTCACACGCACGTGCACACAAACAAACGTCTGCTGCGTGCTAAACTGCTGGGAGAGGAGGCTATTGCCAGTGGCGCCCTCCAATGCCGCACATTTCTACAGGTCCTCATTCTCGCCCATGAAATGGCACCTTTATCGCTCGCGGGCCGCGGCGGTCGCGTATTTCTTATTATTTTGAGTTCTGAGCGCGCGAAATTTGAATTTGTGTTTTCTTTGCAGATCTGTACGAGATCACGATGGCCTATGCTTATTGGAAAAACGGAAAGATGAACGACCACGCGGTTTTTGATCTGTTCTTTCGTAAAAATCCCTTTCACGGAGAATACACGGTTTTTGCCGGACTGGACGAGTGCATCAAGTTCTTAAATAAATTTCACTACTCTGATAGCGGTAAGCTTAAGCGTTATCATTTGTGACATTGCATCTTGTATTTAAAAATACTTGAACTCAATTAAAACAATTTATTTAACGTTATAGATATCGAGTACTTAAAGTCTGCAATGCCAGCAAGCGTTGAACCAGAGTTTTTTGAGTTTTTACGTCACGCGACAGCTAAAGATGTAACTCTTTATGCCATTGAAGAAGGATCGGTGGTGTTTCCAAGGTAATACTCTCGTTTTCGTAGGCTTCTTGAACTTTTAATAAATGCAATTGATTTACAGGGTACCATTGTTGAGGGTTGAGGGACCTCTAATAATGGTGCAAATTTTGGAAACAACACTTTTAACTCTGGTCAATTATGCAAGTTTAATGGCAACGAACGCGGCTAGGTATAGAATAGTTTCTGGAAAGTCAATAAAGTTATTCGAGTTTGGTTTGCGAAGAGCACAGGGCCCTGATGGAGGCCTCAGTGCCTCTAAATACAGTTACATTGGTGAGATTTTAAAATTCTTTGAATTTTGACCTTGTATTAATCATTGTTTACGCGAAGATCGAAAAAATTATCTTCGTTGTAAGGATAACGGAAAAATCGATACCAAATGATTTTTACTTTTGAATCGGGTAGCAATGACGAGTAATGTTACATGCACACGCGCTCGCGCTTCCATAAAGTTAGAAGGTCAAATTACTATCTATTCAAAATCTTAGCTATTAGTCCGAATCGTTTATATCCTTGTATCATGAAACCTGATAATTAATTTTGTTAGTTTATTTCAGTAATTTTGATTTCTACTCAGTTGTTTTAGAAAAAATATATTTACTTTTACAGGTGGTTTTGATGGAACAAGTAATGTTTTAGCTGGTAAATTATTTCAAATACCGGTGAATGGAACTCAAGCCCATGCCTACATAACGTCCTTCACCAGTTTTAATGACTTGAAAGTCAGGGTAAGTACATAAAAGTTAATAGATTACTACAGGTGTAATTTGTGAGTTTTAACCTAAATGTATCGAATTTTTTTTTTTTTTAATAGATAAATAGATGGGTTAAAAAATAAGCATTATATAATATTTTTCATCTTAATGAACGTAAAAAAAAAAAAAAAAAAAAAATGCGCAGTAATTGTATAAATTATATTTTTAGACACTGGCTCACAGAGAAACTGGAGACGAAAAAGATCTTTTAGAACTATCTATCGAATATCGCAGTCAAATAGCTTCAGACATGGATGCACTACTATCAGAAGCTTCAGACGGCGAACTTACCGCCCTCGTTAGTTATGCATTAGCGTTTCCAGACGGATTTATGGCTCTGGTTGATACATACGATGTTAAAAGGTATATATTTGTGTGCTGTGAATAACAAATTTACAACTGCTTCTTATTTATAATTTTTAACATATTATAATTATCATTTTTATTGCTTATTGCTTTTAAAGACTTTTACTTATTAATTATTCATTTAACTATTTATTAAATTTTATATCGTGCTTCTTACCTTAAGCTTGACTGTATTTCTAATTGCTTGATTAATTTTAATTATTTTACTTACGCATTGAATCAACAAATATTAACATAAATAATTTACGGCGATTTCTTGAATAAGTGAAACCGCTATAAAAATTATCAGAAGCATTTCAAAACTTGACTGGGTTAACTTTTAAGTAGTACAATAGATAACAAAAGTATTTTATAGTGTAGAACCATCAGCCAAACTTCAAACAAACGTAACTGGGGTGAATCTAACGAATAAGCTTCTAACTAACGGGAACAATAAAACACCTCGTAATGGTGCAAGATCCATCCCGATAATTTCTGACGAACCAACTTGGTCTCACAGCAGTGGCTTATTGAGATACAGTGAATTGGGTGAGCTCTACGTAAGGTACGATCACGAGTATTCTTTTGCTTTATTTGACTAGGGAATTTTTAAAGATTAGACGATGTATTATCTATGTACCCTCTTTCAAAAATTATTTAAAAAATTCTCTAGTTTAAACAAAAGCAAGGATAAATGTATAAATAAATGAAAGATAGCAAATTCAATTTTTTAAACTAATTAGCGAGTTTTTTCTTCAAGAAATTCGATTTCGTAAAAACTGATTCAAAAATTTTATTTCTAGCTCTTAGATAAATATTTAAAATTACATAAATTACTACAAAATTAAATTCGGTATCGACTAGGAAGTATTATATAACTTATAAATGAGGCTATAATTACTTTAATGTAACGAAAATTTAGAGAGAAATAATTTTCTTCAATTTTTTCAATCTTCTTGAAAAAAAAAAAAAAAAAAAAAAAATTAAAGGACTTGTTTTTGTTAAAATGAAAAATTTTATTCTTTATTTTGATAATGATAATTATTTTCATTTTTATATTTTAAATTATAAATGAATGACAAAAATAGTTGTCGAACATGTACCTAAAAAATTCGTTTTATAATCAACACATTCATAACATTTAACAGAAAAATTTATCGAAGTCTTTATTAAATACTTATTTTTCATAATAAAAAAATAAATCTATAAACACAATTTAGATTTGATCATTTTATAATCAAAATCGTCGCAGTGATTAAAATAAATGAAAAGATATAAGAGGTTTTTTGTGTTTGATAAAAATTAAATTTTTAAAATTAAGCTTTTAAATTTTATTGAATTTTTTTTGTTAGAATCACTTAATTTTAAATTATTTATATTTTTGAAACTTTCTATTGAGTATTTAAGATTTTAAACATCCTTTTTTTTGTGTACTTCTATTCTCAATGAAATCGATAACTATTTTAAAAAGTCCATTTTTTTAGTAGAATACATCTGATTTTGAAAAATACCTTATGTAGAGATCTCTCCAATTCTATCATAAAATCATAAATAAAAAAAGAGCAAATCAATTTAAAAATAAAAAATTATTTTGTTATTAATGAAAAAATTGTTTTTCTAAGTACAAAAATTAGCGTTAGAAACTCTATAATTTGAAATTGTACTTAAAGTCATTTTCCTCTTTACTGATTTAAAATTTGTTTTTAATGAGTAATTTAAATAATGTAATAGTCAAAAAATATTTCTTTAACAAGTAAAGATGTTTTTTTGAAGACGCTGTTGTGTTAAGAAATAGTATTTTCATAAGAAGGGTGTAAAAAAACGTTTCACGCACCGAGTTGTGATCTATGCGTCCGAGGGTCGGCGAAACCGGCCCAAGGGTCGTGGATGATCACACGAGGTCCTAATTTTTCGCACCCGTGTTACAAACATTTTTTTTTAATAATAGCTGCGAACAGTAATTTTTTACGTGGCAATTTTGTAGTGCAGAATGATTCCTTGACGAACACTGAGCAAAAAGTAAAAGTGTTAAAAACAGTAGTTTTAAAGATTGGACTGCTCGGAAGTCTTGGGCAAGACCCTCTAGTATTTCAATGAGGTTAAAAACTACAATTTTTTATATTTTTAACTTTTTTCTAAGTGTTTGTAATGCGACCATTTTACGCACTATAATCGATGCAAAAAAAAAACTTTACGCATAATGTGATAAATTTAAATTTTATATTTAAGAGCGGAAATCGTATTATCAAAGGACACATTATATTATTCACCTAGTCAATAAAAAATTATAATTTTTATGACTTTAGCGTAAAGTTTATTTAGAAGCATCGATTTTAGAGCATAAATTGGTAGATTTGCGCCCGGGCGTCCAACATTTTTTTTTTGCTTTTGTTGCGTAATACGCTATTATAAACTTCCTATAAATAAAATCATGTTACAAAAAAAAAAAAAAAAAAAAAAAAAAAAAACATTTCAGTGTATCGTTTATAATTTTCTGAGATATTTGAAGAGTAGATTTTAATAAATTTTCAAAATCTCCTTTACGAAAAATCTTTTGCGATTCCAAGAAGAAGCAACTACTGATAATTGAACATATTTTGTTTCAGGAGTGGACTATTAAATTTTTGTGCAGTGGCTCTTGCTTTGAATGATCTCGGACATCGAGCAGTCGGTATAAGGATTGACAGTGGAGATTTGGCTTATTTAAGTCAAGTAGCAAGAGAGATTTTTCAAAAAATTGCTAAAAAGTTTGATTTACCGTGGTTTTCAAAACTTATTATAGTAGCATCTAATGATATAAATGAAGAGACTATCGTTAGCTTAAATGAGCAGGTAATAAATGAAAAGTTACTCAACCTTTTTTGACAAAATCTTATGAGAAAAAAATTTTTAATTGATTAATTATTAATAGAATCATAGAATCGATTGTTTTGGTATTGGTACACATTTGGTAACATGTCAAAAGCAACCGGCATTAGGTTGCGTGTACAAACTAGTTGAAATAAATGGTTTGCCTCGAATAAAACTTAGTCAAGAAGTTGGAAAAGTCACAATGCCCGGAAGAAAATGTGCATATAGACTTTATAGTAAAGATGGTCATGCATTAGTTGATTTAATTCAGAGAATAGAAGAAGATCCTCCTCAAGTGGATCAAAAAGTACTTTGCAGACATCCATTTGAAGAGTCGAAGAGAGCTTACGTTATTCCTTCAAGAGTTGAATGTCTTCATAAGGTATAGTAAATTTTAACTTCTAACATATATTAGATTAGTATTAATAAAAATAAAAAATATAAAAATTTTTTTTTTCTTTCTTTTTAATTAATTTTACGATTAAAAATCTAGTTCATTCTAAAAATTTACAAAATTTTTCGTCTTAAAATTAGAATTAATCGATTTTGCAACAAATAAGCAACCTTAGATGGGTTTGAAATGGAACTTTTTTTTTTTTTTCAATTTTTATGTAAACATATCATATAATTCTTTTTATCTTTTAATTTAGAATTTAAATATTTGCAAAAAATTCAATCATAAACATTAATAGGCAGGAATAAATGAAAACTTGAAAAAAAATATGGGTTAACTAGTGCCTCAGTTCTCTTCGAAAATTGTATTGAAAATAAGATAGTGGGACTTTTTTCCAATAGGAGTAATAATGAAAATTTCAAAAATTTTAGATTTACTGGAAAGATGGTAAAATTTTACAGCAAATGCCTACTTTAGAAGAAATACGAAATCGTGTTCGAGAATCATTAGGAACTTTACGTAATGATATTAAACGAAATCTTAATCCTACGCCATATAAAGTAAGTTTAATTGCAATTTTTTTCATTTGTATTAAATTTAAGATTCTTAAATTAATGAACAACAATTTTTTTAGGTATCTGTGAGTGATGATTTGTATAATTATATACATGACCTTTGGCTACAAAATGCTCCAATTGGAGAATTATCTTGAAGAAAAATTGTTCCACTCAATACAAAAAAAGTGATTTCACTGTTGCAACATAAGTACAAAGTACATTTAAAATTAGTTCTCAGTGTTGGAAGTATGGAAAGAGTTTAAAAAATATGAAAACCAAATGAGGTTCATGATTACAAAAATATATATTGTATATAGTTATTAAAAATCAAATTAATACCTCCTTATTGAGAAAAAATAACGAAATTTTTTCACTTGGGGGCCTTAAAGTAAGTGGTACATAATGCATAAAAACTTATGATCTGATTTGTATCATATAAAACAACGAAAAATTATTTTAAAATATTAAGCATTCTGAGAAGTAGAAAAAAGTTTCACTTTAAACCTGTAATATCAAGATAATAGTGTTCAATGTTTATAAACCGATAGAATACTATTTATCAATTTAAAGTTAAGGTCTTTAAAATAGCAAGTGCTAATCAAAATTTTTAAAGACAACTGGCATAGTAGTTAAAATTTAATGTATGTTGCATTGATGTTGTTAATATTTTAGTATTAGTTGATGTGTGTTCTACTATAACATCTTACATCACCTATTAAATAGAAAAATAAAAGATAATTAGAGTTATAAAAAAATCTAATTTACTTTTTATTTTTCAATTAAATTATTAGTTTTGTTTGAAGAATTAAACTAGTATTTAGTTGTGTTGAACTGACACATTCCCTAAATAGATATTTTTAATGAATCTTATAAGTTAAATTATTACAGTGTGCAATAAATATTATGGTAATGTAAATATATATATTTATTTTTCAATTAAATTATTAGTTTTGTTTGAAGAATTAAACTAGTATATAGTTGTGTTGACTGACACATTCCCTAAATAGATATTTTTAATTAATCTTATAAGTTAAATTATTACAGTGTGCAATAAATGTTATGGTAATGTAAATATATATAATTTACATTAAAATAATTTAAAATGATATTAAAAATTTTCTCTTTTGTAAAAGTCACTATATTGCTGATATTTACAAAAATTATAGTTAGGTAAATATTTTGATGTACAAGATGGATGTTATGCCTACAAAATTTTTTTTTTCACAGTAAATCACAAAGACCACTAACTAAGAAAAAAGCAATAAAGCTGCTAGCAACAGAAACGAAAAATATTAAAAATTGTAAAAATTCTAAAAGAAAAATAAAGTAACACTTGTTTATATATAAATGTAAAACTGAAACTAAATTGTTAGTTTAAAAAATTATTTATTTTTTTAGCATAAGACTTATTTTAAAGGGCGTAAAAGTTTTAGGGAACAAAATAATTGTACTTTTTTAATTTTAATTTTAATTTTTTATAGAATTTTTTTTTACTCTTTGATGTCTATGAATTCTTACAGGTTCAAACTATTATCTTTTATATCTTTTTAATCATGTTACGTTTGTAAAATTTTTTTAATTTGTTGAAAGTTACACACTAATAGTCGTGGTATTATTGTTGTAAATACATTAGTTGTATCCAGTAATAATAAAAACATTTTTTAAATATAGCTTTTCTTTTTTTTGTCAATTATCAAAAGAAGAAAAAATTTGTTAAAAAAATTAATAAATTTAAAGGAATTTTTGATTTATTTATTATATACAAATGTAAAAAAGTTTTGAGGAAATTTACAATAATAATTATTTGTAATGCTTATAGACACTGTAAATATTTACTTAAATTGCATATACACCAGATTGCAAAATTTCATATTCAATAGTTTTACAAGGTAAATAGGGTGACCCTGCCACATATAAATAACGTCGGTTCAATTTTTTATACATATATAATGAGTTAGTTACCATGTTTGCCCATGTTATCCCAAGAGAAGGTTGCTCTTTTGTAAATTTTTGTTCTAAAAAATTACTTTTTATTGAAGCCGATATCTACAATACAGAATAATTGAGTCACAAAAAATTTTATTTCATAGCTGTATTTAAAAAACAAAAACTTACTTGATTTATGCAAATTATTGTCATTTTATGAGTGTTTGCTAAATGTTGAAGTTGATATCCAATTTTTCTCAAACTTTTTGCTCTATTTTTTAAATTGGATGAATCATACTCTACTCTGTAAGTGGCAGCAATTGAATCTATTATCAGAAGTTTGATTTTATTTCGAGATAAAAGAAAAGGTAATCTTTCTTGGTCAAAAATGCAGCTTTCTAAGTCTTCCTAAAAAAAAATCAAAACCAATATTTTAACTTTTTGATTTTTTTACTCAAAACTTTTAATTATTGAAAAGTCATTAATATTTTTATGAACCATGCATTTCATGATTTGAATTGAAAATCTTTTATAAATAGTTTTTCTTACAGAGCTAGAAACATGTTCAATGAATATTTTTTCGCTGGAAAGAGTAAATTTTTTTGACAGTTCAGATTTATTCAACAATTCATTTAGCCTGGTGGATGGAAATGCTGATTCGGTACAAATATATGCGGCTCCTACAGTAAAAAATTATTTATCAAATAAAAAATTTGAAGTTCTCTATGATATATACTACCTCCAATATCATCTGCACTCTTTCCCGGTACTTGTGCAGTTAAACAAAGTTGAAGAGCCAGTTGAGTTTTTCCTATGCCAGCTTCTCCAAAAATTTGTGTTATTCCTTTTCTTGGAAAACCTCCTTTAAGAAAATCATCAAGTTTCATGCATCCAGTGGATAAAAATTGGTTTTGAAATTGCATTCCTAGTTAAAATAAAATAGTTCATAATAAAATAGTCACAATTTTTTAAACCAGAAGATTTCAAGTTTTAAAGTATAAGATAAATTTAGGTAATTACCTATTTTTTTAAAATAATGCCAAACAGAAATAAATAAAAAATTATGTATTCAGTCATAGAAAGCCCATTGAAAAAACTTGATTAGAAAAAACTATACTTTTATTTTTATTATGATTAATAAATGTAAGATCAACTTATAAAACTTTGACGTATGAAAAAAAAACTATAATACTATTTTAACAAAATTAATAAATTTTTTTGTTTGGCACATGATAAAATATTTATATAATTAAATATATATATATGTATATATATTTAATTTCTTTGACATTTAAAATTTTTTAACAAAAATTTTTCATTTATAAATAACAACTATCGAAAACTTGAAAAAAAAATTTCTGAATGAAGAATTTTAATAATTTTAAGAAAATAATCATCACCAATTGATACCACTGTGAAATTGCCAAAATGTATTAATATTTAAAAACGATAAATTATTTTCTTTTCTTTTCCGATGATTTCTCTACCGGTGCATCAGCAGACATGTTTTTTATTCTCTACCTTGCAAGTTCGCAAGTCTTCTTTATTCCACCATGTCTTTCCCTGTCTCTTTCCCCTTGCGTGTGCGGCGGCCATAATATAGGCAAATCGTTAGGTAGCAAAGCAAAGAGGGGAGGCCGTACGCCAAACTCTGTCGATGCGTGTGACTTTCACTCGCTCGATTTATTATTTTAAACATTAGCGATTAGTACTTTGTATCATTCTTATCATTTGGTGACATCTATTTAGGATATACTTTTAAAAAGGTATTTATTTAATGGCATTTTTTTATCAATTTTTTCAATCAACATAAAATGGTTAAGTTCGTAACCTATTCCGGCTTTTCTCGAGTACATTTGAGTGTAAAATGGAGTAATTTTATTTTTATTTTTTTTACGCATGCTTTTACACATTGTACACAGTGTAAAACTTTAAATAAACTCTAATTCATGTTGAAGTATCGAAAAAAACTTTATATGTATCAATTGGATTGTTGACCATTTTGTTTTATTACTTGTACAATATATAATTTATTTTCAAGCTAAGGATTTAGCAAAACATGATGTTTAACTAAATTTATATTGATTGAGACAGTAATAAAATATCAAAATTGTGACTATTGTTTCAAATAATAAATAAACAAATAGTTCCCCAAGAAATTTTTAGATATTATTCATTAGATCTCTACTTTGTTCGAGTCTCTAACCCTATATATAGTTAACAAAAAATCTTTTTTTTTTTTTTGTGTAGAAAAATCTTTATTAAACAAAAAAAAATTAATTAATTAAACTTCATTGCAATATTTATAAAAATTGAATTATTTTACAAATTTGATGTTAATATATTCAAAGATTTAAGTATTTAGTTTTTTTTATCAAGTAAATTCTTTGTATCTGATTAATTTGTTTTTTAATTTAAACTTTTAGAATAAATAAACTGAAAAAGCAATGGCTGCACGACTTTTGAAAGATCCAGCCACTGCTGGAAGCAGAATATTTATTGGCCATTTACAGACGGAAGAGATGAATCGTAATGAGTTAGAAGAACACTTTTCAAAGTATGGAACTATTGTCGGTTCATTATTAAACCGAGGTTTTGGTTTTGTACAGTTTGAGGATGAACAAGCAGCACAAAATGCTATAAAAGGTGAAAATGGAGCTATGTTCAAAGGAAGACGAATAGGTACAATTTTCAGACTTATAAATTTAATCTTCTTTCAATACATACATAGTTGAAAACGGAATTAATAATTGAGCACAATACTTCAAAAAACAAATCATTGCTACTTTCAGATGTAAAGCCAGCCAAAAAAGATGGGCCAGGAAATCAAATGGGTGGTGGTGGTGGAGGAAGTGGCGGCGGAGGAGGAGGAGGATTTGGAGGGAATGATAACTTCAATAGTAACTTTGGAGGCAGAAATCAAAATTTTAATAATTCAAACACATTTGGTAACAATGATAATCAATTTAACAAAGGAGGCTCTGGTGGATTTGGCAATCAAAGTGGTTCTGGAGGATCAGGTGGTCCTGGTGGGTTTGGGTCTGGAAATCAAGGGACAACGGGTGGATTTGGTCAAGGTAACCAAGGAGCTTCTGGTGGATTTGGAAATTCTAGTGGTCAAGGGGCTGGTGGGTTTGGGGGTCCAGGAGGTCTTGCTGGGTTTGGTGGCCCTGGAGGCCGTGAAGGAGGTTTCAGTGGTGGTTTTCCAGCACCAGGTGGACAAGGAGATAACTTTGATAACCAAGAAGATAATTTTGATGATAAAAGTTTTGACAACAAAAGTAATGATTCTTTTAACCTAAATAAAGGAAATGGTCCTCCATTTGGTAACAACCGTCAAGGACCTGGAAATCAAAATAGAAATCAGAATAATTCAGGAGGTCCAAATCAAGGAGGCCCAAATCAAGGTGGGCCCAATCAAGGTGGACCAAGGCAAAGAGGGAACAGAGCAGGAAAGCAAAAAAAAGCCAGAGATATGATGAGGGGTGGAATGGATGATTCTTTTGGTGACGGGGGTATGGGAGGTATGGAAGGTGGAATGGGAGACTCAATGGGAAGAGACAATTTCCGTCCGGGTGCTATGGGTGGTAATTTAGGAGGAATGGGAGGTGGTCTTGGTTCAAATAGTAATATGGGAAGAGGTTTGGGAAATAACTTTAGGGACAGAAGTCCATTGGACAGATCGAATCGCATGGACGACAAACCTATGTCCAACTGGGAGTTCAATAAACCCGGTTCTGCAGGCTTAGGGTCTGGTGGCCAAGGAAGAGGAGGATTTGGTGGAGGTTTTGGTGATCACAAAAGTCGATTTGATGATTTCAAAGGATCTGGTCCAATGCGAGATTCTGGTCCTTGTTTTGGGTAAGAATGTGAAACAAACTTTATTCTTAAAAAATTTTAAAGTTTAATTTTTCAATTTAATAATTCAATGTTAAATTTCAGACCAGCATCTTCACAAAATGACTATCCTTCTATTGCCGCTGAGAAAAACGATTGTGAAATAATTGTCGTCAACAAAATTTTAACGTAACAAAAAAAAATTAATCCTTTTTCTGTTTTCAAGTATTAAAATTTTAATTTTTTTAAACATTTATTTTTCAGAGATTATGCTGAGTTGATTGAATCTAGATTAAAAAAATTGGGATTAACCGTAGATCTTTTATTTCCCAATGAAGATGTTCCCTTGAATCGTGTCTTGGGAAATATTGCAAGCCGTGGATGTCTGTACGCTATCGTTGTGGCACCTATCAATAAGGAACACCATTCTTTAACCCTAAATATCTTACATGGCTTACCACAAGGTATTTTTTCATTGCAATTATATATTTGTTTATTCTTAAGTTTTAATTTTTTTTTATCAATCACCGTGAATTTTTTTAAGTATAAATAGCAAATTTTTTATATTTTATTTTATTTTTTTCTTTGGATGTCTAAAAATCTTTTTTAAAAACAGATTTTTATTGATGAAATCTAAACAATTTATCTTCAATGTTTCTTTTTAAAATGATAAATAAAGTATTCAATTGTTAAAAATTAAAATTTTTTTATATTTACATCTAATCATCATTGGTAAAAAGTGAAATTTTTAATTCAATGTTATTTTTTCTTAATCTGAAAAAACTCCCCGATATTTTCTAGTAACATACAAAGTTAAAAATAGTTAAAAAAGTTTAATATTGGGAAAACCGGCGTATCAGTTTTTTTGAATTTTCAGTCGAAATTCAAAACAAAATTCGGGATTTCTGTGAATTGTTTATAAAACATAAGTACTTAATAATTGTTGCAAATTACAGAAATTAACAGTTTTAATGAGTACGATTAATGTACCATGAACACAAGTTGAACGTATTCAATCGCTTGTACATGGATGATTATTTGTTCTAATCAATAAATACATGAAATTGAATGTCCGGCGTATACTCCGCCCCCTCCATCCATAATTTTTATGTTTAGGGCGTCCAAAGAGTGACTGCGTTATTTAATACGATAAATACGATAAATTTTGTAAAAAAAAATTCAGTTTCAAAGAAAAATTCGTTACAAAAATTAAAGACTATTTGAGCAATCGGTGTCAAAAGAGTTTAAGAAATGAAATTGTTAATTTTTTTAAGTTTTAGTCAGTTAATTTATTTTTATCGACTATAACGTAAATATTTGTGTTTATAACATTTAATTGTAGAACACAGAAACATGCCGGTGGATGATGCCATAACATTAATCATGAGAGACTTCAACAATTACAAAACTGGTGGTCGATCCGTACCTGCTAATGCACCTCAAGCTATCGATCGTCATCCGGACGCTATTCAAGTTTTATTGAATATGTTAGCCGACAATTTGCAGTTGACAGTACTGCAATACGATAGAGTCATTAAATATTTGGAAATGAGACGAGAAGAGCAGATGCAATTCGAATTAGGTGAAGATGCTAAAAACTTGGGTTCTTCTTTAGTCAGTGATCCGAAACAAGCAGAGCTTCAATCGAGAATTTTAAATATTTTGAATAGCAATAAGAGCAATTCAACAACACAATCTACAACTTCCATAACACCGGCGGCAGCACCAAGTCCAGTGCCGCCACCATCAGGTAAATTAATAGTCCTTAAATCGCGGTGTTTCAGAGATTTTTTTTTATGATAATGCTCTTATGAAGCTTATTCGTTTTTACGGTCATAAATTTATGACAAATGCGAATTTCGAAATCAACGCGTTTTTAAATTGTTAATTTTTAATTTTACACCGAATTCGTCATTTTGCTGTCGCGTGACACTAATGAACCTTAAAAGACATCTATTTTGCAAGTCTTTAGCTGCGTATCTGCTGCGAATTTTGTTTGTTTTGCATAGTTGACTTGTAAATTATACAATTTTAAGAGCTGAAACAGATTTTAAAAAATGTTAAGTTCTTTAAAAATTTACTAGTTCTGGCATATCGTTTATTTCCGTCCGATAATGAGAAAGATATTTGTATTTATCGCCAAATGATTTTAAATTAAAATCATTTTATCAAATCGGTTTTTTAATCCACTTTTTTTGTGAACAATGCTTGCTTTACGAATTTTGAGTATCGAATGCGACCGACTTTTTTGCGTCTTAAATTTTAAACTAGTTGCTTTGTAAGAGTCGTAACTGCTCCGAGTTATACGGACCATTCAAGATTATTTACAGCAAAATCGTTTTACATGGTAATTTTCGGATCTATAATGGTTTTTTTACTTTTACTCACTTAGATAGTGAAAACAATTTTCGAAACGTTTTTGTACATACAATTTGAAATAATGCGAACTATTCCCATTTACGGAAAATCCTTTTGATTCCAGTTAAATCATTTTTCAAACGCTGTCGTTGTAATTTTGAAAAACGATAGAAATAGTTAAAAATTAAAAAAGAAAAAAAAAATGTTTTTAGGCATTTATAAAAGCAAATTTTCAGCTTGGAACTTCGGTTACAAGTTTTCCGCTTAACTTTTAATCACCCGAACCATCTCACCCGTTAGGTCCTAACTTAACCCGCGTATAGGATCTATCACTTGCGTCTAAATTTTTTACCCCTTTTACTTCCGCATTTGGACTGCAAATTTTATGCGTAAAGAGGTGATAGCGTAAGATTATTCCTGAAAATTTCACGAACTCGGAAATGATTAATCGTTATTCTACGTCGGTTTCTTTTTTTATTTCAATTCAAGTTTCGTTTCTTTGGGATATCTGCTTAAATTTACTTTTCTATATGAATTTACACCGTTTTTTGTATTAGTTTAAACAAATTTGCGAATCTCGTGAAAGTTCTTTTTTAGGATCTGTAAAAGAAGAAGTCAAAGATGTATATTTGTAAATTCAGTCTAAATTAGAACATTAAAATGCGACGATTTAAACAACAGTACTGGAATATCAAGCTCTGGTAGGCATCATTCTTTAAAAATCTGAAGCAAAAAGAGTGAAACTTCGAGGATTGAAAATTGCAATTGTGATGTTATGAGTATCTCTTTGACTTCTCTTTAAAAGTTTACGGTAAAAATAATACATGTATGTTAGTAGTTAAATGGAAATGATAAATATTATAAAAAAAGACATTTATCAGTACATAATTTACAATTGTTTACTTTAAGAAACTTAAAGTAATAATCGAAAATGTCTTTCTATTTATTATTGCTATCATTATTATTATTATTATGATTTTTTTTTATACATAGGCACGGGCATTACATCATGGACAAATTGATTTTTTTTAAACTTATTAATTTAGGATATTTACTTTGGGTTTATTCTGAGCAGAATTAAGTTTTTTTGTTGAAAAAACTTTTTTTTTAATTTGGGCATGTCTTAATAAGTAGATAATTAATGGAAAATTTAAGAAACTATTATATTGCCGAGCTCTAGATCTTTAGTTTTTATATAAATTTATTTATTTTCAATAATACGGAATCTGAGAAATAAAGCCTTTTTTTTAAGGCTTTTTACAAGTTATCAGAGTTAATATGCAGCTAAGGACCGTCTTCAATAAATTTTTACGTTTTATTTTAAATTCAAAAATTATATTTTTTAGTTTTAGCCGTACTTTTTAAATTTTATTTACAGCAAAGTCTAGAGCACAAGTCGAAACGCTCATATTTTTTAATTTGAAAAGAAGCAAAGTTACTGAAGCATCTCAAAGCTTCCGACTTTTTTCATCGATTTAGGTCTATCGTTCAGGCGCTGTGCAAGCAACTATGCGCACAGGTCATTTTTTTTTTTTTTTTTTTTATAATCGATTGAAGTGGTTGTTACTTCTTTGGCGCTATTCGTTGGTTAAGGTCTAATATTGGCGCGGTGTAATACCAATTATACTTCCGTAAAGTGAAAAATTAAAAATTTTAAACTTTTTTTCCTATTATTTGATCAATTTACAGATCGTTGATAAAAAAAAAAAAATTAAAACAGTAAAATTCAAACTACACAAACTCTTTGAATTGAAAAAAATTGCAGCAGTATTTTCACCTGAAATGTTCAAAAAATTAACAATAACCTAAAAAGCATCATTTACATTTTTATGTAATGTTTCTATCTGTTTCTCATATCTTTGCAGAAAGTTTTATAAAATTTTGTTATAGCTTCATTTGTAAATAACTCTAATGCATCGCCAAAAATTGATTAGCAAATTGATCGATTTGACAAAATGAGGCCGATGTTACTTAACATCTAAATCAAGAAATCAGTTTTTTTTAGCAAGTGAAACTTATAGGGTCCTTTACCCTAAGTTATGACTGAGCTATGTGTAATCTCGCGGAAAATAATAAAAATAAATAAGTTTAAATATATATCATATTATGAACGAAAAAAATTGTATGTACATAAAGTATAATAATCATGAACGAATAATAATTTTTCAATTTTAAATCAAACCTTTTTTTGCAATAAAATTGAAAAAACCTTGATACACAAGAGTAATTAGTACAAACTAAATTCTAAACTAAAAGTTTAAAGTGAATTTCATATTTTCAACGACGTCATAAATTCATTTAATATGGAATGGATCTAATAAGGTAAAATACCCATTAACAGAACGATGAAAAAATTTGATCCAATAGTAGAACAATTATTTTAATTTCTAAATTCCTAGTCGTAAATATTTATTAAGATAATTAAAAATTTCTGTCACCTAGCGTTTGTTTAGATACTGGGGGTTTGAAACTTTTTTATACAAAAGTATATTATTTACTTATCTTACAATTATTCAACAAATATTTGTATGTAAATTGAAGGTTGATTATCCAGCTACCGAAAATAGCAAAAAAATTTCCAAAAAAATAACATTTTCATTATAAAAATCTATCATTTCAGAGTTAGTCAGAGATAACTATTCTGTTATTGGGTGTTTTACCTTGATAAAAAGTTCACTCGACTCCTAGTGGAATTAAAAAAGATTATGAAAGTTCTAACAGGGAAAATCAACATTCGTGCTAGTAGCTTTATAGTTATCACATAATTTTTAATAAACAATTTATTTTTACTTGGTTTAAATTCATTTGAAATACAAGTATCCCACCGGACACAATGGAATGCAAATTATTGAATTTAAAATGTTTTTAATACAAAAAACTAATTAACTTTCAAATAATAAAAATGGTCTGATGCTCTAGGTCGAAACAATCAATTGCGTACTTTTTCGATGTTTCAATTGTAAAAAAAATAATTAATGTAATTTAGAAGCTTATCTAATTTTTAACATTTTACTCTTGACAGGGACGAGTGTACAATTTCAATGTGCCTCAAAAATAATTGTGTTTTTACGGGTAACAATTTAAAAAAATGTAAATTTACATATTTTTAAAAATTTTTATTATTATCAATGTTTCAAACGAATTATAGTATTTGAAACCGTTTGAAGTTGATGAAAGATGAAAAATTTATTCGTTAACTGTATTTTGCACAGTTTCTCAGAATCGTAATCTTTTGATTAGGATTAATTTTTTTTAGGTAACGTGGATGCATTTTTCACTCATAAGTGAATATCTACACTGTATTAAGAAATTTCGGTGTATGTCCTGCGTCGGAAGCCCGTTTACAAATTGGTCTTATTACGCTGTGAAGATCATTTATAAAAATTAAATTGTGGGAGTTTTTCGGGTAATTATTTACGAATTCGACCTCGGTATTCCAATTTTACCTCTTACCGAGGTCGCACGTACCCATAGTGGAGAGTAGAAAGTTTTTTTTCTTTTCTCCAGCCGATAAGTTTTACTTTCGTTGTAGCTGCTGCAAATAAAAATGGCGCATTTTAGCTACATCAAACTCAGTGAGTAAGAAAGCCTGAAATTACATAATATATTTCTTACTTTAACGGCGGAGTCTGCAATCTTTTTTTTTTTTATTTTGGACGAAAATTCGAATGCCCGGGTTTTTTGGGTTGCTGATTTTTTCAGTTTGGCTTCGCCTTGAAAAATAAACCCATTTAAAAAAAACAAAAAGAAATAATTTTATTTGCGGAGGTTTTTCGGTTCATTCATTACGAATCCGAATTCTGTTTTCCATTTTGACCTCTAGTTAAGGTTGTACTAAATCAGTAAAAGGTTATTTTTCTGCAGCTGTATCTATATACAGTACCTTAAAAAAAATTCCAATGCTGTCCGGGCTCTTTTGTCGCATTTTTTTTCATAATTAATTACTATAAGATTTTTTCCGGAACTTTTTTCAAGAGAAAGCATAGCGAGCGAGCGTAAGTGGCTGGTATCACTTATATCTCAAAAAATCTGTCTATAATGACGACTTACCGTATTCAGTTTTTTAATTTTCATCTTTTTCAAGTTTTCGCTTTTTTCTGCAATGTCTTTGGTTATGATCAAACAGTTGATTATATCTAGTTTTAGTTTGCAGATTAGATGTTACTTGCTAGAAAATTCAATGAGTTTAAAGCGCTGTACGCTTCGACAGCAACCGGTATAAGAACAAAATCGTCGTTAAAGTATAAGTACTGCGCTTCGGAATACGGCTATAGAAAAAAGAAAAAGAAAAAAAAAAATCATCAGCTCTAAGTCAGCTTCTTGAAATGAAAAATGTAGTTAATTTTGTGTGTCGACTATATATTTAATTAACAAACATTTGATTTATTCTTAAAAGTTGAAGTTGAATTATCAAATCTGAACATTTTTTTATTCAGTTTAGTTTGGTAAAAAATGGTGCATGCATTTTTCTGGTTCTTTACACAGAACCGTTAATACAGCTACTTATTTAGTTCAACAGCAATTCCATAAAGCATTTCAAAGTAGCTACGTAGGTCTTGCTTAATAAAAATAATTATAAAAAATATTGCTGATAAATAAATAATTAATTTTTTACATTATTTTAATGAGTTTCAAACCATCACTCATTTTATTAAATTTAAAATTTCTGTATTTTACACTAAAGTATAAAAATTGTTATAATTATTTATATTCAGTCTCTTATTTTTCAGTTAGAGATATCTATAGTAACTAAACCAAGTGAACTTTTTATAGTTTTAATATAAACGCCGAAAAAGGATTTAACAGAATTTCAAATAATTAGTGAATTATCATAGTTTTTTTTTATAATGACACCGTACCGCGGTGAATACAGGTACCGATAACATTAATAAAAATCTGTTGCGATTTTTTATTTTATGAAAATTACCTTTTAAATAATGCATATTTTTGTGATGTACATACGTGATTTTTCTGACAATATTAGAATGAAGGTAAAAATTAGATGATATTCAAATTCATTAATTCATAATCAATTAATCATTTATAACATTTTATTCGAGTTTATATTAAAAAATACTTAATAGTCCCCTTTAAGTATTCGTAATGTAATTGAATTTTATAAATTTTATAATATAACGTGCATAAAGAAAAAAAAAAAATCAGTTTACTTAACGAGTTTTATTTTTCTAATTTTTATTAATATCATATTATTTTTTTCTTAACTAAAAAAAAAACATTTTTTTGTCGACAGCTTCGTTGAACACACCTGGTAATACATCAGTTACGGCATCCAATCCTGTTACCCCGTCACCATTATTGAACGATCCAGGTGTTCAAAAAGCTCTTGATAATCTCTTACAAGGCAATTTATTGAAAAACATTGGAGATCAACCACCTTCAAGTTCATCAAACGCTCCCCCACTGTTTGCTGCTTTTAATATGAATCGATTTTAAATTTATTGTAATTTTTCTTAGATTTTCTGTAATTTTTTTCTAATTTTTTAAATATATCAATGTAATATTACTTTAGTAATGATTGTGTTTAAAAACATATATTTACTAAATAGCAATAATTGTTGTCATAATAAATAACTTGCACATTCAATAAATGCTAGCTATTAGCTAATAAAATAAATACATTGTAATGGTATTTTTCATATTGAATCACAAACCTCTCTTAAGCTAAATTATTTATTAGAAATATTTAATTTATCTTATTAAATAAATTATATTATCAATGTTTTACCCGAACTCACATCGAACTTCAATTTAAGAAAAAAAATTTTGGTCTGTAAAATTTTGCTTCCAGTAAACATAAAGTTCGCCAACTGAAGAACATGCAAAAATAATAAATCAGTAAGTATTTATTTTGTGCATATTGGACATCTTTAACCAGTTAAAATCTGCTTGATGTCGAAAACTCAATTAAGGATCTAAAATAAATTAAGCATGAATTTAATTTATAAAATTATCATTGTTTTGACTTTTGCAGCAGCAGCGCAGCATATTAATAGCAGATGGAATTTCATATCAGCCTGATAAATCAATAAAAAAAAAAGGCTTCTGTAAAAATAATCTTTAAAGACAAACATAAGCAAAGCGAAAAAGCTTAAGCCTTACAAATGTATAAATCTTGCTGAAATTTACCTATGTAGTAACTTTTGAGATACTGAGTAGCATGTACTATTTCTTCGCAAGGCATCTTTGTTTCAGCATACAGAATATCAAGTACAGCTTTTACAGAATTGATGTCGTATTTATTTTTTAATAACCTCTGTCTGTAGGGTTTCAACTTTTCAACTATCTCTTTGTTTACTTTTGCAATGGATCCTATGTGGTTGCGCAAAATTTCTGTATAAGTTGGCCAGTCTTCGGAACAAGCCCTACAAGCGCAATCAAAATAATAATCTCTCATCAAGTTACTTTTTCTTTCAGATCGAGCCATGAAATGGAAACCAACTCCGTAGCATGTAAATATCTGATCACCTTCTTTGATCGGTTCTAAAGCTCTTGTTACCATCATCATACCATCAAAATGACGAAAAGTATTAGGAGCACAAGAGTGGTTCATTAAACTGTGTGTATTGTATAATCCAGATCCAGTTTTGATTCCCGGTTCTTGTTGTACCTATATGTATTTTTTGTTTTTATCTTTGGTTTTTTAGTGCATTCATAACGGAAATAATATGCTTTATACACATATAGAAAATATTTTTGACATTTAATTGACAATATGGAAGTTAATAAATAAATATGTTAATTAATATCGGTCAAATTTAAATTGCATTAACTGTAAATTTTTTTTTTTTTTGCTATTACAAGATATACAACATTTAATCCGTAATTATTGAACCCTTTCATTTTTAAAATAATACAAATTTTACTTACAGAAAATGTATTAGAGGATACAATTACGCAACTTCGGAGCATAATAGTTCCACAGAATTTGATATCTTCTTCTTGAACAATATTTTTTAAATCGCAAGGCCGATATTTTTTTCCAAAAAATTTAGTTTCTGTTGCTAAAAGAACAGTTGCTAAAGCTGATATACAAGCGAAAGCACTGATATCTATAAAAGGTCTCGTATCTAAATTGGTTGCTAAACTGAGTGCAGATCTGGCACTAGTACTATCAAAGATACCACTATCCGTAAATCCCGCAGTTCTATTATCTAAATATTATAACAGTAAGTAAAAGTTCAAGTTTAATTTTAATTTTGTATCAAAGTTTATTTTTAAAACTGATACCTGAATTTTTTTCTGCTATAAGTGTGTCTTGGCGTAGTTCCTCAATCGCATTTCCATTTTTAGTTGCTACTAATAAAAGTCTTATAATTTTAGTTAGCATTTTAATTTTGTCAGCATCTACGTTTAACAATTTTGACATTACTGCATGGACTGGACATTCGGTTTTGTGAAAAGTTTTCCATGATAAGTTTCTACAACTTTCTGAACAATAGAGTGCTAAAGGACATTTTGCACAAGGAATCAAGTTAACGCTTCGAGCTAAGCAGTAGTGACAGTGGGTGAACTTTCTGTTAAAAAAATATCTATTATTTATTAAGTTAAAGGTAATTATTTTTAAAAATAGTGCTAAATATTGTTATTAACGATTGTAATTATGATAAATTAGTTACTTTGACAACAAGAGTTCATTATCAATCTAAATTCAAGTCGCTTTTTCTGCAAAATAATGGAGTAAACCACCAATAAATTTTAAGTCATATCGCCATAGGCTTGAAATGGCAGAAATAAAATAATTTACTGAATGTAAATATCTATTCTTGAAAAATGAATAAAAATGTCATAAGAGAAATAGAGTAGCAAACAGCTTGAAAGGGACCATTATAGGGTTGCCGCGAGGATAAGACTTTTCTAGTGCTCGTCTCGTCTCGTCTCGTCTAGTATGAGGACGTCGTGGGCGATAGCGAGACTAACTAGAAACGACGAGGACGAGGGTGAGATCAATTTTTAATCTCGACGAAGCTGCGAGGCAGCCAAGTTAAGAAAATTTTTGTTTTAAAGAAAAATTTTACAGTTATTTTTATTTAATTTTTTCTTCATTTGCATCAAATTTTGATTAATTTAAAATAAATCAGTCTTCAGGTTTTTGTAGACTATATATATTTTTATTGGTTGTATTTTCATCAGCACACTATGAATATTTTTTAAAATATGTGTTGTTAAAAGTATTTAACCCATTACCGCCCATGGAAAAATCAAAAGTGATATTAAAAAACTAACTGTTGGAAAACCTGTCTCATGAAAAAATAGTAGATACGTGTTTTTTCTTTTTTCAATTTTCATTGTTTAAACATTATTTATTTAAACAAATTTGTAAAAAAATTTAAATTTTTATAAACTAATAACGGCATTCGATTCTTTGACCAAAAATAAGGCGAAAGTCATCTAAGTAATTTTTTGATCAGACGCTTAGATCTTTTGCTACGAGCGCTCAAACATGTAAAAATATGGTTTTATAGTGGTGAGCTCTGACTCGTAAAATTGTATCTTCGGTGCGGCGCCTCGGAGCTCACCACTATAAAACCATATTTTTACATGTTTGAGCGCTCGTAGCAAAAGATCTAAGCGTCTGATCAAAAAATTACTTAGATGACTTTCGCCTTATTTTTGGTCAAAGAATCGAATGCCGTTATTAGTTTATAAAAATTTAAAATTTTTTCCGAATTTGTTTAAATAAATAATGTTTAAACAATGAAAATTGAAAAAAGAAAAAATACGTATCTACTATTTTTTCATGAGACAGGTTTTCCAACAGTTAGTCTTTTTATATCACTTTTGATTTTTCCATGGGCGGTAATGGGTTAATAAGATTTTTGAGAATGTGGCTATTTCATCAAAATATTTTTTTTTTATTGTAAAAAAATATTTTCAGTTTAGTAATTAATGAATATATATTTTTTACTGTATGGTTGATTAAATAAATTATCTATTTACTTATAAACATATTTATTTTACAACTTTATTGTAATTATTATTTATTTAAAAATCTTATTATTACGAGAAGTTAATCTATAACATGAAGCCAGGTAGCTATTATTTAGTCTCAGCAAGTTAGACGAGACGAGACGAGGCCGAGAACGAGACCGATAATTTTTTATTTGGCGAGACTTAAGGGGAGGTTCTGGTGGATTGACTTTTTTTTCTAAGAATTTTATTTCATAGTAAAAATAATATGAGACATCCAAATTTTTTACACCTTAAAGAATAAATATAAAACAATTGAAAAAAATTTTTTTTTTTTTTTTTTTTTTTTTTTTTTTCGTTGCTTAATGATGGCCTCAAAATTGTCCACTTTTTCGGTCAGGGAAGTGATAACTCCCGAATGATGAGCCTGAAATCAAAAAATCAAACATTTTCTGAATCTGTATAGATTTGGCTATGGCAGGAACTAGAACGAGTAATTTAAGAGTAAAAAAAACAAAATGGCGGCCGTGTAAATTTTTTTGCAATATTTTTGCAACTTCAATTGTTTATAACTTCGGTAAAATTTTTTTTTTTTTTTTTGTTCTAGTTCCTGCCATAGCCAAATCTATACAGATTCAGAAAATGTTTGATTTTTTGATTTCAGGCTCATCATTCGGGAGTTATCACTTCCCTGACCGAAAAAGAGGACAATTTTGAGGCCATCATTAAGCAACGAAAAAAAAAAAAAAAAAAAAAAAATTTCAATTGTTTTATATTTATTCTTTAAGGTGTAAAAAATTTGGATGTCTCATATTATTTTTACTATGAAATAAAAATCTTAGAAAAAAAAAAAAAAAAAGTCAATCCACCAGAACCTCCCCTTAAGACGAGAATTAGTCACTTTCGTCTCGTGGCAACCCTTAACCACAAGAAAAAGTTATTCATGCCCGGTTAACTTCATTTTTTAGCAAAATAAAATCTAAAGCCTTATTAAATGTCATGAACCATCTTTTTAGTTTTGTTTGATAAAAATAAATAATTTGTTTTAATTGTTTAATAAAATTTTCATTAAAAAAAAATAAATATTTTTAAAAAGTGATTGAGAATCTATGAGAATTGGATAATATTGTTCCGTAATGTTTTATTCCCTGTTAAAATAACAAATATTAAATAATTTAGTTACAAATAGTAATGGATTGAATAATCGTGATTGTACAGTTTTGTAAGTTCATTTTTTTAATTATATGATTGATTGATTGAGTTATGAATATGAGTTTAAGTCACTAGCCAACTGAATACTGGAAAAAAAAATCAAACAAAAAATTAAATACATGCAAAACAAATAATATGATTTTGTAAAAATTGTAAAAATGTAAAAATACTTGCTCACTACAATTTAGAACAAAATGTTATTTTTCGAAAAACAGTAAATTTTAGTAAACTTAGAAGATAAAGTCATTTTAAATTATTATTTATTTTATTGAATTAGTTTTATTTATTGTTATTATTATTATTATTTTTTTTTTTTTGAGAATCATACAGCTGCGTAAATTTTTTTTTTACGAAAGTTTTCTACCGACTATGTGAGTCAAATGTGCATTTGACAAATGTAGTCGTCTGTTCATTGGCTCAGCTGGTTTTTAACCTCTAATTGTAGCCAATGAGAAGTCATACTTACAAGAATAATTCAGGTACCTATTGAATGTTTTGGAAGAAGAATAGCTGAAGTCTGATTTTTTTCGATTTTTGTTCAAAGTTACATTCAAATCTGTGGGCTAGAAGTTAAGTAATTGCTGTTTTAGTAAATTTCCGATAAAAGCCCATGTTAATTTGTGTAATTTAAAATGTTTATAACTTTTTTCACGAGTACTTTAGGGCATTGAAATTTTATATTAAAAACCATGTGCATATTTAATTTTATATTACAAACTATGTGTATATTTAATTTTATATTAAAAACTATGTGTATATTTAATTTTATATTAAAAACTATGTGTATACTTAATTTGTACAAAATCTGTGGGCTAGATCCATTCGGTAGGGGACCTTGTTAAGATAAGTTTTTTGAAAAAAATAAAAATAAAAATAAAGAAAAGAATAATTTTAAATTAATTTTTTTAAACCCGTCCCAATTTTAAAAATGACTAAACTATGCTGTTTTTTACAAAATAATTTTTTATGCTTGGCTATGGCAAAAACTGAAGAGATTAGAATTCCGATATACTTTTTTTTTTTTTTTTTTTTTTTTTTTAAACAATTAAGTGCTATAATTGAGAAAAAAATAATAATAATAATTAAATAAATTAAAAACGTTTTCTTGAAGATTTTATCAATTTCGGTTTTTCATCTTCAGTTTTAAACTAAATGATACGTTTACGGGGGTCTTTAATTCGTAATAAACACATTGTAAATACTGCAGCTGTAATTTTTTTTAGTAAACTGATTAGTATACTTGATTCTATTAAATAACTAATCAAATGAAGACTGACCTTTCTCTATAAATGATATAAGAAAACGGGTTTTCCATTCCAATTACACTGCCAGGCTTGAACGGTTGTGTCGCAATTAAATGTCTTCCGTATTTTTCAGAATAAGAGATCCGAATACCCTTGCTGACGGCGGGAGCCTCATCGCTTGGCCCATAAGCAAAATTTAATTCATTTTCTTCAATTATATACCTCGCTATAGGCTTAGGTCCCATCATCATTAATTCTTCTATACTTTCTTGTTGTACGTTCAAAGCATTTTTATCATTTTTATTTGCAATAAATTCTTTAACCAAAGTAAAACTTTTATCTTTTATTGAAATGTCCTTATCACTTTCGTTATTACCAGACGAATCTTTTGAAGGTAAGTTATTCATGTTTTGATCTGTAATTAATGAAAACTGTCGTAAACCATTTATAGCCTTTTCGGCTCTTTCTTTTAATTTCTTTTTCTTTTCTTCAGGATATCCATGAGAAAGTGCTTCGTCTATATCTATAATACATTCTCGATATAATTTTTTGCGGTAAAGAGCTGCTGATCGATTTGCAAAAGCAAGAGACATGGACTCTTTGTTGGTTGAATATGCCAGACTCATCGTATACTTTTCGATTGCATCGTCGTCGTCACCCGATACGAAAGACTGATTTCCTAACAACATTACCTTTATATCAACTAATTTTCGTTTATTTTTTTTTTAAATAAATTATTCATTGGTGTCGTTTTTTAATGTTATTCATTTAATACATATCCGTTAATAATAAATTTTTTTTTACTTTTTGGTTTTTTTTTTCCATTATATATAATTATAATTTTGTTATTCAAAAAATTTAACATGACATAAATGACTTACTATATTTTTTTGCGATAGTAAAAAGGAGCTATCATTAAAAAATTTATTATTTTTGATAAATACTAAATGACACTAAGATCTTCAAAAATATTGTGTCAAATTTTTAAAACAATTAATTAATTGGGACCGGAGCACTTACGATTTGAAAATAAAAATGATTTTTAGAGCGGTGCGGCCCGCACGAAACTATAGAACATCCTTAATAAAAATTATCAAGTTTCAAACAATTAATACAAAAAAATTTTATAGCGTTTTCAGCATATTTTTATAATCATAATACGGTTTAGAGTAATCCCACTGATGATAAAAAATGAAAAAATCGATGCTTTTTTTATTCAAGTTAATTGCAAATCAAAAAAATTTTAATAATAAGTATTGATTGTTAATATGAATTTTTCAAAATTCTTTTTTGCATCTTTCAAGTATTGGGTTGTGTCTAGGTACCATCGCCGTGTACCGTACACGGTACACGGTACACGGTAGCTTTTTACTTTAGATCCTATAATTTATTCCAAATATCCCACTTAAGTTTAAAAAACTACTAGTTTTTACTTTAAATCTAATTACCCATCCTAAATAACCCACTTAAATTCACAGAGTGTCTAAAGTAACTCTTATTTGGTACCGTGTACCGTGCACCGTGCACCGAATACGGTACACGGCGATGGTACCTAGACACTTTCTAATAATAAGCTATTAATTTAAATTAATGTAAAATATTTCAAATAAACAATTTACTTAACTGGTTCTAACTATCTGAAACGACTTTTACGTTTTCAAAATCTTATTCGATTTATAGAAATTTTTTTATTTGAACAATGTTAATTACGGTAAGTTCATTTATTCACTTAAAAACAAAAGTTTATTAAGTTGTTATTTTTACTATATTTTTTGGAATAATTTAATCAATAAATTTTATTGTCAATTCCAACAAATTTTGTGACTTCATTTCAATCTCTAATCTCCTTTAGATTTCAAACAAGAAACAACACTAAAATTAGTATAACTTATCTTTAACTGTTTCTTATTTACCTTCTTCTCTGAACTTTGCAGAGTCTTGATTATTTTTGACATCGGGAATTAAAGTTGGCATTTTTGACTTAACTATGTTATTTAATACGTGACCGACCAATGCCTCACATTCTTTTTGCAATCCATAACCACCATGTGAATTATTTCTTTTAAAAGCCATTATCAATTCCTTCGCTAAATCCATCTTTAAAAACTTTGAAATTTGTTCAAAAATTTACGAGATTTCTATCAGTCAAAATAAATAAATTCACTTTTGAATTCGCTATAAAAAATAAAAGGATTTCGTAATCGTCATTTTTTATGTATAAATTGTGTTTCATGTTTCGCATATGCTTAGCATATATTATGTTAATCTTAAGAAAATAAAATTAATTACTGAATACGTGTTTTGCCGATAATAATTTAATTTAATTCTTAAAAAACAAATAAATGAGGTAAGTAAATTTAAGTACCTTATAATAATTTAGTAGATTTCCTGTACTTGCTGCAATGCGTGATTGTGCACTAAATTAACTTAATGCTATTGATGCACTAAGAAGACTAAAGCAACGAGGTGAGACTAAAATTACCTCAACGTGTAAGACGGAAAGGGTTTATGCAATGCTTTCATCTCATGAGCATTGTAAAGATAGCAGAATGCTTTCACTCTACAAAATTCGTTCTGAAAAAAAACTAATGCATTATTTATTATTAATGAATTTTATTTAAAATTTATTGGTTTCTATTAAACAGTTATTTAATAAAGAAAAATCTCATAATTTTTTATTATTAACATCGATAATTTTTTAATAAACTTTTTTTAATTAAGAAAAAAAACTTTTTTTACGACGTAATTTTTAGCTTAAACAATTTTAAGAATTATTGAGCACCTAGCAAAAAAAGCAATGCTTAATTCAAATGAAATGATACTGTTGTACCTATAATAATATGAAACAAGTACACATACCAGCTATCGGTAATGGTTTTTTCACCTATTATTTATTTTTTTGTTTTAATTAATTACTTTTATTTGTTGTTTGGTGTATGTATTTTTAAATTTATTCATTAAAAAAAATTACCAGTAACAAAAAAGCATTCTACTGTAATTACTTAATTCTACTACCCTTTTCTCCCTGTTTTCTACTACCTCTATTTCTTCATCATTGTGAATTTGTATTTTCAGATGGATGCAATCGATAAAATATTTAAATTAAAGTTAATAAATAAATAAAATAGTCTGATTGTACTCACATCTGTGAACAGTTTCAAGACACTAAACATCTTAACATCTTCCAATAGTCACGAAGTAATAATCAATAAATTGTGAATCAGTTTTTAATGCTGCTAAATTAATTTGTATAGAAGTAAGAGAATTCAATGCGAGATATTATATAAACTAAATTTAACTTTAATAAAACCAATTTAATATATATATTTGTTTTTTATTGTAGTGATAAAAATAAAAATATGTAATTAAAAAATTTTTAATGCATACTTCAATATTTTTAATCAACGACCATTAAGCCCGTAACTTTCGACTATAAATATTTAATGTTGAGATAACGAATTAAAAAACTATTACAATTTTGAAATTTGAGAAGAAAGCAAATATTTTAATATTCCAAGGAAGTAAAAAAAAAAAAAAAAAAAAAAAAGAAATTTAAATCCTGACCAATAAAGAGCTCTTTGATTAACTTAATAAATTAAAGTAATATTCAATGAAATTACTTTACCGTTGAGCGAAGCTCTTTAAACTTCTACAAGCTACTTTACCCACTAAAAAGAGAATAATTCGTTAATAATGGTAAATGATTTAAAAGCCGCAAGCATAGTGTTCTCAGTTAAAAATAAAAATTTTTTAAAACCTCGAGCAAAGGCACCAAGGAAAGATTTTTTAGGAAGTAGAGCAGCACCACCTGTCGGTGTGTAGGTCGGTTTGTACTCAAATAGAAACACAAACAGTAATTTTGAGTGAGAGAAATTTTTTTTTTAATTTTGAGTAAGTATTTGTCAGTTGTCTTTGATTAAAAGTAGTACATTTTTCAGTTTGTTGCAATAAAATTATATATTGAAAAAATTAAAGCACACTCAAGTATTTGAAAATAAAGTATAAAAATTAGTTTGTTTTTTTCTTTATTACATGCAGTTTTCTATAAAAAGTTCAACCAGGTTTTCTTGTTACGTCTAAATTTATACAATATTATTTATTTTGGTTTTTGTTGAAGAGTGCATAGACTGCATTTAAGCATTTAATCATGAAAATTTTTTTTATCAAGTTTTATGCTTACTTTTTAGTTTTGTTTAGTTCTTGGGAAAATTAAATTAATGTATACTTATTTCTTTCAGTCAAGAAGTATTTTTATTTAACAATATATACATATAAAAAATTTTCTTATTAATACCATAAATCCATGCTTTATTCAAATAAAGACATGAAACATCTCTTTTTTGCGTCTCTCAATTTTACAATAAAAATTAAAAAAATAGTTTTATTTAGTTGTTATCTAATTAAATGTATAACCAATAATTTATTACATATTTGTTAGACATTAGTAAAAGCTCACTTTTTCAAATAAACGAAACAATTGTCTAAAATAAGATTTTTAGTGACAAGAAGATTAAAAAAATATTTTTTGATTACATAAATAAGTTATTCAAAAAAATAATCAAGGCGCAATAAAAAAGTTTATTTCAATAAAGAAAAATCTTTAACAGACACGCATTAAAATTTTTTAAATCTATACAATAAAAAATGTAAGCTAAAAATTGTGTACTTATTAATCTAATTTAAAAAAAAAAATCTTTAGAAAATAAAAAAGTGCAAATCGCATATATACATATTAAAATCGTGAAAATTGCATAGCATAATATAATACAGCTTGATTTGTATCGAAATATAAGTTTTCATTTGTAATCAATAAATAAAATTATCCTACAGTTGAATCATGATATGAAAAATTTGATAGTTCATAAACTATATAAATGATACATAATTTAAAATTTAAACGTTGACTTCAAAGAAAATTATTTCTTAAAATTAAAATAAAAGTAAATGTTGAAACACTTATTCTTAAACTATATGAAAAAATTAATATTCTGTATTTTAAAAATTCAGTCTGTAGATTTTTTATTTTATTTCCTAACTCATGTATCAAAAAGTTCTTTTATACAATCAGTTGACTGAAAGATATATGTTTTTCATCTTTGGATTAGAAATATAAACATTTTTTATGCTTTGATACCAAACTTTTTGACTTTAAAAAGTCAATGAATCACACATGTCCAAATGACTTTTTTTTATAAATTTTTACAATGCAAGTGTAAACTTAAATTTTTTTCTCTTAGTTGGTGACTTTATATTTTATCATAGTACAGATTCATTTGAATCATATTTTTTTTAATAATTGAAAATAAATATAAATTTAAAAAACTGTGGTATTTATTACTTCATTTATTATTTTTTTATTTTTTTACTTTTCTAATTAAAAAATAAATTTAATAATCAAATTTTTGTTCAATTAATTGCATGTCGGAAAAAAGTAGAATTTTTTAAATTTAATTTTAACTAGTACTAGTATTAAATAATTTGTTTGTTTTTATAGTAGAGCGGTGTAATGGCAACTCAATGTTAAATTTAAAGATAAAAAAGAAATTTATTGCTTTTAATATAATATTGCAACAAAAAACGCCAAAAAAAGAGTATTATTTTAATAAAAACCTTAACTATTTTTATTTCTTTAAATGTGAAATTCAAAATAACATTACTTAGAAGTAAGCAATCAAATTTTTTTCAAAACATAAATTTTTAATATCTTGTGCAAATTTCGACAACTCAATCAGTATTCAAACATTGAGTTAAAGAACCATAAAATACTGAAAAGTTTATTTTGAAATTTCAAGAAATATTGCAATTATTAGGTACGTTCCAACCTTCAATTGCGATATCTTAGCTCAAGCTTTTAATGTATGTATTTATTATTCAATAAAAAATTCGTCTACAATGTTGCGATTTTGAAATAATTTAACTAACGTGTTGTTTTTTTTTTTTTTTTTTTTTTTTTTACATAATAGTGACCGTAAAAAATTAATTGCCTATGCATTATACTTAATCAATGTATATTCAATAAAATAATGCTTTTTAAAAAATTTTCTACCTATTAATAAGGTAAAGACCAGCCCTACCTAGTAGATGAAAATATATTGATGGGACCACTTGCGTTTCGTTTTCTTACGAGACGTGCAGCAACTGAAAAATTTTATGAATTAATATCAATTACTACAAATTTGACATACTATGTAAATGCTGTAATAGTCAAAATAGAATCTTATGATCTCTTTAAAAAAGATAAAAAATATTAATTTTACAACGAATTTTTTTAAAATTTCAATAACTTTAATTTGCAATTTTTGCCGCTCTTGCTTGATTATAAAAGTGCATAATTTAATAATTTTTTAAAATTAATTTTCAAAGAAGTTTAAGTTTATTAAACATAAGTACATAAAAAGGTTCAAAACTATTTTTGTTGAAATTTTACATCATTGAAAACTTACTTTATTATTAAAATACTCTATGGATTTTTAATATTATTTTTTGCAGAACTTACTGTTAGCATCTTGAGGCGTTACAGGTTTGTCAATAACTTTTTGTAAAACATTCATCCATTGGGTTCTCTCATCTTCGCTTTGAGCAGAAAGAAGATAACTCCGATCAGGAGTTTCCAGAGTAAACGAAAAACCTTGATCTCGAGCGCCTGGAGGAACGCCGGCTTTTACCGTATATCCCTCGGAACTATGGCCTAAGAATATTTCTCCTTTGGGATATGCGTCCTGTTGAAAACAAAAATTTTTTAGTTTAAAAAAAAAAAAAAGAAAAATTTCTCATTTATGATATATTTAGTATGTAATTTTAAGATACTGAATAGGTGCCTGAATTTTTTGAGAGCACCCACGACCGGGTCTCTATTACAGTCTACTTTTGAGGTAATTCTTTACTAACTATTCATGGTCAGCTTTATAATCCAATATTAAATTGTTAATAAATTACTAAATTATAAAAATTATT
Organism: Encarsia formosa; assembly: GCA_038277355.1. Lineage (NCBI taxonomy): Eukaryota > Metazoa > Arthropoda > Insecta > Hymenoptera > Aphelinidae > Encarsia > Encarsia formosa. Next base: position 18,830,478 of record CM076188.1, on the reverse strand, counting down.
GAACTTTACTATAATAAAAAAAAATTTTTTTTCAACACATTTATCCTATTTTTTTTCTTTCATATTTATTTTATTACAATAAATAAATGCATAAGAAATTTTCATTTATTACCATAGGGTCGTCATGATACATCAGTTTTCGACCATCTAAGGTAAACCATCTTTTTTTATAAGCATCAGAAGGTCTTGGTCCAGTTTTCCATAAATATCCTTCTTTAGGAAAATCTTTAGTCAGTTGACAAAGCAACTCTGATTCAGATGCGCCAGGATAAGCAACTTGTAAACGATGTAGTTTTGCGCATCTTATTGCTAAATACCAATTTGTAATAACCTCTGGGTCGTCGTGATAAAGATAAATGTGTCTTGTAGTTCCATCTTTCATAAATGATAATTGAAGACTGTTTTGATTATTTGTTTTTGAAGGAGCAAACGAAACATTTAATTCTGAGATCCGCAATACTGCTTTGGGTTCCTAATATATAAAAAATTATCACTTTTATTTGTTAGAAAGATACAATAAGGAATAGGATAAAACAGTTTTTATAAACAAATATAGCTAACATAAAATTAAAAACTTGGTTACAAAAATTTTTTTTCTAGAATACGCGGAAATATTGTTAAAACAGTTAAACTATAAAAATAAAATTTGAGATAATATATTGTAAAATTTATTAATAAAAAAAAGTTCTCCAATTTTAAAATTATCAAAATAATTATACAAGTGAGTGATATTTTACCTTATTTTCTTTAACATAATACTTCAAAGTGTCATCCGCTTCGCACAGCACAAACTTTCTAGGCTGATATCTAGCATCTTCTTTACCTCTTTTCATCAAAAATCCCTCCATGTAACCTGATACATATTGATTTTGCCTTTCTGGATGACAAAATTCTTCACGTTGATATTTAGCTCTTATCCACTGTTCTATTAACACTCTAAAAAATTAAAATTTTCCAATCATTCTTGTTACAATATCTAAATAAGTATAATGTTTTTTTAATTACGGAGGAGAATCTGGAGTTATTCTTCGGTAACAAGGTGGAACTCTATCCTCATAGTGTAACTTAGCTGTATTATTTCCAACTTCACGTATTCGATTTACTTCTGAGTTTTCCCACCTATCAAGTTTGAGATGTTTGACTTTAGATATACGAGCTCCCATTGAACGATGTACTTCTGCACATCGAGTACACACAAATATTCCTATATTGTAGGATGCCCATTCTGGATCTAAAAATATTAAAAATATTGCAATATATATTTTTAATAATTAAATATTTATAATATAATTTCAACTTTTATAACTTATTTAATATTAATAAATTTTAAAAGATAAAGTTGTAATAATACATTCAATAGATGAGTGAATTGTCAAGGAAAATCTACAAATCACATAATGAAACAAAATTATATTAAAGTACAGCAACTTGAAAACACTACAAAAAAAAATTATTTTACTGATTGTTAAACTAATAATACAAAAGTCCTTGCTAAATAGGTTTATTGTAAATAAATAAACTGAGACATTCAAAAACACTGTGTCAAAACATTAGGTTTATCTAAAAATTTATTATAAAACCAGGGTTTTCAAACAGGTAATACTAGGTTATTTTAAAATAAAAACTATATGCTTTTAGCGAAAAGTATTTACTTTTTGCTCCACAATCAGCACACAAGTTATTTCCAGGTTTTTTTAATAATTCAGACAGTAGTTTTTCGTTATAGTCTGCCATCTTGAAACACTGAACATCATATACATTTGTAATTTGTATACACTGCCTATGGACCAGGGCTCTCGATTCCGTGATAATTCTGAAACCTGAAGTTGGCCACGCCATCTCGAAGAATAGGCTAAAGTGTAAAGCGGCCTCCACAACAGTGTACGCGCGAAATAATTAATAAACTCAACTAAATAAACCGACAAATGCTAAACCTAAAAAACTGTAAGTGGAAATTGAATAAAAAACTGATTAAATAACCCACAAATGTTTATCCCCCAAAACTGTAGGCGCCGAGTTAAATAAATAAAGCTCAATAACGCTGAGAGTTTAAAGTTTTTTTGTAAATAAATAAAGAAAAATTTATTTAAGAATTTTATTAAATAAATAATAAATCAAACTCTATTTATAGAAGTGAAAAATCTTCACTTTATTCAATAAATTTATTGAAAAATCTTCATTTTATTTAATAAAGTGAAGATTTTTCAATTCTATAAATGGAGTTTGATTTATTATTTATTGAATAAAATTCATAAATATGTTCATTAATCTTCATCAAGTAGATGCCTCCTCTAATAAAAATTTAAAGAAAAATTAAATAATAAGTCCCTTAAGCTGGACAACCCGATAACGCTGGGCCTCCAGGTAATTTTTGAATTGATGAATAAATAAAAAAAAACCCCAAGCTAGAAAACTCAATAACTCTGTACGTCCGAAATTTTTTTTTCATTAATAAGTTATAGATGATTAAACCTCCAAGCTCGATAACTCAAAAGCGCTGGGCGTACGAGATTTATTTGAAAATAGATAAATAAATAAAATAACTCAATAACTCTGGGCGTCCGGGTTCAATTTTTAAATAAATAAATGATCCTCCAAGCCTAAAATCCACAATACCCTGGGTGTCCAAGTGAAATTTTTAAATAAACAAACAATCCCCGAAGCTTCAAACCCACAATACCCTGGCGTCCCTGCTACAAAAAATCCATTGAGATCAATTCAAGTTCATTAAAATTTCCATTGACTATTGAATCCCATTGAATGTTCAAATTAACAGAGGAAACTCAGAATGGAAATCAATGGATTTTAATAAATTTATTTTTCCAATAGACCTCAATGGTCACGAATTTCACAGAGCTAAACGGAAATCAATGGACTTTAATGAATTCATGTTTCCAATGGACCTCAATAGTCGCGAATTTTTCAGGGCTGAATGGCAAGTAATCGATTTTAATGAACTTAATTTTCCAATAGACCTCAATGGTCGCGAATTGTACAGAGCTGAATGGGAATCAATGGATTTCAATGAATTTATTTTCTAATAGACCTCAATGGTCGCAAATTTTACAGAGCTGAATAGAAATTAATCGATTTTAATGAAGTTACTTTTCAGAAAGACCTCAATAGTCACGAGTTTTACAGAGCTGAATGGAAATTAATAGATTTCAATGAATTTATTTTCTAAATGACCTCAATGGTCGCAAATTTTACAGAGCTAAATAGAAATTATTCGACTTTAATGAAGTTACTTTTCGAAAAGACCTCAATGGTCGCGAATTTTACAGAGATGAATGGAAATTAATAGATTTCAATGAACTTATTTTTCCAGTAGACATCAATGGTTGTGAATTTTTCTGGGCTAAATGGAAATTAATTGATTTTAATGAGTTTACGATTCAAATAGACCTTAATGGTCGTAAATTTTACAGAGCTAAACGGAAGTCAATGAATTTTAATAAATGCAGTTGAATTTATTTCGCTATCTATACCAGCTGCTACAGAAAATCCATTTAAGTCTATTTTTTTAGTTCGATTAAAGCTTAATGTTTTTGAATGATCTCAGTCGACACTCGAAACTTTTCAATTGAAATCAATTGATTTCATTACATAGGTGAAACAATTCAATAGGTCAATGTTTTCGGAGAGAAATATTCGGCCTTTGGATGTCCGAGTTGGAATCAGTGATATAGGGCATCCTACCTCACCTAAGCCACAGTGGATTCAATCCCGAATATTTTAACGCGTGAAAAAACACTCGAAAAAATCGCCAAGACCTGCGGGCTCGAACCCACGACCCCAGCATTAGGAGACGCGTACTCTATGCCAGCAGCCACTGCGATTCTAATGGAAGTCAATTATTGTTTATAACTTTTGTAATTGTTTATAATAATAAGTTATTTTAGTTCAGACAAAAGGGATACATAAATGGAGTCTTCAGTTCAAATTTGGAAAAACCAAAAAAAATCGTTTTCCGTCGCCCTTAAACGCCATTTAGCGGTTTGGAAAAACCAAAAACAACATTTCCTACTCCCTTAATCTGGAGTTAGCTGTTTGGAAAACCAGAAATGGTATTTTGTTTCACTAGTGAGGCTCTGTGGTACTTTGCCCGAGCGAGCCGCACAAACTATTATTCGGCGAGCCGGGCAATGATCCACAGAGCCGAAAGAGTGAAACACAATATTTTATTTCACGATTGACGTGCAATCTACACTTTCGCCCTCTATACAAAATCAACTTTGATTCAATTTTAATGATTTATAAAATCCACTTTACTTTTTACTATAAATTTAAGGCTTGTAAGTGCAAATATTGAAGACTCTCAAATAAAACTGATCGGTCTAAGTTCAGTTTTCTTATTGCTCAGGTAGCAGAAAAACGCATTACGTGAATTTTCGAATTTTTAAAACAAAATGCCATTAGTTAAAGATGGGTTCAACCGACGATGTAGGTATACAACCGCACTGCAGGACCCATTATAAGACATTGTGAGTAGCGTCGAGAGGTATACCTATAGATACCGATAGTTCTGGTATTTTGTTTCACAAGTGCGGCTCTGTGGTACATTGCCCGCGCGAGGCGCAGCCGAGCCGGGCAATGTACCGACAGAGGTCGCACGAGTGAAACAACATAGCTTTATTTCACGACGGACGGGCAATCTGAACTTTGCCCGTCTGTTTTCAGTCTCGAGCGGGCAAAGTGCGGATTGCTCGCGCGTTTCAACAGTCGGGCAAAGCAGTACTTTATTTGACTGAAAACGGACGGGCAAAGTGAGGATTGCACGTCGGAGTGAAATAAAGGTATAAGCGTCTAAGTTTATTGGGGGCGGCCGCTGTAACTGCACTGATGGCTGCGTTTTCAAAATGTGAAACGAGCGAGCAATCTGCACTTTGCTCGACTGTTTTGAAAACAGACGAGCAAAGTGCGGATTGCTCGCGCGTTTCAACAGTCGGGCAAAGCAGTACTTTATTTGACTGAAAACGGATGGGCAAAGTGAGGATTGCACGTCGGAGTGAAATAAAAATCGTTTCCCGTCAGCCTTAGTCAGGAGTTAGCTGTTTGGAAAACCAAAACAAATCATTTTCCGTCGCCCTTAATCGCAATTTAGTGGTTTGGAAAACCAAAAAAAAATCGTTTTCCGTCGTCCTTTATCGCCGTTTGGTGGTTTGGGAAATCCAAAAAAATCGTTTTCTGTTGCCTTTAATCTCGAGTTAGCGGTTAGGAAACCCCAAAAGAATCCATTTCCGTCGCCCTTAATCTCGAAATAGCTGTTTGGAAAACGAAATGAACCGTTTTCCGTCGCCTCAACGCCATTTCGCGGTTTGGAAACATAAAAAAATCGTATTCTTACAGCCCTAATCTCAATATAGCTGTTTGGAAAACCAGAAGAATCATTTCCGTCGCCGTTAATCTCGAATTAGCAGTTGGGAAACCCCAAAAAAATCGTTTTCCGTCGCCCTGAATCTCGAAATAGCGGTTTGGAAAACCAAAAAAATCGTTTTCCGTCGTCCTTTATCGCCGTTTGGTGGTTTGGGAAATCCAAAAAAATCGTTTTCTGTTGCCTTTAATCTCGAGTTAGCGGTTAGGAAACCCCAAAAGAATCGATTTCCGTCGCCCTTAATCTCGAGTTAGCTGTTTGGAAAACGAAATGAACCGTTTTCCGTCCCCTCAACGCCATTTCGCGGTTTGGAAACATAAAAAAATCGTATTCTTACAGCCCTAATCTCAATATAGCTGTTTTGGAAAACCAGAAGAATCATTTCCGTCGCCGTTAATCTCGAATTAGCGGTTGGGAAACCCCAAAAAAATCGTTTTCCGTCGCCCTGAATCTCGAAATAGCGGTTTGGAAAACCAAAAAAATCGTTTTCCGTCGCCCTGAATCTCGAGTAAGCTATTTGGAAAACCAAATATAACCTTTTTCCGTCACCCTTAATCGCCATTTAGCGGTTTGGAAACCCAAAAAAAATCGTTTTCTGTTGCCTTTAATCTCGAGTTAGCGGTTAGGAAACCCCAAAAGAATCGATTTTCGTCGCCCTTAATCTCGAGTTAGCTGTTTGGAAAACGAAATGAACCGTTTTCCGTCGCCTCAACGCCATTTCGCGGTTCGGAAACATAAAAAAATCGTATTCTTACAGCCCTAATCTCAATATAGCTGTTTGGAAAACCAGAAGAATCATTTCCGTCGCCGTTAATCTCGAATTAGCGGTTGGGAAACCCCAAAAAAATCGTTTTCCGTCGCCCTGAATCTCGAAATAGCGGTTTGGAAAACGAAATGAACCGTTTTCCGTCGCCTCAACGCCATTTCGCGGTTTGGAAACATAAAAAAATCGTATTCTTACAGCCCTAATCTCAATATAGCTGTTTGGAAAACCAGAAGAATCATTTCCGTCGCCGTTAATCTCGAATTAGCAGTTGGGAAACCCCAAAAAAATCGTTTTCCGTCGCCCTGAATCTCGAAATAGCGGTTTGGAAAACCAAAAAAATCGTTTTCCGTCGTCCTTTATCGCCGTTTGGTGGTTTGGGAAATCCAAAAAAATCGTTTTCTGTTGCCTTTAATCTCGAGTTAGCGGTTAGGAAACCCCAAAAGAATCGATTTCCGTCGCCCTTAATCTCGAGTTAGCTGTTTGGAAAACGAAATGAACCGTTTTCCGTCCCCTCAACGCCATTTCGCGGTTTGGAAACATAAAAAAATCGTATTCTTACAGCCCTAATCTCAATATAGCTGTTTTGGAAAACCAGAAGAATCATTTCCGTCGCCGTTAATCTCGAATTAGCGGTTGGGAAACCCCAAAAAAATCGTTTTCCGTCGCCCTGAATCTCGAAATAGCGGTTTGGAAAACCAAAAAAATCGTTTTCCGTCGCCCTGAATCTCGAGTAAGCTATTTGGAAAACCAAATATAACCTTTTTCCGTCACCCTTAATCGCCATTTAGCGGTTTGGAAACCCAAAAAAAATCGTTTTCTGTTGCCTTTAATCTCGAGTTAGCGGTTAGGAAACCCCAAAAGAATCGATTTTCGTCGCCCTTAATCTCGAGTTAGCTGTTTGGAAAACGAAATGAACCGTTTTCCGTCGCCTCAACGCCATTTCGCGGTTCGGAAACATAAAAAAATCGTATTCTTACAGCCCTAATCTCAATATAGCTGTTTGGAAAACCAGAAGAATCATTTCCGTCGCCGTTAATCTCGAATTAGCGGTTGGGAAACCCCAAAAAAATCGTTTTCCGTCGCCCTGAATCTCGAAATAGCGGTTTGGAAAACCAAAAAAATCGTTTTCCGTCGTCCTTTATCGCCGTTTGGTGGTTTGGGAAATCCAAAAAAATCGTTTTCTGTTGCCTTTAATCTCGAGTTAGCGGTTAGGAAACCCCAAAAGAATCGATTTCCGTCGCCCTTAATCTCGAGTTAGCTGTTTGGAAAACGAAATGAACCGTTTTCCGTCCCCTCAACGCCATTTCGCGGTTTGGAAACATAAAAAAATCGTATTCTTACAGCCCTAATCTCAATATAGCTGTTTTGGAAAACCAGAAGAATCATTTCCGTCGCCGTTAATCTCGAATTAGCGGTTGGGAAACCCCAAAAAAATCGTTTTCCGTCGCCCTGAATCTCGAAATAGCGGTTTGGAAAACCAAAAAAATCGTTTTCCGTCGCCCTGAATCTCGAGTAAGCTATTTGGAAAACCAAATATAACCTTTTTCCGTCACCCTTAATCGCCATTTAGCGGTTTGGAAACCCAAAAAAAATCGTTTTCCATCGCCCTTAATCTCGACTTAGCGGTTCGAAAACCCCAAATAATCGTTTTCCGTCGCCCTTAATCTCGAGTTAGCTGTTTGTAAAACCGAATAAAACCGTTTTCCGCCGCCCTTAATCTAAGGTTAGCTTTTGGAAAACCAAAAAAATAGTTTTCCTACGCCCCTTATCTCCGTTTAGCGGTTTGGAATCACCAAAAAAATCGTTTTCCGTCGCCCTTAAACTGGAGATTGCTGTTTGGAAAACCAACAAAAATCGTTTCCCGTCGCCCTTAGTCTGGAGTTAGCTGTTTGGAAAACCAGAACCAATCATTTTCCATCGCTCTTAATCACCATTAAGCAGTTTGGAAAACCCAAAAAAATCGTTTCCGTCGCCCTTAATCTCGAATCAGCTGTTTGGAAAACCAAAAGTGATTCCGTTTGTTGATTTTTTTATAACTTCCATCAGTCAAAACGGGACGATTTTTCGGAGCTTGACTTTACCAAGAAAAACTGTAAATAATAGAAAATTAAAAAATTTTTCTTGTATTTTTACTATTGACTTTATTGTGTAAAAATTTCAAACCGATTGTATCAATTTTACTACAAATTAAAAATAGGTAGACCTCGACTACCCTGGATAAATGAAACTTTTGCAAAGGCGGCCCTGGACTGGTCCAATGAGTTTTTCTGGTTTGTATTGACATAAACTCAAGCCTGAGATACTCGAAGGAGCTTTCTGGAGACCTTGCAAAAATAGTATATTACTTAACTAGGCAGTATGAATGGGAAACGTCTCAGATCGCATGAAATTGTCGTCCGAGGCGTAGCCGAGTGTGACAAACATGTGATCTGAGACCTTCCCATTCAGGTGCCTAGTTGAGTATGCTATTTTTCCGCACGACGGCGCCGGGAAGCGCTACTGACTGTTGCGGCAGCGGCAGGGAAGTAGCGCTTCCCGGCCGGAGTGCGGAAAATCTTGTTTTGGTCCCCCGTTGGGTGGACCTCGATTAACCTCGAGAAATGGAACTTTTGCAAAGTCAGCCCCGGACTGCTCCAATGAGTTTTTCTAATTTGTTTTGACATAAAAACAAGCCTGAATCACTCATAAAATTTTTCTGGAGACCTAGCAAAAATTTTTCTTGGACCCCCGTTGGGTAGACCTCGACTACCCTAGATAAATGATACTTTTGCAAAGGCGGCCCTGGACTGGTCCAATGAGTTTTTCTGGTTTGTTTTGACATAAACTCAAGCCTGAGATACTCGAAGGAGCTTTCTGGAGACCTTGCAAAAAACCTTGTTTTGGTCCCCCGTTGGGTGGACCTCGATTAACCTCGAGAAATGGAACTTTTGCAAAGTCAGCCCCGGACAGCTCCAATGAGTTTTTCTGGTCTGTTTTGACATAAAAACAAGCCTGAGATACTCAGAGGAGCTTTCTGGAGACCTTGCAAAAAACTTTTTTTTGAAACCCCGTTGGGTGCACTCAGAGAAAGGTTTGATTGGGTCAACAATATATTGTAACATCTAAGATGCCATAGTTAATATAGAGACAGTGAAGCACATTGTAGCAGTAACAATATCATGGTAGCGCTGACTAAATGTGTATTAAGGGTTAACATGTTTCTAGTTACACTGGTATAGCACAAGTTATTTTTTAAAAATTTCTTTTTTGTGATTTTGGTATAATTAATGTATTTAATGAATTGTTTTAATCTTAAAAAATATACAAATGATTATAAAAATCACAATATTTAAGAAACAATGACTTCAATTTTAAGATTTTAAAAATTAGCTAGGTTAGGTTAGATTTGCTTTGCTAGTCGCAACAATATGTATTATTATCCTTACTCTACGTATTGTAACTACTACAATGTTTCGACTGTTGAGGGAACAAAGAATATTTAATTGGTCCAATCAAATCTTTCTCTGAGTGTGGACCTCATCCACATTCGAAAAAAGAAACTTTGGCAAAGTCGGCCCCGGACTGCTCCAATGAGTTTTTCTGGTTTGTTTTGACATAAAAATAAGCTTGATTTACTTAGAAGAGCTTTCCGGAGAACTTGCAAAAACTCTTTTTCTTGGACCCCCGTTGAGTGGACCTGCAGGCCCTCGCCTGCGGCTCGGGGAGACACACACTGATCTGCTGTGAGATGCGCAGTGGTCGCTATGGACAGGGAGCAACCTCGCCGTTTTTTTCGGCTTTGATCGGAGGAAATCAAGATAAATCTTGCAAAAGTGTATGTATCACTTAGGACTAATTTGTGTCGTGTAGGCCTTTGTGTTAGCAGCCCTCGACTTTGTCTCGGGCTGCAATGACTGCGGGCCTCCACGACAACATTTAGTCTCTTGGTGAATAATATACTATTTTTTTTTTTTTAAATGGGTTTGTAAGCCCTTTTTTGGCTGTTGGGTTAACAATTGTATAATAAAGACCCATTGGCAAATTAGTGATTTGGTTTATCATTTGGCATAAGAAAATGATCCCCAAAGTTTTATCAAGCACTGCGTTCATAAGTCTTCTTGTAAAATAAATCCGAAAATTGATAACATGTATATGATGTAAATTTATAATTCATACTTTCGAAATTTCACCGAGAATTTTACAAATTATTGCTACTTGAATAAATAAATTTAAAAGCAGTCTATCGTCAACCGAATACGCAGTCACCAAATTTTATTTAAATAGTCTTGTGAATGATTTAGTGGCGATAAAAATTCATTTTTGAGACCTTTTTTATTTGTTTTTGCTAAAGACAAGTTAATTCAGTAAAAATTCTTACTGTGATTTATTCATTAATTTTTTTACACCTTGTCATTTACGTTTTTTTTTAAAATATCAAAAATATAAAACGTAATGATTATTTTAAATCACGTTTTACAAAGCAAAAGTTTCTGGAAAATAATTAAAATTGAACCTTACTTAACTCAAATTCATTTAGTTTTTACTTGGAGCCAGTCAAGTAATCTTACCAAATGTTTATTATTTGTGGGTATTTTCGCGTTTTTTTCGAAAGACCAGTTACCTTTTACCGAGAGGCAACAAACTCGAGAATTTAGGTGTGTAATTTTAGGGTAAATGAATGAATTAATGCACTTTTTATAAGTAAGTACTAAAAACTGAACTATATTCTGTGGTAATTGTTTACAGTGAGAGCTGAAGAGTTCGCCGTTTTGGCCGGGAACCCTCAGACTCTCGGAATGCCAAACAAGGGCTGTTAACTTATCTAATTGAATGCCGCACTTTGCGGCTGTAAGCTATTAATTTATACAAAAACTGCCGCAATTCAGGCTTAATTGTAAGAATTCTCCGCGACGCGTGGCTCTTGCATGCAAAACGGAGACCGATCTTGAGTCGTACTCGCAAAACTCGCGATACGTGGAGGCCGCGATCACGGACGGAGAGAGACTGATGTCGGCGGATATGGGCAGCTGGGACCGAGCGTGGCGTTTGTCGCTCAGCGGACCAAAGTAGTGGCTCAAAGAGACGCGAAATATCGAACATTTCGGCCCCTTTGATCGCTTCCAGGTAAGCGGTCAATAACTGAATTGAAATCTGAAAAAGTCCAAAACAAACTAATTTTTTGGGTTAAGTAAATATTAGTTTAAAATATGGTAAATTTTATTGATTATAAAGAGTATGAATGCTTTGGACCATTAATAGCAAGAGGGTTAAGATAATTGAAAGAAGCTCGTAAGCTCTGAACTTGCAAGGGCAAAATATGAAAAGCAGCGAATCTAACTGCAAAGCGAATAGAATGATTGCAAGCCCTGAGCTTGGCCTTATAAGAATAAAATGTAATGTAAAATAATAGTAGAAGAGCTCTGAACAATGGGAAAAAGGAGTGAATTCAAACTTGTGACTTTATAAATTGAAACTTTTTTTAATACTCTTTTGGAATTAAAATGTTTGAAAGCGAACTTGGAATAACGAAATTCCTAAGTTTACGACTTTTCCGAAAGCAAAGCTACAAAAATAGAGAAAACTCTGGATAAACAAGCCATAGACTTTGTCTTAGTTCACTTACCGAATTTTCTACAAGGGCGCATTACTTAGTTTCATGACCCGCTTTCTAAATTCCAAGAGACCTTTGGCACTCCAAGCAATCTGTCTAGGAACGCCGGCCAAGTTCAAGGCAACATTGAGCTTCAGCCCTTGGGCCTTGGAGCGAGCGTTGGCGTTTCCTAGGACTACGCAATGCAATCTTCGGACTTGGTCTCCTGTCTCCTTAGGGCAGACGGATATTTTAAAAATAGTCTCCTTGAGGCAGACGAAACAATTCACTCACAGCTTTCCTCGTTCCAGGGGTTGTAGTTTTTTAAAAAGAGGTAAAATAAATGTATAAAATAATAATTTGCTTTTCTACATTATTTATTTAGACTATTAAAATATTTAATTTAGGCGAAGGATTGCACCTCTCAATATAAAATAAAATATCTAATTGAGGCGAAGGACTGCACCTCTTAATATAAAGTAAAATATCTAATTTAGGCGAAGGTTTGCACCTCCCAATATTTCAAATAAAGTATTCGAATCAGGCAAAGGATTTTGCCTTTCAACAAGAAATAAAACTATTTTTTTAAACGAAAGGTTTTGCTTTCCAAATAAAAGGAAAAATTATTGTAGATCTAGATTCGCTTGAAGCGATTCAGAGCGTGAACTGAGACCAACGCATCGAAGGATAGAGACCGAGGTACGGAGTGTTACTGTCCGGGGCCTCGGGCCCCGCTTATATCGAGGGCAGCGTCTCGGCTACACCACAGCGCGTCCCTTTCGGGGGACCAATCAGAACTCGAGTTTTCCCTCTCTGAGTTTTTCTTAGGAATTTTCTCTTAGTCTCTCTCTGTTTACAAATTCTTTTGGGTGGCCATCTGTCCTTGAACTTCGCCGGCGTTCCCAGACAGATTGGTATCACCCGATCGCTTGGGGTGCCAAAGGTCTCTTAGAATTTAGAAAGCGGGTCGTAAAATAAGTACCTCTCGCCTGAGGTAGATAATGGAAACTAAAAAACTTTTGGTGCGTGCACATGGTGCTTAAAAGAAAAATAAAATTAGAACAAAATAAGATAAAATAAAATAACCAGGGTAAGGGAAAAACACAAAAAAAAAAAAAAAATGAAACGGGTTGGTTCAGGCCATCACACTAAATGCAAAAGAAAAAAAAAAGAAGATCAAACTGACAAAAAATTTCTTTTTGTCTTTTACAATTTCGAAACCACTGCGACTCACGAGTTTGAAAAAGGTGTTGTAAAGCACGTACCAAACTTGAGTGTTTTACAACAGCGTTGTACCGATTGTATTAATTTAGATGATAATGTAGTTGGATGTAAGAGCTGTGGTTTTCGGGAACTTATTTTTCGCGATCAGCCCGTCAAAGAATTTATACATTTTATTTTTCTTAGAAAAAATAGTATTTTTAAAGACATTATTTGTATAGCGTACAACATGAGTGGGTTCGATGGGCAATTTATTCTGAGGGGGTTAACAGACCGAAAATCCGATCGTACCGTCGATAATTTTAAATGGAACTAAAATTGTCTTGATGTCGCATAAAAATGTTAAACTAATAGATAGTTTAAATTACTTCCACATGAAACTTAGCTTACTCCCTAAAATATTTGGTTTACCTTCTAGTCAAAAGAAGGGGTACTTTCCACATCTTTTTAACACGCAGGAAAATCAAAATTATGTAGGAAAATTACCACCATCAAAGTATTATGATCCTGACTCTATGTCGGAAAATGACCGTAATACTTTTTTTGAATGGTACAACGAGCAAAGCACAAATAACACCGTGTTTGATTTTAAAAAGGAGATAACTGAGTATTGTAGGATGGATGTAGAAATTTTAAGAAAAGCATGTTTAGCGTTTAGGAAAATTTTTCTAGAAGTAGGCGACGTAGATCCGTTTCTTTCGGCAACCACAATAGCTTCTGTATGCTCAAGAGTTTTTAGACAAAATTTTTTTAAAAACAATAGCATAGCACTTTTACCTCTGGGTGGTTATACGGGTGCAGATAAACAGCCATTCTTAAAAAGCCATTGAATGGTTATCGCTTTGTGAAGTTCGTGAAATATGGGAACACGAGTTTGATAGAATGAAACTAGAGGCCCCTCGTATAAACAAATTCTTGAAAGACCATCCTCTAGTAAACGCTGTAAGGTTAAATCCACGAGAAGCTTTTTTCGGTGGTCGTACAGAAAATTTTGTAACGCTCTACGATTCTTCCGATGACGAAAAAATATCTTACGTGGATATAATTTCAATGTACCCATTTATATCGAAAACAGGCGTCTTTACAATTTCACATCCGAAAATATACACAGGATCCGAGTGCGAGCAACTATCCGGTAAAAATGATGATGTATTTAATTTTGAGGGACTGGTAAAGTGTAAAGTTTTACCCCCTGGAAATTTACACTTACCCCTTCTACCGGTTAAAATGCATAACAAGTTAATTTTTGCTTCATGCCGTTCGTGCTGCGAAGAGATGAATCAAAAAGATTGCGCGCACGAGAAAATTGAAGAACGTGAATTTTCGGGGACGTGGGTCATGCCAGAATTAAGAAAAGCTGTTGAACTCAGTTACGTAATTACAGAAATTTATGTCATTTGGAAATTCAAAACGACCGTTTACGATCACAATAAAGGAACCGGTGGTTTATTCCTAGAATACATATACACGTTTTTAAAAATTAAACAAGAGGCTAGCGGATGACCTAGTTGGTGCGTTGACGAAACAACCAAACTCAAGTACCTACAACAGTACAAAAAAGCTGAGGATATAGAATCAAATGCAAAAAATATTTCAAAAAACGCTGGATTACGCGCTGTTGCTAAATTAGCACTCAACTCTTTTTGGGGAAAATTTTCACAGAGATCGGACCTTAAAAAAACGGAAATAGTTACAACTAGCGAGAGATTAGTAAAATTATTGACCGATCCCACAAAAGAGGTATTGAATATTTTACCTGCCAGTTCGGGTATTTTACTTCCGAGGTCGGAAGTATAATTACTGCATCTACTGTACTTAGCATCAGTCTGAGTGCCACACCTGTTGCAACATTATCGATAAACGGAGACTACGATATACCTAACGTGGGAACAAAATGAACACGCACGAGATAATGCAGGCAATTCTGACACTGCCTAAAAAAATCAAAACTATCGGAGTTTTTGCTGCTGATCAAGTTCCAAGACGTTTGACTTTGCCTGCTGCAATCGTCGTCAATACGGATACGTCCGATAAGCCTGGAAGTCACTGGATAGCTTTGTTTATTGGTAAAAAGGGTAAAGGTACATTCTTCGACAGCTTCGCACGAGCGCTACAATCGAAACATATCTGCAATGCAATTAAAAAAACTGCGCTTCGTGGCGTTTTAACAAAAAAACAACTGCAAAGCTTCGATAGTTCAGTATGCGGAGATTATTGCGTACATTTTTTATATCACATGAGTGAAATTAACAATTTCCAATCGTTATTGGATCAGTTTACATCAAACACGCCTTACCGGGTTACAGATAAGACATTTTTTTTTGTTAATTAAAATTAAGGTTGCGCATCAAGCGCTTTTATTCGAAGTCGAGCAAGCGACTCACGTACCGGAAAAATTTTCTCATCGGTCTTTACAGATTGGATCAAAGACTATTTTGATGAAGCCAAAGATCAGGCTGCTGAACTTTTAGATTCTGGTAAGCATATTAATATATTGTTGAAACAAAAATATATATTTAACAATTTTATTAACAAAAAATTTTATTTTTAGTACTTGACGACAAAGCAATGGATGAGATCGAGGAAAACATCGATGAGAAATGTGTGGAGTGCATCAACAACGTCCACGGTTTTGTTCACATAAATTTCAACAAATTTTTAAAAGACTTTCGCAGAAAGTACAGAAACTGCCATTGTGATAACCATGATAAAAATTTGACAAAATTACCTTCGTGGAAGACAATAGATTGCAGTTCACTCTCAAACGTGAAAACTATAAATTGGTCTTTTTCGATAGAAAAGGACAGGACAAAAGTTTGGATTTGTATCTGGAGTGGTTGGAAGAAACCAGTGGATACTTCAGGATGGACGCCGATCAGAGTAGACAGTTCGTGGAAACCATGAATAGCATGACTCAACATTTTACTATTCAGAACGCAACGTTTCACATACCATTCTTTGACGGTAAAAACATACCTTTACGTCAGTTTATACAAGACGTGGAAAACGGAGCCACTTTGATTGGAAACGGTCAAGTTGCTACTTACGTTTCTGCTGTAAAAACTAAGCTGAGAGGGATGGCACGGGAATGCCTTGAAGGCGTTGCAAATATAAACACCGTAGAGGCCCTTACCAACCAGCTAAAAAGATATTTTGCTCCTGGCAGGAAATACACCGATTACTGTACGGATTTGCAAACCATAAAAATGCATCGGGAAGAAAGCGTGACTGAGTTTTACCTCCGAGTAAAACGACTGCAGAGTTCTGCCCAGGCAGCACTGGTAAATGAATATGGGCGAGAGAATAATGAGAACTCCCCAATTATTAGAGACTCAGCCGTCAAAGCTTTTACCAGAGGGCTGAGAGATGACCTTAAGTATGGTCTCATCTTAAACAACCCAGAAACCTTAAATGCCACCTATGAATTGGCAATTAATCTGGAAAAACAAATAGGAAGTGGCGCGTCACATCCAGCAAGGGACAACAACGCATGATACTACCAGGACATTTCCCCGTCGGCTGCCCCATATCATCGCGAAGATTCGAGACCGGAAAGACCGGTATCACCGGGCACATATCATCGGGAATATGCCAGATACTCGAGGCCTACGACACCACCACCTTACCCTGCACCTGTCGAAAGGCCCAGGTCACCCTATCGTGGGTATGATACCCGGGGAGATCCAGGACAGGTGCCTCGAAGCATCCTGAAAAGAGACGACCATCCTAGGGCAACCGAACGTCCTCCTCAGCACAACTACGATAGAGACTATCGTAGGGGTTACAGTCCCGACCGCAACTCTTATCGCAGAGACTACAGTCCCGGACGTTGGGACCATACTCCTAGGAGGGACGCGACGTCCCCACCGAGCCGGACTTATTATGACCGACCAAGTTCATCGCCCAGTCGCGAACGTATGCCATACCAATCGCGAGACGCCGCGCAGAACTCAAGTGGTCCGCCTATGTCAGACCGACGGCCGGTTTCACCAGCCAAGAACCAGGGAAACTTTCAATCGACTCATCGCAACAGCGCTCCGGTGAGTTAAGAGACAACCAGAGAGCGCACAATCCGATTCAACGACCAGTCACCACATCGAGGGTCCGAGTCACAAAGCTCGACTCGTTCACCCCGATCATAAAGCTTTAAATTCCTGAATTGAAGGGAGGTAACGGAAACTTCCTAATTGACACTGGCTGCGACGTGAATATTGTCAAGTCCTCAGCCTTGAAAGATTCCGTAGATATAAATGGTCACCATACCATAAACCTCCTTAGAATTACGGGTAATAAAGTTACCACCATGGGATTGTGTAGTCTACATATAAAAGGGAAAGAAGCGAGCTTTCACGTCAATGACTCTTTTCTACCCGACGATTGTGACGGAATTCTGGGTCTTACTCTCTTGATAGCCGAAAGGGCAGAAATATCTTTTCACGCTAGTAGCGCCGAAAGTTCTTTCGGGTTACTAGGTTTTTTGTACTTTCGGTCTACTAGCGTGAAAAATAGTATACACGCTCAGGGAGAGCAAAAATGAGCCAACTTTGCTAAGGGTTACCTGCGTCATCTTTGATGAGTTTATTTTCAAATTAACCTCACAAAGATTTAACTTTGATAAATCAGTGAAAAAGAGAAAAATCTCTTTTTAATAAATACGTTAATAGAATATTATTCTTTAACAAGAACAGAAACAATAAAAATTAACTCATTTTTGATGAGATTACTTTTAAGCAAAATAAAGATTTATTTTTGATAAATCAGTAAACCAAAGATTTACCTTTGGTAAATCAAAAGAAAATAGAGACTTTATTATTTCTTTTACAATCACGTCAAATTCTTTAATAAAATATAAAGATAAAGTTTAGCCAATAAATAACAAAAAGGGAAAAATACAAATTCAACCCTGGGTCTGCACAGCAGTTCAACCAGGCAACTACCCATCACCTTCCAATCCTAGGAAGGACGAGGCAACCGCTCGACTAGGATTGGCCTCATTTTCATAAACAGGGAAACTTGGATCTATTTAATCCTAAGGTTAAAAGGACCGAAATCCCCTCATTATTTGCAGACTAACTGCAAATATATTACAATTTCGATTGAAACAAATGATGGTCATAAAATTGTGGATTTTACAAACAAAAGATTTTAATATAAAATTAATAAAATAACAAATTGGTGGTTCTTCTTGTGACGGCCTGAACCGTCCCGTCTCGTTTTGAATTTTTTTCTATTTTTCTTACTCTTCTATTTTTACTTCTATTTCTCCCTTACCCTGGTTATTTTATTTTATCTTTTATCCAAGCTTTAATTTTTTTTCTTTTAAGCACCATGTGCACTTACCATAAGTTTTTTTTTATTTCTACGTTATCTATCCCAAACGAGAGGAAGAGAAAAAATAGAAAGTACAAGGCTCAGCGCACTCCACACCCTTGGCCCATTGAATTTTCCGTTGCCGACTAGAGTCGTAAACGACGGTACTCGATGGACCACGGGAGTGAGTAAGCATAGGCCTATGCAACAGCTGCACAAATAAATTTTTATCTTTATTGCTGAGAAAAAAACTCTCGAGTGTGCATGCGACTTTTCTTCCCAGGGAAAACGTCGCCCGCCCGGTCGTAAACAACCGGGGTTTCGGGGCAGATAGCGCTAAGTGGGTCCGTATGTGCACTCCCGCTGGTCCCGGCAGGCGGGCGCGGAGGGCAATTAAAAGGCGGCCCTTTCAAGTATAAGTGTACTGGAGAAGAAGAAGAGAGAGAGAGCAGGAAGAAGCACATATGGAATTTTCTCCTACTTTTCCGACACACCCGAAAAACCGAGGTCTTCTGGCCCAGGCTAGGACTCGGTGGGATCAGTTAGCAGTGAATCCTAGGACTGATCGGCTGCTCAACAATCAACCTCTTTACTTAGGTCTTAGACTTTGATTGTTTTGAGTTTAGTAGATCTTCTTGGAATTCTCAAAAGACTTTGGTTTCCCCTTGCTTTTGCCAAGTCTTTTTATTGAACTTAAAGTATTGAAATTTAAATTGATTAGTAAAAGTGCCAGTGGTTTCCCCATCGGGCTTGTTAAGTTCTCTGAAACTTGGACCATCTCCTTAGGGCCAGCCAGGACCAGCTTCAGACCTCTCTCTTCTCTTCACCAGTTTTTAAAAAAGTAAGAACCATTTATATTTTGTTCACATTTTTCTGTAACTCTAAATTTTACCAATGTAACCCTTTTCTTTTAACAGTAATAAATAAGTAAAATAGACCTATAGTTCTTTCAAATTATCTTCTTCCATCCTTTTATTTTTAGTTTTTTTTTTCTTTCTAAGAATTTTTTTTTCAACAAAATTCGTTTAATAACTGAATTTTTCTCTCTAATCAATAAAAAAAAACAATTACAAAAAAACCTCGTCGGATTCTGACGGGAGTTTCACATATAAAATTAACTAAGATTTATCTTTGATAAATCAAGAAATAAGATTTTTCTCTTTTAATAATTAAATCAAAAAATATTTTTCTTTAACAAAATTCAAACAACGGAAATAGACTCATCCTCGATAAGTCTATTCTCAAAAAAAAAAAAATAATTAAAAGATTTTTCTTTGATAAATCAAGAAATAGATTTTATTTTTTTTTTTTTTTTCTCTCCTGTTAATAATTTCATCAATAATAAATTTTCTAAAATAAAATTTAAACGACGAGACTAGACTCATCCTTGATAAGTCTATTCTCAGACAAGAAAAAAAATATAAAGATTTATCTTTGATAAATCAAGAAACAGAAATTTTTCTTTTAATAATTACACCAATAACGGATCTTTCTTTAATAAAATTTTAAACAACAAAGCTAAACTCAACCTTGATGAGTTTATTTTCAAACAAACCCTAATAAAGATTTATCTTCGATAAATCAGTGAAAGGAGGTTTCCTCTTTTTAACAAATTCGTTAATGGAATTTTGTTCCTTAACAAAAACAGAAACACTAAAATAAACTTATTTTTGATAAGTTTTATTTTTAAGTAAGTTCAAAGATTTATCTTTGATAAATCAAGAAAATCACAGACTTACTTTCAAAAACAAGGGTAGAAAGAGTTTTCTCACTCTTACAAATTACATTAAAGGTAAAATATTCTTTAATAAAAATATAGAGTTAAAAGCTAGCCAATAGTTGACAGGAAGGAAAAATATAAATAAGGCTCTGGGTCTGCACAGCAGTTTAACCAGGCAACTACCCAACTCCTTTCCAATCCTAGGCAACCGCTCGACTAGGATTGGCTTAATTTCTGAAAGACAGGGATACTTGGATCTTTTTAACTTTACGGTTAAAAGGATTTAATACCCCTTATTATTTGCAGACTAACTGCAAAGAATATTACATTCTATATAATTATATATAGCTATCGTTTTAATATTTTTTTTTTTTCATTTTTAAATTGTATTCAAATCAGTTACATACAATAAATTGTTTATTGTGGCGTCTGCCTTGTATAATTCATTGGTAATATTTATAAAAAAAAAACAAAAAAACAATAATAAAAAAAATTAAATGAAGAGGGCACGCAGGATCTGGGCCTTGTCGAGCGGCACCTATCCTCAGATGCGTGGGTCTCGGTTCACACTCTGAATCGCTTTAAGCGAACCCAGGTCTGCAATATTTTCCTTTTATTTTGCTAAGCAAAGTCCTTCACCTGATTCAAATATTTGATTCGAAATATTGAGAGGCGAAGTCCTTCGCCGTAATTAAATATTTTTCGATTAGTATTACATGGTCAGCTGTAATAAGCTTTTTGAGAGGTATGACTACTTATACAGCACTAATAATTTTTATTTATTTAAGGATTTTTTCATTTTAGGCCTATTAAAAACCTTTAATTAACTGTTTATTTGTATTTTGAGAGGCGCAGTCTTTCGCCGTAATCAAAATTTTTAATTTTTCTTTTGAGAGGCGCAATTATTCAGCGTAATCAAAATTTTTAAATTTTATTTTTAGAGACGCAGTCCTTCGCCATAATTAAAATGTTTTGATGAACTAAATAAATATTATAGAAAAAACAAATTATTATATTTATTACATTTATTTTACCTTTAAGAAAACTTCAACTCCTGGCTAGGAGAAGGCGAGAATTGAGGGGGTGGTAGCCACTAAGGAAACGCTGTTGAGACGTCTGCCCTAAGGAGACTGGTAATGTCGAGGTCCAAGGAGACGCCACGTACTCAGTCACAAGACCCCAGGCATGCGACCGATGTTACTCCAACACCCGTGAACAGAGATCTGACTCTCGCTCGCAGGGTGAGATGGACAGGGGCCAGATCCAGGTGGCGCTGTTCTGCACCCCTGGGCCCATCCCAATTTTCCCTTTTCCCCAATTAGGGAAAGCGAGGGCGTCCTCCTGACCTCCTCATTGGCTTTTCCCCCATCTTTTCATTCCGCCCTTCCGTCCAAGCTGGAAAAAAAGAAGATGTATAAACAATTTTGATTATCAATGAACATAACCCCATTTATAATTGAGTTTAAACTCTACAAAATTTAAGTTACAGATGTGTCTTAAGTAATTTAATTAATAAAGTATTTTATATATAAAATACTCAATTAATTAAATAAGTTTTATATATAAGTGAAGACACAAGAAAATAAAATAAATTCTTTTAACTAAATTAATTTTTGCATTTCTTATTTTACCGACGCAGGAATTTTAGGAAAAGAGAAAAATTTCAACTAAGTAAACAAGGTCGTAAAATTTCAGGACGAAGATTTACCTGAGAAAAGAGTCCCGAACGATTTTTCCGTTGCTGCAAGACTGCGATTTTCATCTCGGCGTCTGCCGTATAACAATTAGGCTGCACCTGCACGGTCGTAAAAGTCGAGTCGGGCCTGGCTCTCGGTACCAAAGTTACTCAAAAAAAAAAAAAATTCCTGGGTCGGTATACGTTTACGTGGCTTTCTGCCCTTTTGAGAGCAGGCGTATTCTAAAACCGATCTGAAAAAGAAAACCGTCAGGAAAAATGCATTAAAAAAAAGAAAAACAAGGTGAATTCCGAGAAGAAAAAAAAAATTTTATTGGGTGGTCCACGTACGTCTCATTATATAATACAAAGATGTATTTTCTTTTACCTCGTTTGAAAATTTAGTGAACAAAATAGTGAAAAACAACACTAAAAGACCTTTTACTTACATGCTAGTTTTGATTGTATTTTAAAAATTATTTCTCTTCATCCAACCATGCTTGAGCGCGCAAGTACAAGTCTTAATCACGATGATTCAAATCATAATTAGTAATGGTATTTTTTAATTTTCAGTAACTTTTTTTGAACAAACGGAATACTCATGTTAAGTGTTTCATTTTAAATGCTTAATGACCGTAGGTATTTCCTTAGCATGGATTTTTTAAGAGACTCCATAGAATACACTTTGTGTATTTATGCATTTCTATTTTGTACTGAAGTACAATTTCATAATAATGTTTTTTGAATAATATTTTTTATTGCCTGTATAGATCGTTGAACTAGGTAATATGTATCTAAAGGTTTCAAATAAGTACATAAGTTAAATGAATCACTAGTAAATAATGAAACAATAATTTTTTATAAATAGAGTTTTTAATACTTTCATTTTTATTAAAAAAAAAAAAAAAGTATGTATGTACATCAGAAATTGCTTGGTAACTATATATTTACAAAACTAAAGGGATAAAAAATTAACTAAATTTTTCACAATATTTTCTTAGCGTTGAAGACATATACAAACTAATCCAACTATCCCGACAAATAAACCAACGCCAATCATTGACCAATAAACGATCTCTAAGATAAGTTTTGGAGTTAAAAGCTCACTGTTTAATTTATCAATATAAATATCGTTAAGCTCAATTCCCTAAAAAGTAAAATTTATTAATTTAAAAATAAAAAATTTACTTATACGTAAAAAAAAATAATTTTTACCTGATCAATCCACACAACTGGCATTAAAGACTTCCTCAAATTTTTCGTAAGAGTAATATTTTCAACGGGTTCGTAAAAAATATTGAACTGTGCTCTTTTACTTCCTCGTAAAACCACTCCAGTATTCTATTAATAAAATAAATATTTTATAAAACTTTTTTTTTATCAAAATATATATATTAATATATTTTTTTTAGTTACGTACCAGCTCTAAGTCAACAAAAGTTTCATGAGTTGTCTGTTTTGGTTTAAAACCATCAACGGTACTTTGGTATTTTTCATGCCCCATGTAAAAATGTGGAAATGTCAAAACGATTGGTGATTCTGAAAGCATAATGCAGTTTTTACCTTTAACTCTTGGTTCTAATTATTGTTTTAAGCTTTTTTGGGCCATATTTATTTTATTTATTTTTTATTCACTGCCTCCTCAGACGATTTTCCATAAACTATTTTTTCGTTCGACTTTTTCAATTAAAAACTTTACTAAAATCCATTAGAAAACTTTTAACTTTACGTTAAGTAAAAAATATTCTAGGAAATTCACATTAAAGATTAATAATAGTGGATTGGAAAAAAATTGTTCTGAGGTATGAGGGTTATTTTTTCGAGGGCATGGACATTTAAAACGCATGAAGCTAGGCGTCTACTCAATAAATGGGCAGTACCTCGCCGGCTATTACATTTAACAACAAACATAAAAACTTCATAAATTATATTTTTTTGTTGAATAATTGAGCTGACCCCTGTGAAGTGGTCTCCATTCATTCCCCTGTGCTTATGATTTGATATTAGGTTAGTTTTTGACGTTTCTTGTGTTTTTTAATTTTATGTATACTTCTAATTTTTTGAGAAATCATTCAGAGATAATTTTATTATAATATAAATGATCGAAGCCCAGGAGAGATGTTTGCTCTCAATACATTATGCAAATAAAAAGGAACAAATTACATCTTGTTTATTATTCAGTGTCTAGATTGTCAATACAAGCTCATCAATATGTATGTTGATAAGTGTTTTTTGAGTCGCTGATTATGAAGTAAATAACAGTTATGTTTTAAGATCGCAAGTAAACATCTTTGCTTAGAAGAAGAGCCAAACAAGCTTTACAAAATTCGAGGTACTGTGCACTCTAAAATCACTGATGATTCTTTTTTGATACTTATTAATTCTTTAGTCAAATTTTAACTACTTTGAGCCCGATGATTTGATGATTCTGTCAGTACTAAGTTTTACTTTTTCAGAACAGCAGCGTTAACTACTTCTATAAGAACAAGTTTCTTAAGAGTGTTGCTATAATTTTGAAAGAAGTTTTCCGACGATCAGAAATGAAGAAATTAAGTCAGATGATCGCAAACCACGCCGTTCAAAAAAGTCGACTTCTGAAAATAATGGGAATAATCTCGTACTAAAATTTCGACTCCTGTTCCCAGGAATGATTTCGATTTTTTCTAAAAGATTTTAGGTTGAAAAGATTGTGATTGAAGATTTGAGGTTGAAAACAAAGGAATCCACAACCCTCGAATACAGCTTCATGTAATTATGTAATTTTAATTCATTACTATTGTTTATCATCCCCATTCTCTAACCGCTTCCAATTCATACTCCTTCAATAAATTGAAGGAGTATGTTATACCTATAAGTCTTATTAAGAAAGAGCCTTAAGAGTTAAAAATGTTTAAGTATAAAATTCATGAACTTTGATCCTGATAACCTTCATACAAAGTCGATTGTTGCTAATTATAATTGTTTTTTAATTTCCACCTCGTCCTTTTCATCCTCACCCTCAGGGCCAGACTTAAACCTTTCAAGTGCGAGTAGAACGGCCATCAGCTTCGTGATAACTTACCCAAAATCTCAAATGCTAAATTTTTATTACAATATTTTCTAATTTAATTTTCCGTTAGAGAATAAAATATCTTTAAAAATATAGACTTTTGAGATTTTCTGTCATGGAGACTTTTATTCTACTATTTAAAAACTGCCATTTCCTAAAGTTTTCGAAAATTTGACTTCTCATAATAATTTTAACAAAGTCCCTTAAAATAGAGAAATTTTTTTTTTTTTTTTTTTTTTTTTTAACTTACTTAAACAATTTTTTAGTTCCATCGCGCCATCAAGCAGGCAACCATCATCTCCTAAAATTCCTCCTGTTCTATTCAAACAAAAACATTTGTTTTGCGAGAAACTAGACGGTGAACCGAGCATGTCTTCCTTTACTATATATCTAAGGGCAGTTATTCCCTTGTATTCAACTTCTTTGTCGAAATGAAGGTAGACTGATCTGAAATAAATAAATCTCGAAATAAATGCTTCAGATAATTTTGAAATCAAGTGTAAACTAAAAAGTCTTCCGCTCATCTGATGTACTTTTTTTTAAATTTCAACACACTTCTCTAAAAAATAATTATCAAATAACGATAATTAATAACTTTTGTGCACCTTATAAACTAAAAATATTACACATTTAGGGAGTGAAAATGAAGAATTTCTCAGAGCACGTTTAATTATCTGATAAAAGTGTGCTACGAGGGATTCTTAATTCACTTCTATGGTGTGTACTGTATTTTTCGGGTCTCGAAAATGAAAAGTTCCTCCTACGTAGCTGAAGAAAAAGTTGCACTTTCGGGACATGCCCAATAAAAATTCAATTTTTTAATGTAATTTCTATATTGAAAGATGTTTTCAATTGTTTATACCTGCATATGTCCGACTGGAAAACTTTAATTAAAGAATTTTTACTTGGACGAGGAGCAAAAATTGTTGTGTCAGTTCCATAAATTGCGTTACATGTACTATTAGGCTGCCAAACTTTGAGGTCAGAAGAATCTTTCCACTCTGAAATTTCACCTAATAAGCTTATGACTTTTTCACCGCTATTAATTTTGTACCATCCATCATCAGTGAAATTTTTCTGAAAGTTCAAATAAACGATTCTACCTTAAAGATGTTATTTTAAGTGTCACTATAAAAAGTTATCAAATCTTGTATTGGTGTAAATTTGTACTCAATTCGATCTTTTCAAGTCAGTGAGTTGATATTTCAAGAATCATTAAAATTTAAAATAAAATTTAAATCAACGTTGCTCTCTTCAAAACTGAAAATATATTTATTGCTAAATGATAAATGTACTTTTTTTAACATATATATATTTTACATTTTAACTTTAAAAAGAATTTTACTTTATCTAGAGAGGTTCCCACGTGTTTGCAGTTTTTACAACCCCCTAATTTTAAGGTATGATAATTGTTATAGTAATATTTCATTATCTTATTCTGAACATTTTTTTGAAGTCAGCATTTTATAGAAAAGAAACTAGTAAATCAATTCCAGAATTGATTTACTATGTTAATGTATTTTGAACTGTGGAATTCTATAGATTTATTTCATTCAACTTTTGGAACTGTTCCGAGTCAACCCAAGGTTAAGGTTGTGTATACCTATGTATACCTACGTAGAATTATATACAGGTATTTTCCACGCTATCTCGGGTTATCGAGATTATATAACTCGGAATTGGTCTAAAAGTTGAATCAAATAAATCTTACTCATACGCCCAAATGAGAGATGATTGACTGATTCAATGATTGGGTGACCGAAATGTTTGTCCGTTTTCCGACGAGATACAAGGTTGAGTTTTTTTTGTACTCGATTCCATAAAACACGACATAGGAAGCGAAAAATTGTCAAAATTGCAAATTTTCCACTCCCCTTACATTGAAATCGCCAGATTTGTGTGTTGATCACGAATTATCCTGGTTGACCGTAGCTTATAAAAGTATAATTACTGGTGAATTCATAAAACCATTCGTTAAATATGAATAAAATAAATGTGCGAATATCATTTAGTAGTAAATATTTTTTCAGTTATGAAAGGGGCAATATTAATTGCTGAATCACCAAAATGTTATTATTTTTTAAATAACATATTAATTGACATAAAAACGAGTGAAATAAAAATTATTTTAATCCACCGAATAATTAGTAATCATCTTAACTTGGTCAAATATATATTCTTATCAAAAATTTAATTTCCAAAAATTTTATAATAATTCAATTAAATTGACTTGCAGTTTAAACTCGATAGTATGAACCACTGACATTTTAAAAATACACACCGAGGGAGTCAAAACTAGCTAGCCCTTGGTAAACCTAAATTGAGTCCTGAGCCGAAGCCGAGGGTACCAAAGGTTTGCTAAGGGTAGCTCATTTTTGCGTTCCCTCGTGTGTAATATATTTTTTAGCGCAAGGCGAGCAAAGAGCAAACTCAGGAAAGTTTGTACTTTCTGTACTGTGTTGAAAAACTTTTAACAAAATAGTATTATGTGATAGAAAATTATATAAGAAAGAATTTTTTGTAGGATAGTTTTTCGTTGGCTTTGTTTTGGAGTTATATCGTTTCAAAGAAAAAAAAAAGGTACCAATTGAGGTTATTTTTCGTTTTAGTATATTATTATGCAAGTGCGTAAAAATGATTTCTCTTTTAGGAAATCACTTTTACACACATTACAATAGGTACTATATGTATTTTTCTGTACTAAGCGGGTGGAGCTCGATTTTACATACACCGTTTGAAGTTAGCGCGCGTAAAATAGAATCTCCACGTATTTCTGCGATAAAATAAGTTTTTTTATAAGTGGTTATACTTTTTAGACAGCCGCACTTCTCAAGCATCTTTTTATTTATTATTTTAAATTGTTTTCGAAAGCATAGTATCATGCCAAATCCATTCAGCTAGCTCGTTAATATACATAAAAAATTAAATAATCTTTAAGAAGTAAATTGTTAGCTTTTATGAAATGATAATTCTTCCTTTTAAAATGATGTCAAACTGTTATAATTTTTACCGTATTATGCAAGCGATGTTAAATAAAGAAACTAACTTTTTATAAGAAACAAATTACAAGTTTTCAAATTGCAATTTTTTCTATACATGAAAAAAATTTCAATAATTTGAAAATTTTACTCAGCCACAAGCTTTGGCACTTCGTATTAATAAGTGTCGGCTGTATTTTAATCCACTATTTAAAAAATGCTTATGTAATAGCTTAAATCTTGTAAAAAAATATTGATTAATTCATTTAAAAAATATCTAATTGGATTCAATTTTACCTACGGTATAAAAGTACGCAGATATCCGTAATAATGGAGCTTATATCTCTTCTTTTTACCACTTATGTGTTAAGAGCAAACAAAAAGGTTTGTTTCATTTTTAATTTAAATTAATACTTACATAAGAAAGTAGCGAAAATTTTAAGCGGTCCTCCTCCTTGTTTTTTATTCTTGTTAACTGTTCTGGTGCTTCGTCCATTATTTTACTGCAAATTCTATCTAAAATCCACGGAAACTTTTTTTGTTTACAATTAAAGTAAATTCCATCAAATAAAAAATCTTTAGGAGTGGTTCTTAAAAAAAGATCTGTTGCATTGTTACTAAACGCCCCGATCACTGAGTTAAAAAGAGTACGTTCACCCTGTGACTTTTCATACTTCATCGTGTTAATTATACTCTAAAAATAAAAATAAAATAAATCAATTCTCATGAAAATTTCGAATAATTTTCAAATAAAGCTACTTGTTTAAAATAAAAAAAGACTATTTTTCAATGTAATAGTAAAATCGTTTTCAATTTAAAACATTTTCTGAGGGTCTTACAATACAATGAAACTTAAGATAACTAGTTTCAGACTTGCTTTGAAATAAGCAATAACTAATTCCTGAATCGATATCATTAGTTTTTCAAAAGTATGTAGACAGTCTAAATCTGTAACGTAAGGTACGTTACAGATAGCTTTTCTCAAATATCTTGATAAATTTAAACGTTTGGATTGATAAATTTAAATTTAAAAATTAAAAATATTTTTACGGTTAATTTGAATTAAATTAAATAAAAAATAGATCAACAAAATCTGTACTTATTTTTGTTAATAATTTATGAATAAAGATAAATACTTACTTACCATCATGGGTAAATTAGCAACAATCAAAGGATCTTTTTCATTAAGTGGTTCTGATGCCTTTGCATTGAAAAATATTGTATGGTTTTGAAGATATCTGAGATTCTCATGATCTTTGGTTATTTGATATTTATTTTCGTACTGCCTGAATATAGAAGGAAAATATGATTTATATATTTTTACGTTTAAATGATTTAATATAGTTGATTGTTTGTTATATGAATGAAAGAACTTTACTCACTCGAAGATATAAGGACCAACTTCTTGCACTATTGGTTTCTCATTATTTTGTACACCATCAGGATTAGTTACATTAAAAAAGTAGACTTTTAGTTGCAATGGTACAGGAATATTTTTCCATCTTTCGAAAGCCTCGGTACCCTCGACTAATTTAATGGACTAACACAAAAAAAATCACAAAATAAATTAAAATCGCTTTTCTTAAAATTTTCCTTAAATCTTTAGTTGAGAAAAAAAAATTTAAAAACTTCAAGTTATTATTTATAAGTTTTAGTAAGTAAGAATATAGTACTTGATTATACAAATTGATGTTAGATGAAAATTTAATACTGTATATAACTCACAATCAATTTATGGCTTTCACTTTTTAATTTTAATTTAAATCTTTTATTAAACGTGTATATTGAGTAAAAATTTTTGTTTCATCAAATTTTTGTTTGGCACTATTTCAAATACTACTAAGATATAATGACATAAAAAAAAAAATTTTATAAGAATCAGCGGCACTCACATCATCTACTTTCGAGTTAATTACATTTGGAATAACCCAAAATCCTAAAATAAATCCTGCTGTGGCTAACACGAATCCAAAAATTGTAATAAGATACCGGCACGCTCGAGACATATTGAAAAAAAATTACATAAAAAAATATTTCTCGTAAAATTGAAAGAATATATTTTTAATACTGACAAAAGTTCATTGCTGCTAAAAGCGTTGGATACACAATTAGTAATAAAGTTTAACACGCAGTTTATTAAATTGTTATTCCTTGGACTCTCAACTGCAAACGTTATGACAATAATCGATTAATGAAATCAATTTTCCTTAATTCTTATCTTAAAGAGGAATAATTTAATCTAATATCTAAAGTAATCTGTAACCTAAATGTTACTGATATAAATTATCGTTTATCAAATCAAAATGTAATCACTTTACCAAGCATTCATATAAGTAGTTTATTTCAGAAACGTTTATTTCCAACTATGTAATCAAATAACCATAAAGACTAAAATTTTTATGGCAAGTTATAAACATTTATAATATAGTTGAAATTTATAAGAAAAAAACAAAAAATTAGCACAAAAAAAACAGATTTTTAAATTTTTTCACAAAAATAATATGTTCAATCTTTATAGAACTGAACATGCACTCAAGTAGTCTATAATCAAAAGCTAATTATTTAAATTGGTAAAAGCATTTATTTTTCTCTTTATATAAAAATTAGAGTATTTTGCGTGCTTTCAAGGTTAAAGCTAAAATATTTTTTAAGTAGAGCAAAAAGTACAAATAAGCAATAAAGCCTTGATATAAAGTAGACTTATGAAACTTTTTCAAGAGATCTCGAGTAATTCGGTCTCTTTTATTCCAAAGAAATAAACCTGAAAAAGAAACAGTCATTTTAGCTTTTCGATGAAAGTGTTTGAAATTGAAAAATTAATTATGAGGATATAATTGCAATATTTTTAGTATATGAAAAGGTATAATTTTTCATGTCAACAAATATTATAGCGCTTTTGAGCTTAAAAAACATAGTAAGGAAAATGATCTTTTAAGTATAAACCTCAAAAAAAAAATCCCATAGTATCTCATTTCACTCCAACCGCAACTTCTGAATTTCGACAACTTTCTCTATTATACACATGTATATATATATCACAAGAAGTTGTGATAGAATAATTATTTTCTTTATATGAAAGAAAAATTCTCTTTTTATCTCATTATACACGTATACACATGCATATTTACACAATATAATGTACATACATGATCTTTGGTTATTCAAAATCTACAAGTCATAATTTTCGCAGCGCTCATTAGCAATTAAACGGAAATCGAAATAATCTTTTAGCGTTTTCTGTAAATGAAATTAATTTATCAAAATCTGATCTGTAAAGCTTTACTGAAAATAAAATATGGTTTTCTCGAAAAGCATTAAAATTTAAATGATTCATGAGATATAACTTTGATTGGCGGATTTATTTTTGAGTCATTTGTCATATTTCATCAAAATACTTGCTTAAGCAGTTATAATTTTTAATCTTTCTCATAATCTTTATAAAAATTGTTTTGATCTTACAATTTTGAATCATATTTAAAAGAAAAAAAATAAAAGATCAAATTTTTTTAATAAGTCAAAATAAGCATTTATTGGTTCACTTGAAAAACATTTATGAAAAATGAACATGATAAATAGAGCGCTGCACAAAGTACACACCAATCAGTAGCCGGCTTGCTAAGAGAAAAAATCGTCGAACATCATTAATCCAGTATAACATAGTGCAAAGAAGGGGAAAAGAAAACAAGAGAAAAGTTGAACTTTGAATCACAACTATGTGTACGTGGAGATAAGATTTTGTGAGAGCAGAACAGCCGGGCTAAGCGTTACTATAGAGAGCTGCTGGGGGCGGCCAAAAGTGACGGGACGTTGCTTTCTTCGTATTCTGCTGGGCAACATCAGATGCGAGAGAGACGTCGACTCCCATCAGGCCACATCAACAGCTCCAGCAGTGTGGTCATTTCAGGTTGTCCGCCAAATTTTATCAATATTAATCGTGCCTTTGTCATTTCATCGTTACGTAAGTGTTAATTGAGTTGTTATTAAGAATACTTTGCTTGGTGTTTACTTTCTTTGTGGAATTTTTTCCTATCGCTGGCCGCCAAAGACTCGGCGTTGTATAATTGCTATAATAAATAAGCTATCTTTTCGTGAGCGGTGTTTTCAATATTTTGTTCTTCTGCATCGCTGCTGCAATCAGTTGAAAATTTTCAGCTGAAAATATGAGGTGAAGATTAAAAGCTATTATCGTCATCGGTTACGATTATGATCGAATCTTTTGTTATCAGAAACAGATATTAATTTTCAGTTACATAGGTCATATTTTGTAATCGAAGGTTACATGCCATTACAAAAGCACCTACACGGTTCAAAATTTCTTCTTACGAATACGTACATTTGCTCACAAGTTGTTAGCGATTCTTCAAGTTTTGCAATTATTAAAGTTGATAAAATGTTTCGATAATCATTTGTACTTTGATCGCACCTTCCCCCTAACGTTTATTTCTTATTTTTAGATACACACAACTACGATAAACAGATGAATTTTAGTCAAAGCTAAAAAAAAACATGTTTTTCTTCATACTTGGATTAATATATTTTCATTTTTTACAATAAATTTATCTAAAAAATATAAGATTAAATTATTAAGATTGAGTTGAAAAAAATAAGAATGAAAAATCCAAGCACGTTATTTTGAAAAACATTCGACTGATAAATGAGTAATATCGAAAATTAAATTTAAAAAAACGATAATAACATAATCATATAAATTGTCTGAATTATAAAGAACAATTATAGTCGATTTTTTTGGCGAAAAACAGATTTTTTTCGATAACGATAATAAGCTCGAATCACTACTAACGTAGCTTTAGAGAAATCAGATAAATTAGTTAGAAATTCAAATGTTACCGAGACTCCCGAATAAGCGGTTCAAAACAAGGTCTTGTTGATGTGTACATATGCTTGCATATGTACATCATTCAACGTCATTTGAAAAACTCTTTGTATCGACAATTCGTTTATTGTTTTGATAACAATTTGTTTTTTATCAGTAACATATTTTCTACAATCACTTTCAGTTTTTTACATATATGTAATCCATCTAAAGAGAGTAAGCAAATTGTATTCGTACCCCTATTGGTTAAACACTTCGTCATCAATCGAATTCTTCAATGAATGAACTTTGTAATAGAACAGCAATAATTAATTTTTAGGTTCAAATTTTCAACTCTGTTTCGGTTCTTCTGCGAAAAAATATTTTTGGAGCAGAATCTCACCAGAGCTTATAAAGAATCTTGGGCTTTGGTTCCCCCTCGTGGAGTCTTCAAAACACCCCGGTGTCGAAAAGTACTATTGAAAGTTACGCTTATATGAGACTAAAAAATTCCAGTTGACTAAAAACTAAAAATAAAATGATAATAATGAAAAAATATAGAACCCTTTGTGGCGATCGAGTGATGGAATTTTCCGTTCAGGCTCTATTTTGACGCAGGTTCGTTTCCTGCAGAGCCGAACGGAGGCTCCAACACCCGATGCCTTAATTATACCTAAAATACTTCAGTGTAATGATTCACTAAGTACTTCAGGGCCCTTTTGACCTGCGGGAACGAGCTGGCAGGCCAAGAGAATAGTTAGTCGAGTTTTTCTCTGCGAGCTGTTCGCATCGAGCTTATTCAAATAAATTTTCTAGTCTCTACATATTAAACTTCGAGTTATTATTTCACCGAAACCCGGCGCACCCATCCCCACACCTTTAAAATTTAAACTTATTAAATTACGTCTTATTAACTTATTAAAGTACGTCAAAAATATATTTTTACTCTTATAATAAAAAAATCTAGAATACATTGTAATAAGTTCATTTGTATTCCAGACTAAGCAGATAAAATTTGGCCAAAATGACTTCCCAGGGTCAGGCATTTGATTCGGACTGCATGACGTTGACTCGTTTCGTACTGGCAGAACAGCGAAAAGTTCCAAGCGCTACTGGTGAGCTGACGCAACTTTTGAACGGCATACAGACGGCCGTGAAAGCGGTCAGCTCAGCCGTAAGGAAAGCCGGCATCGCCAACTTGTAAGTGTGATGGTCGTATTAAAACTTGCGCGAGGCGTATTCTAGTTACTACTGCTGGCCAAGTCTCCACTGGCCATCTCTTTTTATTTTTTCTGTTTCTATTTTATGTCTTACAGCTTCGAAACCTGATGGTAGCGCACATACGGTCGTTCAACTTTTGTCGCGTAAACACATACCATGGAGTGTATAATAACTCACATGCAATCGCCATAATAATTATTTTGAAAGAATCTTTTTAAAAATTATTTTTATTTGATTTTTTTAATAATTATTATATGGTATTCTCGACACTCTTGGACTATACATTGTTTTTTTCAAGAGTCTTTTTGATAACATTTGCAGATATCTTAATACATATTTTCAAGACGTAACTTGAAGTTAATAACTACAATTTTTACAATGATTTTTCGGGTTGATACAATAAAATAAGTTAAGATGGAAGTATGCGATTAATAGCATAAAAAACTAATTTTCATAACTGTCTTTTATAATTTTTTCATAGAAATTCTAGTCGGAACCAAGAGTCATGGAGTTAAATCTCTGTACTAATACTCTGAGTACTTATTTTTTGTATCCTTATATTATAAGCAAAAAAATGATTCATCAAAATTTACTATTAATGTGTTCACATAAGTGTATAGACTTCTCTATTTTCAAATACTTTGAAAATTAAAACTTATCTGTAAAAATTATTTTTAGAATGATTTTGCCAACAGTGTGTAATTTAAAATTTATCGAATAAAAACTATATTGTTTAAAAATAAATGAATTAAACAGTGATACCCATTAGTTTTTATTCGATAAATTTTATTCGTAAAAAGATTTTAAAAAGTGATGGTAATAAAAATAATAATCAGTAGGAGTAAATTAAATTTCAAAACATTTTTACATAGTTAAAATATTTTTAATTTAATCTTGATTTTGAACAATTATTTTTCTATTTATAAATCTTAAACGAATAGTTTACTAAAACTATTTTAAATTTTAGATATGGTATAGCTGGAACTACAAATGTTCAAGGAGAGGAAGTTAAAAAATTAGACGTCCTAAGCAACGAGCTTTTTATAAACATGCTTACATCTTCGTTTACCACGTGTCTCCTAGTCTCCGAGGAAAATCCAACAGCAATCGAGGTCAAAACAGAAAACCATGGGAAATACATCGTGTGCTTTGACCCTTTGGACGGATCCTCAAACATTGACTGCCTCGTATCCGTGGGATCAATTTTTGGCATTTATCGTAAAGTCGATGAGAGCAAGCCTCCCAATCTGAGTGACGCTTTGCAGCCAGGAAAAAATTTAGTCGCCGCTGGGTATGCTCTTTATGGTTCAGCTACCATGATGGTACTGTCAATCGGTCGCGGTGTCAATGGTTTTACCTATGATCCGTCCATTGGGGAGTTTATTCTCACAGAAAAAAATATGAAGATACCGTCTCGTGGAAAAATTTATAGGTACTACTACAATACATTCTATAATAAAACGATTTTTCGATTAATAATTTATTTTTCACGCTAGTAGCCCGAAAGTACAATTTTCGGGCCCGTACCGGAAACGAATATTGTACTTTCTGACTACTAGCGTGAAAAATAGTATACAGCCCTTGGGAGCGCAAAAATGAGCTAACCTTTAGCAAACCTTTGATGACCTCGCCTTCGGCTCGGACATCAATTTGGGTTTGCTAAAGGCTAACTCATTTTTGACTCCCTCGGGACTGTAATATACTATTATAATCTTTTGAATAAATTTCAAAAAATTATTTTATTTCTGTTAAAATTGTGCCGATGAAGAGAATTTTTTCATATTAGAGTTCATATTTAGAATGACTTACATAGTTTCAATTTTTAGTTTCATATTAATTTAAATGTTCTTAAATTCATCTCATATTTGACAGAATTTTTTATACATCCTATTTATTATAATTTTTCATTCTTTTTTTTTTTTCTTTACTTTTACTTAGTATAAATGAAGGAAACGAAAGAAGTTGGGATAAATCAATAAAGGAGTATGTGGATTCAAAGAAAAATCCTGCCTCAGGTAAACCTTACGGAGCTCGATATGTTGGTTCAATGGTAGCTGACGTTCATCGAACTATAAAATACGGAGGAATTTTCATGTATCCAGCTACAAAGGACAATCCCAACGGAAAAGTAATTTCTGTTAAATTTTAATATTTAAAGATTATTAAAAAAAATAAAAAATTAATTTTTTTTTTTTTTTTTAGCTCCGATTACTTTACGAATGCATTCCAATGGCGTACATTGTAAAAGAAGCTGGTGGTGCAGCATCAAATGGTGATATCAATATTCTGGATATAGTTCCTAAAAATATTCATGAAAGATCTCCAATTTTCTTAGGATCTACTGAAGACGTTGAAGATGTTTTAAGTTTTATCAAAAGGTTTAAAATAACATCTTTTCAACACACGGGTCAGAAAATTCAAACTTTCTGATTTGTCCCAAACAGGGAGTTTGAACTTTCCTTGCCTTGCGTTGAAAAAAACATTACACACGTTAGCTAATACTATTTAGTCGTTTTAAGAAAAAGTCAATAAAAATTAATTTTTTAATAGTTTGTAAATAGTTTGTAAAATTTTTTTTAACCCTTTAAAGCCTGAAATGACAAATTTTTTTTGTCGATTTCAAACTGTAGAATCGTACAAAAAAAATTAAAAAATGAATTAGAAAATACCCTATCCTACTATTTTCGAGTATGCTCTACACGATGGTGTAGTTTCAATTAATGAAAAAATTGATTTTCAATTGTTTATTAACAATTAAAAGAAAAAAAGGTAAAACATAAGTGCGTTTTTTTTTTTTAAACTTCAGTAAAAGTGGGAAAAATTTTTTTTTTGCTATTCTAATTTTCACTAAACGTGTTTTTGGACCTTAAATTTTAATTCTTTTTTTGAATCGTCTCTCTACGATTTTTTCTCTCAAAATGGTGGTTGTATGTACAAAGTTTCGCAAAATTTTTAGTAAACGGCTCCGACAGGTTTTGTATATTTGAAGCGCCATCTTGATTTTTAAAAATTAATAATTATTTTAAAGACGTTTCTATTCAAAATCAAAAGTTTTTGCTTAAAACCTATTAATAATAAAAAGTTTAGTAGTTGGAATGACAGGCCGATGAAATTTGTGTATATATACATATATGTATATATTCACCGGTGGTTTCTCTAAAAAGCGGTTTTTTCACCAAGAAACGATTTTTTAGCCCATAAAATACGTTATTGAGTTAAAAAAAGGTTATTCATTGCAAGTTTTCTCATCAAAATATTAAAAATATTACTATAAAGTGTAAAAACCGTAAAAAACCTGTCGGTGCCGTCAGAGGCAGCTTAGCCGCCACGCTAGCCACGCTAGAGCGTGGAGCGGCAGCTTCGAAAGGGAGCGGCAAAACCCAAGAAAAAAAAAATTTAACAAATTATTATGACTTTTTTTTTAAATGGGGCACACTCAACAAAGTGCTTGAGATACTAATATCCCTCAAGTCTGAAGCCCCCAAAACTCTGGGCGCCTGGTTTAATAAACAAGTGATCTATTATCCCTCAAGCCTTAAACCCCCCAAAACCCTGGGCGCCCGAGTTCTTGCAAAACACTGATCAGCTATCCCCCAAGCCTTGAACATCAAAAACTCTGGGCGCCCGAGTTCAACAAAAAAAAAAAAATGATCAGCTATGTATCCCCCATACCCTAAGCCCCCAAAACCCTGGGCACTCGAGTTCAACAAAAAAACTGATCAGCTATCCTCCAAGCTCTAAACCCCCAAAACCCTGGGCGCCCGAGTTCAACAAAAAAACTGATCAGCTATCCCCCAAACCTTGAACCTCAAAAACTCTGGGCGCCCGAGTTCAACAAAAAAAACTGATCAGCTATCCCCCAAGCTCTGAACCCCCAATACCCTGGGCGTCAAGTTCAATAAAAAAACTGATCAGCTATCCCTCAAGCTCTAAACCCCCAAAACCCTGGACGCCTGAGTTCAATAAATAAACTGATCAGCTATCCCTCAAGCTCTAAACCCCCAAAACGCTGGGCGCCCGAGTTCAACAAAGAAACTAATCAGTTATTTTGTTGAAGTCGGGTGCCCAAGGTTTTGGGGGTTTAGAGCTTAGGGGAAACTTGATCAGTTTATTCACTGAACTCCACGCCCAGGGTTTTAGGGGTTTAGAGCTTGAGGGATAGCCGATAAGTTTTTTTGTTGAACTCGGGCGCCCAGAGTTTTTGATGTTCAAGGCTTGGGGGACAGCTGATCAGTGTTTTGCAAGAACTCGGGCGCCCAGGGTTTTGGGGGGTTTAAGGCTTGGGGGATAATAGATCTCTTGTTGATTAAACCAGGCGCGCAGGGTTTTGGGGGGTTTAAGGCTTGGGGGATACTAATAGATCACTTGTTTATTAAACCAGCCACCCAGGGTTTTGGGGGTTTAAGGCTTGGGGGATAATAGATCTCTGGTTTATTAAACCAGGCGCCCAGGGTTTTGGGGGTTTAAGGCTTGGGGGATAATAGATCTCTTGTTTACTAAACCAGGGGCCCAGGATTTTGTGGGTTTTAGATTTGGAGGATAAATGATAATAGATTTCTTGTTTATAATTTTTTTTTTTTTTTTTTTTTTCGAAATTTTAGGGTTTTTTTTAGAAAATTCATTTTTAGTGGGAGGAGGGGGGCGCCAATTTTCTTAGCGTAGGGGCGGCAAATTTGTTAATCCGCCTCTGGGTGCCGTTGACTAAAAATTTTGCGAAACTTTGTACGACCGCCATTTTGAGAGAAAAAATCGTAGAGAGACGATTCAATAAAAGAATTAAAATTTAAGGTCCAAAAACACGTTTAGTGAAAATTAGAATAGCAAAAAAAAAATTTTTCCCACTTTTATTGAAGTTTAAAAAAAAAAAAAACGCACTTATTTTTTGCCTTTTTTTTTTTTTAATTGTTAATAAACAATTGTAAATCAATTTTTTCATTAATTGAAACTACACCATCGTGTAGAGCATATCCAAAAATAGTAGGATAGGGTATTTTCTAATTCATTTTTTAATTTTTTTTGTACGATTCTACAGTTTGAAATCGACAAAAAAAATTTGTCATTTCAGGCTTTAAAGGGTTAAATTTTACTAATACCACAATTGTCAAGTTGTCAATTACTTTTAATACTAATTGAATTTTTGAATTCAAGTATTGGGTACAGAGTAAAATAAAATTTTGAGCACTCAAGTCAAATTTTCATCATTATTATTATTACTAATAAATAATGGGAAACAAAAGAAATTAAATTGTTT
Organism: Encarsia formosa; assembly: GCA_038277355.1. Taxonomy (NCBI): domain Eukaryota; kingdom Metazoa; phylum Arthropoda; class Insecta; order Hymenoptera; family Aphelinidae; genus Encarsia; species Encarsia formosa. Next base: position 18,791,531 of record CM076188.1, on the reverse strand, counting down.
GATTAAATATAAATTTTTTCTTAGAATTTACTTAAAATGCTTTTTTTTTAAATTTTTGTGATAAAAATCTTCTGATAGGATTGAAACTAAAAATTAATTATCATAAAAGTAAGTTTATTTAATAAATATCAGATTACTATAACAAAAAATGATTGCAAGAACAACAGTTCTCTGTTACTCAATAAAGTTTTAGAACAATTTCGTTTATCAGACAAAAATTATAATAATAATAAATTCAATCTCTTACATATAAATACATGTCTTCCATAATTATAGTTTAAAATACTGTTTAAAATTATATGTAATGCAAGAGTAGTTTTAGTAAATGTCTTTGGCAGTAAATGTTGCAATCAGTTGGATAAAAATAAAACAGTGAAAACTATTTTAAAAGTTTCAATAACAACAATAACAGTGGTTAAAGATTCATAATTTAACCAATAATTAGGCCGCAACCAAGCCTAAATTGATGTTTGTTATGGTTGAGCATCCCACTAAGAGCAAATGTAAAAGGTAAGGGTTGTAATTTTTTTTCCAAAACAGCACCCACTGTCCAATTTGAATCGATACTTCCTACAAATTTTTTTTTTCAGTTTCATTATTTTGTATTATTATTTTTAAAAACTGATAATACTAATAAAAAATTTATTTATATTTTTCTATTTTTAGTAATTAAAAATTAAAAATAGTGAAACAAATAAATCTTTTTTAATTTTGCTACAGACCTTTATAAACTAAATCTGCTTTTGGTAGATCAACTTGATAAGCAATTGTGGCAACAGACTCTTGTACTCTACTATTAACTTCTAGCTCGACTCCAATTTGTACTTGTTGATTAGCTCTTTGGTAAAAACATAAATGACATCCAGCTATTCCTGCAAAAATATTAATATTAATTTTGATAGTTTAGTATATTTGAATAATATATAATTTTGCCAAAAATTCTTCAGCATTTGAAAGTATTACCTAAAGTTCCACTAATCGTGGAATCTCCGTTTATGTAACGCCCTGCTACAGACATAATTGAAATATATCCGCCAGGAATTGCAGGACTTTGTTGATGAATAAATTCTCCTCCCAATGCTAACTTTGGTGTAATACTTTTAAGATATTGCAAAACCAGTAGACCTGAAAAAATCAATTAATTTTTTAATAGTACTTTTTTTACATGAAACTAAACAAAAAAAAAATTTTTTTAGCATGCATTCTCCAACAAAGTCTTAAGCTTAAATCCTATATAATATTCTTGAATGCTACAACTTGAGTAGAAAAATATTTTATACATTTTTTTTTAAATTATAATCAAATATTTTAATAATAAAAATGAATTTTTTCAAATCAATCCATTTTGAAATTTTGAAAACTAATGACAGGCAATTTTTTTACTGTATATTTTTTAATATAAATGATATTTAAATTATCACCTGAGTTATTAAGAATATCTGGATTCCCTAAAGTTAATGACATTGAGTAAGTATCGCCACGATAATCTGCAGTCATTTGCACAGCAGTAAATTTACTTCTTTGTATTTGAGTAGCCACTTTTCCTCGAATTCTACTTGTAATTTGATGAATCAAGTTAGCATTAAGATTTCCATTTGGATCAATATCTCCAACAAGAACAGGAAAAGTTTCTGTAGGTGACAATTGCCTTGTTCCAACATAAGTAGCACCAAACCTAAATACATTTTTATATTTACAATTATAAATTAACTAATAAAAGATTAAAAATTGTATTTTTACCTATAACCAATTGGCATAAGGGCACTCAAATTTATAGTATGAGATATTTGAAAATGACTGCTGAGGCCTTTATTTAACATGAGTTTTCCACCTTCAAAGTTTACAGGAAATACATCTGGAAAATGATGTATTTTTTAATAACTTGTTTTTGAATTACATTATTAAAATAAAAAATTATTTTTTTATAAGAAACTGAGTATTAAATTTCAATCAAAAAATCATGGCTTAATTCCTGTAGAAGAGGTTTACAGAAAAGAACAAATTCTTTGTAGATACATATTATTGATTTTTTTTAAATTATAACTTTAAATTATACTTCAAAAATAAATCAATCAAAAATTCATCTTTTCATTTATAACTTACAAAAACCTATTTTTTTTTTTCAATAGAAAAAAAATAAAGTTACCTACCTTTACATTTTTTGTGTAAGTCCTCCAGGACGCCAGGATTTTCAAGTTTGTCATCCATGATAGTTGAAAAAAAAATCTTAACTAAGAAATAATACTTTCAAAAAATTTATTATTTCTTTAAATAGTAAATAAGGGTAAAAATTATAATCCACTTATTATTTAGCTACCTAACCCCCCAAATTTTGTTAAAACTTATAAAAGATTCGAAGCAATTCGAAGGCTTGAAGCGCATGAAAGCAGACGAAACGCGGCACGCTCTTTTAAAAAGAGCGGTAAATTTAAAACTTTAAAACTAAATTAACCCTTAAATGTCACACTGAGTCAGATTGACCCACATAATTGCACATAATTGTCAGTGTAACAGTTCTGGATTTGGGGTTAAAAACAACCTTTTTTTTTTTTTTTTTTTTTTTTTTAACCGACAAAAACAAAATTTAGGATTTGATTTTTAATTTAAACAATAAACCATATTTTTTATGAAGCAAATTTTTTGATAGAAATTTCGAAAGTAAAATTTCAAAAAGTTTATTTTATAAGGTTGAACACTTTTTAAAATCGTTTATAAAATGACATAGAGAAAAAAATGACGGATTTTCAAAACATCGGATACAGTTCACGTTGACTTTGTATGTTTCAGAACAGCCTTATTAAGATAATTATTCCATGAAAATAATTATCCAGTCTATCCAAATCCACATTTGCGAGTTTGATTGTAAAAAGTTTCTAAATCTTTTAACCACTACATGAAAAGATTATTGTTAAATATTTATAGAACAAAACAATATTAATGCAATCAACACAAAAAATTTATTGTTAAAATAAGAAAGTAGTAACTTTCCACAGAAATAAACAAGAAGATTAAAAAATATAGTATTAAACTTTATCGCATTCCAACCTGACCTCAACGTTATCATTAATAAATGTTTCTTTTTAATTCAAGACTTTTCTGTTACTCCGATAATCACAATATTTAACGCAGTTTTGATTGAAAATTAATAAATAATTTTTATAACTAATATTGTAATTATTTTTTGGCATCGTAAAATATAATAAACAGAGAAAAGTAGAGTGTTACTGAAAATCATTGAAAACTTTTGCGCTAAATAACAAGGATTTTTAATTCATAAATCAATACTGATTAATTAAGACAATTTAAAAACTTCTAAAAAAAATTGTCTTACATTAGAAAGTTTGTAAGCACTAAACTTTTAATGGAAAAATCTTTGTATCTAGCCAAAGAAATAATTATATATATATATATTTCAACGTTTACAACCGGTTTCTCCTCTCAACTTTCCAGTTAATCGCTCTTCATGTCACACTCTAATCAAGAACATTGGTATTGAAATCAGTCCGATGTTATCGAGACAAGAACTCGTAAGTCGATGTCTAGTGCAATCTTTCTATCAACAGTTCCCTAAAAACTGAAAGGCGAACTATTATAATTTTGTGAGTGACACTGGTGGTACTTAAAATTAAGAATTCAATTGTTTCAAGTATAAAGTTTATTTTTAAAGTTGCAAGTGAAAGTTTTATTATTGTTTTTAGTTGAGTTGAATTAGGTTGAGTTGTTAAAACATTCGTTTTATTTTTTTCAGATATTAAATTCATAGTATAAAAGAAAAGTTTTTACAAGCTTTTAATAACTGAGACAATTTTCATTTAAAAATTTATCAAAAATGTTTATAGAATCAACTATTATTCTGATACTTGTGCTGAGTATACTTCACTTTTATTTAAGAGGATTACGAATTGGAAAATATATAAACAAAATTCCTGGACCCAGAGCATGGCCAATAATTGGTAATGCTCTGACTTTCATGGTTTCTGAAGGTAGTTATAAAATTTTTTTTTCTATACATTTTTTTAAAGTAATTAAAAAAGTGCGAGTTGTAAATCAATACATTTCTTCGGTTTCATGGCACCATGTTTTAAAAAAAAAATTTCGTTTTTAAAATTAATTTTAAAAATTTTAATTGTTGGATATATTTTAATTGACTTCAAAATTTTTTACATAAATTTTTTGTCTTAAGAAATTACAAAATTTAAGTTTTGATAAAAATATCACCATTTAATAAAATCTTACAAATTTGATTGGTATTTTATTTTTAATTATGGAATAGGTACTACTTCGATAATTATTATTTTTTTTTTTTTTTAGAACAGATGTGGCATATTGTAAGAAAAATGAGTCATGACTATTATCCGATCTATAGAATATGGAGTCCATATGGGGCTATTGTTAATATTATTCATGCAGATGATGCCGAGGTATCCAAAATAAAATCAATCTTTTTTACAATAAAATCTCTTTCTCTATCACTCTTTCTCAGGCTGAGTTTGACACTAATTTTTTTAAATATCAAATTACGATTAAGCTTTAATATGAGAAGAGATTTTTCAAGATTTTAATTAAAACTTATTTTAAAGGTGTTACTTTCAAGTATGCAGCACATTGAAAAAAGTGTACTTTATAAGTTAATTCATCCTTGGTTTGGAACTGGTTTATTGACTAGTAGCGGTACGTAATTTCAGTTATAAACTTTTTTTGTTATAAATTGCTTACATTGAAAAATTTTCCTCTGTTGTTCATGAATCAACTAACTTTTAAATTACACATATGAGCAAATACGAATAAGGATTACTAGTAAATCCTTTTAAATTTATTTATTTAATCATCAACAGACATTACATAACCTTTAATATATAAATATCTTTCTTAAATAAACTAATATAGTTACAATCTATTGTATCAACAGATAAACTATTCCAGTTTCTCTTCAATCTTTTTGGAACAGAATAATATAACAGATTAGTTTTACAAAAATTATTGTTTTTATTAGAAATATTTTATGCTCTTCAAAAAATTCATCATTGAAGAGATATGAAAAATTCATAAAAAATATATTTTCTGTACTCCGACCCGTCGTACGGAAAAAATGTTTCACGCGACACTGGAAAAGAATTAGCAAACCCTTACCACCCTCGCCTTTGGCGCGGGCATCAATTTGGGTTTGCTAGGGTTTGCTTAATACTTTCCAGCACCCGGCGTGAATTATACTATGAATAAATTAGATACTTTTTAAAATAGAAGAAACCAGAAACGTACGAGATGTTCTATAATTAGGTTAAGTATAGAGCATCACAATTATAGTTAGGAATAATTATTGGTTATTTCAATTTAAAATTGAGACAAAAAAGTAGTGAATAATTCATAAATTTTTTTAATGCAACGAAATTTGACCTTAATCCGAACACTGACTTTAGCAAAATTTACTACCAATTAATTGAGATGCACACGTGTAAAAGTTCAATTTGATATTTTTTGAGAAATATCACTGAGAAAAATTTCTTTTTATCTTCTGATATCTATTACAGCTTTGTGTAATGAATATACAACAATTGTAAAATTATAATATTAATTGAAATAAAATTTCACATCATTTTTTCAAATCAACTTATATACTGTTTTGAAGAAAAAAATCCGTCTAGTGAACGACTTATTTATTAGTAATCCCATTAATTTTTTAGAATTACGTAAGAACTAAATAATAAGCACTACTATTTTTTAATAAATGCGCAAACTTAGTTTTTTAGAATTTACCGTCTCCAAATTTTAAGATTTAATTTATTTATTTCGAAAACTTTATAAATATTAGCCGATAAGTGGCTTTAAAGTGTCTGTAGTAACTTAACTAAAAAGTATTAAAAAATGTTTTTTTTAAAGCACAGAATACTGTGCGTCGTGAGAGTTAAATTGTTACAAAGAGATAAAGATATAAAGAATAAAAAACGTTCTTTAAGTTTAAAAAGTTGGTATTAATTTTTATATCTTCATTTATATTTTTATATAAGTATAATTATCATTATTTTTCAGGAACAAAATGGCATCAAAGAAGAAAAATTTTAACTCCAGCGTTTCATTTCAATGTTTTGCAAAAATTTATGGACATAATTGAAGAAAATAGCGAAAAATTAATTAAATCATTAAAGTCTGAAGGTGAATCAGTGAAAAGTTTGGTACCACTCCTGACGAATTACACTCTTAATGTTATTTGCGGTGAGTGAATAATTTGTTAGTTATTGGAAATCATTTAATTATTTCTTACGGACTAAAACTTTATTCACATTTTATTATTTTAATATTACAGAAACGGCAATGGGAACTTCATTAGAAAACAAAGAAGCAGCTCGACACGAATACAGGAATGCCATAGATGAAATGGGTCCTCTATTAGTTTACAGGTAAAATATATTATAAAAATATTTAGCAAAAAAAATTATATGACCAATTTTTAACTTTAATTTTTACTAAAGCCAAATTTTGAATTTGATATAAATCTTATGTCTTAAAAATTATGAATTTAAAAACTTTTTCAAATTTACTTGTACACTGAGAGAAGGATTTGGTTCACACAACCAAATTTGGTTCACCCAACCAAACCTGGTTTCTGCTGCCAGAAGATTTGGTTCACACAACCAAATTTGGTTGCATGAACCAAATTTGAACAACTCTTCTCTCAGTGTACAAATAATTTAAAAATCTGCAAGATAAAGTGAATGAATTGTAATTTGTAACGACTTCATTCGAAAATTCATATACCATGACTAAACATTTTTTTCAGTGGATACATTTAAATTCTTATATTTTTTTTTTGCCTATTCTCATTTTTTAGGCTCTCTAGACCGTGGCTGAGACCAGAATGGATTTTTAACTTTACTCTGAAAGGCAAGCGGCAAGAAGAAACTTTAAAAATTTTACATGGATTCAGTACTGAAGTAGGTGATCTTTTAGAGCATTTTCATATTGATAAATAAAACTAAACTTATTTCAGTAGACTATTATTATAACTAAAACTAATATTTTATAATAGGAACTAAATAGTAAGAAGCTTCATGAAATTTTTTAAGCTCTCTTTTTAATGTATAAGCTACTGTACAAACTAGTTTTTACTCTCGTTTACTCACTGTAGCTAATATGGACCCCTTTGGAAATGAAATATACTTTCGGTATGGAATAAGTTTTTCCGAACACGGCCCCAAGCTTTATTACTTATTTAAAGTACTCGAGACATTCCTATTATTTAGTATCAAGGTGCCAAGTGTACGGCTCAAATTAAAAGGGGTGGCCACCCTAGGCTCACAAGGGACGACGTAAATTAAAGTTTTTTACTTTTTACGTTCATCATTGTAAGTCGATTGCTAACGCGATAAATTTTACTTGCAAGTAACATGCAAACACGTAGTCAAAATGTAGCTAAAAAAACTCTAGATACAAGAGTATGCATCTTTAACAGATCTCTGTAATATTCTTGATTAAAAGCAGTAATTTGTGATAAAAACTTTTCTAGAAGATGCTGGGCACAAAACTATTTCAACGAGAAAATTTATAACTCTTTGTCTACTGTTTACTGAAGAATAACTCAATTATTAAAAACAAAGCGTTAAGTTTACTGATGTTTGACACAAAAATTATTTTCAGATTATCAACGAAAGAAAAGAGTATCATGAAAAGACGAATGGTGAATTTTTGAAAAAGCTTGACTCCAGTACATCAAACGATAACTCCATCAATGAAATTTTTGGAAGTAAGTCTTATTAATAATATTATTATTATAATTGTTGTTATTATTATCATCGGGAGAAGCTCTTACGGTATATTACTAAGGACAATTTTTGTCAAATCTTAAAATCAAAATTAAAAAAGCTATCAAAATAACTAGTTGGTTAAAATTTTTTTGAAATTGTTACAAAAATGAATACATAAAAAAAATTAATTTATCATGAAAATATTGTAGTTTGAAGTTAAATTTGGAATAAAATAATGCCAGAATTTTATATTCAAAAGAAATAAACAAAACATTATTTTCAGCTAAAAATTTATAAAATAAAACTTATATCTGTGTTGACTTAGCGGAACAAGAGTTTTCAATTGTATTGTATTTAGATAGATTCAGCATGAAAACTAAATGAATTACTGATGCAACAATTTAATTTTCAAAAATTAAAAAAAAAATGGATGAAAGTAAAACGATGGATGGATGGATGGAAAAACTAATGAAATGAATTCGTCGAGCTGTTAGCGGGTTGGCAAACCAAAATAATCGTTTTCCGTCGCCCCTAATCTCCTTTTAGCTGCTTGGAAACCCAAAAAAAATCGCCCCTAATCTCCTTTTACCTGTTTGTCAAACCAAAAAAATTGTTTTCTCGGTTCGAAACCGAGAACTCACAAGGAGAGGTCACATCCTCCGGGTCACCGATCTTGACGAAACTCTGGGGATCGTTTTCTGACACCAAAAGATGAAGAAATCTAACAATCATCCCGTCTAATGAGCCTTTCATACCTAGTTCCTACATAGCTTATATCATATTTTTAGCTCCTTTTGGGTTTTTTTTGCGAATTTTCAAAAAATTCCTGCTCAAAGCTTATTGCACTTACAGAATTCTGAAACCCCGCATTTACTTTGTTTTTTTATGAATTTTTTAGAAAAAATATTTTAAGACATAATTTTGAAAAGGCTGACGACGTAGAGTTTAAGTTCATAAAACCAAAAAAACAGTAAAAAAATGCTTTTGATTACCTTAATTTTACATGGACTATTTCTTCAAAATTAGATTTAAAAATATTTTTTCTCAAAAGAAGATGAAAAAATAAAGAGAATGCGGGGATGTAAAATTTTGTAAGTGTAATAGGCTTCGAACAGAAATTTTTTGAAAATTCGCAAAAAAACCCAAAAAGAGCTAAAAATAAAATATAAGCTATGTAGGAACTAGGTATAAAAAGCCCATTAGACGGGATGATTGGTAGATTTCTTCATCTTTTGGTATAAGAAAACGATCCCTAAAGTTTCGTCAAAATCAGTGACCCGGAGGGTGTGACCTCTCCTTGTCAGTCGATTCCCGTGCTGTTTACAGACCGAGAATCAGCCCGATTCTCGGTCTCTTTTTTAGCATTTGAAAGTATATCTATATATACGATAATGCAAGACAACGGAGTCCGTGGTAAACAGAGGTTAAGGAATGATTATTCGTTCAAAATGCTAAAAAATCAACCTCAAATCATGCTTATTTTCGACCTGTAAAGAACACGTTAATCAACTGAGATATCGGTTTCGAACCGAGAATAGTATGTTACAGTCCTGAGGGAGTCAAAAATGAGTTAGCCTTTAGCAAATCCAAATTGATGTCCGAGCCGAAGGCGAGGTCATCAAAGGTTTGCTAAAGGTTAGCTCATTTTTGCACTCCCAAGGGCTGTATACTATTTTTCACGCTAGTAGTCAGAAAGTACAATATTCGTTTCCGGTACGAGCCCGAAAATTGTACTTTCGGGCTACTAGCGTGAAAAAATATTATTGGTCTCGCCCAAAAATCGACGGTAATTTACCGAACGCGCTTGTGAAATTACCGCAGATTCTCGGGCTTGACCAATAACATTATATTCCGGCGCACCTAATCTCCTGTTAGCCGAGCTGTTAGCGGTCTCGCAAACCAAAAAAATTGTTGACCATCGCCCTTAATCTTGAATTAGATGTTTGGAAACACCAAAAAAATCGATTTCCGTAGCCCTTAATCTCGAGTTATATATTTGGAAAACCGCAAAAACGTTTACCGTCACCCTTAATCACCATTTAGCGGTTTGGAGACCCCGAAAAATCGTTTTCCTACGCCCTTAATCGTGAGTTAGCTGTTTGGAAATCAAACAAAAATCGTTTTCCTACGCCTTTAATCTCGAGTTAGCTGATAGAAAACCAAAAAATCCTTTTCCGTCACCCTTAGTCTAGAGTTAGCGATTTGGAAAACCAAAAAAAATCGTTTTCCTACGCCCTTAATCTCGAGTTAGCTGTTTGGAAAATCAAAAAAAATCGTTTTCCGTCACCCTTAATCACCATTTAGCGGTTTGGAGACCCCGAAAAATCGTTTTCCTACGCCCTTAATCTCGAGTTAGCTGTTTGGAAACCCTAAAAAAATCGTTTTCCTACGCCCTTAATCGTGAGTTAGCTGTTTGGAAATCAAACAAAAATCGTTTTCCTACGCCTTTAATCTCGAGTTAGCTGATAGAAAACCAAAAAATCCTTTTCCGTCACCCTTAGTCTAGAGTTAGCGATTTGGAAAACCAAAAAAAATCGTTTTCCTACGCCCTTAATCTCGAGTTAGCTGTTTGGAAAATCAAAAAAAATCGTTTTCCGTCGCCCTTAATCTCGAGTTAGCGGTTTGGGAACCCCAAAAAATCGTTTGCCGTCGCCCTTATCCTCGAGTTAGCTGCTTGGAAAACCAAAAAAAATCTTTTTCCTACGCCCTGCATCTCGAGTTAGCGGTTTAGAAACCCCGAAAAATCGTTTTCCTACGCCCTTAATCTCGAGTTAGCTGTTTGGAAATCAAACAAAAATCGTTTTCCTACGCCTTTAATCTCGAGTTAGCTGATAGAAAACCAAAAAAATCCTTTTCCGTCACCCTTAGTCTAGAGTTAGCGATTTGGAAAACCAAAAAAATCGTTTTCCTACGCCCTCAATCTCGAGTTAGCTGTTTGGAAAACCAAAAAAAATTTTTTTCCTACGCCCTGCATCTCGAGTTAGCGGTTTGGAAACCCCGAAAAATCGTTTTCCTACGCCCTTAATCTCGAGTTAGCTGTTTGGAAAACCAAAAAAAATCCTTTTCCGTCGCCCTTAGTCTGGAGTTAGCGGTCTGGAAACCCCGTAAAATCGTTTTCCTACGCCCTTAATCTCGAGTTAGCTGTTTGGAAAACCAAAAAAACTCGTCCGTCGCCCTTAGTCTCGTGTCAGCTGTTTGGAAAACCAAAAAAATCGTTTTCCTCCCCCCCTAATCACGAGATAGCAGTTTGGAAACCCCAAAAAAAAAGTTTTCCTACTCCCTTGATCTGGAGTTAGCTGTTTGGAAAAATTAAAAAAATCGTTTTCATTCGCCCCTAATCTCCTTTTCGTTGTTTGGCAAACCACAAAAAGATTGGGGGCGACGAAAAACGCTTTTTTAAAGGGTCCAAACAGCTAACAGGAAATTAGGGACGATGGTAACCGATTATTTTGGTTTGAATAATCAATCGTTAACCTCTGTTTACGGACTTCGTTGTCATGCGTTATCGTATATATAGATATTACTTTCCAGTGCTAAAAAAGATACCGAGAATCGGGCTGATTCTCGGTCTGTTAACAGCAAGGGAATCGATTAAGTTCTCGATTTCAAACCGAGAAAACCATTTTTTGGGTTTCCAAACAGCTAACAGGAGATTAGGGGCGACGGTAGACAATTTTTTTGGGTTTTCCAAACTGCTAAAAGGAGATTGGGGGCGACGGAAAACGATTTTTTTGGGGATCCAAACAGCTAACAGGAGATTAGGGGTGACGGAAAACGATTTTTTGGGTTTCCAATTAGCTAGCAGGAGATTGGGGGCGACGGAAAACGATTTTTTTTTGGGTTTCCGAACAGCTATAATGTATGGTTAACTCGCCAATGTCATTTTCCTTGTTTTTATCACCCTTTTTAGCTGTATGGAAAGTTTGCCAGTGTCACTCTCCTTGTTTTCATCCTCCTTTAAAGCTGTATGGAAAATTTGCCAATGTGTTTCTTCTTGTTTTCATCCTCTTTTAAAACTGTATTAAAAACGCGTGAAAATTATTTCCCTTATTTCCATTTTTATTGCAAAAATCATTTTCTTGGACCTTATCCTTCTTTTAGTTATGTGGAATCCCTGCAAAAACTATTTTCTTGTTTTTCATCCTTTTTGAAGCTGTCTGGAAACCTCGCCAAAATCATTCTTCTCGTTCATCTTCTTCCTTCAAACCTGTTTAGAAACCTGAAAGATATCATTTTCCTTGGTCCTGTTCCCATTTTAAAGCTGTTTGGAAACCCCGTAAACATCATTTTTATTGGTCCTGATTCTCGTATAAAACTGTTTGGAAACCCCGCAAAAATCATTTTCTTTGGTCCTCATCCTCCTTGAAAGCCGTTTGAAAACCCTGCAAAAATCAATTACATTGGACCTCATCCCTCTTTAAAGCTGTTCGGAAACCTTGCCGATATCATGTTCCTTACAAATAATCCTTCGTTAAAGCTGTTTGGAAACTTTGCAAAAATCATCTCCCTTGGTCCTTATTCTTCTTTAAAGCTATTTGGAAACTCTGCAAAAATCAATTTTATTGGACCTTATTTTTCACATTTATATAAAATTAAATAATATTACACGTCCTTTCATTCAAAATCAGCCTCAATTTTTTAATTATTATTTTTTCTAGTTCCTTCAATAGAGTGTTTTAATCCGTTGCATTCTGCGGAGTTTTACAAATGCCTCTGCACTCGGTGTGTTTCCATTTAATTACTTTTTCAATTTGTATCTAATCTTTATTCTTACTCTGTCGCATCGCCCTGAAGCCAAGCTTTAGTTAACGCTTGGTAATATAGGAGTTATTCAGGTATCCACAACCCTTTTGTGAAACTCCCATAAACCTTCTGTGCACCATACCTAGATGTGAAATTTTTTTTCCGTATAACCATCTGTAAAATTCCAAGTTGATTCCTCTGTTTCGGACTCGCGGCTGGTCAACATTTTCGGAGAGAACTTAGTCGACTTTCTAAAGATGTCTAATTTAAAAGAAGGGCATCCTACCTAAATTAAGTCACGATAGATTCGCCTAGACTTATGATTTATGAGCCCATGACCTCAATTGGGACTGAAACTGCATTCACGGTGGGGATGAAAACATGGCTGCTGCTGGGGGAGTTTCTATCTGAATAACATTTAATTCACTAAATTCAACATGGTCGCTGTTCGGGGAGTTTTACCCTGACGCAGCATAAACGGTGCTCCCTACCATATTCTCAGTCTCAGCCCCAATGTTGAGAGTCGAGCGCCCCAAGCCCTGAGTGACTGAAGCTCTTTGTATTTAATCTTTATACTTCATATTTTATTGTTCCACGTTTAAAAAGTTCCAATTTAAAAATTTTAATTTATTCTTTATATAGTTCGAAAACGCCGTCTGGCTATGCTTGATTTGCTTATTGCAGCAAATCAAAGTGGGATACAAATAGATGATGACGGAATACGCGAAGAAGTTGATACCTTTATGTTCGAAGTTGGTAAATTTTTTTAAAAATAAATCTAAATAATCAAATAAACAGAGGAAGCTATTTTCAAATAGGGTCACGATACATCAGCGATGGGAATGTGTTTTATTTTACTCCTTCTTGCTGAACACAAAGAAGTCCAGGTAAAAAACTTTATAAGTATTTAAAATTTATATCTTAGTTATTAAATAGTATAAATGTAGCTATAAAAATAAAAAATAAATACATAAAAAAGTTATAAGTGATTATAAGCCGGCGGAAAAAATGTGGGAATGACCTTTGCTACCATACCGTTGATATACTTTAATAAAAAAAATTTCTCAACTAGCCTGCCGCGAATAAAATGGCTCTATGTTTTCAGCTTATAAAAGTCGTAAGGATCTTTTTATTCGTCGCAGGTGTATCGAGAATTTTTTTTTTTATTGTAATATATCAACACATTAGTAGCAAAATTCATTCACACATTTTTTCCGCAGGCTAAAATAATAAATAAAGAGATTTAGCGACATTTTAATCACCAAAAGTACCCTCATTGTAACTTTATTCGTGACAAATTTTGGGCTAAGGCTTTTCTTCGCTGGGACCATCGATTTATAAATGCCAATAGTTGGTTCGACTCTTAAATCATCAGATTAACAATCATCACCTTTTCATTTTTTGCGACTAGCTCATCATAGTCTTTGTGATTAAAACATTTAAATCTGAACTGTTTACGAAGATCATATTCAATTTATATACTCATTTATCATACAAAAACTATTCATGTAAATTTTTTTATTCAGGAACGTGCAAGGAAGGAAATAAACGAAGTTATGAATGAATCTGGAGGAAAATTGAGAATGTCGGAAATTCAACGGTTTCATTATCTTGAACAGTGTATAAAAGAATCTTTGCGACTGTATCCAAGTGTCCCATTCATATCACGACAAGTAACTCAAGACTTGCATTTAAGTATACAACTTTAATTTTTTTTATATTTTTTTGGATTTTTTTAAATAAATAAAATAAAAGCTTTTAAATATCTTCAGAAAAGTATCTCGTTCCAAAAGGATCAGTGGCGCATGTTCATGTATATGACTTACACAGGTATTGACAAGTTTTTTCTTAATATTAGATGAAAAACTTGTAACAATAACCTTATCTTGCAGAGATGCAACTTTCTGGCCTGAACCGAATAAGTTTGATCCGGATAGATTTTTACCAGAAAAAATACGTGACAGACATCCATTTTCTTTTATTCCATTTAGTGCTGGACCCCGAAATTGTATAGGTAACTATAGTTTTGAAAAATTTACCATATTTAACATTTTTTTTTGCAATTTTTAATGCCTTGAAAATTTTAAAATACAAAATATTAATTGAAGCGGGGTAATGGATGCCGCGGGGCAATGGGAGAAACTCTTAATATTTTTTAAAAATATAATTAACATAAAAAACAAAAAATATAACAAAAAAGTATGGCAAATCGATTGCGTTAAATTGCCTTGTGACAAAATGAAAAAATACCCAACATTTGATAACAGGGTAACAAAAAAAATTGAAAAGAAATTTAATATCGATACGTTACCACTTTGAATCAATAAATTTGACTTGCAAAAACAACTTATCCAGAGTATATACTTTGTACAACATCTTTTTTATTTCTATATTTTTCTAACGCAAGTGGTGTTTTACACAAGATTTATCAACCGAAGTTATTCGCAAAAATATTTTTTTTATGTACTGCTAACTACGATAAAGTTTTTAAGCAAAGTAGATTCGCTACAGGCTGTTAAATTTTTAATTTAAATTTCTTCTCGGATCGGTTGTTCACGAGCAAGATAAAATCTTGTTTGTTCCAATGTATTGTTTGTTTCTATATGTATTAAGAATAACGAATTGTTTAAATTCATTTTTTTTTTTTTTTAACTTATTTAACTTAAAAAGCATTCATTATATGAACGAATTTTACTAATAATAAATTACGTTAAAATTGTTTTATTAAACTTAAAAAATTATGAGATACTGAATATAATTTTTTTAGAGTATTTAAAAATAATTTTTTAGGCCAGAAATTTGCTATGTTGGAGTTAAAAGCATTTGTCGCACATTTACTGCACAGTTTTTATTTGGAACCGATTGATCTAGCACACGAAGTGCCAATTGTTTGTGATTTAGTAATAAGACCAGCTCGGCCAGTTTATGTAAAATTAATACCAATCTGAATTTTATAAATAAACAGTATATTACATAAACTGTAACAAAACTTATAATAAAAAAATTATGAAATTGTAAATTAGATACAAAAACTTTCCACAAATTAAATAGAAAACATGAAAATATATTTCAAAAATATAAGATATTATGTAATTGAAAGGAATGTAAATTAAAAGCTTCATTTTTTAAAATAGTTAACCAAAAATGGTCTATTTTTTATTTATAAATTCCAAAAATTATGACACTAATTAGGTAAAGTATTAATTTTTTCTTAATTCGTGTACGAAAAATGGAGTTAACACAATAAACAATATTCGTTTTAAATAATGTTTTTTGTCTTGTGCTTTGAATAAATTAAAAAAAAAATTTGTTTACAATATTTTTTAATAATATAATTTCATCGATTAAAACTGCAACAATTTCATAACACATTATAACCAAATGATTAAAGAGTTAAAATAAATAGTACATAATCTTACAATTAGAAACAATGATCTAAAGCAACTGTTATAAACAACAGAACAGAACTATCGTAAAAATTTAAAGTTTAAAAATTATTAATTACTATAACATTCTCCATAATTTTCACGCTTTTCAAGCATAATATGTGAGCGTATTTTACAGCTTTTTTTATTTCATACGCAGATGTTCAATTTTAACAATTATGAATAAATTAATGGGATAATATCCGTAGATTTCCAGAGACTATTTTGTTTTCCAAAATTGTACCTGATGGAAGATCTATTCTTTCTCCTTGATTAGCAATAATAATCACAGTTCCTTTTAAAGTAACTTTACTACCAAAAGTTACATCGCCAGAGACGGTCAAATGATCCAACTCCAATATATCAGGGATTGTTGGGAATCTTTCTAAAAATTCTTTTACCTAAAAAAGATTCATTGCTCAGTTATAATGTTAAATTAATTTTTATAAAAAAATTTACTCTTACAATTTTTAGAATACTTTTATAAATCAACTTTTCTGTTCATAGAATATAAATTTTAACTTGAATAAAGTCGACTTCACTTAATAAATTATTATTTCAAAACAAATCAGTTTTACTAACCAGAAGAAATCACAGCTTGTGGAACGTCGATCTTGACGAAACTTTGGGAATCGTTTTCTTATGCCACGAATAACTCTTGCCATTGGGCCTTTTTACGCATTCTAAGATGTAGGCAATGTGGCATTTGTAGCTGTTTTTTGGGAAAATGGGATTTTAAACTAATTTTGAAAAAACTCTTGCTCGAAACACTTAGAAAATTCTGCAACCAAGTAATTCCCTTTTTTTTTTTTTTTTTTTAATTTTTAGCAAAAAATATTTGCGGATTGAAATTTTTAAAAGAGTTATTGGCAGCTTCATTTATCTTTTGGCACAAGAAAAATATCTCAAAAGTTTCGCCAAGATCGGCTTTCCACAAGCTGTGACCTCTCCTGGTAAGTGAAAATAAAATAAAAAAAAATAAAAATAAATTTTATTTTAGCAGTGGGATGTGGTATTTTCCAAAATTGGCAAATGCTTAATCATCCCGACTTTATACTATATTAAAAATTAAACTGAAGTATTTTAGTTTTTTTCCACTTTCTAATCTAATTTTATTGAACTTTGGTACTAATTCAGTTGTGCATTGATGTAATTTAGTTAAATAATTTAAGGCTTGAACTTTACTTTTGAAAAATGGTTATCTCCAAGCTTGACCAATGGAGTAGTGGGGAACATTCGTTGTGGAGACATCGCTAAAGAACCATTACGCAATGTGTACAAATTACTCATAACAAGCATTAAATCTGATGTTTTTTTAACTGGTAAAAATCTACTTCGTGGAACGTGAATCCCTAAAAATGTAAGAAAAAAAGAATTTGTAAGGAATAATGATAATAATTCGATGTTTGTAGATTATTTGTACGGAATTAAATCTTCTACACTAGTAAAATTTGAAAATTTAATTATTTTTTAATAACATCTATTAAGAATTGAATAATATTTCTCAAATTTAGGCGATACTTATGGATTGATGTAGACTAATAAACAGTAAAAATTATTGAGTTTTAGAGTCAAAAACTAGAGAATAGATCAAATATCAATCAATCAATTTAAAAAAAAAAAATTTTTAATTTATGTATACACAGACACTACAGTCTGAAAGAGTTTTTCAATTTTTTAATTTAAAGCCAATTTTTATAGGCTCTTTAATTAAACTTAATTGATTTAATTAAAAGTTGGCTTCGATAAAGTAACGTTCAAATAGTGTATTTTGCGAGGTATTTTGACCCGCCATCTTTACCAAGGCGGTTTCTTCTTTAAGTTCTTAAAGGAACCGTGGTAACCTGGTGGAATTCTATTTTTCTTAACAATCTGAAAAATTGACCACACGGTTTCTTTCTTGTTACAGTGTGATGAAAATTATTGTTAATCAAGAGTTTATTCCTATTAATTTGATGACAATTGAATGAGCTAGTTTTCTTTTACTTACCACAACTTCCATTGAAGCATTTCATAGCAGCTCCTACAGCAGTTTCGAGTTGTATAACATTCAAACCATTTTCAAAAGTTTTTGGGTTTACAATAATCTCTAAATCCATATTTCCGTCACTGACAACTCTATCGATTGCTAAAAGTCAATATAATTAATTAATAACCTTAAAAAAATCTGTCTACCCCTCTAATTCTTAAAAAATAACTCTAAATAATTTTTGGATACTATATATATAACGGCTTGAAATTTTTTACCTTGAAGTTTTATCCATAAGTTGTTAGTATTAAAATATTTGAAAGTTTTAACGGATTTGAAGTCTTCAACGTGCTCTTTAGGAACTTGTGCCATTTCTAACAGCCGAAGTTTGTTCTCGTATTGAATAAGTGTACCACCCTACAATCACATCAACATTCATTTTCAGATTTCTACTTCACAAAACCTAAGATTGAAGTACTTTATTGGTAGGTAGAACGTTTTTAAAATTTGATCACATAAATTTTACGTACTTTGACATCAGCTCTTGTCTTATCGGTTACTTCCATAAGAAATTCAATCTCGCCCGCTTTTTCTGGTCCAATCAACAACCTTAAGATTCTTAAATCAACTGTGGCTCCTAAATTATCAATATTCGAGATGAAGCAGTACTGTCGGCCCTTAAAGTTAAAAAATTATTAAATTTTTTATATGTCTATTCACGAACTGTTAAAAAAAAAAAGATAAAACTTTTTCGTCAAAACTTACTTGGCTTATTAAAAGTTTTAGTAAACCAGAATTGCGGAAGCTCTCGTAAAAATCTCCGTGACCTGGAGGGTACCATCTGTATCAAACATGTATAATAAAAATTAATTATTCAGTTTAATGGTAGTATAAATTTTTTGTTTTAAAAGTATAAAGTAAAATGTATTGAATCAAAACATGACAAATTCATTTTCAAAAAATAAAAAATCCTAATCTATAGATCACAAACCATGCAATATATCAAATATAAAGCATAAAGGCTGGAAAAAAATTGTAAATTGCTAAAAAGATCTTTTTTGCCAGTTTGTCATAAAATTATATCAATCATATCATGTTTATGTTTTTTTAGCAAATTTTTTAAAAAATTCGTGCCAGAAGTATTTTTAGATTATTGCATCTCCAGAGTTCTGAAACCTCGCATTGTCTTTGTTTATTAATAAATTTTTTAGAAAAAATATCTTTGAATCCAACACTCCAAGCTATTTTCTTAAGTTAGATCATGTATGATTAAAATTTCTTAAAGTAATTTTACCCTTTTTTGACTCAGAAATCTCAAATGATTGGATGTAATGATATGTTATTCAATTAGTGTGTTAAGTTGTACATTTACGTCGAGAGCAGCAACAACTCAAGATGTAAGTGTACAACTTTGGACATTACTTGAATATCATATTTTATTCAATAAGATTATGTAATAAGGTACTTTGAGAAAAATGCGGCTCAAAAGTACCTATTATTCAGCGCTGCGGTGCGAAGAAATCAAGATGTAAAAGTATCACTTCTACCGCGTATTTTACAAGTCGAAAAGTACCTAAATGATCCAGTTGAGTAAAAAATATAAAACGTTTTTAGTGCTCTTGAGAGTCGATTGGCTTATAGCATGAATTTTTTGGAAATAACGATGCAAAAAAGTGACCCGAAAAATAAATGGTCTCTTCGTTGTAGATGTTACCAATATTTTAAGAAAAAGTAGCAGAAAAATTCCTATACTTACGCCTCTATGTCTTCACTTATTCTACTATGTTTTGCAAGTGGCAAAAGAGATTCCTTGTTGATACGAGGATAGCAACTCTGATTGAATGTATGAATTTCAATATCAATCCCTTTGTACTTTCTAATTATTTTTTGTGTATCATCATCAGTATTAAATGAGTTCATCAAAACCAAGGGTACATTAGACCCAAAAGTTTTGTTCAAATTCTGAAAGACGTAAATTTTAATTAATGAATCACATTAAATGTACTTTTTTAAAGGAATGTTTATATTGTTTGAAATTGTATCTTTTTAACCAATAGTTTGTGTTTAAAGTTTGTAATAAAATAAATTTTTTTTAAATACGGGCTTAGCCTATATTACATTAATTTTTTTTTTAATACACATGTAATATTTTCAAATTAGCTATTTTAAGTTCTTAGCAAAGATAAATAAAAAATAAAAATACTTATTATATCGTGTTAGTATGAAAAACGATCACTTGAAGGCACATTAGTTCATATCATTACCTCTATCTGTTGTACTGTTAAGTCTAAAAAGGTAAGGCCATTGCGAACTGTTATGACAGATTTTGGTCCATGGCATCCCATGCTGGTTCCAAGACCTCCATTTAATTTGATGACTACTAATTTACTCAAAAGCTCCTTTATTTCCTCCGTACCAGGATCTTTAAGACTGTCATAGTCTTTGATCTAAAATTCAAGATTATAATTAATTATTAAAAAAAATAAAAATCAGCAGATAAATATAAAAATACTGATATATTTTAAAAACCATAAATAATTATATACGGTTGTAGATTACTTTCATAATTAATTATAATTCCATGAACATATTATAAATATTTACATTAATTAAACTAACTAAGAAACTGTCTATCCCATTGCCTTTTCTGCGGTGCTTTCTATAATTTTTGAACTAATATTTAAGTAGAGTTTATCTAGGGAAAATTAAAATTTGAAGTTCTATAATTCCATAAAAACCCTTGCATATGCAAAATTTCAAATTGAACCGATATATTAGGCGTGCTGTGTTTAATTTTCAAAGTCGTATGGATAACCGGACGGAGCAACAGGAAAAATAAAGAATGTGTCTTAAATTATTTTTCACTTAAAAAAGCCTCGTAAGTCCCCGTTTGCCAAATTTCCAATAAATTTGATGATTAGGTGTGTTGTTTTCAAATTTTTAACGTTGAACGCTGGACCGTCGCCAGACAGAAAAAGATACGGATGCTACGTATTATAATGTAGATAGATTTTTTTTCGCAACTAAAACCATAAAAGATAGAGTTGATGCGAGCTATTAGTCGTTTATTTCATCATTTGGTTTGAGAAAAAGTATCATGAAATCTGTGACCCGAAGAGAAGACCATATTATAAGCGTCAAAATCTGAATAAACTTGATAACAACATCAGAAAACCTCAAAATTTCTACTAAAAATTCAATAAACTTAACGAATATTTCATAAAACGTTTTATTATTGATTGGTGTATATTCTGTCAAAAATTGTGTTTTTGAAAAATAAAAAATCAAATTTAAAAAGAAAAGAAAAAATAATTAATTTCAACAATTATGAATTCATTAAAATTAAATGTTTTTGCAATCTATCTGTGAGTCTGGATAATCTTATGGATGATTTATAAATGTCATCTGAAGTTTTTCCTTGAGGCTTTTTTACGTCTTTTTTCAGTATTTTTCTTTTAGTCCCTAAGAAACATTACGAGATAATAAAGTTGTATGAACTATCAGTTTATATAAAATTTGATAAGAAAAATTTAACGAGTCAGTACTTAGAAACAGAGTTAAAATTTGGAGAATAAGGCATAGAATTGAATTATTACTTAAAGGACATTTGTCCGTTGATAATAAATAAAATTAAAAAAAAAAAAAAAAATTACTCATTGAATTTCTTATTTCATTTATCATCTTTTTTCAAAATTGTACAATTTCTATCTTTGATACTCAATAATTAACAACATGAAATTTAAAAATTATCAAGAGGACCAAGAAAAGGGCAATATAAAATTTCTTATTCTCTATTTATACCAATTGATGGTAAATTTTATAAACGCTTACCGCTCCTTCAGGTAATTTTTGGATTTGATCCCAGTTCAGTGGGGCCCCTCCAACCTCAAGAAACCTTTCAAAAAGTCTTTTGAAGCCTTCGTTTTGTAATTTAATAGATTCTCTCTCAATCTGTGGAGCTGTTGAGGCTATATTGCTGAGCTCATTTTCAAGCTCAATAAGCGCATCGCGTTTTGTTCTTTCTTTGAAAGCTTGTGTGTCAGATGGACTGCGCTGATGACCTCGAGCCTGAAAAATAAAAAAAGGGAAAAAATTAATGAAAATCATAAAACTGATTAGCAATCAAAAATTTAATTCATCGATAGTAGTTTATTAAACTTCGATGTTCAAACAGAAATTCCAGTATAATTTTATTTCTCATACTTCTTTCTTCAAAAAAATTTGTACATACTTTGGACAAAAAAAAAAATTCTTTTTATATTAATTGAAACATGTAATTGGTTGTCCTAGTTTATGATTTAATTAAATTGAATTTAATATTTATTGAATTTAGATTTCGATTTATTATACTATACTTCTATTTAGGGCACCATACGCTTACTCTAATATTTCAAGTAGAACACTGCACTCATTAACATCATACATAAACTCAGACCATGTTTATTATACTGATAATTTTAACCTTCGTGCTAACAAATCGTCGTAGAAAGTTTTAAATTTTGATTTAAAAAAATTCTAAACAGTAATTAATTTTTTTAGTAAGAACCATAACAAATTTTCATTAAAAAAAGTTGAAAAAGCGGCTGTTTATTAATAAATAGAGTTTCAAAAAATTTTCTTTTTGTTTAGTAAAGGCAATCATCTAAAGTTATCATCTCATAATTTATAATGATTTTTCAATTCATACATCAAGTGGCAATTCAGTATTTCAGGTTGTTAATTTGATTTGTTGAAACCAAATGAGTAAAAGTTTAATAATCACTAATAAAAATTTACTCCTTTCAAAATTTGCGGGTTAGTTTTTAAGTTAGTTTAGAATCTTCTATAGGTAAAACCCGGTAAAACGCAAGTAAGAAAAATTTTAAAAACGGAGATATTGTCTTATTTTTATTTATTAAGGTAATTAGAATAAAAAAAAATAATGATAAAAAAAAAACAATAATAACAATAGATAATTATGTAGTTAAAAAAAAAAATTAGATAATTGTATAATTATTGTTTTGTGAATGGTTCGAAAATAGAAATTGTTCTTGAAAATCGTAAAAACAACCTTGATTCAAATGACACATTCAGGAGCGTTTTACTATATACTTCATTCTTCTCATGAACATCATAAGTGAATTTTTTTACAAATCAAGGTTCTATAATATTAAATTTTAAATCGAAAATAAACTATCGTGATTACATGACGAAACTCGTTTTCACGAGCTCTTATGCAATCGGTTATCACGCTCGCGTCCCGATTAACAAAGCATATTTCATACGTATATAGATGTTAATGTCACATTTTCTTTATGTAAG
The DNA here is from genome assembly GCA_038277355.1 of Encarsia formosa. NCBI lineage: Eukaryota > Metazoa > Arthropoda > Insecta > Hymenoptera > Aphelinidae > Encarsia > Encarsia formosa. The sequence continues at coordinate 18,768,354 of CM076188.1, read as the reverse complement.
TGTATAGATTATTAAAATATTTTATTAATGATAACGACTTTTTTCAATAAACAAAATTTCCGCAAAAACAACGGAAGTTTTTCAGGTTACGAAACTTTTTTTTACACAGAAATTTAATCTTTGATGCAATGTTATAGTTAAATTTAAATTCAAAAATATTTATGCAATTTTCTAACTCTGATAAGATAAAATCTTTAAATCTACAACTATTAAACTGCTTATAAACAGAATCATGACTTTAAAATATTCAAATATTATGTAAGTAAATTTTATAGTGTAAAGAAACTTCAATAATTTTTATCTTAATAAAAAGTGACCTTCCGTATCTATAAGTTAGTAAATACTAACGGGCACTAATGAATGAGTCTTGGTATTTTTAGCTAAAACAATATGTATTTATTTTTTTTTACAAAAAATTTCGTAAAAAATTTTTGCGTTTAATTTTTTTATGAAACCCTATAAAAATTTGTAACTAAGCGTGATGAAAAAAATTTTCTTGGACAAGGCAAAGTCTATATTTCAAACAGAAACTGAATACTTTTTTATATTTATTTATAGAACTTTACAGTACATAGTACAAGTTTTAAAATAAATAATAAGGTAGGTATGATAAAAAGTGATTTTTACTCACATGAATCATTTATTTTATTTTATATATTTGCAAGTTAAAAAAAAAAAAAAAAAAAGTGTAACTAGAATAACAATCTGTACCTATATGAAAGATGACAATTTTCCAGAAATATTTTTCCTTAAAAGTTTAAATTATTTAAGATTTTTTCAATAATTTTTTTTATCAAAATTACCAGAGATTTAATCTTTGAATATTAATAATCATGAAGTCATCACTACTTATTAACGAGCTTAGTATATCTAATATATATAATCTATATGTATGAATACTTCAAAAACTTCTAAAATCTGTAACATTAAAATTTTTTTTTTTTTTTTAGTATTTATAATATAGATTATTTTTCTATCTACAACCGAATAAAGCTAAACAAACTGGACAGTTTTTTTTTTTCATCTTTCCTATTATTCTTGCAATTTTTACTATTACACTTTAAATACAATTTTTATGGTCAAGTAAGACTTAGAGGTTTTGGTACCCCTAAATAAATAAATAAACAAATATATATAATATTTAAAACTTTAAAAACCGTAAGTTTACGTGCAGTGAAACACTGATGAAAAATCTGATATGCGCCGAATGTACAATAAAACACACTCATGATAAAATAAATCTTGAAACTAAAATCAAGCTTTTCATCAAAATGTTTCGCAAATATAAAATTAAAATAGAAAAAACCAAGAGATGATGTTTTACGAAGTAAATTTGTTGTAAGTATTAGTTTTTAACTTATCTACTGGGAATACTGTGCATCATTTCAATAACATAGGAAGAATACGATACGCGATAACCGATCATATATCATTCTTAAACGAAAAGTTGTTTACTTATAATTTTCACAGCTTTACACTGTAACCCATTTTTTATTTTTCAAAGAATAAAGCTCGGTGCGTTTTTGACCGCATTAAAAAAAAAAAAAATCAATAAGTGTGCTATTTATTTTTTTAAACTACAAAAGAAGGAAAAAAATACAACAAAAACTGCTCATACAATGTTTTTCAAAATTAAATTATTCAAATATTTCATTGTCTAGGTTTAAAATTAAATGAAAAAAAAATTTAGATAAATCAGGATTATCTGCACTTTGACTTCATCTCGTGAAACCATTTTTTCAGCGTAAAAATTAAAAATAAAAACTGCGAGTGAGAAGAGGTTAAAAAAGTATCAACACGTTCACTAATTATTCAATTAGCTTACGTTATAAAATGATAGCGCTTGCGCACAAAGTGCAACAGCGTTCAAAGTTAAACAAACAAATAAGCAAAAATAAGAAAAAAAAAAAAAAAAAAAAAAAAAAACAAGAAGAAGAACTCACGATAACTTGATTGAGAAAATTCTCCATTTCTAAAATTCCAGTATAAGGTAAGTACGTAAAATTCACAAGTTGAGAGAGTATAAAAACGAGTAGAAGGAAGAACTCTCACGCAACGTAACGCGCGGGGAATCGAGATCGGCTCCGGCGCGGTTCCGCGCTAGACTGATACGCGGCAGCGGTGGCGACGAGCAGAACAACGCTAGTAAGTAATATTTGTGACTGCTGCCGTTCGCTGCTTAATCTTTTTTTCTTTTTCATCATGATTTTTTTTTTTTCTCTTATTTAAATAATTTTAATTTATCGCATTTCTTTTCCTCATGACTGATAATTGTCGAAGAGGAGGAAAATGAGGCGAAGAAAAAGAGCAGAAGCGATTTTCAAGACCGGGACAAACTCAAGCTTTGACTGAGTGCGATTACATGTTACGACAGTTCATAATATTTTGGAGAGGGGCTATCTTGTCGGCGCTACCGCTATCCGGTCGTTTGATTGTCAGAAGTAAACTCTTTTTTTATTTTTCCAACTGTATCAATCAAAATATTGAGAATTTCAGGAAAGTTCAATGTTTTAAATAATTTCTTCGATTTATATGTATATTTTAAAAGTATTTCATAATTTTACTTCGATTTCATATTTATACTTCAAACACTAAAAAGAATGTAGGATACACTGACACGTCGATAGTTAAATTTATCAACGAACTTTTGATAAACAAAGTAATCAAATTTTTATAGTATTACTTTGATCTCTGAAAAATTTATTTAATAATAAAATCAACCAATAAATTTTAAAACTTCATTTTTTTCAATATCAAAAAATAATTTCTTGATTTTTGAAACAAAACTTTTATAACATCGGACAATGACTTGATAATATTTCGTATGATACTATTACATAAGTTAATTATTGTAACATGCTACTATAGACCCTCCACTGTGGATCACCATAACAATATTTTTGAACGATTGAGGTCTCTTTTTGAAGCTTGAATCAAGACTTTTAAAATGAGACCTATTCAAGTCCGATGTGATATGCCAGCCGATTTACAAAAACTTAGTTTTTCGCACAATATTAAGTATTCTGCTCCTTTTTATGCTTTTCATTGACGTTTATATTCATCCATAGAATGGCTCTTCATACATTTTTTGTCCTCCGGCCAGAAAGCGACATTTTCGGGCGGTGGCTTAAAATGAAATTGCCCTCTTTCAGTAAGTAAAAAAGCCTCAGATCACATGCTTATCAACATTCAACGGCAGACAATTTCATGTGATCTAAGACATTTCTAACTTTACTGAAATAGTTATGTAATATACTATTGGAATAAAGCTCATACTTATTTTTTATTAGTCGAAATCTTTTAAAATTTGTATTATAAACACCACCATTTAAACGAGATTCAATGACAATAACAAAACAAGTTTTTTAAAGGGGCCTCTAAGAATAATTTTTCAACAAAAGTTTAAAAACTATTTAACTATAATGTAAAAAAAATTATTTGATACAACTTAAACTTTTTTAAAAATCCACAAAAACACGTTATTGTCATCTGACATAAAAAAAAAATAAATAAAACAGTACACGATGTATCTCTACGAGGAATTTGAGCAGATTTTGGGCAGATCTGCGTGGAACCAACAGAGTTTGACACGCTTTCTGACGAAAATCTGATGAAATTTCTCATAGGAATTAAGTGTCAACATCTACACTCCACTGGAGCAAGTTCGTAAAAGCCGTAAGAAATGAGGTATATTATACACTACAAAGGTTCAAACTCGCAGTTGTCCAGTTGTAGCTAATTTGTGACGTCAAAAAAATTGTGAAAAACGTCACCCAGTTCCGAGAAATCGTGGCTAACCTAGCATAATATTATGGATGTAAGCGGTATACATTTATTATGCACCATCGAGGTGGTGCTAGTTTATGACTTGTATACGAATTTTGGGCACAAAAGCAGAACTATAAAAACTTATACGATACTTTTGTCCTAAATAATCGATCCCGAACGACGTATTATCATCCTCGCTTTGGTCGGGCGCTTAATTCTGGCATAGTGCAATAATCGCTCATTTAGGCCCCTCGTATCGTAACGTATTGTAGGATATGAAAATTCCTGAACAATAAGCTGTAAATGTTAACTGTTTTTATTTTTTATTAATTTTAACTGTAAAACTATGAAACTATTACATAAATTTATCACTGATAATGTGAATAAAAGTTAAGTTATGTGTAAAGAAACAAGAATTATGAATAAAAATTTAAGTCTTTAATCAGTACCATAAATTTTACCATCTGTATCATAAAATTTTTTGATAAGTACGGGTAATATGATTCAATCAAGCATTTACTAGTTATTTCAAAGAACTATTCATTATAAATGAACAAACATATTTGAGTGAATAAATTTTTATCAAAATTATTAAAATAATAAAACATTATGTTGTTTTTTATCAAAAATTTTTAATGAAATTATGTTTTTTTTTTTATCATGTTGATTTATGCATCATCTATTCCCGAGCATAGTAACCGTTGTGAATTATAAAATTAAAATAAAAACATGGCGTAAAATTCGCAAGTGTCCAAGATACATGTCTTTACGACTATTTTTTTTTTTTTTTTTTTTTTTTTTTTAAATAATTTTTTAAGTGTTGATACTGGAGCATTAGTTAATTCTATATCGCTGCAAAAATTCTCGTAAAAAAAATTTTGAAACTAGGAAATTAAATCAAGAATATATCCGTTGATGGTGCTATGAATAAAGTTGACTGTCAAGATTATACCACTTGAATTTTTACTTACCACCATATCAGTCACTATCTATTCTAAGAATAATAAATTTTATGATATTGATAACAACTTGTTTGAAAAATTCATAATTTTTGTACTTTTGAAAAATAAAGGTGTAAAAACAATTTAAAGTAAGTCGAAATTATGTTTTTTTAAACGATAATATGAGCAGCAAGGGACTTGAATAAAATATTTTTTTTTATTATTATTATTTACTCCATTGTAATAATCATTGTAATTTTATGAAAATGAATAAATAAAAGAAAGAATGAAATATATTTTTTTTGCTTGTTGTGTACAGTATGAATTAATTTCTTTGATATGCGTTTAATTAAAGGTCTGATTGAGTTTTAAACTGGGTTTTCTCAATCCTTGCAACAAATGTTGGACCTGTTGTAGTTTTCCCAGAGTGGCACAAGGAGGGGTTAAATGTATGATTATGTTGATTGTATGGATGTTCACCGATTGATTTTTGAGGCGGCGTGTTGGAATATTCGCTTTGTTTTTGCTTTGTCATTTTTTCTCTTTCAGAGATTTTAATGAATATTCCGAGGCAAAAATCATTCGGCGGAAATGAAATCTAGATGTTTTAATATTCGTTATCTCGCCCAAGCTTTTTAGTGAGGGCGCCGACTTATATTTTTCTTTTCAGACAGGAGTGGTAAAGCGATAGGTATGATTTGTAGTTAAGGAATTTCTGATTGTATTAAGTTGCTAATTGTGTGACTGAGACCTCGTCTGCTCTCAGTTCTGTGGAGCCTCTTCTACAGATCGGACGTGCGCTCTTGAATCTCTTCCTTGTGCCTAGGGCTTAATAAAAACTATTTGATTGATTCTGGCCCTAGTAATCGAGTTGTTTTTTTTATTTTCCCACATATCATAATACTACTATCATCCAAAAGTGAAAGTTTGTCAAATTTATTGCTCAAAGATTAAGTATTATTTAATTTTGTTTTTTCGCATTTTAACGAAATATTATGCAGCGTATACAATCCGAAGATAAATATATTCATGATCGTAAAACTCAAAATTGTCTTTTCAAAATTAAAAAATTCGTATTGTAAAATATGATGGTAAAAAAAATTTTGACCGATTTCAACAACCAAGTTAAATTAAGCTTCTCCAATTAAGGTGCTATGTATGACGATAAGATTGATAAAATATAATCTGTAAAAATGTAAACATTTTTTGAGCAGATGAGTAACTGCTGCATGACTTTTATGCGAGCTTTTATGTAAATAATCTTGCATCCCCCTTAATGTTATTCACTAAGAGAAGTTTTTAGTTCATCCCGACAAAAATAAATAAATAATAATAGTAGTAGTAATATTATTATTATTATTATATTCTATGCTGTAAAGGCCTATGGTCTAGGTAAGCAATAAATAAATAAATAAAATAATTATAATAATGTCTTTGAGTCTTTTACGGTTAATAAATTTCACAAAATAAAACTTAATCGTTTAGTTGCAACTTGGACGGCGTTCTTATAGTTTAATTTTTCTAGATTTTTCTTATATCTAATTTACGCAGTCGAGAAATCAGGAGTCAATTTATTACTTTTTTTTAAAATTATGTATTACTTTTCTCCATAAACGTGTATTTGGTACTAAATTAATATGCAATGAAGACAAATTTTATCAAATGATACATTTAACGATTTTCATGATGTAGACTATCATTAAATTTTAGATATAAAGCTTCAAAATAAAATAAATTTTTATTCCAAAAGGACATAAAAAAAAAAACAAACAAAATTTTTTAGTTCCATCAAATCGGACTAAAATATAATTTTGTTCACTTCTTACGACAGCATTCATACATAATAATAGATACACACTAAATAATCTCCTAATTATAAACAAAAAACGCTTCAAATTTTAAATTTTAAAGATAATGTAAGCATCAGCTGCATCCAGAGCAGTTGAATAAAAATTTTCCAGATTTGATTTTTTAATTAAATATGTTTCGTTAAATTAAATTGAATTTTTTCTTTGAAAAGTTAGCTAACAGATTCGAAAGAATACATTTTTGAAAAAATAGTTCGCATAAATTACAGGTACACTGATATATTGCGAGTGTGACGGCCTGAGCGCCTTAACCTTGAAATTTACCCAACGAAATTACTTAATAATTTAACAAAATTGCTGCCTCGTAATGATCGAAGCAATCAATGATTATTAGTACGATTAGTCTCTCGATAATCAGCAGATAAAATAGAAAATAAGGCAATGATTCTTTTAAGTTTTCCTTTACAAAGCTATCAAATATAAAATCGCTCGCTCACCTTCTTATCGTCAACAGTAAGCATCTTTCCTCTTATTGATGATAAACTTCTTCTCCAACTTTTTCAACAACTGCAAATAAGCAGCTCTAATTGTGGTAAACGTGGTGGAGAGTAATGAAGTATTAAAAATTGACAACCAGAAGGTCGTCGAGGTCGTTTCTTGCCGAAAATTGACGCACGCTTCGCTAGAGGAGTAGCGCCGGATTTACCCGATGTTGATATTTATATTGTACCAACACCTCAACACAAACGAAAAAGAATTTCTGCACTACTTGATACCCAACCCGTAGCTTTGCCAAACTACCGGGCTGTTGATCTATCAATGTTATTCAATTTCGGCTATTGCTGCACTTGTGTTTGTGTGGATATGAAATTTTGTTTATTTTCGTCTGCGATTTAGTTTACTGATAAAACATCTAGAGGCGCTACCGTAGTTTAGCTGAGTTTAGCCAAAACAAGGTTATGTTTACAAAGTGCAAAAAAGTATAGCTTACACAGTACACAGCTTTTCTGTGTGGTACTAGCTAGCTAAATTATTGTTTTCATGTTTAATATATAAAAAAATAAATAATTATATTTTTATTTGGTTATCGTTAAACGAAATAATGACTTCAAGCTATTATTTTGTCATTGTTGGCCACGCAGATAACCCGTTGTTTGAAATTGAATTTAGTAATTCTAGTAAAGATGCAAAGGTATTTATAATCATACTTTCTGAGAATATATCATTTTTTTTTTGAATGATAATGTATGAAGTTACTTAAATTTGCAGAAAGAAGATCACTCACATCTAAGTCAATTTATTGCCCATGCTGCATTAGATCTTGTTGATGAACACATTTGGAAAACTACAAATATGCATCTTAAAGTAGTAGATAAATTTAATCAATGGTTTGTTAGTGCATTTGTAACTGCTACTCATATACGTTTCATCATGGTTCATGATGTTAAAAATGATGATGGAATTAAAAATTTTTTTAATGAAATGTATGAGACATATATAAAGGTAGGATGAAAATGTTTTAAACAGTTTTGTTTCTTCACTTTTACAATATATCTTTAACTATTTTGTTGCAGCATTCAATGAATCCATTTTATAAACTAAATACTCCAATTAAGTCTGCTGGTTTTGAAAAAAAAGCTCAGTTTTATGGAAGAAAATATTTAACGTCTTAATGGGATTAAAATTATAAGTTGTAAATAATTATATATGTATATTTTGGTTATATTTACTTTATGTTCTGTAGTTGTATTTACAAATCAATTTTATTTTGATTAAAAATTAAGATTTGTTAATAAATTTTTCAATAAACTTACATTTAACAATAGTTTAAAAATCAGTTTCAATGTTTAAAACTATTAAAATAAATATATTTTTTACAAATTATAATACAACTTATTCAACTACCTTAATAACTTGAAACATTTTTAAAAGATAGGTCGTTTTAAAATGAATATTCTGTACCAGTAAAATCCTGTTAAAGCTGATAACCCAAACCATGTGGCAATGTAGCTTAAATGTTCATTTCTGATGTTTACTCTAGTTTGAGATCCAATAGGCATTGCTGATCCTGGATCGGACTCTATTCTATCCAGGAAAACAGGATCTGTGCCAGCAAAATCAGCCATTTGATAAATATCTCTGTTAACACAAATAATAATTAATAATGCTTTTTTTTCATTTAAAATTAAAAAAAAATTTATTTTTCTAGTTACCTATAATGCCATGCACCTTTTTCAGGTTCATTTTTTGGTACAAATTGTGGTCGTTTCTCATTAAGCCTATTAATTCCTATTATTTCCAAAACTCCATCTCTTCTACTTGCTATCCTTTCTTCTGGATGTTTATACTTATTAGGTAGCCATCCTCTATTGACAAGAATAGTCAAACTAAAAAAAAATTTAATTAGATAAAAATTAGTCATAGCTTTTTTTTAATAAAGCTGTTTAGAACTTTTAGCTAATTTAAAGAATTATTATAATCTTAGAATATTTTTAATTTACTGTAAAACTTTACAATTAAGTTTTAAAAATTGTTTAAACAGTATTCATTTCCAATAGATGAATGATTCTGCCTAACTTCAATAAAATTTATTGAAATTTAATTTAAAGACAATTTTTATAAATATTGCAAAATATTACTAACTTTTTGTCTTCTAGTTTAAAAGGAGTTATAACATTATATCCTTTGTTCAAAGCTGAGCCAGATATCAAATTTCCTTTTTTTTCAGTCGCTCCATGACCATCAATAACTAAACTTCTTGGTCCAACAACAAACTCTTTGTCATACAAAAATTCACCTCTTGCTTTTATGGGGCAATAATCTAATTTAGATAGATCATCAAGACTAAAAAAATAAACAAAGTTTATTAAAACACTAAAAAATATTTTAAATAATTTAAGAAATTTAAAAATTAATATGTAATTTTCAAATTCAATTTTCAAAAAAAAATTTTATTATGTCAAGCGGTACTTGGTAGTGTTCCAAAGAACTTAAGATTGTTTTTACATCAAATTGAAATAAAATTCTTACTTTTCTGGAATTTCCACTGGTTCCCTGTTCAGTCTGTCTTCAAGATCTTTAATTAGTTGTAATTTCCATTTTCGTCTATCAACCTGCCATACTCCAAGTCCAAAAGTGATAACAGGGATTGACTAGAATTATAATAAAATTTAGATAAAAAAAAAGTACATTTATAAACTAAAAAACCACGGATTTATTCTTTACCAGCAAAAAAAAACCATATGCTCCAATATCTTCTTCTGAACTGGATTTTTGTCTATAATCTCCACTTTCTTTATCTTGATCCTTAACTTTTTTTCTCATAAGATCAAGTTCTTTTGGTCTTGCTATTGCAGTTCTGATAATTAATTTTTGACCATTGTTAAGTGTATCTAACACATGTTTTTTTGAAAAGTTTAAAAACTGCTTAGAGTTTGTAAACCTCGATAGGTGAACAAAAAACTTTTGAGAAACATTCATTTTAATTTAATATTTACTTCAAAATTTAATATGATAATTCTTCTCTGCTCCAAAACATTTTGCGGTTATGTTATTCAATACCTTTGGGCTGCAGCGGGAGCTCAACTGAGCTCAACTTCGTATATATAAACATTCGCACACACCACACCGGCTATAGACATACATAAGCATTATTATTGCTACAGAATTTTATAAAATTGTTTATATGTATATTTTTATATTAATTTTAAGAAGTTTCAGAAATCCAACAATAGTCTTTTTTGCGCATACTAATAAAAATTTTCTCAAGGGTATATTTTGTTTATATGCAATATAGAAATACAGAAATTTTTATCAACTTATTTTGAAATTCAATATTATTTTAATTAATGAAATCAATCTAAGTACAAATAAGTTTTGGAGTGCTTTAATTGATACATTTCTTAAAATGTGACATAAATACGTAGCATTAATTTTTCGCCTCTCTAATCTCAAAATCGGAACTTCGCCTTTTATTTTTGGTCAGAAGGGCGAAAAATTGAATTCATCCCTTAGGCGAGAGTGGTTCTTCTTTGCAATCGAGAGTGCTTCTCCGTTGCAATCCTCGCCAAATCGAGCCCTCTTGCCTGCGGGAGAATACTGTTAAAAATTTTAATCATTAATTATTTTGGAGTATGTATGCATACCTATATCCTATTTAAAAAATTAAGAAGTGATTCAGGTTTACAGTTACAAAGAAAATATTCAACTATGATTTATATGTTTATTTAATTATTATTTATTTTGCAACTTAACAAGTGCAATTGAATAAAAAAATTTCAAAACGTAAAATAGTAATTGTTTAAACATGTAATTGAAAGGCCAAATTTTTACAAAAACATTACAGATATATTTCTTGAATTAGATTAAAGTTATAACATATTAAAAACCATTGCACATCTTTTTACGCAGCAAATTATTTTTATTTTACAAATACGAAAATATACAAGTTATCTTATTATATAGCCTACATTTTAACGTTATGTGAATATATTTTTAACATGATAGGTATAATACCCCGATAATAAAAAAAAAATTTTCCCTGCAATCTTATTACAATTAGATAAGAAAATTTTTAATTTTCTTAACAAAAATTTGTGTATAATTACAATTTTTTTACATTTTGCAACATGAGATGACATTTTTATGTTTTATTAACATGAAAACACCGAGAAAATTATCGTTTGAGTTACATCAATTTTTTCAATCATATAAATGAATCACTAGTTACCTTGTAGTTTTGAAATATAAATAATAGACACAATTGTGTTCTATTATATTATATTATACTATAATATAATATAATATAATATAATATAATAGAACACAATGGTTTAAACCATTGATAAACGATACAACATAATTTTCAAATAAAAGATAAAATATTTATAATTAAAAATTAAAAAAAAAAATATATTATAAAATTAGAGTCTTAGCTCTCAAATTGCTAAAGTTTCAGTCGTAGGAATGTAAAGTAGAAACAATGAGCGAAATGAAAAATTTTAAAACAGAAATTTCTTTTTACTCTATAAAATACTTATCGGGCAAATAATCTAAAAAGTACTTTTATCTTGGCGCAGTTAAAAGAACAATATTGAAAAATATATGAAAAAGTTATTTAAAACGAAAAAAAAGCAGCTCTAGCTGTAGTTTATTAAAAAGTTAATTATTCATTAAGAACGCAGGTACGAATGAGGGCGTTGGTGACTGAATATGGGTCACAATTACTTGAAGGTCTCCTGTCCTCGAGGTAGCCTTTGTTGGCCTCAGCGACTCCTCGGGGAATCCTGATGCTTACGTACCGGTTAGCAACCCCTGATGAGAAATCGTGGATACTGCTGGTTTCGCATTTTCCAGTGAGCCGACGCTCGTTGTCCTTGCCCTCCCTCGGGTCGTAGGCCTTGATGTGTTTCTCATGTCGCTTGCTCAACTTTTCTATGGCTTTTTTGATCTCCTCAATGCCGTTATCTGCTCGCATCGTGTTTGTCGAGAAGTTACAGTGGGCACCAGCTCCGTTCCAGTGTCCTTCCATGGGCTTGGGGTCGAGTGATGCTATAACTCCAAATTCTTCGGCAACGCGGTGCAAGATGAACCTTGACATCCACAATTCATCGCTTGCCTCGATACCTGGGCTGGGTCCAACCTATTAAAAAAAAATTTTTCATCCATAAAACATGATTTTTTTTTATTCACATACTTAGCTAAATTAATTAATTGTGAAGCGGACTCTACCTGGTACTCCCATTGGGAGGGCATTACTTCTGCGTTGGTACCGGAAATGTTGATACCAGCGTACAGACATGCACGGTAGTGGGCCTCAACTATTTCCCTACCGATGACCTTGTTGGCGCCAACACCACAGTAGTAGGGACCCTGAGGACCAGGGAAGCCATTTTTGGGCCAACCCAGAGGTCTACCGTCCATATCCAGGAGAGTGTACTCCTGCTCTATTCCGAACCAAGGCTCTTCCTTCTTGACAATCTCCATGGCTTCGGCCGCAGCGGCACGCTTGTTACTCTTCGTCGGAGTCATGTCCTGGAAATAGGTATCACAAAGGACCAAAATGTTGTTGTTTACCCGGAATGGGTCTTTGTAAATTGCACGGGGCATGAGATAAACGTCGCTGTTGCCACCCTCGGCCTGGCCAGTAGAACTTCCGTCGAATTGCCACTTTGGCAGTTCTGCAATTAATTTAATTTCGTTTATAAATATTTGCTTGATCGCACAATAGCTTTATAAAAATACTAATTTTTTACTTTAATTTTCTTAATAATTGTGCCTTAAATCGACTAAACTAAGGAAAAAATTCTTCAGATAAGATTTATTTAAATGATTTTTTTTATCTTGTTTTGCTGCGTATCTAAATATTGAAATCATTTCACCAGACTGGTTTTATCCAGCATCAACTAAAACTAAAGACTCAAGAGAAAGGAAACTTTGAAAAAAATATGTCTAAAAGTTAAAGTTAGATAGTCAAACATCAATTTGAATCTAGTATGCAGGAAGAATATCGCAAATAATAAAGACAAATTGATAACTGCATTTCCACATCGCAGTCAATTACAGTGATTTTTTAAAAGTGTCTCGTATTCTATCAGACCAATGCAGCAATGAAATCAGAGCTTAGGCTATTGATTTGTCTTTAAAGCAGCTAAGAAATAAAAAGTTTTCTCTTTTTTGAGGAATGAATTTATAATAAATGCATATAATTTATAATGATATTATAATCAAATTCTTTAAAAATGCAATTATGTTAATTTTTTTAAAAGCATGTGAAAAATATTGCTAGGTATCAAAAATATTTTAGTACCTGTCGGATTTTTTGGTACGAAATCGAGAGTTCTGGTCTTGCTCCTCAAATATTCTCCCGTGCCATCAATCCATACATATTTTGCTTGTACTTTGTTTTCTGGCTGAGGTAAGGCGTAGTACTTGCTCAACAGAGTCTTATCGATAGCTGCATTTGGCGAATCCTCTAGCATGGCCTTGGAAACGCTTCCGGTGGTGCTGAAATTTTGAGAATATGAAATTTTAAACAAAGCCTAAGGATTTCGCATTGTGATCGATTTTTTATAATCCTAAAATCCATATTCTTATCATTGTTCGGGATTGCCCATAAATTTATTATTTCGTTATTTCATTCTGTAAGCTTCCAAAAAAAAAAAAAAAAAGGTAAAAATTCATTTGCGTAATTGAAAGGCGAATTGACCAGGCGATGAAATAGGATCAAATCAATCAAATTTAGTCATTAACTTGATAAAATGATGACCTAGTAATTTCGGTTCATTGACCTCCTTATGTACTTATATATGTTAGCCGGCAATAAGCATAATAGGCACTCCGCAAATTACCAGCTACTTCCCGTTAAACTAAGTGATATCTAGTAAAAATTAATCCGAAAATTTTTATAAGTTACACTATCGCAGATTTCAAGTTTCATTTAAAAAATGGCTTACTAAAATTAAATTAAGCCAAATTGATTTCTTCAAATTTTTTTATTACCATGATCTCATGGGATTGTTTGAAATTCAAATTCTCAATCAGCTGTAAAAAGAGAAGACGAAAAGTAAAAAAAAACTGTTCCGTCATAAATTTTTAGCAATCAATTTAGAGAGAAGGAAAAAGTCAAAAGAGATTTTTGCGAAAAAAGCACGCTTCTGGGGCTGCTACGAGTTTGTAGGCAGTAGGATAGAGGCACGTGTACAGCACGCGATCGATGCGTGCATCCGCCCCCCCGCACTTATACAGTCAGGGCCATTCGCGGCGCTGCTTCATCTCTCTGCATATTTTTTCATGAAATCATCACTCTGGACCCAGTCTGAACGAATTTTCGACTCTTATTTCAAATTATTGTTTTTTTTTTTAACTTGAGATTTCTTTCTAATGAGACGATAATTGTACTGATGGAAAGCTTTTAAAATTATCAGTCCTTATATATTAAAAAAATTAATTCACTAAAAAAAGTTTAAAGAGATCCCTCAATACTGAAAAATACTCTCTTTAAACTGGAGTCTTCAAAATACTTTTGAAGACTCCAGTCTTTTTTATTCATTTTTCATAAACAATATTTGTTTACCTCTCAAAGTCAATAACGTCAAACTAACGTGGAAAAAATAACTAATCAGCCATCACTGTCAATTTAAGAAATGTATTTATGCACACCTACTTTTTAGCATATTCTTCAATGAAGAATATGGATTTAAAAAACTTTAATTTAATATCAAACAAATTATTTTGCAAAAAAAAATTAATAGAGGCTGTCTTCTCAAAACAACCCGCTTCTGTAAGAAATGCGCATTTTACGCCATTTAAATAAAAAGAAAAATAACACATTAGTGTTGTTTTACAGGCACCAGCTCTTAATTAGACGCGTGCAGGGATGATACTGCGCTTGTTGACCTTTTTATTATGAAACTAGTTTAATTAAAACGTTATGAATTTGTTCTTGAGATTGAACTTGGATCAAATTTTTTTTAATACCAAAAATAAAGTACTTAAATAGCTTAAATTTATTGTAAAAAAAAAAAAAAAAAAGAAATATAAAAAATTAATTAATTAAGCTTTGTCTGATTAATTCCTGTCCCTTACTACTTAAAAACTACTGTATGTTCTAAATAATCGATTTTGAGGTATAAATTCACTTGCTATCGTATTTTCGGACGCTATTCTCAAGATAAAGGACTTTACAATAAAGCAGACCACATAGTACATCTTCAATTAAGTCATTAAAATTAAGTAGCGAATGAAAATTGTAAACACAACATGTATATGTCGAATAATTTTTTATGTTCTATGCTCATAAAAAACCCATTTTTATCAAACTATGTAAAAGAAAATTCGCTCAAATTAAATACGGCACGATCAAGTGACACTTTCATGGCTCTACTCCAGAGATTGACATCACCGTGGGAGTTTCCATGAGTATTTACTAGTTTTTTTTTGCAAAATTGCATTTTAAATTGACTTTCAGGTAATTTAGTTAATTAATTTTTATAAATAACAAAATAAAGTTTACAAAGAGAAATTTTATTACGTATCTTTTAAAATCGATGTAATTTGACTTTCAAACTGAGATATTGAGCGATGCTAATTTAAATTTGACGCGAAGAAAAAAAATACGAGGGTCATAAATATTTTTCAAAAAGATTCGAAAACAACAAGTTTAAAATGCTATTTAAAAAACTCAGCTAAGACGTGTTTCCTCCTTACTAACTTCTACAGAATCTTCCCAGTTTTAAATAAATTCATCATTAAAATTGTAAAATGTAGTACAAAATAAACAATAGTTGTCGTGAAATTGAAAAAAATTGAAAATTATGATGATTGCTGAAATTGTCGGTCCACTGCAGAAGTCATCTCAAAGCGGGTCGTCGCGTCGATTACTTGAGAGATTTCGATAGCTTACATGACGTACAGGTAAATAGAGCTTCCAAGACAATGTATAACCAAATTAAAGCGCCCTTGACCCATTTGATGTTTTACGCCCTCGTTCATCAAAATTCACGTTTATCTTTCCTCTATTTTAAGACTTTGAAATATTTTCAATTTGTTTATTCAGCTTGTTTTTAAAGCTAAAATCTCGAATAAAAAAAGATTTTACTTTTCAATAACACGCTCGTTTGCTTATTGAGAATTTTTCGCTGGATGATGCGGCAAATTTATTTATGCCGATGTTTTGTATTCTCATTATATTTTTAAACACACCATCGGTATATATTTATGATCAGTAAGAATGACGATCGGAAAAACTTAAAGCCGAAAAAAAAAAAAAATTGAAACAACAGGCAGTGGCCAGCAGCCGACACGTGGGTTTAAAAAGTGGGTCGAGTGGTGCATGGTGCAGCAGGCCGTGCGGACGCTCTAAGCTGCACGTAAATGCGACCGGAGGGCAAATTTACTATGCCACTGCAGTGACTGGACCCTCTTTAATCTATGACATAAGAACCATCATGTTTAAATTTTTTTAAATTAAACACTGTCCCCCACGATTTACACCGTGAGAATATCGCAAACTTGGACAGTAATTTATGATTTAATTACGATATCAATTATCATATGATAAATCAGCCGGGTACAAAAGCAAAAGTTTTGATGGAAATGGAATTTGCAAGGAAAATCGAAGCACGTTAGTGAACAAAAATAGCCGTCATACTTCCGCGTGCAGAATAATGAACATTCCGAGCGCTGTAGTAAAGAGACAAGATATCCACAAAGACAACCACGTAAATAAACTTTTCTTTCACAAAGCTTGCGCATATTTTCGCCACGTACCCTTGGGTATTTGACATCAAAAAAATGTACCTTTGTGATGTCATTTTTTTTTTGCTAACGATGAATGACGTCGATTTTTTATTTCAAGCTCTTAACCGAAAAACCAGCTTTTAATAAAATGGGGCCACAACTAAACGAATCTCATTGTGAGAAAAGAAAATTTGAAGCTCAGTGACGCAAGATAGAAGAGACATACGTAAAAGTACTAAAATTGATTAAAAAAAAAAAAAAATGTTTGTTTGTTTTCTTTGGCTTGTGCATTACGAAAGCCACCCCCAGCTGTTTCCCCTGGTGAGCGTACGCGATAAAAGATAAACTATGACTAAATACTGCACGAGCAGCACGCGATTGTATCTCTTGTCTGTACACAAGCACATATCGATCAAAGAAAATCGTTTTCACATTATCTTTTGCTACACTATCAAAATTTTCATAATTTCAAAATGATAAAAAATAATTGAGTAGTTAAAGAAGTCGAAATAAAACGAATTGATCGTATATACTATCGCAAAATTTAATGTACTTTCAATGAAAGCTTTTTCTTTTGATGGTGAGTGCGTCTTTAAATCTTTATTTTTTATAAAAGGCGCGAGCAAAAAAAAAAAAGAAACAAGAGAAATATCCGGTTTACCTCGTCGTAAATACGCTAATGCTACCGTAGGTGCGCTGTAATTTTAAATTTACTTTCTTTCATCTTTATGGCTGTGAAGAGAAAAGCGCTTTAGTTAACTTTATGTTTACGTGCCACTCACCGACTTTAAGTTACTGTGTCGAAAACTCTTTTCTGAATTAAAAAAGCATATTTTTTTCAATGATTTTTAAAATTAATTCAACCAAGAAGCATTATTTTTACAATAAATTTATGGAAATGGTACTTCGTGAAATTAAAAAATAAAAGATTTAAAAAAGAGATCAAAGGAGGTAGTCCGGTACGGGCAATCGCAATTTCATAACAAGATGATGATGCGTAGAGATCAAGTTTGCAATATGTTTAAGTAACGTGAATAAACCGGTTACCTTTGCCACGTTATTTTCGAAAGTGAATGATGAATCGATCATGCCTCTTCTTTTTCGCTAAGCTGAATCGACGTGCTTGTTTCTTTTTTTTTTTTTTTTTCATCGTGAGGTATTGATTTTTTAAAGTTGATTTATTTTTAACAATTTGAATTTTTTATAATTTACTTAGTAATATGTGAATGTTTTAAAAAATATCTATTGATAATTTTTGTCATTTTGATACAAATCCCTCTGTGTACTCGATAAATTAACAAAAACAATTTTTTTTTTTTTTTTTTAGTAAACATTATTAATCATGGAAACGATAAATAAATTTATTCCTCTTTTTTTTTTTTTTTTATATGAATCCTCCTTTACATATAACTTGACAATTCAATTCAATATAATACCAATCCTAACCTATAATTGCAATGACATACATTATTGAAATGCATGTGCAATATAATACGTTTTTGAAACACTAGTAGAAATTTTGTTATGTGTCTGCACACTGGTTTTATCAAATTTTAAACGGCTGTAAGTCATATTTTGACTTCTTAATGAACTTTTTAAAATTTTTTAAACAAAAGTTAATAAGCTTCATCACAAATTTTATGAATCAAATCTTCCCTTCATTCGTTTTTAGCTAATATTGCACATGCATTTCAATAACTTATGTTATTGCACCGACCGATTAGGATTGACCTTATAGCTTTGAACCGTCGAAAGAATCAAATAGTATTTGAAAATTTAAGTGGACATCAAGTTTTAAGTGAAATCCAAGCCCCCCAAAATCGCGATGAGAAACTACTATTAAAAACGAAATAAATAAAGAAAAAAATTGTTTTACAAAAACTAAAGAAGCTTTGTAAAGTAAATATGAAAGGAAACTGCTTTTGAAAGCTTACTTTCACTCCACGTTTTTCATTATGAGCTAATCCTCCACTGCGTGAATAAAAACAAAATTACATGAATGTCAAAAGTTTTTTTAATCAGTCAGAATTTTTTAAATGAAAAATTTTTCATCTTCATTTTATAAAATGATCTAAATTTAATTTTAGTTAAGATAAAAATTATAACATTTAAATCAAAATTATTTAAAAAATTTTTTTGTTGACACTACAATAAATAAATAAATATTTTTATAGGTTTATATAATTATTACCACAAAATTCAATTTATTCAATAGTTTTGTATTGAAATTGGATTTATTACGGTCAAAATTTTTTTGGACGCGACAAACATTTTATTTAGTAGCTACATTGCAATGGATTATCAAACAGTTGAAGACGAAATAAACCGCGTGTAATACATAGTATAACATTTCTATCTAACATCTTGAACACTTACATCATCGTAAATCATCTTCAAATGCAGTAAGCTTCATTACTTCAAATGTGTTTTAACTAACTTATTAAGACTTTTAATATCGTACCTTTATTATCGCATTATTGCTTTTGATATTTTCAATAGTTTTAAAACTTTGATATTTCTTTGATTTTTTAATGCGCACAGCTGGGTTCAGTTGACCCACCGAAAAAAGAGATGAATTTTGGTGATGCAATAAAGTGCGTCAGAGTGTGTTCAAGATTAGATAACTTTTTACGTGAGACCTTGTCATAGATCAATATTTTTATTTTTTGATGAAAAAAAAAAAAAAAAAAGTTAACCATGAAAGTGTATTTGTTGGTTTATCAAAAATTTCTCCGTAGTTTTAAAATTTCATTTAATTTACCTAATTTTTTAAGAATAAAAAATTCTTTTTTCTAGACGAAAATAATTTTACTAAACTTTGTTGAAATTTAAATTTAAAAAATTTTTAATTATGAAAATATTCCAATGTTAGGTAAGACAGCTAATAATCATAATTGTCATTATATAAAAAATAAACAAACAAAAGAATGAAAATTGTTTGAGTAGTAAGCTCCAAACGGATCGAAAAAAAACTGTTAGAAAAATATTATATGACTGTGTTATTCAAGTGCGAATTTTGACTAAGGAGGTCAAGTTCTCGTCGATTCGAACTGAGAGAATATATAGAGAGAAAAAAAAATAAGCAAATGGAGAAAAAGAGACGAGACTGCTACCGTACAGACTACGCACAGATAGGCGTGGCGGCGCGAAAGCAAATTCAGCGGATTACACGTCTACTCAATTTAGCGAATTTGCGGGGCGGAAATCATCAGGCACGAGCCATTCACGTGCCAAAACTTCCTTGTATGTATCAATCGAAAAAAAAAAAAACAGCAATCGTAACGGCTCCAAGTTATAAAATTTTTGATGATCCCATGGTTATTTATAATAGGAACAAAGTCAAAGTATGATCGGATAAACTTTTTTCTACTCGTTTAAAATGTTATGTTTCAAGATAGACTCAATGCTTTTCTTGCTACCATGAAAATTAATTAATTTCTTTATTTTTATTTTGCTCATTCGTGTTATGGGAAGCGTCAAGTTCGCTTAGGAGTGTCCTCGACAGCCTTTCAAGTTCATGCGCGTGCGTTTACATTAATCGATGCTCTCTCAAGGTCATGTAAGGTACAATCGTTTGTTTTGTATGAGTATCTAACAAGTTTTTGTACACCATGAAGGTTTTTATTAAATATATTTTTCAATCTTCACTGTAGTCTAATTTTCACTTCTGATATAATAATGCAACAAGCATAATAAAATTCTCTTGATTTTGAGATTGCTTTTCAATATTATTTTGATCTAAATTCAAGATCCATCCGGGAATTCATATAATTCTACAAGAAGTCCCAAGTGTCCGGGTGGCTTTTAAATTTTTTCGGTGCCATATACATACTTAGGCAAGTTCGTCGACTCGATGCTTTGTCGCCACGCACTATATACTCATCGTTGGGACATAAATGTGTATGACCTCCTGACGTGACAGATAAACTGATAAGACACTTTTCTACAGTTTTTATTTTCTCTCTGTTTTTATGCTCAAGGCTATCTCACCAGTCACATATTTCATTTCGAATTTAAATAATTTTTAAAGATGAATTTAAAAAAAAAAATTTAATTCCCAAAAATGTAAAAAGTGCTTCGCTTTAAAAACTTATCAAATTATTTTAGCTTTAATTTTTCTAGACTGTTTTTTTTTCCTAATCTTCGATGAGAAACCTACTATTGAGGAGACACTATGCCCATGAAACACAGGATCTTTGTTTTACTTATTTTTCAGCAGTTATTTATGTTTATAATGCATAAGTTATAAAGAGTCAAAACTTTTGTGAATATATCATGTATCATTTTAATTTATTTAATTTTCATTTTAAAAAAATGTAATTAATCAAAAAAAAAATATATTAAAATACTAAAATAAGTATAGTTATTATCGGTGAATAAAATTGAGGAATGACTCATAACAAACAAACATTATACCACGAACAAATTTTGTTAAAAAAAAACTTGTTTTTAATTGATTTAATGAATTTTTATGCATAGACAAAGTTATTTACAAAATTTGGGACGCGAAAAATTTATTTTAATGTAAAGACCTATATTTCGTACATATTTAATAAATATTATTTATCACTTAAACATCTAAAAAACTAAACATTAAATTACATATTTTTTATCTCAGACAGAGTTTTTATCTTAAGCAGAAAAAAACAAATTTGAAAAATTAGACGAATACAATGTGGGTAGTAAGTACACGTGCAGGGCAGCAGTGTAAAAAAAAAAAAAAAAAAAAAAAAAAAAAACAAAAAAACAAAAAAACATACACGAAAAAGAAAAAAAAAAAAAAAAATGACGAAGCAGCAGGAGAAGGAAACGGAAAAGTACGAGCTGGTCTCTAAAAATAGTGGGCCACTGGCCAGGTTTATTGCCCGAATGGAGTTACTTAGCAGCACCGCGCGTGTCACGAGTTTGCCAAAAATTCTTTCTCTCCTTCTCATTGTTTATTTCATAATCAAATTCCACTCGTTGTTTGTCAGCTTCGATTATTTTCTCGCGCATTTAGGCACGTAGTGTTTTTTGGTAACTCTAACTACCCATCCACCTTCACCCATCTGCTATCTCTCTCGGTCGACCCCCCTTCCGAGTTTCTCTTTGTTTTTCGATCAGCTGACTTTTAGGTGGGGCTTGGATGGAATTTTTTTCTTTTTTTTTTTTTTTTTTTTTTTAATTTATGTTTCAGAAGTGTATCAACTTTTAAAACCTTGGATTAGAAGTTTTGTATTAATTTATTTTTTTAATGTAAATATAGAATTTTTTGAAAGCTCAAAAAAATTTCCATTATCATTTGTGCACCCTCGAATTATTGATTGAAGTAATCGATTTTCGGTAAAAATTAATTATACGTCCTATGAATGCATGAATAATAATAATTCACTTAGTCATATACATAAAAAAATAAAGTTAAATTAGTGTATAACTACTAACGAGTTATACCAAACTTGATCAACAACAAGCAATTCACAAATCACAATGCCGATCAATAATGTGCGAATCGAATCAATGCGTTGAGTGAGACATAATTCAGCTTCACGCGGGAGTAAACAAAATCGGCTTTGAAATAATCACGGTTATAGACCGGCGTTTAAACCTCTGTTTATACTTTCTAAATGCAACTCGAATTTTTTTTTTTTTTTTCTGTTGTAATTCATTGAAAGTTGAATTTTGATTAAATTAAAAACGCTATAAGGTCCAAAAAAATTCAATTAATTTTACGTTGATGATAAAATATTTTCAAGATCGAATCGATGCGGCGTTATCTGTACTATACTTTCTACTCTTTCGTAAAGATCAAGAAGAAACACTTAATTTTCTTTCTTCTTAAATTCATCAATTTATAACAGATATTTTTTGGAGCTTGATTGGTAAAATTGATAGACTCATGAAAATTTCATACTTTCATAAATTATTATTAAATAATGATGTGTAAGAATCCGGGTAAATAAGCACAATTGAACTAATATAAAGAGCAGTGTAAGTCCTAAGTCAAGATTTTATTTGACGAGTTTAAAGTAGAAAGCGAAAGTGAAGGTTTTCGGAGCACCAAAAGTTTCAGAGCCACTACTCGAAAATCAAGTTTTGAATATTTATCGTGTAGTTTCTTGCTTCTTTGTTTGACTTTATTTCCGAAAGATTACAGTTTCAAAACGATTTATAACTTGTTTAAAGAACCCGATTTATCAAAAACATTGCGTAAAATTTTTTAAAGTAATTTTTTAGCGTTAAGAAAATTAAAAAAAAAAGCACCCTGTGACTAATCACTTTTAAATTTTTTAAAAAGCTCGCCACGACATTAACTTAAAGTAAATCATCATGAACGATTCCAAAAGCAAAATATACACTTCGTAGAAAAAGTAACCATGATGTGTAAGTAAAAAATGATTAAATTGAGTTTTTAATCAAACTAACTAAAAATTAAAAAAAAACCGGTGGTGAGGTTTAAAGAAAAAAAAAGTACCTGAAACATCTGGTAATCTTGAGCCATGGTTGATTGTTGGATCTTTGGAGGCTCGCCTCGCACACCTTGACCAGCACCTTGAAGCTCATCCTGGCAGTAGCGGCGTCAAAAAGCAGTGAAGCCTAAGACTCGGTCGGGTTCTCTCTTATATATACTCGAGAAGAGGAGCAAGATAAGAAAAAACAAGAAGAGCAAAAGAAGAAGAAGAAGAAGAAGTTGTTTGGGTGGGTAGAACGGTTCAATACACACACGAACCAACAAACCACGAAGTCGGAACGACGCTACTCGATTATAAGTATTACCCGGCCGCGCGGCGGGTGTAAAGTAAGCCTCTCTTCTCTTTCTTTCTGTTATACCTATCTATGTGGCGCTGCTCTGGATGCGTGCATGCGTACGAGACACTCTCACTTTCTCCAATGAACGCCCAACTTGCGCCCGAACACCACTCCGTTCGGGTCAAGACTTTCCTTCTCGAAAAATCACACCACATATATCTCTTCTCTCCAACTTTGATTTTCAGCTGCTTTTTTTCAAGTACTTGTTCTGTGAACATTTTTCAACTCGATTTCAACCAGTTTACGCCCATCAGACTCTGGACAAAGACGAAATTGACGCGCTTGTTGACCATACTAATTAACATAATATTTCTAGCTCCTACAGTAGCTACCGATTCCCAATTTTTTCTTTCGTGCTATATTTTAATTATCTTATTTTCAATATGATTTTTATGTAGACGTAAAAATTTTTTATCAATTAGAAATTAGGCTGAAAAAATTATGTAAATATCCGAAAATTATTGAGTTCACCGTAATTAATCAGCAAAGATAACATGTTAATGCACCTTAATTTCATAATAAATGTACTTATTATCTTTCTTATCTTGGATGAGTTATATTTATTATTTAAAAAAGTATGAACTCTTATTAAATTTTATACAAATTAAAAAAAAAATTTTTAATAAAAATCTTTTGGTAATTCTTACCATGATTGCCAAAAATTCAGAATGGTCAATTCTAAAATTATCAAATTTACTTTCCCCAAAAAAAAATACAAACTAAAAAAACAAAAGTAAACAAACAAATAAACGAAGTTATAAAAATTAGTTACGAAATTTGTTTTCTATACTGTTATTTCTAATTGGGTTTGATATGCGATCGTTAATAGTAAACAAAGTTTTAAATATAGCAACACAAATCACAAATGTCGATCGACCACCTGAGAGAACAGCAATCAAGACATCGATGTTGTTTTAATAATAAACCACACTTTGAAAGAAAAAAAACAAATATTTAAATATTTATACTCACACGCGACAATGAAGCTAAGTATAGAAGAAAGGCCGATGCTGCATTTATATTTGTGGTCCCAAAAGCTCCAAAATCAATCAGCCTCAGGAAGAAAAAAAAAAAAAAAAAAAAATTGTATTTTTAGTACAAAAAGCTCAAAATGTCGTTTCAATGTTGATCATCGGTTGGTAAAAAATATCCTCTTGCGCGTCATCCCATTTGAACCAGTGACAATGCGTGCGTTTTATATCTTTGTTTCGAATGAATCGGACCGCAAGCTTCGTATTCTTGAAACCACCCGCAGCGTGGTGTGCGACCGCAGTAATACTAGTTATAGTTTTTTTCCACTGTGAGTTCTTACAATAGCTATAAACTACTTACTCTCGAGCTTTTTCTTAAAAAACGTATTCATTTGTAAGTAATTTGCTTAACGTATAATAAGTGATCACCGCTCAATAGATCATTCTTTAGAAGACAATCGGAGTGTCATTGGAAAAGGTTCAAAATGAATAAAGTTATACAATAATAAATCATTTATCATGCAATTATTTATTCTGCAACTTAACAAGTGCAAACTCCCGTTAAGTAACTCGGAGTTAATTTCTGTAATATACATATAAGTTTATTTATTTTATACAATACACTATTTTTTTTTTTCTTTTTACTTTTTCTTTACTAAATTTTTGTTAAAAATTTTTCAACTATCGTCCACAATTATTGTGTTTTGACATCGCTAAAAAGACGATCCTCAAATTCAAACTATCATAAAACAGAAGTAAAATATTTATTGTACATTTAGGAAGTTTTTATAACTTTAACTTATTTATTATTATTTTTTTGTTCAAACCGAACGATCATCAAGCGCTACTCGCTCGGATACTTTTAAACTCAACGCGCCTCTCTTTTCCTGTATAGAAAATATAGTTAAATCTTTTTACAAGTTATGAAAATATACATATTAATCAATAATTTGTCGTTTTAAAATTAATAATCGTATACAACAATTTTAATCCGATAAATTATTATTATTTAGCAAAAATAATATTTGTGCTTTTTTAGTGCACTGTTCCCATCCGTACATATTATAGTATTTATTTGATTATTGTTCTTTATATATGAATTTGACTATTATCACAAAGCCAAAGATAGAATGCCCTTTAACTAATTAACGTTACAAACGCTTTTGAGTAAAAATAATTTATACTTTCTTCGTTATCACCGACAGTCAATATGTATTAAATGAGAAAGAATTTATTTCTGTGTGCTTAATTTTTTCTTCGTTTTATAATTTATGCGTCGTAATAAT
Organism: Encarsia formosa; assembly: GCA_038277355.1. Taxonomy (NCBI): domain Eukaryota; kingdom Metazoa; phylum Arthropoda; class Insecta; order Hymenoptera; family Aphelinidae; genus Encarsia; species Encarsia formosa. The sequence goes on along the minus strand of CM076188.1, from coordinate 18,742,555 downwards.
CCCTTACACATATGAAAAACACAAACTTTTACATTAACTTTGTAGAAAATAAACGCTTTTTTAGAATTTTAAACTGTCAAAATCTACAATAACAACAAAGAATTCAAATGTAATAAATATTCATAGCCATTCTCTATTTCGATCATTATCCATCACCGATCCCGGAAAGAGCAAGGAATGTTAACATGAACAATGCAACGTCGATTTATAATAACCGAGTTAAAAATATTAATACGACCGACGTTGGGACTTACATCGAAATATACTTATTCAAGCATACTACCTAAAGCTCTACTTTACTTAACATTAATTCACGATTATACAATCATCATCATTATTAATAAATTACATATCTTATTTCAAATAGTCTGACCCGGAAAATTTCATGTTTACAAAGAAAAATAAAGACAGCTAGAGCCTAAAAATTATCTACTGAAAAATCATATATATATATATACCTAACGATTGATTTAGAACTTTTATTTTGAGACAACTCCCCGTAAGTTGATCTTAAACGACTTTAAAGTTTTGCGATTTGTTTAAACAGCAGTTTAAAAAAATAAAATACACAAAAAGAATCAACTTACGGTTAGGCGTCGAAGCGTGCCCTGGGTTGTGAAAAGATGCTAAAAAAGGGGGGGGAAGAGAAAACAAAGGTGTCTTTACCTAAGAGTGTGCAATTGTTTCCCGAAAAATTTCTGAATGACGATAAACTATCAGGTCCCAGTATACGATCTCGAGGAGCGCAGCGATCTACTCGTTGAGAATGCAGGTACGACAGAGAGCGTCAATGACCGAGTAGGGATCGCAGTTGCTGCTGGGACGACGATCCTCGAGGTATCCTCTCTTCTCCTCGGCGACGGCGCGCGGGATTCGGACGCTGACGGTGCGGTTGGCCACCCCGGCCGAGAACTCGTGAATGCTGCTGGTCTCGCAGCTTCCGATCAAACGGCGCTCGTTGTCCTTGCCCTCCCTCGGGTCGTAAGCCTTTATATGCTTATCGTGTCGCTTGCTCATCCTCTCGATGGCTCTTTCGATTTCCTGCAAGCCGTTCTCGGCACGCATTGAGTTCGTCGAGAAGTTCGTGTGAGCTCCGGATCCGTTCCAGCCTCCGTCTTGGATGGGCTTCGGGTCGAGGGTTACGACCACCCCGAAGTCTTCGGCTACCCGGTGAAGAAGATAACGGGACATCCACAGGTCGTCTCCAGCCGATATTCCGACGCTTGGTCCAATCTGTAGAGGGAAAATACATGTTTCTTTTCTCTTTCTTGTTGCCTCAATTTTTTTCTAACTAATAAATTTATAACCAGTCCAATTTCATTGTGGGCCTTGTATTTCATTAATTAATTTTTAATAACTTAAAATCTCCCAACATATCGCTTTCTTTCCCAAGTTGTTGAAGAATTTTCCTCGCGAATCACGAAAAATCATCGATATCTATATTATTTACATCTTACATTCTGATTATATCTCGAAAAAAAAATTATTTGAGTTTAAAGAAAGTTCTCTATTAACAATTCCGCGCGGGAGGTTTCCCTCGAAAATTTCGCAAAGGTCTGGGAATGAGAAATGTTAATAAGGAATGTTACCTGGTATTCCCATTGAGATGGCATGACTTCGGCGTTCACACCGCAGATCGGCACTCCGGCGTAAAGGCAAGCACGGTAGTGAGCCTCGACGATTTGGCGCGCGATTACCTTGTTGGCGCCAACACCGCAGTAGTAGGGACCCTGGGGACCAGGAAAGCCGTTCGTGGGCCAACCAAGGGGTCGGCCGTCCACGTCCAAGAGGGTGTACTCCTGCTCTATTCCAAACCAAGGCTCTTCCTTCTTGACCAAAGGTGACTCGGTGGCCTCCTTGCATTTGACTCGCTTGTTGGTTGCGGTCGGCTTGTGGTCAAAGTCGTAGGTCTCACAGAGCACCAGTATGTTGTTGTTGCGGCGTATCGGGTCTCTGTAGATGGCTACGGGATGCAAAAATACCTCGCTGTTCTTGCCGTGGGCTTGGTAAGTAGAGCTACCATCGTAAGTCCAAATCGGCAATTCTAAAACACCCAGATTAATACCCAAACCTTTATTTCAACAACAGAGCTTTACAAAACTTAATTTTTTAAACTAATAAAAAACTCTTGACTGAAAACATAAATAACAATTATGGATAAGTAGGTCAACTAAATATACCTGAAGGTTTATTTGGGATATTGCTAATGGTTCGGGTTTTACTCCGGATACCCTCGCCGGTACCATCAATCCAAATGTACTCAGCCTGGATCTTGTCGTCTGGCTGAGGTAGATCAAGGTATCTATTGATTATGGTTTTGTCCAATGCAGCATTGGGAGAATCTTTCAACGTCGTGCGCGACATGATGTTTTTTTTTGGTATATCTGTAATCACAAATTTAAATTTCCAGTAATGAATTAATATCAGTGTGTAAATAAATCAGCCATTCAAGCTAAAAAAATATTATACAGTGAAACCTTCATAATTTGCAACCCTCTGTAAAACAAAGTTATACAGACCCTTGAATTCTCTATGGAGTCTAATGTAAAATTACCTCTTTAATTCGAAATTTTGAAATCTGTTATTCAAAGTAGCTTTTTGCCTTATAAATGGCATTCATGTATTTTTACTTCTACAATAATTCGTTTTGTTGAAGCACATTACTGTAAGAATAAAAATTAAATTTTAATAAAGAAAAATAATGAATCTCAATGTTTAAAAAAAAATTAATTATTTCATCATACGCATTAAAAGCTTGGTGAAATAATTTTTGATAAAAACACAAAAACTCTTTTTAAAACCTCCGTAATTCAAAACTTTATGAAAGTTTACCGAATTTATCAAATTATATAGGTTTCACCACATTGCTCGTTTCAAATAAATATTTATTGTAAAATGACGGTCATAGAAAAAAGCATGAAAAAAAGAAGAGCAGGGCAAAAGCTCGAGTTACAACCAAAGTCCAGACTCGAGAATCCGAAAGTCCGAGCCCTAGGACTCAAGAGTCAAACAACTTTAATTCCGGACTTTGTTCGTTACTCTGGACTCCAATTTTTTGCCCACCCCTAAAAAAAAGCATCTCCGAAACTTTTTTTCTGATCACTCTGGTAAAATGTCACACATCCAGTTATTATTGACGTACTTTAAAACATTCATACCTGATAGGTCGCCAACCCATAAATACTGTTATGTATTATCTGTGTAATAATATAAAAATTCCCAAGTTCAGAATTTTATTTTCTTAAATTCGAAAAAACTTTTTTACCTGCACTACCCCTTATTATCGATTTCTCATTTTTTTGGAAAAAAAAATTGATGACCGACGGTGAGTTATAATGAGTTGAAGAGTTAAGAATAACGTTTCTTTTGATAGAACTTTAAATGAATATTACACTTTTTTTTTTTCAGTGTCTCAAGCGTGAATAACAATTGACCACTACAATAAAAAAATGAAAATTATGATAATACATTATAATTCAACACTAATTTCATCTTATTATAGCGCCAAGTAAAATTTTAGTTGACATTTGAATATCATCACGGTGATAAAATACGTCAGCGGCTTCGTATATGCATCAAAGCACAAGTGGAATTTGATTGACTATGAAGTCAATTTAATTTTAATTAAGTATGCAGATCGTAATTCTTTGGATCCTTCGACGGTCAGTTAATGATATAAAAACAAACGAAACAAACAAAACTTTTAATCAACAGAAAATATTAGAATGAAATTCAATTATTCTGCAAGCTTTATTTTTTCGTTTTCAGATCAATGAAGATTTTGTATTGATAAAGTAAATCAATTACGTAGAAGACAATAAAAAGTAAAGTAAACACAAGTATAAGAGTACGATGATATTAATTCCGGAAAGACACCTTCGTATATACATAGTTGACGGGGATTCATCGATGAAATGACCTTGAGAGCCGCCGCCACCACCAGCTGGAGCCAGGGGAAGCTACGGCTTGGTGCGGCGGCGCAGCAGCTTGCAAGGTCGCGGCCTGCCTGCTCTATTGCATCAAGTTCCTTTTCTTCCGACCTTGAATTTTCCGACCACCCAACCGACACGCAGTGACACACACACACACGCACACTCCTGCGATGAACTGGACTTGGAAAATTTTCGAGTTTTTCGAAGAAGTCAGGGAAAACTCAGTTTTATGATTGAAAAGAGGAAATTAGAAACGTTTTCATACTGCCTGATATACAAACTTTCATAAAAAATCAACTTTTCTTTTTTGTTACAACATTTATGTTCTTATTTTGTGGAAAGCTGAATAACGAAGACTATTGAAATTGGTTATTTCAGATCTATAATTGTCCTAAATTATCGGACAATTTTTGGCAATTAAAACTTTCACCAAGATTATCCTTTATTTCAATATGCGTGAAAAATTGAATTCATCTTTGTTTCACCTTGAAATTAGAGTTAGAGAAAGTAGCCCTTTCAAGATACGTTCAATTACCGAACCAATAATTTTTAAGTTTTTGACATTTCTGGAGGCAATAAGAACTGCATTAAGAATTTAATTTCTGTGGTGTTACAAAATAAAATTTCAGTTAAAAAATCAGTTCAAAATTAATTTGATTGATAAGATAAGCTGATATTTAATCTAACAATCAGAGATAAAAAATAAACAAAGCTTTCAAGCTACATATCTTGCGGAGTATCTGATATCTATTTCTTTTTTTTAGCAGGCACTTGAATTTTTCATAAATTTTCATTTAAACCAGATTAACTGTAAAAAAAATTCTAATTAAATTTTAACAGTTTGTATCTTAGATCTGTAAATCAAGTAATTTATTTGATCAATAATCAGTCTCATCATTGGCTTTATACTTATATAAAATTACTACAAACTTAACAAATAAAAAATGAACTTTATGCACAATTTTCTCTTATTGGTAACATAAATTATAATTTCTGTGGTTAATAATGCAATTAATAAAATTAAAGTTGCAATTAAAGGTGGCATAAAAAATTTGTCACTGATCCATTTATCGTAGGTATCTAAAAAACTTATTCATAAAAAAATGACCATATACTCACATCGTATTCTTGTTGACAAAAGCACGAATAAAAAAAAAATACTAAAATAATAATAAAGTTTCTAAGTATAAACCGTCTACTTAAAACGACTATCAAATGTATGTTATTGAGCTTTAAACAAATTGACTTATTTGTTACGAGCAAGTAATTGCCGTCATTAGAAGTCATTATCTCGAACGATCATCAAGTAAACAAAATTGCTATTACTTGAACGCTGCTTGGGCAGTGAAAATAATCATAATCTAACTTTATCGATAAGATTTTAGTCTTTCAACGATTGCTTCACACTCACTGTGATAATTTTTTTGAAGAAAGACCAAACTCGAAAAGTGATACCAACAGTATCAAAATTTAAATTTTTACGTCTTTCAACATCAATCGTTTAAAAAATTTCTGTAAATTTCCAATAGTCAGATATATATGATTTTTTTTTTAACACCTTAACCACACATTTTCAAATAATACAAAAATTTTAAACTTTTAATTTACAGCCTTAACAAAAAGTATTAAAAAGTAAATTTTAGGAGAAAATCGTGCAAAATCTAAACAATTAAATCGCGAAGAATAATTCATTAATTAATAATTTGAACTATGCATTGATAAATCAATAATAGTTTTCAAATGAGTTAATAGTAATGATTTTTCCTTAGACAATCTTGCAGTTATGAGTAGTAAAATAAATTTTCAAAATGTAACGTTTTGAATTTTACGTGGTAGTAGTTATTGAAATAAAACTTTTATAAGATCTTACTCAAAATGGTTTTACGCAAAGCTCGAGGATGATTCCTCTCATTAAAATAAAAAAAAAAATTGTTTTAAAGCGTGACACAGATTCCAGCATCGCCTTTAATATCTTCTACAAAGATATACCTATCTTTCATAAATCAAACTATTCGGTAGAAAAATTTTAGCTTACATATTAGTTAAAAAAAAAAATAATAATAAATAAATAAAAAAAGAAGAAAAAGACTGATGTATTTAGTGGTGATTTTCCGAACTCGATCGTAGAAACCATGCGTGCGGAACGCTGAATCTAAATTGAAAAGAAGCCTCAGAATCATCAGAGCCTCGAAGAAGGGTAACCAGTTACATCAAATCTATTGTATAAAAACCTACTTATATTATATTGATCAATGGAAAACTGTTAAATCTTCTTGGTGCAAACGTTTTCAATCGTCTTTCCAATTTTTATTAATTCTGATACTTTTTTTTTATACTATTTTATTTTATTTTTTAAGTTTTAATAATCAAACCTTTGTTATATAATATTACTATAATTTTTCTGTGAAAATAATATTAACTTAACTTATCGGATCTCAAAAAATTAAAATAAGATAAACTAATTAAAAACATTCAATAACTACTTTTTATTTGAGTTATTTCTTAATTTTTTTATTAAAATTTTAATGATAAGTTCATGATATAATAATTAATTTTTAATTTAACCTTGACATCATTAATAATTCATTTCAGATTATAAGAAAAACCACTGAATATAATATCTGACTATGAAACTTTTAACAATATCAATTGCCAAGAAACATTGTCTTCAATCACTTTGATAAACATAATTTTAATCTTAGAGTGCATCTAAAATAAACATTCAGCACGCTAAACTTCGAAGTACTCATTATCTGCCAATAATTAATACATAAATCAGTGATCAAAAGTAGAATAGCTCAAGTTGAGATGAATCAAATAAAATATTTTTCAATCAATTAATGATAAGAATCACAATTTCATCTAAAAATTTTAAAAAAGTATCAAACAATGAAAATCTATAGATCATATATGAAGTCCACACAGCTGCGTTTATTTTCAGCTGTGACGTGGTAAAATGATCCGTATAATTATGTGGTCAGTTTTTCCCGGAAACCCGTGTTTGCCAGTTTCGACAACGGACAGTTTACATACAGATTTTTTTTTAGTGTATTAATTTTTTAAAAGAAACTTTGATTCGACCAACCTAAATAAACTGTAAAATATTACCTTGACATAGAAATATCTTATTTTTAATAATTTATGTAATTTATTAGTAAATAAATAAAAGAGATTAAACAAAAAGTGTTTGAAAAATTCTGGTCATTGATTATTTAAAATTTTTATTTTTTACTTAATTCAATAAATTTTTTTAATTAATTAGTTAATTTAAGGTGGTTTTCTACCAAATGCATGACAATAGAGAATCAGCTCAAATTTTATGGAAGTGTTTCTTAGATATTAATAAACATTTCTACGAAGTCTGATCAAAATTGACCATATAGTTTGAAAGTTACAGCAAGTTAAAGATTGAATTTTTTTCATTACGTGTATGGCCGCTACGCTGAAAAAGTGTACTAAATTATTAATATTTATCTTCTTACAATAGAGATCCTTTAGAAAAACCGCATACATATAGTTTCACTATCAAAGAATTCGTTTCTTCAAACAGCAAAAAATTGACCTTTTACAAATTTTAGAGTAATTTTTCAAAAATAATTTTCACGTGAATAACCTCCAAAACTGCGGTATTCAAAGGTGAGGTTGAAAGTTTAAAAAAATGTTTTGTTGTGATTGTCAATGTTTTTTTGGTAGAAAATAATTTCAGAAGTCATAAAAAGTTAAAAAAATAAATTTTAATAACCAATTGTTAGTAATTTGGTGCAATAATTTTTTTTTAGTCTTGAACTTGACTAGCTCTGGTAGAAAACCACCTTAATGTAAAAACCATCCAAAATTGTTGACTATTTGATACACACATCCTCGCAATTTAATACTCATTAGATTAAGAGTATTAAAAAGTCTGTGCTGTCAGCAGAAAAACAGTGAAGTTATGTGGTGTCAAATTAGCTTTGTCAACAATGTCATGATTGCAACCTTGAGATGCGCATGGTGAACGCGAACACAAACATGAATAGGCTCTAGATATTGCATGCTCAGAATTTTAATTATCGTGAATTGCATTTAATATTGTGCAAAATGAAATCCCGTGCCTCGTGTAAACTAAAACTCAAAGTTACGCTCCAATTTATTATTAGAAGAACGTTATGTAAAAATTAGCATCTTTTGAAAAGTAGGTCATCAGTTTGTTTAAATAAATAAAATGATGATTAAAAACATATAAATGCATGATTACGATGCTCTAATAAACTTATAGACACAAACTTGAATAAAATATATTGTTATAAAGAAAAATAGACAAAATTAAACTAATGTTAGAAAAAAAGTTTTTAACACTTTCGGATATAATTGCTTGCCACAGAAACAATCTGATAATAGTTCTTATATTCAAGTCAGATGATCACGAACGTTGATTCAAAATAGATAAGGAGTTATGTTTCAAACTGCATAGGAGGAAATTTTTTTTTTTTTTTTTAATTATAAAATTAACACTAATTTAACGTGTAACTATTTATTATCCGTCTGAGGCTTAATTTAAGAAGTCGTACGTCGCAAACAGGTAATTTAAATTTTTAATCAGTTCTGAAAATTGGTTTTCTACTTTAATATTTTTTTTCACACTAAAAAAAATATAACTCTTTAAACATGGTATTTTATTTGTTATTATTTTTTTTATGTCATAATCTCAAGACACACTGTATCGGAGTCTTATATTAATTAAATATGCTCAAAATAACTGTGAACAATATTTGTCAGTAACGCATGTATGAACAATGGGTTTATAGATATAATAACTATATTTTTTTAGACAAGAGACTCGTTCTTTATATATTATTTTTTTTCTTTTTTAAGAGCTATTCATATAGTTAATTTAGTGTATGATAGCATAAAATGTTTCACAAACCAAATCAAAGGTTCACTGAAAAGTTTCAAATTGAACAAAATAAATATTTTATAATTAATTATAAAATTTTAATTCAACACTGATTTATTTTTATCGTAATCGTAAAATTGAAATACTGATGTACATTGATACTGTAAGGTATAATGATTTAAAAGATCAAGTTCTCTGCAGTTTTGTTGGAATTAAAATTTCCGCAGTTGAATTTTTTCTCAGTGTGATTATTTCAGAGTATTATTTTATTAATGATGAAAAAATAAATAATCATATGAATGTTACAAAAAAATTTCCTTATAATTTATAAACTTGAAAGTCTTTAAAAACAATCCTTGACATGAAGTTTAAAAATGGTCAATAAAATGATCAACCGGTCACCTGTCAATTTGAAAGCGTACGAGTAAAACCGAGCCCCCTCTTGAAAATAAAAAGCCCTACTTAAATAATTGATTGATCGCATAGTATGGCAGGGGGCCCGAATTGATCCGGCTGGGTTACATTATCATCAACCGTATTACTTATTCGATCCATGACGCATATTGCAGTTAAAAAAGCTAGGCTTGCCAACTCGTGAGAAACCAGGAAACGTGCTTACAAAGCCGACCCAATTTCGCTTAGCGACTTATCGGCTGCCCTCGCTACTTATGGATTATACTATTGTGAGATGCTCTTTGTTTACTATCGCGAATATTATACATAATCAAGTCCATTCGAGTAATGATTTCTTAATTCATATAAAAAAAAAAAATTAGTTGCTTCAGATGCATTTTTTATGTTGGTACAATAAAATTATTTCAGATTATTATTTTTACTCAATGTTATAAATTTTAATTATTCTATACTATTTACTTATACGATAATTTTTTTTTTTTCATCAAATATACTTCATTATTAAACAAATATAAATAATTAACTGTTTATTAAAAATTATAATTCTACCATAAATTTTAATTTTTCTAACTTAATTGAAGAAAAAAAAAATATATATTCTCATACCATAAGCACAGCTAGTTTTTTACGGTTCTGAAATATGTAGTTTAAGTTTTCAGTTTTTGATAAAAAATTTGATTTAAATTCAAAGGATTTTCAAAGTCAACTATTGGTTAAATAAAAGAAAAAAAAAAATTTCAATTTTGAAAATAGTATGTTTGTTACGAGTAATGGTTCACTTGATAATGCTTTAATAGATTACCAATTTTCCAAAATACGAAGTTTATCACGGGAAATTTTCAAAGAAACTCAAAAAGATTACTTCTGAAAATGGTATATAATCCCAAATATAAATCAAAACTAGCAATAAAAATAAAATTTGTTTTTATTTTCGTGATTTTTTTTTTTTAATTTACAGTTTATCCTTTTTCTTTTTATTTGATAAAGTAAAAAATTATTAACGATAAAAATAAAATTAAAACTAATGAAAACAATAAAAATAAATTTAAGTTGATATTTGTAGTTTTTATAGACTTAAAATTTACCTTTTTTTTCTCATTTAATGAGAAAAAAATTAATTTAATATTAATAATGAAAAAAATAATAAGTTTCGAAATCTTTTCAAGTTTAAAGTAAAAAAAATTGCGTTGTGTTTAAAAATGATGCAACCGTAAGTTACATCAATTGTATAATTTCAATGAGATAATAATAGTTGGCGGTGAGTTCAGCCATTTTCTACTTTAAAGCGCAATTTATTTAATAGATAAAAGAGCCATTCCAGTTGAAAAATGGTCTCGCAAATGATTCAAAGTAATTATTATGGAAATAAATCAGATTCGGGTACATTTTGAATGTAATTTAAGAAAAAAATGTTTTTACAAAGTTCAATTTTTTCAACAACTTTTTTTCTTGTTTATTTCGAAGGCTTTAAGAAAAATTTTATCGAAATATAAAATTCCCTAAAAAAACTACTCAAAGTGTTTTTAATTTTTTAATTAATAAAATTATTCTGTTTTACTTCGGTAAAAAGTATTGCTACGTTTAAAACTAAAAACATAAAAGTTGTGTAAAAGCGAAAAAAATTTCATCTCATTTTATTTGTAGGAAAGAAAAGTAGTCTATTAATTGGACGATAAAAGCGAGAAAGCGCTTGTACAAGGATAAAACTCGACAAATGATCTGGTAACAACTACTGTCTCTTAATTAAAACCTTTGTTTTTCAAACAATGACACACAACAGCAGATAAATTTAATAAACAAAAACAAATTAAGCTTAAATGTGATTTTATACATCTCGCGGGCAACAATAACGGAAGCGAAACGCGCTACCTGGGTACCAGTTAAAGTTTGTTCTAATTTTCAGTTTATTGGACGAGGTAAGATACAGCAGTATTTCAATGTACGATCCTCCTCCGATTGACAAATGAAAATCACCAAATCAATTATCTTTGCAAAGGATAATAATAAAAGATAAAAAATAAAATCTAGAATTACAACATTGAAATGATAAAAAAAATAAAATAAAAGTGCGCATGCTTGGTCCAGGAAGTACTGAGGGATATAAAACCAACCTTAAATAAAGAGCGGAGTCCACTCCAGCCGTGAGTAAGAAGTCTAAGAGGAAAGAACTGAAAGCTCGAATGCAGAACGCTGTCAGGAGCAACTGGTAAAGCTGCACGCGGTCGCGCGACCGATTGAGATTGGCTTAGTGATCAAGCAAAAGAAAAACTACAAAGAACCGAGCGCAAGCTGTGGCGTCGCGAGTAGGTATAAACGGTGCACTGGCCAGTAGCGGTGTCGCGCTGCGCTACTTATGCAGCCGCATGCATCAGCAACAGCAGTGCAGCAGCAGCAGCAGCAGCAGGCTACAGCTGATCGTTGCAATAGACTGCAGCAAGCAGCCGTCCCCAGCGCTGCCTGGTCTATGACTAGTGCGGCTCTATGCAGAGCCACCCACCCCGCCTCCCCCCGCTCAGACTTCATATTGGATCAGGACGGACGATCGCGCAAGCGTCATGCAAAAAAAGTGCATTCTCTTGCTCTCCCCTTTTGCGCTCTTTCACTCAACTTTTCTGTTTTATGATTTTTTTTTTTTTTTTTTTTTTTTTTTTTTATCAAGAATTTTTTAATTGATTTGTGTTTGAAAAATCTATTTGTTTTAACATCGTAACGTTAGTTTTTTAAAAAAAATTTATAGAGCAGTTGAATAATAAAAAGATATAATACTTTCTTCATCTAAAACTCGGTACGTGTTACACTGAAGCATCTTTTTGTACGCGTGTCTTTGTAATTTCTCGAGTGACAAAGGATGTTATTTCAACCTTACCTGCCATGCCGTCATCATATTAAACGTAAACTTAAAAACTGTGCCTGTTTTATTGTACAAATGAAAACTTTTTTTTTCGTAAAAACATCAACTACCCTCATTAAAATTGAATACAAATTTTTAAAAATAATTAATCGTGGCTGATTGCTCATTAAGTTTTAAATTTTTTATTTTTATTACTTAAAATGACGCAAAATTTACAAAATGATACTATAATAAAATTTCAATCATTTTTTTCAATAATATTTTAATTTTTAAAACTTAAAAATTGAAATATTATTTGTAAAATCCAAACAAAAAATTTATGAATCAAATGAGTTGGTTGAAATTAGATTTTCATGATATCTCTTTGAGTAATATGAACATAGTTATTTCTTGAAAGAAGCTTTTTTTTTTAATTCGTAGATAAAACACACTATCTAATACAATTTTTTTTTAAAATCACTGATAAGACAGATAAAATCAATTTCAATCGCTAATACATTGACGATAAAAAAATTTTTTTTTCATTTACGTACATTTGTGTTTACTCAGTTAAAAATAAAGTTTTGAAGCTCATATTTTTCTAGCTAATAATCTGTAGAGGTTAATAAAGCTTAATAAGAAAAAAAAAAAAAAAAAGCTCATATTTTGTAAGAGACAATATATTTTTTCTAGGCTTGTTATAACAATTCTGCAACTCAGATAATTGATTTATTATTTATTATTATTATTAAATTAAAAATTTAAATAATTAATAATAATAACAACGACATTAATGAAAAACGTGTTAAAAAATAAAGTGAGGAAAAAATAGCTCAGCGAAAGACAAAGAAAATCAAGAGACAGAAACTAAAGTCAGAGACGGAAGAGAAAGAAAAGAGAATTAAAAAAAAAGTGAAAAAAAGAAGAGTAAAAATACTCTTCTTGCAAATTGCGGAAAACGAGAAACCCTTGGCTCTTACTTCGTAAAAATTAAAAAATGATTCGAACAATTTGTTCGACCGCTGTTTCATGTAACATAGATTTTTAATGCCGTTAATTATTAAAAAAACGGAAACATTAGAAAAAATATTAGATATATAATAAAATAGATTATACAAAATTATTATGTCAAAACTAATACATCAAAATTTGCTTTTTTGTACGTGTAAGGACCGTTACGTAAACACTGATTTGTTTGTAGTGAAAAAATTAAAAAATGATCAAACGTCAGATAAAAAAAGTCAGAGTCTGTGTCCAAATCGTGTAACGACCGTGACAGAGTACATCAAATAACTTGACTTTAAAAAAAGGTCAAAAAATCTGCTAGTCACAAAAATTTTCTAAAAATTGAGCTTCCTAGTTTTATCTGTGAATCAAAACGTTTTAACTGTATCTCAAGACTTAGGGCTCTCGATAGTGTACCCTACAAGAGCCCTACTCGAGATATCGCCTACAGGTACGAAAAGTAGTATTAGACACCTTAGGCCAATTTCACTCGGGCATAGGGCAATTCAATATAGCTGTTTCGAGTTTTAATCCTACTAGCCCCTGTTAGCGGGCTGCTAGAGCGCATGTAAGAAAAAAAACAAAAACCGACTTTTCGAATATTTTAAAAACTTCTCCACCAATCATCTCACGAATAAAAAGTTTACGCAAAATGGTAATAGCTAGGCACTTTAAGAATAGGATAGCAAATCTGAAAATAATTTTTGAATGCTTTGGTTTTTAATGACATTGTTCGGTTTAGACTTTTGTCATAAATTTAGAAAAAGTCAAACAACCTACTCTGGTCTCCACCCCTATACTTTGTTTTAAGGGAAATTTCAGCTGAGAAATAAAATGATTGCCGAACGTAGTGTCATTTTGCGTAGTGACCAAGTATGAAAATTTATTTTTTCAACGGTTAGAGCTTTTACAAAATCTTTAAATAAATTTTGCAATTTCGATTTTTTTTTCACATAAATTTTGTTACAGTTTTTAACAAATTCAGAGTCTTCGAACGATCAGAAAATAAATTTTCCCATTGATTTTTTTTCATGATTTTCAATAATTTCCACCACTTTAAAATTCTTAATTTTTTTTAAATATTAATTTACCTTTTAATTACAATTTTCCGTACTTTCTGTACATGATTTTAAACAAATTTTTTTAAGGATTTTGCCAAATTTTAAGAACAAAAATAAAAAAACGTATTTGATCTAAAAAAAAAATTTTTATTTTATCGTACAGTTAACCTGTAGGATTACGCATAAAAAGCCTTTGACAAAATCTAATTCCGAAACTCGTTTACTCGATTTTAAAAAAGAATTTAATGGTTTAAAAATAGAAGATTAATAATTTCATATTTTTTGAGAATTATGTAATAGTTGCTATAGGTACACTTGCGTGACTAAAATGATTTAGTTTATTTGATTATCAAATATACTATGCATTGTATTGCATAAGTATAACAATGATTTCCATCTAGATCAAGTCACGCATATGTACCCACATTAAATTTGATTATGTTTTTTATTACGCTTGTAAAAATGTTTTTTTTTTTTTTGGAAACTTTCTGATACAAACCTAAAAAATGAAAAATAAAAAGTATTGGAAAATCCTCGGGAAAATCGATTACTTTGTACGGAATTAAAAAAAAAAAAAAAAAAAATTAATCGGAATAAAAAAACCGCTATTAAATATTTTTGTTGTTGTTGATTTCTGTAGCTTCTTATTGTAAAAACGTAACTTTAAAAAAGTAAAATTTATTATGAAAATAAAATATCATCCCACGTGTAGTCACGTAAAGAATAATTCACCACAGTTAGCCATTTGAAACGCTGTCTCGCAAGCTTCAAAAGTCACTGAAACGAGTCGACCTGCGTACTTCAATTGTTTAAAATATAATTTGGGTGTATAATATTACAATAAAAAAAAACATTTAGAGATTGCTTAAATTCACAGATTGTAAAACATGGTGTTAGCAGTAAAAAAAATATTTTTGCAGAAAATAAAACACTTCTTTTTCTTATAAAATTGATACCAAATTAATTTAACTATGTACCCCTATATTGACAACCGGTATCAAATAGATCAAAAATTTAATCGCACGTCAATAAAAACTTTCAGAGAATAATTAATTGGCCTCGTCAAAGACAGGATCATTAACAGTCGATTTTTCGATTCGACTGGACACCCGTACAAGCGTCGTAGTGTAAAGCCGTTACGGTAAAATAACGCAGATAAGATAGAATAAAATAGAAAATGAAGTGGAAAAAGGAAATATTAGTTTATTTTAGGAAAACAGAAAGGAAAAAAATTTTTTTTACAAAATATTTGAAAAAAACTAAAGACTGAAGTATTGAGAAAGACTAAACACATCCGACCGCGACGACTGTCAGAGCGCGATTCAGATAAAGACCTTGAGTCCTGCAGGCTGCAGCTGGAAGAATCACATGCGCGTATTTCTATGAAAATCCGCAGGTTTTTCAAAAATATTAATCTAATCGTTAATTTAGGTACTAATTTGTTATGAGTAATTTTTTTAAGGCAAGAACTTTGTTAAGATACGACTCATTCGAAAGTTCATGGGAATAAAATAGTATTTAACATTTACGTTTTATCTAGACTGTTCAAGGTTTCTTCTTTCGTCTCTAGCGTTGTAAAAAGTATTTCATTAATTTTGGGAGCTTACGAGATCGTTCCAACCCTCACGCGTTATTTTTCACGTGGCTACAAGGAAATATTTATTTAATTTTCAAGTTTATTTAATTTTCTTAAAAAACTTTACTAGTTTAAACTTATGGGGTGGCAATCCCGTTATCTTATATTAGCAAAGCCGCCATTATACAAAAATACTCTCACACTTATCAATGATAGTACCTACCTAATTAATACATCATACGTAAACAATTTCCAATTTGTTTGAGCTACGCAATAACTGTACATAAAGCTCAAGGATTAAGCTTAATATTAACGGGTATTACTTATTTATGGGTGCTTAATTTTTCCCATTCAAAACTTAGGGAGCGCTTCATACGTGAGTTAATACGGTATTTGTAATGAATAAATATTTTTTTTTCGTTTAAGAAATTATTAAATAGTTAGAAAATGAAATTTTTTTTATTTTAACACATTAATTTTTTTACATTGCCAAAATTACTTTTAATAATAACTAGCTTCTATACCTCGCTGCGCTAACGCTTGCACGGTTGAGAATTTAATTATTTTCAATTTATTTTTAAATTAAAACAAAAAGTTTAAAAATATAGTTATTTAAATCATCCAAACAGAAATATATTTAATTTCAAAATTTTCGTAAGAAATATAATATTTATAGCCCTTACATAGGTCAATTTAAAAAATTAAGGTCAGATTAGTAATCAGCTAGCCTAAACACCCCCGCACACGAAGTTTCAAAAAAATTCTATTAAAAAGAAATTTTTACCTTAAGTAAGTAGTCCTTGGGTAGGTCAATTTTAAAATCGAATATCAGATTCATAATAATCAGCAACCCGAAAATCCCTCGTATACGATACTTTAAAAAATGCTATTAAAAATAAATTTTTACCTTGCCCAAGTAGCCCTTTACGTAGATCAATTTTAAAAATAAAGGTAATCGGCAACCCCAAAAACTTCCATATACAAAGTTTCAAAAAATGCTATTGAAAAGAAATTTTTAGCTTGACTAAGTAACCCTTACAAGGGCCAAATAAAAAAATAAAGGTCAGTTTCGTAATAAGCAACCCCGAAAACCCCCGACTACTCCATTTCTAATTAATTAGAGGCGGTCAAAGTCTGAAATGAGCCTGAGAAAAAATAAATTTCAACTATGAATAAATAGAGTTTACATAGATCAAATTTAAAAATGAATGTTGGATTCGTAATCAGCAACCCCGAAAACCCCTGAGTACTAAATTTCTAATTGATCTGAGACGTGTAAGTCACTTTTTTTTTTTAAAAAGAAGTCGACGACGACAAAAATAAACTTCTTAATATAATAGAGGAAGAGGATTTTATAAAGTATAAAATAAATATTTTGGCATGTGAGCTAGAGTTTGATCTTAAAGAGTAAAAAAAAGTTAAAAATTTTTAACTGCAATCGACAGTAGAAATTTTTTGGTTAACATAAATTTTATTTTAAAAAATTTATGATAGGGGACAGTTTTCTCAATGAATTTTTTCTCAGAACCAATTTTTCTCAAACAATACTTATTTATTTTATTTATTACGATTTCATGTTTTAATGGTTATTTTACACTTTAAAAATTTTTACGAAAATTTAAAATAATAAATATAAAATGTAATAAATAAGATATAACAATATATAATAAAAATGTATACAAAAAATTTAAAATTTTACATGATAGCCTGCTGTAATGAGATAATTTAAAATGTCGTTTTCAAGAACATGACGACGATAAGTAGAAACTACGTTCAAAATTAGCTCTTCAAGCTTTCGTCTTTTTTTGTCTGTACCTTCCTTATCTTTTGTCCGAGTTGCAGTTATCAAAGACAACTTCAACTTCGACACACCCACAAAAATGGGTTTTGAGAAAATATTAATTGAGAAAAGTGGCTTTTGAAAAAAAAATTCATTGAGAAAACTGTCCTACAATCGCCAATTTGATTGGCAACTAAAAAACAAATTTCAATTAGATTATTATTTTAATTAATATTACTTCAATTTATTACTTTCTTTTAAAATTTGTTTACCATTTATTAAATCAATTCAAATAAATTATCAAGTTGAATTTTCTAGATCAGCAATGTATAGTCTTAGAGCTAATAACAAAAATTTAATAATTCAAGTTACTTTTTATTTATTGCAAAAAAAGATTACCGACCTAGGTTCAAGTGTTCAACCAACTCTTTTAAGATTTAATAAATAATTTCTTTTGTTTTGATCTATAAATCTCTATTTTATGGACAAAAACAATCAAAAAACTTTTGATGATTGATAATCAACAAAAATAAGTTGGAAGATAAATTATTTCAAATGGATAAATATTTAAATATTTTACATTAATATTATGAAAAATTATTAAAATAACACTCTAGTTGGAAAATAATTAAAACTAAATTAACTAAAATATTACATAATTTATTTGAAAAATATACAAATAAATATATACTTTTTTTAAGTATATAATTTAATATATGAACATTTTTTCAGCCTCTTTTTTCAATTGTATACAATCTCAATTATGTGTCATCTCTAGCCGCTTTAAATTAATCTTTAAATTTTTCTTGATATCTTTTAAAATGCTTCTTCCAAAACAAGATCATTAAGCTGAAAAAATTATATTTTATATAAAAGATATGCAACTAATGTAACTTACATCTAAAATGATTTAAATTAATAAAAATAAAACAAATCTTACTTCTTGCATTTTTTGTGTCTCTTGTGCAAGAATGTTATCAATAATTTCTTGAAAACGTTCTCTAAGCTTCATATTTTCAATGTTTTCAACAGCAATCTCTTGTTGACGCCTTTGATCTTGTAATTTTGCAAGCTCTGTTTGTAATTGTTCCCGACGAGCTTGTATTGAATCTGAAAAAAAAAAAAAAAAAAGAAACAAATAAGTAAGAAAATAAATAAATTGAAGAATTTTTCAACAGACAAAATTTTTTTCAAACCTTTGTTGAAAATAACATTAGGAGCCTCTGAGAAATTTTCAGACATTTCATAGTCTCCATAACTTTCAATCTTTGGTATTTTAATATCTTCAATATCTGGTTTCACATCTTCAACTGTTTCTTCTATTGCAAACATTTCTTTACTGAATTCAGTCACCAATGGTACATTGCTCAATGATGGCTCATTAGTTGATTGTTCTAAGTACCTATTTTGCATTGAATTAGAATCAGAAATCCTACTCTCAACAGATAATCTGCTATTTTCATCTTCCATTACATTAATATGTGCCTCTTCGTCATCATTATCACTGTCACTAAGTGCTTCTCCAAAAATTTCATGTTCAGCTGAGAAAAATATAGTACATAAAAATCAAATTAATTTTTCCAAAATAAAAAAGAAGTTAATAAAAAATTAGCTACCATAAATTTTTACTTACCAACACCCATACTTTGTGATCCTTCATTTATATTTTCTCTTTTGCCTATTACTGTACCACTAGATGTAACTATATTAGGTTTTGTCTGATCTTCATCTTCACAAATAACTTCCCATCTTACATTTACAGCATCATTGTCAACTCTCAATAGTCGTTTTACTTCTTTTTCTATTTCAGGTGCTTCAACATACTTTTTTCTTAAAGTTTTTCTAAATCTTTTTCGTCTAACATTTTTAGTGGGAGGTGTAATTCCATGAGGCCATAGAAATTTTTTATCAACTTTTGTTGGATCTTTTTTCTTTTGACGAACAGGTGATTCCTCATCAGCACTAAGTTCATGATCTTCTTCTTTACATAAAAGTAATTGACATATGTCAGCAGTTTTATAAAAACTCTTATTATCAATAGTTTTCAATGACTCCACAATTGTAGGTAAATCAACAAGCTTGGCATGCAGCAACCAGTGATCAAATTTAACTTCTCCGTACCGATAATCATTTTCAAATTTAATGCTAAGTCTTTCTTTGAGTGGTAGACCATTGTGTAAAGTTTCTCTTAAAGCTTTTGCAGGTTCCGGTGGTAAACGCATGATGAATTGACTTTCTAATTCAACTTGTGGTTCTGTTTTTCTGTTGTCTGCATTATTATTTCGATGCATTGCTTTCAAAATTTATTTTTATGTATTCTGTATATCTATGATCGAAACTGTGTTTAATACTGAGTCAGTCTTTTTTTTTTTTTTTTTTAATCCTTTTTCACGGGTTATCCTCCTCTGGGAGACGTACCCACACACTAGTCAGTCTTGGTTGATCTGACTCTTTACCCAGTTCACTCCATTCACTCATCAGTGACATCACTCATCACTGACCATCACCACTGATCAATATAGATATACAAATGCACGCGTTTTCCCACCAGGCCACCACTCGAGGGTTCACATTTTGACCATTAGGACTAAAATACATGAGAAAATTGGCGCTGATGCTGGTCTGGACAAGGCGAATAGGTTCCTACAATTTCATGGAGGCGGCAAGATGTAATTTAAAATATTTTAATTTTAAAAAATAGTTTACAATGAATTAGTATATTTATTTGTAGAATCTATATATTTATATCTATAAATGTATACTTGAATTTACCGTCTTTACATTAGAATAATAAAAATATATATACTTTTTATCAAGAAAAACTTTTGGTTTTTTTTTTAATTTTATTTCAAAAAATTTTAAAAACTAATTTTCCACCTTAATTAAGTAGACCTTTTGTAGATCAAATTCAAAAAGTAAGTTCTTTTTCTTAAGCAGCAACCTCAAAAACCCTCGAGTACAAAATTTCAAAGAGAACCGATAAATAAAAATAACTTTTTCGAATTCGACCTAAAACAAATACAAGCCTTGGTATCGTGCTTTCTTAATGTAAAATTGAAAAATGTATATTAAATTCGTAATCTACAGCATTGAAATAAAATAAATACATAAAAATCCCTTTTCAATTATATTATTTATTTTTTGTTTATTTATTTATTTATTTATTTGTCATTATCTACTAATATATTGCATTTTGATCAACTCTTTGTTTTTAACTATTTTTGTTTCATATGTATATTACCCAGCATGTAAATTTACACCTTTTCTCCGCTCCTACGCTTTACAGAATGCCGCCCCTGCACCCCTCTTAAGACAAAGGAGTAGGACACCTAACTAAAAGGATACCTTACGACGTGAAGTAACTTCACTTGTGAAAATCTTTGAAAAAATTATGAAGTTTATTTGAATTTTTAATTTAAAAATACAACAAAAAATTTTTAATAATTAAAATAATCTAAATTTTGAAACTCATTAAAAATATATATATTTTTTTATCCCTTATTCAATTTTTTTCTTACTGTTTTTAATATAATCAAACCAAGTAAGTTAAATCATTACTTAGTTTAATTGATATGACTTACTCATGACTTTAAATTTATTTTAATAAAAATTTTAATACATTTAAGTACACTGAATTGTATAAAAGTAATTAATGATATTCAAGTTAAACATTAGGGAAAATAATGAAAAAATCAGATTAATTTTTACTGAAAATTTATTTTTATAGATGAAGAACAATTATTTTTTAGGTGCTGCTTTTTTTGCAGGTTTAGTAGTTTTGGAGCTTTTAGAAGGTTTTGTAGCTTTTTCTTTTTTTGATTTCTTCTTTAACCTGAAGAAAGCAGTTGTCCTTAACGAATTTCGAATTCGTTTGGCTCTGCGAAGTTTGAATCTGTCAAAATCACTAAGTTCTAGTCGCTGCAAAATAAAATAAAAAATTAGTTTTTTATTAACTTGGGGAAATTTTGAAATGAAGGTGCAAAAATACCTTCTTCTTGGCTTCAACTTTTCTTGACCACATGGTCTTTTGCCATTCTTCATCTATTTTACCATCCTGCCACGCTTTACGGACAACTCTTGTGGATGCAGTAAAAGGGAATTTGAGCCTAAATTTTGTGAGATGAAGATCACTCAACCTCATCTGCTGGCGTGATATATTTGAAGCTGGGCCATCAATCAAAACCTAAAAGAAATTTTCAACTTTTAAAATTTCAATGCCCACAAAAAATTATAAATATAAGTTTCTCTTATAATATTCAGTTTGAGTTTGGCTTCAGTTATGTATCAGCCGGCAATTCCTATCAAGAATAATGGTTCATCATATTATAACTAGAAGATTTGAAAATAAAAAAATTAAATGTTAGAATTACGGCTCTTCCAGACAGAAACACAGTACAAGTAAAATTTTTCTTAAACACCAAAATAAATTTTCTAACTTTTAATAAAATAATGTCCTTTTCATGTTATTATTAACAAGCCAAAATTTTGGTTTGAATAAAAAATTTTTTAAACTTACCCTGTTTTGATCAATGATGTCAACAATTGATACCAGTTTACCCTGGTAAGGTCCATTGCTAACATAGGCAACTCTGCCCGTCTCCACAAACCTTTCAAAAGGCTGTAACAAATATATGAATTAATTTGTTTTAAAAAGTAGATAAAAAAATATATAAATCATTAATAATAAGTATAATAAAAAAATTATTATAAATAACAAAAAAAAAATCTCTGCAGTATTTAAAGTAAAATCTCGATGTAAAGTTTACAAAGAAATTTAAAATAAATTCTTGGTTCTAAAAGTAATTGTTCACACATAGTTTTATAACGCAGCAATAGCGTGTATAAAAAAAACCTTCCACCATGTGGTGTAACTTAAAGAAGGTTAGAATCAACATGTTAAGTGTTAAAGAAAAACAATAATGTTATAAGTTTAAAAGGTGAATGCATTATGGAAAACTAAAAAAATTTATTAAGAATCATAACATGAGAAATTGAAAAATTTACTTTTAAACAATAATAAATAGCAAAAATAAATGCCTAATGATACGTACCATGGTTTCTCAGACCGTTGGCCGGAAGCGAAAGATTTGAGGTTATGTTGGATTTGAGACTGTTCACTGTTGGTTCCAACTTCTACCATCCGCGATCCACGGAGTTGTCGCTCCACATTCCACAGTCCACACTTCCACGTTCCACCACGGCACCACCTTAGACTTGTAAAAAATTAAAAAATAAAAAAAACTAAATTAATTATGAAATAAATATATTAATTAAAATTTTTAATTATATTTTTTTACAATGCAAAGTTCACAGAAATAATTTATCCAGAAATTTCAATCCAAATCTCCGAATGGCGCCAAAATTAAGTACAGAATGTTGAAAACTTTAAATTAGAATAAAAAAATTAATTACTTATAAATTAATCTTAATCCTGTAAAAAAATAAAATAAAATAAATAAAATTAAATAAAAAATTGTAATAAAAAACTGTTCTCTCATTTTAACGGGGTTCTATCATTTCAATAAACTTATTAAAAATAAATAAGAAAAAAAAAAAATTTTTTTTTATCAAAAATAAAAATAAAAATCAAATTGAATCTTTTCTGTTTTCAAATTATTTAGTAACAAGAGTAAATATATATATGCTTCCGCTCATCTTATCCTTCACGAGTCACGTCACGTGACTCACGTGACACGATTGACGCATGTCGGCATGTGTACCTACACTCATGTAGTAATTTGTAATGGACTACACTGTCACTGTGGCTGTACTTACACACACTCTAGTTGACGATTGTGAACTGTCAAGTGTCATAGTGTCATTAGCAGCCGTTCTCCCGTCTTCTTAGTTAACTAAAAAACTAAGTCGCGCATTGGTAAATCGTATAATAAAGTGCGCAAAATGATGGACAGAAAAAATAGTTTGTACTTATCATTGTATTGAAAAAAAGTTTTTGCATGAACAGTGCCATACTATTTCTGCTGAAAGACTAAGAATTAACAGTATGTCGGAAGAATTAAATAGTAAGTGTTATTTCAATATTTTACTTAATGTGTCCTTGAGGAACAAAATATATATAAACTTTTTTTTTCTTAATTATTCAATTATATAAGTCAAAAACCTTAAAATTAAGTAAAAGTAATAAAAGAATTGTTAATTTTTTAATTTATTTTAGGTTTGCTGGAAAAACATAAACAGTTGCAACAGAGATCAATTTTTAAAACAGTGTGTGAATCTCATGTACAATCAAATGCTTCAAATATTCCTCATCCTCAGCCTCAGCACTTACAAAATTATTATAATCCTTTACATTTTTTACCTCAAGAAAATTGTCTGCACCCGGTGACACAATTTTCTTCGTATCAATATCTACAGCACATGCCTCAAACTTCCCAACCTTATTATCCATACAATTTTGTGCCTACAATTTTGCATCCACATCTTTATACTGAATTTTCAAGTTCAATGCAGCCACCATTACCACCACTGCCTCCTGAATCAAAACCTCCTGCACCATCTCCACCTAGCTCAGGAAAAGTTTATGTAAATCCAAATTACAACAGAAAAATAGCTCCAGGAAATTCTAATGTTCAATCAAATTCTTCAATTTACATAAATCCAAAGTTAATGCAGAATACAATCAGCCCTCAAATATCAAATTTGGAAAATAATTATGTTTTTAATAAATCTAAAAATTACCATGGTGAAGAAGAACATAGCACATGTGTTGAAAAAACTCTAGACCCATGTGTTAGCAAAACTACAGAAAGTGTAAAAAAAGATCTAATTAGTTCATCATATACTGCAAATTTATCAAGTACTGCTGCCGAAAGTGATTCGGATATTACAGTTATAGATGTGAATGAACCTTTAAAATCTAGAATTCTAATTCTTAGTAAAAATTCACCAATAAATGTTACTGAACCAGAAACTATTGTAGTTAAAAATAATTATGAACCCAAAGAAAATACTGATTCTAACTTATTGATACTCTCACGAAGAAAATTAGTAAGAATCCAGAAAAATTCTGAAAAAAAGCTTACTATTCCTTTTAAAACTTTAACAAAAAGAAAGATATCAATCAGTGATAACAAGAAGACAAAGATATCACAAAAAAAATTGACATCGCAAAGCTCAATTAAGTTATTAAAAGTAAAGAGTCCTAAAAGTACTAGATCAGATTGGTATAATAGAATATCACCTAAAAAGAAGCTTTTAACAAAAACGAATTTGTAAGTAACCTTAATAAAGTGACTTATTTATTGTTAACAATTAGAATATAACAAAATTTTATTTTAGAAATAACACATCCAGTTTAGTTTCCATCGGTGGAATTGAATATAAAACTAGCAAAAATAAATTGATTCGTAATAGTCTTAATGATCCAGCAAAGAAATGTAAGTGCAATACTGAATTGAGGGTATCATTTATATAAGGTTAAAAGTAAAATCCAAAAATTTATTCTAGGCAAGAAAAATTCTTCAAGTAAAACTAGTCAAAAGTGTTATGATGTAGAAACAGGAGCAGAACTAATTGAAGTAAAATTATCTGAAAGTAAAAGTGATCATTCATTTGATTCTCTTGAAAAATTAAATTTATCTGGACAAAACTTTAAAACTAGTGTTAGGTAATTAGTTTTATAATTGTATGCTGATATTGTTGGACCTAGTCTAGAATAAATTAATTTATATATTATTTATTACACAGCAACAAAGTAAAACAGAGATGTTTACAAATATTGCGCAAAAAACTAAGTAAAACCAATCAACACTGTTTATTTTTTCAAAAATATGGTTACTGTGCTAATCAGCTTACCTGCTCCAAGATTCATGATAAAAAACTAGTTGCAGTTTGTGGAAAGTAAAAACTTGAACGATTTTTATTATTTAAAAACAATTTTTCAAATAAATTAAATAACATTATTAAAATTTTCAAAAACGTTTTATTAAAAAACGAAAAGTGCAACATAAATTTTATTAATGTTACTAGAGATAACTTTATTGATCTGTGAATTTTTAGTATTTTTTATTTATTGTTATGCAGTTTTCTTCAAGGAAAATGTTTTTTGGAAAATTGTCTATTGTCTCATCAAAAGGGTCCAGAAAAGATGCCAACTTGTAAATACTTTTTGGAAGGATGTTGTTCTCGGGATAATTGCCCTTATCTTCATGTGAAAGTACCTTCAAAGAATCCAATTTGTGTTGAATTTTTGCAGGGTTACTGTCCAAAAGGCGATGAGGTGAGAATAATTAACTTTTTATGTTTTCTTACTTTTTTCATTTCTACTTTTAACTCATTTTAAAAATTTCTTATTTACTGTTAAATGAGACGACTTAATCTATCGAACTTAATTTTAAAAAAAATCAGATCTTAATCTGCTTATAATTTAATAGTAGATTACATATCTAGGCCACGAAAGTAAAATATGTCTCAGATCATATGTACATACCTGTCAGCTCAGGCAAAGCCGAGGATATTATTATCTGAGGCTTTCTTACTTAGCTGCCAATTAGGTGCACACATGTGTATGGGCTAAAGTCAAAAAGTCTGCCACTTTTGTGTCCCATAATGTTATTGATTCATTAATTCCACAAAAAAAAGGTACTTATGAAAGAGTAAAAAAAGGTAGTTATGTACTTTTTTTCTGTGGAATTACATGACATGACGCAATGAAAAAGTGGAAGACTCTTTGACTATTGCCCATATACTATTTTTCCTGGCTGGAGGCGCTTCCTGGCTGGAGTACAGAAAAACTTTATAAAGCCTTGCCTTTTTCTATAAAAAATTCCATTTACATTCAAAACATAATTCATAATAATTGGATATTTTTAAAGGATTGAGTTGCCTATTTCAATGGTACAATTTATTAATTTTAATTAAATTATGTTTTGTACTTAAATATCCATGTAAACCATACATCTACAACAATCAGTGGCAAATCAACTGGCATGTAAAACAAAATAACAATGTTAAAATTTAAAAAAATATCTTGATACTAATACAAATTTGACTTATTTTCTCTTGCACAGTGCCTGAAACGTCACATACATGCATGCCCAGAATTCGATAGGACCGGAAAATGCAGAAAAGGTAAGTATTGCCCATATCCTCACAAATCAATCTTGTTGAATAATTTCAATAGCTATAAAAAAAGTACCCAATGCAAAAGTAGTGTTTTCCAAAAAAAACATTCAGAAACAAAACCTACCGGGATTCAAAAGAACATTTATCGTAAAAGGTATTACGAAAATTCTAGTGAAGATTTGAACCAAAAGAAAAAAAAATCGTCTGAATGTACAAAATTTACAAAAAATAATTATTTAGGCCAAATTAGTAACTCTAGTGAAATTAAAGACAGCGAATTTAAAAATAAAGAAACTGTGAACAATGCTGAAGAAAGCGAAGAAAATTTAGAAGATAACACAAGTAAACCAAGAAGGTCTCCAATTGGTCCTCTTCCTGCATACATTCCAATTGAATGACATTAAATTTTTTTTTTATACAAGATTTTTTAATTCTGGTTACATATTTTTAAAGACTGTCCACCAATAAGTTTGTTGAATGTTTAATTTGATTACCATTTTATAAACTGTGATACTTTTGTATTATTTTATAAATTATATTTATTCAACTGAAAATTTAGTTGATTGTATTTTATAAATTTTTCATTCAACAAGATTGTAACTCCATAAGAATTAATTTTTAGACAAGGTTTAGTTTTAACTCATGTGCAAATGAATTTATAGCCAAGAGTCCAAAAATTGCCCTTGCTATAAAAAATATTTATTCTTGATGTCTGACATACAAGCAGAGATTTATTCCATCAGGAAAAAAGTATTGTTGAAAATTAAAATTATGAAAGATTATAGCGGTTAAAGACTTTCAATGATATATTAACTTGTTTGTAAATTATTGAAAATATTTTTTTATACAGATATTTTTGTACATCAAATGAGATAAAATAAAAAAGACATTTTTGAAAATAATAAATTTTATTAATATATTTACAGTGTTTTTTTTACACATAATATTTTCTTTAACTAATTAAACCTTAATTATTTTTGTACATAGTTTGGCTCTGCAATAATTGAGTTTTATTATTTTTATTTTTTTATTATTAATTTTAAAAATATAGTTTATTGTTTCTTTTTATCATAATGCAACAATGTCCAGTTAGTTTCTTCATTATAAGCTAACAAAATGGGACAATGTAAAAGCAATGAAACACAATCAGAATCTATTTGTGATGATATGAATAACCATTTGCTTAACCAGTTTTGCATACTCTCAGTAGACATGTTTACAGGATTGATGCCTCTAAATGACAAAGCCTAAATACGAATAAATAAACGTCAGAGTTCATTGATTTTTAATAAATAGTTCAAAATAATTTTTTTTTTTTATCTTTAGATTATTTTTGTTTCTTTTGCTCCAGAATTAAAATAAACCGGATAAGTTGATTTTTTATAATAAACTTTTAACTTTGGTGAAAGAATTAATTAAGATTAAAAAATTTGAAAACTCAATTTTGAAAAAAGTATTTTCCTTTAAATTTCGAATAAATGTATATTTTTTATGCGATTCGCGTCATTTTCTTCTTCTATTTTTAAAAAAATATAATGTAAGCTATATAAGATTTAGAGCAAAAAGTCATCAAGCTTAAAAAAGTTAAAAAATTTGATTTCAAAAAAGGATCTTTTTTTCTTTAATTATCAGTAACTCGCGAACTTTATGAATAGCTAAAGCTACTTATTAAAAAATTTTATTTTTCTTGAATTAATTTCTCTCAAACAAACTATATATATTTTCATCTAGTTTACACTCTATTCACTCTTTTTTTTAATCAGAAATTTTTCAGTGAAAAGATAAAGTTTATAAAAAAAATCATTTAAGAAAAAAAAAAATTTTAATAACATTTTTTTATTTTTATTTTTTTTATTAAATATTCAATAACTTATACACATTTATTTTTCTCATGCAACTTGCGTCATTTTTAATTGGTTTAATTAACTTTAAAGTATAGCTGTTTAATTTTACAGATTAAAGTTAAGTAAAAGTATGTTAGGTTAACTTTAGAAGCATAAAAAATTAAAATTGACTTTAAATTTTCAATAGTTTATAGACAAATGCATACATGTATTATTATTTAGCAAATTATCTATTTTTTCTAAAATAACGTCGGTTATAAAAAATATCATGCAATTATTCTTAGAGTTTGAAAAATTCAAAAAGTTAAATTTAATGTATATACTAGATTTGCATTTTAAAAAATGGAAACATTCATTAGACACAAAAACAGTATAAAGCTTTATTGGAATTGTATGTATATGTGTGTGTATTTAAAGAATAGCATTTATAATTACCCATCTCATAGATTCATATGGCAATACTGCTACTCCCCCTTCCCTTTGGATAGCCATATCCATGCGTTTTATTAATAATGCTCTTTCTAATAATCTATTTTGTTTCCCAAAACCAAACCATCTGATTCCATGAATTCTAGTCAATTCCTTCTATAAAAGTTTAAAAATTTTATAATCATACCTCTAACAATGAAAATTTAAATTCATTAAGTACTTTATAAATAATAAAAAATATTATTCAAACTTTTTAATTTCTGGAATGTATCAATCAAAAATTTACAATTATTAACTATTAATCAAATTAATATAAATTACTATATAATCCTTAAATAATTCAAAATTTTATTATATAATGATAAATAATTTTTTTTTAATGAAATAAATAAACAAAACTTGTATTGAAAATTTTTATTTATTAAATAAAATTTTAATAAATAAAAAAAATACTTTTTTAAAAAATTGATTCAAAAATTTAAGAAAAAAGATAATAAAATTTGCTACATACCAAATGTTTTCTTTTTAACTTTTTTAATGCAAAAGAAGTAGAGAACAATTTTTTACATTTAACTATTGACTCTGGAGTTGGATGAGTTCCGCTTCCTAAGTGAGCTATAATATCTTTTAGTTGTTGTTGCAAAATTATATCTTGCACTTTGTTGACTTGACTTTGTAAACATCTAAGCAGTGGTTTAAAATGCTTCAATCGATTTTTGTGCTCGCTCAACATAAAATTAAGTTTATCTTGAATAGACCAGTAATGAGATGTTAAGATTTTGTGAGGGAAATAAAACGCTAATGGAAATATGATGTAATTTGTAAATGGTATGGCTGATATCAGTAAAACTGGAGATATCTTGAACAAGTCTTTGGGAAAGGTAAATGTCAATTGTAGTTCCTCTCTTGTCAAGGAATCTTCTCCAGTCTTTCGAATTTTCTTGCGTACCTGCATGTATCTCTTAAGATCCCCATAAAACTCCTTGGTTCCAACACTGAAAACTCGGTAAACGTGCATTGTTTTTGGAAAATTTTTATCCAAAACTTTTTCATAATTTTTGACGTAGTCGATGTATCTAAAAATCCAGTATTTTCGAAATTGTTTGACACGAGAGTTATTTTTATCGGTATTTGAAGAAGTTGATAACAGATTGGTTGGTTTATCATCTTCGTTTTGTTGTTTTTGTAAAGTAGTCGTAGTTTTTGGTGAAAATGATGTTAAATTTCTTCGAGATAAAAGTCTTATTGATAATCTAAGCATATCAATATATTATTCGTCTTGGATTCTATTTATCGAATCCCCACGTCACTTAAATTATTAATAATTTCTCGCAAAATCATCATTGATTTTTCAACATTTGTGGTTATGTTGGTTATCTTACGACGTACGACGCACCTACACAATTCAAATTTTGAGTTTTGAACTAATGAGTGTAACTAGCTTTGTGGTAACTAGCTATAAATGAATACAAGTACAAAAAAAAACTATTAAAAACTCAGCAGCAGCTGTTAAAAAATAATTATATCTAATGCTACCCTTGTCCCTCTGAATCTGCAGGTGAATCTGGGTTGCTTGTAGTTGCTTGTTGCTACTGCAACTGCGAGAACCTCGGTAAATAATTATAGAAACGAGCTTGGACGATCTAAGCTCCATAGGCTGAAGCGTACTTTAGTGATCACGTGATACATTTTCGGCCAATCGCAACATGCCTTGAGCCACGTGCGTAGCAAGAAAACATGTGATGAGTTACCTTTACTAACTACTTACTGCTGTCTGCTTCTTTTTCGTAAACAACATTATTATTAAATTCTGAGCTATTGTCTATGGTTACAAATTACAAATATACCAAACGAAATTGTTGATTAATATTTTTAAGCGTTTGTTAAAGCTTAAATTTCACAGTAAATTTTTGCGCATACAATTATATGCTAATTTTAAACGGTTTCTTTGTTCCAAGTTTATAACAAAAATTTTCGTGAAGTAAGTATGGTACATTGTAAGGTACCCAATTCTGAGTTAAGAATATTTAGTCAAATGAGTACCTAATCTTGCACTCTAGCTATTCTGATCATAATGAGCGTTATAATTTCAATTAAGGGCTCCATTAAGTACACAGCTGATTATTGTCTAAGAAAAAATTTTTTGTTATAGTGCAAAATTTCATAGAAAATAAATTGGCCCTAAAAGAAAAATTAAAAAAAAAAATTTTCAAATCTGTTTTTCTCAAAAACGCCACATTTTTTTTACTAAAATTTGTGTGAGTGATATTACGGAGCTCTGTAAAGCTATACTACAAAAAATTTGCGTATTTACGTTTTTAAGAGATTTTTAACGTCTTTGTGTTTACATGCTTTTCTTTAACTTACTATTTATCGTCGTCGCCGTCGTCGTATGTATGTGCTTATACAGAGGCGGCGTTTAGAGCTTGGGGGCTAGCCCACCAGTTTTTTTGTTGAACTCGGGCGCCCAGGGTATTTGGGGGTTTAGCACTTGGGGGATAGCTGATCAATTTTTTTGTTGAATCCAGGCCCCCAGGGTATTTGGGGGTTTAAAGCTTGGGGGCTAGCCCACCTGTTTTTTTGTTGAACTCGGGCGCCCAGGGAATTTGGGGGTTTAAAGCTTGGGGGCTAGCCCACCAGTTTTTTTGTTGAACTCGGGCGCCCAGGGTATTTGGGGGTTTAAAGCTTGGGGGCTAGCCCACCAGTTTTTTTTTTGAACTCGGGTGCCCAGGGTATTTGGGGGTTTAAAGCTTGGGGAATAGCTGACCAGTTTTTTTATTGAACTCGGGCGCCCTGGGTATTTGGGGGTTTAGAGCTTGGGGCATAGCTGATCAGTTTTTATGTTGAACTCGGGCGCCCAGGGTATTTGGGGGTTCAAGTCTTCGGGGATAGCTGATCAGTTTATCCATTGAACTCTACGCCCTGGGTTTGGAGGGTTTAGAGCTTGGGGGATAGCTGATCAGATTATTTATTGAACTTGACGCCCAGGATTTTAGGGTTTTAGAGCTTGGGGGATAGCTGATCAGTTTTTTCGTTAACCTTGGGTGCCCAGAGTATTTGGGAGTTTAGCACTTGGGGGATAGCTGATCAATTTTTTTGTTGAATCCGGGCCCCCAGGGTATTTGGGGGTTTAAAGCTTGGGGGATAGCTGACCAGTTTTTTTGTTGAACTCGGGCGCCCTGGGTATTTGGGGGTTTAGAGCTTGGGGCATAACTGATCAGTTTTTATGTTGAACTCGGGCACCCAGGGTATTTGGGGGTTCAAGTCTTCGGGGATAGCTGATCAGTTTATCCATTGAACTCTACGCCCTGGGTTTGGAGGGTTTAGAGCTTGGGGGATAGCTGATCAGATTATTTATTGAACTTGACGCCCAGGATTTTAGGGTTTTAGAGCTTGGGGGATAGCTGATCAGTTTTTTCGTTGACCTTGGGTGCCCAGAGTATTTGGGAGTTTAGCACTTGGGGGATAGCTGTTCAATTTTTTTGTTGAATCCGGGCCCCAAGGTATTTGGGGGTTTAAAGCTTGGGGGCTAGCCCACCAGTTTTTTTGTTGAACTCGGGCGCCCTGGGTATTTGGGGGTTTAGAGCTTGGGGCATAGCTGATCAGTTTTTATGTTGAACTCGGGCGCCCAGGGTATTTTTGGGTTCAAGGCTTCGGGGATAGCTGATCAGTTTATCCATTGAACTCTACGCCCTGGGTTTGGAGGGTTTAGAGCTTGGGGGATAGCTGATCAGATTATTTATTGAACTTGACGCCCAGGATTTTAGGGTTTTAGAGCTTGGGGGATAGCTGATCAGTTTTTTCGTTGACCTTGGGTGCCCAGAGTATTTGGGAGTTTAGCACTTGGGGGATAGCTGATCAATTTTTTTGTTGAATCCAGGCCCCCAGGGTATTTGGGGGTTTAAAGCTTGGGGGCTAGCCCACCAGTTTTTTTGTTGAACTCGGGCGCCCAGGGTATTTGGGGGTTTAAAGCTTGGGGGCTAGCCCACCAGTTTTTTTTTTGAACTCGGGTGCCCAGGGTATTTGGGGGTTTAAAGCTTGGGGAATAGCTGACCAGTTTTTTTATTGAACTCGGGCGCCCTGGGTATTTGGGGGTTTAGAGCTTGGGGCATAGCTGATCAGTTTTTATGTTGAACTCGGGCGCCCAGGGTATTTGGGGGTTCAAGTCTTCGGGGATAGCTGATCAGTTTATCCATTGAACTCTACGCCCTGGGTTTGGAGGGTTTAG
Source organism: Encarsia formosa (assembly GCA_038277355.1). NCBI lineage: Eukaryota > Metazoa > Arthropoda > Insecta > Hymenoptera > Aphelinidae > Encarsia > Encarsia formosa. Next base: position 18,709,499 of record CM076188.1, on the reverse strand, counting down.
AGCTTGGGGGATAGCTGATCAGATTATTTATTGAACTTGACGCCCAGGATTTTAGGGTTTTAGAGCTTGGGGGATAGCTGATCAGTTTTTTCGTTAACCTTGGGTGCCCAGAGTATTTGGGAGTTTAGCACTTGGGGGATAGCTGATCAATTTTTTTGTTGAATCCGGGCCCCCAGGGTATTTGGGGGTTTAAAGCTTGGGGGATAGCTGACCAGTTTTTTTGTTGAACTCGGGCGCCCTGGGTATTTGGGGGTTTAGAGCTTGGGGCATAGCTGATCAGTTTTTATGTTGAACTCGGGCGCCCAGGGTATTTGGGGGTTCAAGTCTTCGGGGATAGCTGATCAGTTTATCCATTGAACTCTACGCCCTGGGTTTGGAGGGTTTAGAGCTTGGGGGATAGCTGATCAGATTATTTATTGAACTTGACGCCCAGGATTTTAGGGTTTTAGAGCTTGGGGGATAGCTGATCAGTTTTTTCGTTGACCTTGGGTGCCCAGAGTATTTGGGAGTTTAGCACTTGGGGGATAGCTGTTCAATTTTTTTGTTGAATCCGGGCCCCCAGGGTATTTGGGGGTTTAAAGCTTGGGGGCTAGCCCACCAGTTTTTTTGTTGAACTCGGGCGCCCTGGGTATTTGGGGGTTTAGAGCTTGGGGCATAGCTGATCAGTTTTTATGTTGAACTCGGGCGCCCAGGGTATTTGGGGGTTCAAGGCTTCGGGGATAGCTGATCAATTTATCCATTGAACTCTACGCCCTGGGTTTGGAGGGTTTAGAGCTTGGGGGATAGCTGATCAGATTATTTATTGAACTTGACGCCCAGGATTTTAGGGTTTTAGAGCTTGGGGGATAGCTGATCAGTTTTTTCGTTGACCTTGGGTGCCCAGAGTATTTGGGAGTTTAGCACTTGGGGGATAGCTGATCAATTTTTTTGTTGAATCCAGGCCCCCAGGGTATTTGGGGGTTTAAAGCTTGGGGGCTAGCCCACCAGTTTTTTTGTTGAACTCGGGCGCCCAGGGTATTTGGGGGTTTAAAGCTTGGGGGCTAGCCCACCAGTTTTTTTGTTGAACTCGGGCGCCCAGGGTATTTGGGGGTTTAAAGCTTGGGGAATAGCTGACCAGTTTTTTTATTGAACTCGGGCGCCCTGGGTATTTGGGGGTTTAGTGCTTGGGGCATAGCTGATCAGTTTTTATGTTGAACTCGGGCGCCCAGGGTATTTGGGGGTTCAAGTCTTCGGGGATAGCTGATCAGTTTATCCATTGAACTCTACGCCCTGGGTTTGGAGGGTTTAGAGCTTGGGGGATAGCTGATCAGATTATTTATTGAACTTGACGCCCAGGATTTTAGGGTTTTAGAGCTTGGGGGATAGCTGATCAGTTTTTTCGTTGACCTTGGGTGCCCAGAGTATTTGGGAGTTTAGCACTTGGTCGATAGCTGATCAATTTTTTTGTTGAATCCGGGCCCCCAGGGTATTTGGGGGTTTAAAGCTTGGGGGATAGCTGACCAGTTTTTTTGTTGAACTCGGGCGCCCTGGGTATTTGGGGGTTTAGAGCTTGGGGCATAGCTGATCAGTTTTTATGTTGAACTCGGGCGCCCAGGGTATTTGGGGGTTCAAGTCTTCGGGGATAGCTGATCAGTTTATCCATTGAACTCTACGCCCTGGGTTTGGAGGGTTTAGAGCTTGGGGGATAGCTGATCAGATTATTTATTGAACTTGACGCCCAGGATTTTAGGGTTTTAGAGCTTGGGGGATAGCTGATCAGTTTTTTCGTTAACCTTGGGTGCCCAGAGTATTTGGGAGTTTAGCACTTGGGGGATAGCTGATCAATTTTTTTGTTGAATCCGGGCCCCCAGGGTATTTGGGGGTTTAAAGCTTGGGGGATAGCTTACCAGTTTTTTTTTTTTTTTTTTAGACGTAAGTTTCAAAAAAAGCTCATCTTTAGGAGCGATAAGCTTTTTTTTTTTTTTTTTTTTTAAGAATTCCACACCCAGAAAATCGGGTAGCGCCGCCCCTGTACTTATATGTTCAAATCTGTCAAGCTCTATAACTTTAAGCCTATACATGACCTATTCGCGAATAGAGATCTGAAATTTTGCAGAGAGTCTAGGTTCGGATGACAATACAATAATCCATAGTCACTTTTGGACCTGGACGTCCAGGATGCCGATCACGAGGTACCCGGAGGTTATCTTCGAGAGTTTATGCCAAATTCTTTGGGGATGACTTTGAGTGGTGTATTAGAGTATTTATCGAGGCAATTTGAATCCAGATACCCAAGTCGTCGATGATGGCTGTACCTGGGGAACCTAGAGCTCATCTTAGTAATGCCATCTGTAATCTTTATGACCGCTCGGAAAGTTTCAAAGGGTCAATTGACAACTAAACAAGGAAACCTAACATCTTTAGTTTTTCCAGATGCGTGTTAATGTAAACTAAAAATAAAAAGAGGAAAAAAAATGATAAATAAAAACCAAGCATCCTCTGGTAACCGTTATCATCAGTGGTTACCTGAACGTGACTCCGTGAGAAGGGGTCATAAGGTCAAACGTCAGGCTTGACAAGATCCTTGAAATTATGACCAGCTTTTTGTACATCTGCGTCGGCACAACTAAGAAGGAGAGGTTACACCCTGCGGGTCACCGATCCTAACAAAAAAAAATGAAGAAATCCATCAATTATAAGGTATTTGCCACTATGACGTCATGAGTAAAAAAATTGACGAACACTGGAGTCAAAACAAATTACATATAGATATACTCTACATGGAAGCTAAGTTTCAGCGCTCATTACATGTATATCTATATGTAATTTGTTTTGACTCCAGTGTTCGTCAATTTTTTTACTCATGACGTCATAGTGGCAAATACCTCATTCCGTCCAATGGGGCCTTGATATCGATTTGCCATATAGCTCATATCGAGATTCTTTTTGTTTTTTCATGAATTTTTGAGAAAATATATTCTGACATCGTCTTGATAAAGTTGTTCATGTACAATAAAAGTTTAAAAAAGCCAAAAAACCCAAAAAAATGCTTTTAGAAATCCTCTTAGCCCAGGGTCAAACTCATCAAAAGTGAACTTACGAATATTTTTCCTTGAAAGTAAAGAAAAAAAAAAAAAGAGAATGCGAGGTTGCAGAATTCTGTAAGTGTAATAGGATTTGAAGAGAAATTTTTGAAAAATGAGCTAAAAAACCGAAAAAGTACTAAAAATGCCATATGAGTTATATGGCAAATCGATATCAAGGCTCATTGGACGGAATAATTGATGGATTTCTTCATTTTTTGATATAAGAAAGATTTTTGATACAAGAAAAATTTTTTGATATAAGACGATCCCCATAGTTTCGTTAGGATCAGTGACCCGCAGGGTGTTATAGCCTCTCCTTCTGAAATAAAATTGCCAGGGCAGTAAAAAAAAAAAAAAAAAAAAGTATGGGTCTTGGAACCCCCAGCAGAACTGAAACTTCTAACTAAAAGTGGGGGGACCACGAGTTGAGGGGAAAATTGGAGGAGTTGAAGGGAGGGAAGCCAGGCTTTTTGGATTCACTCCTGACCGCTCAAAACTCTCTACCGAAAGAATAGAAGTTTCACTTCAACAAAAAAAAACAAAGTTCCCATGCTCTTCTTGAAAACCTCGGTTATGACTGGATAACCTAGTTAATTTAACACGAGAATTTAGATTAGATGGTATCTGAACCATAAATTTGTCATACAAAAGTAAATTAAAATAAGAAAAACACCCAGTAAAATAAAAGAAAACTTTTGATCGAAGAGAAAAGAAAAAAAAAATTTATAGGTACGACGTCCGGGCGTCACAGGGTCGAATTCTTCGGGGATGATTGTTAAAGAAAAGCGTGGTTTTTAAAAACTTTTTTTATTAGTTAAAGGAATGAGTGAAATTGAAAAAAAATTTCTAAAATAAACTTGATCAATCGATTCTACGACAAAAAATACAAAAAACAGTCATATTAATTTTTCTTTGTATATTTGGTTCGTGCATATAGCATTGCTTCAAGCCTTCAAAGTTTGAAGCATATTTTTTGCATTTCAAAAAATTCACTTAGCCGCGCGGATAGGCTCTTAACTCAACCTCTTATTTTAAAGTAATCCTGTGCACGAATAAAACTATTCCAAAAAAAATGGCAATAATTCTTTTAAGTGAAACCTGGTAAATACCAGAGACACCAATATGTATTAAAGACTATTAAAGATCGTGTCACAAATCAAGTAGGTGTTACGACGATTTTCAAACGCAAAATAGTATATAAATTACACACTGGGCGCTGGAAAAGTATTGGCCAGCTCTAGCAAACCCAAATTTCGGTGTCAAAGGTTCGGTGAAAATTTTTTAAACACTTTTTTATTTTTTTATTTATCTTTACATTGTGAATGACGGCTCAATTACTCGTTAATCTTTTTAACTGTAGCAATTTTGAAAATTCAAGTTGTATAAACTTAACCTTTGTTTCTTCTCACTTTCTAGCCCTTTATAATTTGAGTGTTGAATGGGACGAATTCTTTAGCGATGATTTTTTAATATATACTATTTAACACATTTCTCCTCAAATTTTTATTCCAAATTCTCACGAACTAAATTATTCAAAATTTCGGCTCATGACTGGCTCAAATTCCGTCAAGATTTAGAATCATTCTCTTTAAATTAGTTTCCAAACTCTGCTTCTCTAATTGAAGAAGTACAATGTAGTCACCACTGATATTTTAGACTCCATCAACAAAATTATTAGTTTACCTCCTTCCCTTCTAATCCAATTTGTTGTAAAATGTACAGGTTTACAGATTCTATCAAAAAATTAAACCACCTTGGAGAAATGATGATTGTCAAATTAATGACTCTGAAAGAAAGACTGCATTGAAAAATTTCACAAGCAATCCGAATCTAATCGATGAATTAAATTCTGCTAAACATAAAGATAATTTAAAAAAAAAAAAAAAAAAAAAAAAAAAAAACCAAAACTGATTATTATTATCCCTTTATAAAAGAGAGCTATCGCCATTTTGGTGAGATTTTCAATGTGAGATTTTATTCGTGAGCTGATTGGTGTAGAAGTTTTTAAAATATTCGAAAAGTGCCTTTTGAGGTTACAATCATTGTTTTTTTTTCCTATGCGCGCTTGCAGCGCGCTGAGTGGCACTAGTTTAAAAAATTCTGTGTATCTCTCACTTCATATCGACGGTCCCAGTGAAAAAAAAACCTTAGGCCAAAAGCTGCCAGGTAAAGAGCTCGAAGGAGGGCTTGCCACGATTAATAAAATCCGAAACCCTATTTTACCCGAAACTTTCATGCCACGATAAGAATTTTAGCTAATCCCCCCCAGCCAGGAAAAGAGCAACAATGCCCCCCGTAGCCCTGAATAAAAAAATCCTCAAAGTACAAATTTCAAAAATGCTTTCCTGCCATGATTAATGAACGCGGACAATTTCATGCCACGTTAAGAAATCAAGCTTCTCGCATCCGTAATAACCACGATAATAATCAATTGAAAATATCGACCTCCTGCCAAGTAAATAACGCGACAAGTCGTCCCCGCCATTTTTGACCTATCCCTTGCCAAGAAAAACGTATCTCTTTGTTATGTCGAATCGCTGCCACGAAGAGAATTAAAGCTAACATTAAAAACTTTTTCTTATATTTCATAGCTACGTAAAAAGTAATAAACGCGTGTTTCGTGATATTTCAATGTACGCTCGAGCGCGTGCCACGAAAAGGGTACTGCCGTACAAGAAATTACTGACTGGCACGAACACAGAGACACGAACATTCTAAGCTCCTTCCTTTCAAACTTGAGCCACGAAAAAAAATAAAAGATTTTTTAGCTATTTTGGCAAGGCACTTGCCAGGAAATAGGCTCAAGCTGTGTCTCCAACACCTAGCCACGAAGAATGAGACACAGACTTATAAAAATTATAGTTTGTAATGTAACTCAGGCCACCAAAAAAGAGCGAAAAAGCTTTTCAGCATCATTTGAGCTAGCACTTGCCAGGAAAAAGGCTGAAGCTGTGTCTCCAACACCCAGCCACGAATAATGAAACACGTTATTTCGAAAAAATAAAGCTGCGGTTTCCGGCCACGAATAAAGAACGAAAGATCATTAAAGCATCATTGGATCAAGCTTTGCCAAGAAAAAGACTCGAGCTGTGTCTTCGACACCCATCCACGAAGAATGAGACACGGGTTATCAAAAAATAAAGCTCTGGTTTAGGGCCACGAATAAAGGGCGAAAGAGCTTTTTAGCACTTTTTAACTTGTTACTTGCCAGGAAAAAGGCTCAAGCTGTGTCTCCAACACCCAGTCACGAATAATGAAACACGTCATAACGAAAAAATAAAGCTGTGGTTTTCGGCCACGAATAAAGAACGAAAGATCATTAAAGCTTCATTGGGTCAGGCTTTGACAAGAAAAAGACTTGAGCTGCGTCTCCGAGACCCTGCTAGGAAGAAGAAGACACAGACTTTCAAAAATTATAGTTTGTGATTCAGGCCACAAATAAAGAGCGAAAGACTATTAAAGCGTTGTCTAACCGGGACTTGCCAAGAAAAAAGTTTAAGCTGTGTCTGCGACACCCAACCATGAAGAATGAGACATGGGTGTCGAAAAAATAAAGCTGCGGTTTCTGGCCACGAATAGAGAGCGAACGATTACTAAAGCATTGTTGGACTAGCCCCTGTCAAGAAAATGATTGAAGCTGTATCCCTAATACCCTGCCACGAACAAGTAAACACGAGTCTTCTGAGCATGTCAATTCAGTCTCGGGTTACAAAGTAATTGCGAGACTGCTTTTCAGCTGCCTCTACACGGAGAGAAAAAAAACAGAAATTTACTGTGGTAAGCTAACACGAAAAAATCGTGTGTTAACCTTACGCAGAAAGAATCCTAAGCGCTACTGTAGCCGAACCAATCAGGCAATCAGGTGTGACCAGAGTGATTTTGATTGGCTCTCTTACAGCAGCGCTTAGGATTTTTTCTGCGTAAGGTTAACACACGATTCTTTCGTGTTAGCTTACACAGTAAATTTCTGTTTTTTTTCTTTCCGTGTAACTCTGAGTTTGCCCTGAAAAATCTGTCCACTCAACACGAAAACGGAGTCATCACGGAATAAAAACCTTGTTTGATTCAGGTTATCCAATGTTTGCTTCATAGTTAAAGTCAAAAATCCATAAAAAAAACATTTATTTGTTATTGGTCGACCTGCAACCATGAAAAAGTCTGATATGATTTTTACGAAGTACGTATTCAGAATGCAGATCAAGGTAAGTCTGTGTCTCATTACTCGTGGCAGGGTGTCGCAGACACAGCTTAAACTTTTTTCTTGGCGAGGCCCGGTTAAACAATGCTTTGATAATCTTTCGCTCTTTAGTCGTGGTCTGAATCACAAACTATAATTTTTGAAAGTCTGTGTCTTCTTCTTCCTAGCAGGTCTCGGAGACGCAGCTCAAGTCTTTTTCTTGACAAGTACCAGGTTAAAAGGTGCTCAAAAGCTCGTTCGCCCTTTATTCGTGGCCCTAAGCCAGAGCTTTATTTTTTTGTTAACCCGTGTCTCGTTCTTCGTGGCTAAGTGTCGGAGACACAGCTCGAGTCCTTTTCTTGGCAAAGCCTGATCCAATGAAGCTTGAATGATCTTTTGTTCTTTATTCGTGGCCGAAAACCACATCTTTATTTTTTCGTTATGACGTGTTTCATTATTCGTGACTGAGTGTTGGAGACACAGCTTCAGCCTTTTTCCTGGCAAGTAACAAGTTAAATAATGCTCAAAAGCTCTGTCGTCTTTTTGTCGTGGTCTGATTCACAAACTATAATTTTTATAAGTCTGTGTCTCATTCTTCGTGGCTGGGTGTTGGAGACACAGCTTGAGCCTTTTTCCTGGCAAGTGCTAGCTCAAATGATGCTGAAAAGCTCTGTCGTCTTTTTGTCGTGGTCTGATTCACAAACTATAATTTTTATAAGTCTGTGTCTCATGCTTCGTGGCTGGGTGTTGGAGACACAGCTTGAGCTTTTTTCTGGCAGGGCTTGGCCTAACGATGCTGAAGAGCTCTTTAGTCTTTTTTTCGTGGTCTGGTTCACAAACTATAATTTTTATAAATCTGCGTCTCGTTCTTCGTGGCTGGGTGTCGGAGACACAGCTCGAGTCTTTTTCTTGGCAAAGCCTGATCCAATGATACTTTAATGATCTATCGTTCTTTATTCGTGGCCGAAAACCGCAGGTTTATTTTTTCGAAATGACGTGTTTCATTATTCGTGACTGGGTGTTGGAGACACAGCTTCAGCCTTTTTCCTGGCAAGTAACAAGTTAAATAATGCTCAAAAGCTCTTTCGCTCTTTTTTCGTGGCCTGAGTTACAAACTATAATTTTTAAAAGCCTGTGTCTCATTCTTCGTGGCTGGGTGTTGGAGACACAGCTTGAGCCTTTTTCCTGGCAAGTGCCTTGCCAAAGTAGCTAAAAAATCGTTTCGCTTTTTTTTCGTGGCTCAAGTTCGAAAGGAAGGAGCTTAGAATGTTCGTGTCGCTGTCTTAGTGCCAGTCAGTAATTCCTTGTACGGTAATACCCTTTTCGTGGCACGCGCTCGAGCGTACATTGAAATATCAAGAAACACGCGTTTATTACTTTTTACGTAGCTATGAAACATAAGAAAAAGTTTTTAATGTTAGCTTTAATTCTCTTCGTGGCAGTGATTCGATATAACAAAGAGATACGTTTTTCTTGGCAAGGGAAAGATAAAAAATGAAGGGGACGACTTGTCGCGTTATTTACTTGGCAGGAGGTCGATATTTTCAATTGATTATTATCGTGGTTATAACGGACGCGAGAAGCTCGAATTCTTAACGTGGCATGAAATTGTCCGCGTTCATTAATCGTGGCAGGAAAGCATTTTTGAAATTTGTACTTTGAGGATTTTTTTATTCGTGGCTACGGGGGGTATTGTTGCTCTTTTCCTGGCTGGGGGGGATTAGCTGAAATTCTTATCGTGGCATGAAAATTTCGGGTATAATAGGGGTTTCGGATTTTATTAATCATGTCAAGCCAGGTTGAAATCAATTGGCAAATCTTCAATTAAAAGTACCGATTGAGATGCCCATTGAAAACCATTCGAACTTTGAATGGAAATGAATGGATTTTTTGCAGCAGGGTTTATTTACATTTTCAAAACGTTTACATGAAAATGAATTATCGACTTGACCGCATTTATGATGAATATAACAATTTTTTCTGCCATTGTTAGGACCATAGTTTAACCAAAGAGTAAAACTCGTCTCAATGAGTTTACCTTAAATTTTTTTGCTTTTCACTTGTACTTGCGATTTTCATCCCAGCTGAAAAAATCCATATGGAAATCCGTAAGGAAACCCGTACAGGGACCCATAAGGGTTCCTGTAAAGGATCCCATACGGGTTTCCGATACTGATATTTGGTCAGGGTTTCCGTACGGGTTTCCATACGGGTTTTTTTTTTTTTTTTTTTTTTTCTTTTAATTTTATTTTCACACTATTTTTTTATTTATTTAATATTATTATTAGATATTGATATATTATTCTTTATAAGATTTAATTATCAATAATAAAATTATTTTGAATAAAATTATCGAAGAAAAAAATTTTGTTCGACTGAGATTCGAACCCATAACCCCAGGCATCACAGGCAGACACTCTACCACCTGAGCCATTGAGCTAGCATGCATCAAGACCTCAATTAAACTCCTTTAATATACAACTTATTGTCGGTTAAGCCCTTTTATTTAGATGAAGCTTCGACAAAATTTGTTTTAGATTTAAGATAATGTAATACAATTGCTCGTGTTTGCGCGCTGAGAGAGACTAGTTAAAAATCAAATATAAAACAGTTGTTAAAGTAGTTTAATTAAAGTCTTCGAGCAAGCTAGCTCAATGGCTCAGTTGGTAGAGTGTCTGCCTGCCATGCCTGGGGTCGTGGGTTCGAATCTCAGTGGAACAAAATTTTTTTCTTCGATAATTTTATTCAAAATACCTTTATTATTAATAATTAAATCTTATAAAGAATAATATATTAATATCTAATAATAATATTAAATTAAATAAATAAAAAAATAGTGTGAAAATAAAATTAAATGAAAAAAAAAACCCGTATGGAAACCCGTACGGAAACCCTGACCAAATATCAGTATCGGAAACCCGTATGGGGTCCTTTACGGGAACCCTTACGGGTCCCCGTACGGGTTTCCTTACGGATTTCCATATGGATTTTTTCAGCTGGGATTACTCTAAATTCACGAATCTCGCACGATTCCAAGCTGATTTCTGATGATTGATAGAGGTTTTTCGTCACTCTATGAACATAAGCAGTGATTTTTAAAAATTGTTCACGTTTTTTTGGATTAGTTTAACCAAAAAAAAAATTCATCTAAATGATTTTACTGAAGTCTTTCCACTTCTCAGTTTTTAAATTATTAGACTTTACCAAAAAAATGTAATCGAGGTTAGATTACTTATTTTTAAGTTATACATATTATTAAGTCGCGCTGTTATTGTAGTTTATTGTAGAGCACAATTAGCTATACATTGTTTTATGAAGAAGCTAAATTTTCAAAATTTTACAAATAAGACGACACTAGCAGAACATCATGGAATAGCCAAATCGATATTTTCTAGATTGATTTAATTTTATGAACTTTTTAATTTTTTGTATTTTTTAACCTTATCATATTTTTTTATGATGATTTTTTCAACTTCATTGAAGAAAGATCTATGTTGTTTAAATTTTAGAGTCGATTGAAAAGCTTTATCGACACCGATCACTTTGACTAAAGTGCTTGGAGTCGATGAAGACTTTTAATCGCCTGTATAAAAAGAAGACAACATAAATATTTCTTCAATGAAGTTGACAATAAATCAAAGTTAGAAAATAATTATTTTCTAAAAAATTAAAAAGTTCATAACATTAAATAAATCTAGAAAACATCGATTTGGCTATTCTATGGAGCTCCATAGGCTATTCCATGTTCTGCTGATGTCGTCTGCTTCTGAAAAAGGCAAAAAGCCTTATGAAGTTATGAGAAATGAGAATGGTCAGAAAAAAATTCCGATGGTGTCGCCACTAGCAAGAACTCCTTCATACATAGTTATATATTGCGATGATTAAATGAGGAGGTTCTTGCAGGTTCTTGCCAGTGGCGTCTCCACAGATTGTACATGTGTCATTTTTTTCTAACCCTGCTATCATACGTAGGAAAAACTGAATGATTCCTTTTTTATAGGTTATATTTTGTTAGGTTATTATTTTAAATATCACACAAATGAGTAGTTGCAGTTTCGTACATATATCCCGTATTTGATGAATTGCGACTTTTATGAAAAATGAAATTCATAAAAATAGCAATAACATCATTAATTATCATTTTGAATAACTTGGTCGTTGGGAACGTATTTTTATAAGGTGTTGACATTGTCTTACACGTGCTGCGTGCACATATATATACTATTTTCAAATAAGTAGATTTTGTTACATAAACTTTTTTTAAAATTAGTTTTAATATGAATTTTTCATAGTATAAAAAATTGCATTCGCAATTTTGCATGTCACAATTTTGAGAGTTTTGCACATGCATACCTATCATCTGCGATTGCACGTATGCAATTTTATGTGCGTCGATTCAGTATAGGTTTATGGAAGGAAGGTAAACAATAAAGTAAGTTCACAAAAACATAAATTATTTTTTTTTTAATCATTAATTATCAAAATTAAATTTTTTTTTGCAAAGACTAAAAAATAAAGTTTTAAAATTGGATCATTTTGGTTCTTAAGATTCGATCAGCTTTATAAATAAGTAATACGCCAAAAGCATTACATAAAAAACTTAAACTTGAAACCTCTATTGAAAAATCAAGGCCGCAAATCAAAATAGGGCGTTAAGTTTTAGTACTTGCTGAGAGAAAACAAAAAATAATTTGAAACGTTAAATTTGCAACTACCGTAGAGTTAATATAATCAAAAAATTTCGGAAGGAACGGAAATTATTTGAACTAATATAATGTACTGATCAGTTAATTTCAACCTTACATAAACGACTATTTAAAAAAAATATTTTTTAATAGAAAAAGCCTATTGATAGAAGGATATAACTTTCAGAACCAGAAAACATCATTGTACAATTTCTAGGACTCGTTATTGCCAACGAGGTGTAGTGCTGCTACTACCTACTAGTGCAGTATTATCGGAGCCACCATCAGCCAAGTGTGTTTTGTGCTCACTACAAACTCAACAGACTAGCTAGAAAGAAAGCAGTCGTTGCATGGACGCGCCTGCAAATCTTACCGGCGCTTTTAGTTGTCCTGCTAATAGTTTAAAAAACTAGTTATTTAAAATCTAACTTTTACTTAACTTTTCTACAGTTTTGTTTATTTTTCGTTTCGGCTAGTTTCGCGTAATTGGTGTTGTGCAAGGCGCAAGCTGACGTTATTATAGAAGCCATTTTTTTTCGGAGCCGAAGTATCTTCGTCTGCTTCTAAATTCAAGAGTGTGCTGCCGGTGACACTGAGTAAGAAGAGGATTTATCAAATCTGTTCACAGTTTGTTTCAGAATTTTGTAGATGGGTTGCTGGCTCATGTTTTACGAAACAAACAACGTTTCGTTTGATCGAAAAAATGTTCATGAAAGAGGTCCAGAACACCACCGGAGAGACTGCTATGAATGTTGACTGCCCTGGACAGGCCAGTCTTAAAAGATCCAGTAGTGCTCCAATGATCAACGAAATCAGTGCCACTATGTCCATATCTTCCCCTTCTACCTCTGCTCCTCCTAGGTAATTTTTTTATTTTTTTTTTATTGACATATGGATTTGGATTATTCTAAATACAAGTTTAATTTCTGTATATTCATTTCAGGGATGCTGTATCATCATTCAATGTTTTTTCTAGTTTACCACGAGCAAGAAGATTCAGCATGAGTGTAAGTTGTTGTCTCAGAGTTTATAATTATCAATAAGATTGAAATGTGATTTTTTTTTATCAGTTCAACCAACAACTGCTAAATGAACTTTGAAAAGTTTGCAAACAATGCTATTCAAACTGTTTAATTAAATTTAGAACTCATAAACAATTATTTTATTTTACTATCATAAAATTAACAGTATAATCTAATTTAAAATCCAAGTATATACAAATTACAGCATTCATTTAAATTTCAATTTTTTGTGAGTTGAGTTCAGAAACTTAATAAATATGTAAAGTATGATCAACATATAATTTATTTAAAAAAGGTTTTAATTACATGAGACTAATTCCAGAATCAAAAACATTTTGGATATGCTTTTAATTAAAAAGTCCTAATAAATTATATCTTTTGCTATTAAAATATATATTAAGAATAGACCCTAAAATATAGTAAATTCTTTGTAATTTTTCAGTTTTTTGTTAGTTTTATTTTAGTAAAGAATAGCTAAGTCAAATATTGATTAAAAGAATACAGTTAAAACCAAAATTAAGTTAAAAATTTAGTAAAAATTTTTATTTCAATTAATTCATTCATGCAACATGAATATAAAATGAACACATTTTTTAAAATAGTTTTTGAAGCACTATCTTTGAGCTGCATGCACAGTTCTTTATTATAAACATAGGAGTTGTAAAATTATCTAATAACTTACATAAAAAAAACTTATCAAGACATTCTCATATGTTCCACATCTAGAACCCTGGTGGTGGAATTGGTGTTGGAATCAGTCCTCGACTTACGCCTCGAGTAAATCAGCTAAGAAGAGAAGAATGCATTGATGTGGTAGCAGGGCGAGAAGTAGCTCATGAAAAAGAAATTCACAGCGCTATGCAAATTTCTCAATCATGGGAAGATTTAACCTTTGAAACTGATGGTCTTTCATTTAAAGATTCTTCTACAGATTCACCTCCTCCGACAAATTTGTTATCTCCAGCTTTATCGCTAAGTAAATCGGATAAAACAGTAAAAAAAATTTTTGATCCTTTAAATTTGAACTTATCCCCTGGAGGATCTCCGTCTTGTTCGTCTCCCTCGCCCACAAGAGCAGGTAGTTTAAGCCAACGTCCATTTGCTTTACAAGGTGGACACTACTCTCCATCTTTTCATGCAGTTGCCTGGAAAAATGGTTCTTTGTCTCCTAGTCCCACAAGGAAAGCATTTGCAACAAGGTGTGTACTCCTTTTTATATTAACTTCATTAATAGATAGTAATAAAATACTTAGCAACAATATAAATTAATTAGTATTCATGGCAATAAATATAAAAAAATCTTTTTTAATTTTTTGGTCATAGTAATTTAAATTTGAGTCTGCAAAATAATAAAAATTAAATTTAAACTCTGGGTTGGATTATTTAAAAAATGAGTAAGGAAACTTCTTAATTTTGCGGTTGTTAATTGTAGAGTTGAACACAAATTGGTCAAGTTACAAGCAATATAAATGAAAAATTTTAAGTCAATTTCGATTGTTAGTAAAAACCTTTTGATTTGCAGAACTAGTTTAATTTTGCTCAATACTTATTTATTTTTTACATTATGTAGTTGGGGCATCTGGTGGGTGTTTCGTGGCCTTTTCTTCATGGATGTAATTTCTTGGTACTCATATATATTTTCGGCTAACTAATCGATTTTTTTTTGTTGATTTTCTCTAAACTGGCCTGATTCCGAGGTACAGCCGAAAAATGATCAATTTTAGTTTAGTTAGATCAATTTGCTATTTTACCTTTCGATGTCCAGAAAATTTTTTTTTTTTAGCGAATCGTTTTTTGGCACGACAATTTAAATGATTGCGACTCGTAAAAATGATTCAATCAAAAGATACAGTCCATTTTTCGTCAAATTAATCAGTCTATTGACATTTTTTATGAGTTAAACTGTAAATATCGATAATTATTTTATGCTATAAGTAATCCAAATTTAAAAATGGTTTTTAGAGATTTTCTAGGTTTAAGCAAAAATTTTTTGTAATTATTAACGTTATTATTTGTTAAGGAAATTGGTTTTTTAGTATATTATGCAACGGGTTGCAGTATCGTCGCCAGGGCGGTTTTAAAGGCCCCGAGTGCGAAGCGAAGCGTAGCACGAGTGACTTTAAGACGCCCTGGTGACGTGCTGCACCCGTTGCATATACTATTTTATACCACTGGTGCGTAGGACGAGTTTTTAAATTTCGAAGCGTGCGTAAAATCGAGTACCTACGCACTAGTGGTATAAAATATTTTAATACCTAATACGTGATCAAATTTTGAATTACGACCCGGTTTAGACCAAGACTCATACATTTTTAAGAAATCACACTATGAGTTAATTAGAAAAAAAAGTTAATTTTAGCCGTTTATGATTGCACAAAATCATTAAATTATGAGTTATGAACTATAACTTTGACCTGACTTTAATGATTTCGCTATTTTTACACATAAAAATTTTTTTTAATTATAAAAAGTATGAGAATAAAAGAAAACCATACCAAGTGTATAGTTACAAAATAATTACATTATTACTCAGTTTTGATAGGATTTTTACTCAAATATGTGCTCTACAATATATGCACATTTTTTGCATTTTCGTCTAAAAACTGTTAAAAAAATTTCATTATAAAGCCTGTGAAAGTTTAAAAGTTTTGAAATTTTGACATTCTAGAAATTTTCAGCTGTTCCCTGGGTCATAGCTTGAAAATTTTTTTTTCTAATTATTGATCATACTACATAAAATGACTACTGGGTAAATAGATTTCTAAATTTTAAGACAAGCGCGATTTTTTAAAATAAAGGTTCAAATTTCACTTAGGGGGTTTTTTTGATACATACGGTGAAAATCTCTAAAAACCATTAAATTTGGTCTAAATAAGGTCTTAATTCAAGATTGGGTCTTATTTAAGACCAGCTACCGACTGAAATCGTTTGCGCGTTATAAAATTTGGATTTTTATCATAAAAGTATATCTACACTTTAACTCAAAAAATATCAAAAAACTGCTCGGCCGCTGAATAGGAAGACCTCAGATCACATGTGTTTGTAACCTTCGGCCTTGCCTCGAACAACAATTTCATGTGATCTAAGACATTTCCTATCCCAGCGGCCTAAATGTGTAATATAATATTGTAAAATAGCAAAAAAAAACCTTAAAATTGGTCGTTTTTTGGCCGTCCCTCGGAAACAGGTCACTTTATAGAAAGTCGATCATAAAAAAATCGATTGGTTAGCCGAAAATACATATAGTAGTACCAAGATATCACATCCATGAAAAAAATGGCCACGAAACAACCCGCTCCCTCCCTTTCCAGGCACTCGGACTAATGATGAATTTCATAATTCATTACTCAATAAAAATACATTTAATTGTATGTTCAGCTTTTTTAACTTTAAGACAATTCCCTAGAATAAAATATTTTTTTAGTTACATCGTTTAGATAAAGGCTCCTTATTACGGGTGCAGTTATGGAAAGTATAAAGACAACAAGCTCTAGAATTTCGATCCCTAAGTTGAAGAAAATTAATAATAAATCAGTCATCAAATTTGCGAAGTTAAGAAGTTTAAAAAAAAAAATTTTTGTGTATTTTTATGGTCTCGGCAAAGAAAAATCTTAGCTGAAAATCTGCCAATTTAAAACTATCAATACACTCTAAATCCAAAAGATCAAAAAATGTCCCTTAATGGTACAAGTTTGCGAACTTGTACTTTTGTCAAAAGTACAACTTCCCGAACTTGTACTTTTGCCGATTGGTTTCTAGTTTTTGGTAATATTAATCATTAGAAATACTTCAATTATTCCAAGATTAAAGCTTTTTTCGCATCTTTTATTTTTAGTTTATTTTATCTTTTTAATTTTTCATTATTAAAGTTTCTTCTCACCCTGCTTTTGTAAAGGATTATTATCAGGGTTGCAAACTGTTTTTTCGCCCAAAATAAAAAATAATGAAAATTTGGAAAATTCGTAATTATTAATTATTTTGTTGATAATTATTCAAAAATGAGCGCTCAAAAAATACTCGTTTCACTCTAAAAATAATAATTAGCTTAAAAGTATAAATTGATCATTGAAAAATCGTTCATTGTTATGATAAAAAAATTTATTACACTAGTGCGTGGAGGCTCGATTTTACGCACGCTAACCTAAACCGGGGAACGTAAAATCTCGGCTCAAAGCAATAGTGTAATAAAATATAGTATTGTACATGTGAGTTAAAATGATTTTCTCCCCACTTTTATAGTAATATACTAATTAGAATCTGTATTTTTTATCAATTAAGGATGTTTGGTACTTACGAAAAAATGCAGCCGTTTTGTCAATTTTGATCGGATCGATTAATGATTAATATCAAAATAATCATTGAATTTTTTGCCTTTTTTTGTTCGATTTAGTTTTTTAAAAAATCAAAGTATTTTTTTAAATACTTTAACCCAAACGCTTATGGAATTCAAGCAATTTTTTTCTTTGATCGTTTGTCACTCTTCTAAAAATACAGAGATCGTTAAAAAAATTATTGGAATTTGTAGATTTCAGCTCGAAGAAGATTTTAAGATTTTTTTTTATAAGGCTTTTTAATAAGCAGACGACGTCAATTTAGCTTGGGGTACACAAAACGATATTCTATGGTTTTATTTAATTTTTTGAACTTTTTGATTTTATTTACTTAATATTTTGGATATGAATTATTATGTATTTCTAGATACTTTATTAAAGAAAAATTCATTTTGTTCCTTCTTAAAAGCACAAGTTATAATCTTTGTTGTACCCCAGGCATTCTACCCCAAGCTAAAAACGTTATACACATCATTTAATCTTTTAAACTTTTCAAATTTTTTTTGAACAAGTTTTTTTTTTATCTGATGATTTTCAAGATTTAATCAACAAACAAATATTGATTATTTCCTCGATAATACTACCAAAAAAATCAATTTTTCATCATAAGCGAGAAAAGGGTTATGAAAAATCGTCTGCTTGGTAAGAAGCCTTATAATACCTTTCCGACCATTTAAAAAAGATAACAAAGAAAAACAAGCGCGCAGCGGTTAAATTCAATGCGCGACTGAACAAGAAATGCTCTAACTTTTTTTCTACTGCATTTTTTCATCTAAAAATTTGTACACAATATCTTGAGGTCTTAATTTTTAATGTGAGATTGAAAAAGTTAATGTTTTTAAACTTTTGTCGCAGAGTTTTGTAAATTGAAAATTTAGGTTATGTTTTCGTGATTTTTCCTAATTTTTTAAAATATTTTTTAACCATAAAATTAACACTACATGAAAGTAGAGACTTTCAACTATGTTGTGTAAAATTTTCAAAATGATTCATTCATTAGGGTCAAAATACTGATGAGTTGAAAATAAAATCGTCTAGTCGGGCGCTGCGGTGCCCGTCCCCTCCCCTCTTTTCCCCTCACGAAAGTACCAAACATCCGTGTACGAAAACTTGCATTAAATCTTTAATATATCAGTATAAAACGTTGTAAATGAAAAATTTAAAAAGTTAAAATAAATTTAAAATAAAAGATACGAAAAAAAGCTTCAATTTTGAAATAATTGAAGTATTCCAAATGATTATAAAAACCAAAAACTAGAAACCAATCTGCTTAATAAGTATTATTATACTTCATCAATAAAAAAACTCAAATGTTAATATACTTTCAACAATATTGAAGAGGCAAAAGTACAAATTCGCGAACTTGTACTTTTGACAAAGTACAAGTTGGCGAACTTGTACTTTTACCGAGCGTCCGACGAGCAAAAGTTTAAAAATCTTAGTAAGTTGGTACCCAAAAAAACAGATTTTTTTATTTTTTTCATTTTTATTAATTCATTTTAGCTTCCCATTAGTAATTTTAAATTAACAGATTTTCAGCTAAAGTTTTTCTTCGCTGGGACCATCGATTTGCTTTCTTTTTTTGGTATCGAATTGAAACTTAGAAAATTTTTTTAACTTGTTACGTTATTTTTAAATTAACTTTTTTTTTTAATTAAACTTTATTAATAAAAAGCCGTAAAAAAAACTTATTTCATCAATCATTTGAAAGTTAAGTCTAGATTTTGATTAATGCAATTGTTTTCTTCTACAAAAGTCTCTATAAATTTATCAGCTGATGAAAAGTACACTTGTGTAATTAGTATTAAAGTCAAATGTTTTTAAAATTTCAGGCGTAGTTTAAGCCCAATATCGATTCGGCCAAGTTGTCTTGGAGGAAGTGGAATGAAAAGAAAATTTGAATTGGATGAAAGTGTAGGAATGGATCGTCTTATTCAACCTCCTATAAAACGAGCTTTCAATCTAATATTGTCTAATTCATCCAGGTAAGCTAAAATTTTACTTTTTGAATTTTGAAAAAACATTTAAAAACTGTTTTATCAAAATTATTTTTTGCAAAAAAAAAAAAAAATTAATTTTACAAGTTGTTTTAACCCAAAGATACTATTGGTAGCTTTCGACAATCAGCTCTCTCTAGGTCACACATTTTTTAATATTAATTGCAATATTAACTGCAGCAAAAAAAATAAAAATGTTATATCAAAAGACACCAACAAGTATTTTTAAAGTCAAAAACATCTAATAATGTATTTTTATAATCAAATTTATTTTTGAAGTAGAAATAAACGAAAAAATTATAAAAAAATTGTTGGATGATTCTACAGAGTAACATGGCTGACTTTTTAATTTTCGCTTATATATACACCTTTGCTTCTTTCGTAAAATGATCATGATTGATGTTGAATTTAACCCTTGTGACAAGGTCTGAATAATGACGTGGAGAAATTCGATTTTTTTAGATCCAGGATGAAATAGATTTATTTTTAAAATTAAAGTATGTTTATTATTTTAAATCGACTGTTCAATTCAATAAGATCAATCCTAAAAGAGTTATGTAATAAGGTTCCTTAGTAAAGCGTGCTGGCTTCAACTTACCTCATTAAAACGTTCGTGCACGCATTCTATTAAACAGTTAGTACAATAACGACATAGCTACCGATTTGACGTTACATATTCAAAAATTATACTGTAAAGCTCAACATTCCTTATATCGAATTCTTAATTGCAAAAATTCCCTTTTGACTTATTTATTAACACTTTCACACTTTTCAGCAGAAAATCGATCCAGTTTACCTTAAAAGTAATAAAAGTGTTGTGTGTAACTTAGTAGTAAAGTATAGACATTTCAACAGGTTAGGAATGAGTAAAAAACAATAGATTATAAAGTTTTGAGTCGTTTAAAACATTTAAAAAAGACTGTAGCGTTCGCTCCATGTCAAAAAGTGGTTTTTAACACCTCTGTTCTTAATTTTTTTCGGAGAAAACCAAAACAATACTCTACCAATAAAACAGGATACACCAGATCGAACTGATAACTAATAGACTTTATTTCTTATGCTTTCACCTTTCAAACCCGCTTATATTTTTTAACCGACGAATTTTCTATCATATTTAATACATTTAGTAATAGTATATTACACGCTCGAGGGAGGCAAAAAATAAGTTATCTATCAGCAAAACCAAATTGAACACCCAACCCGAAGGCGAGGTAATCAAGGGTTTGCTGAAGATTGGTTCATTTTTGCACTCCTAAAGCGTGTATACTAGTTTTTCTCACCTTACTTCTACATAATATAGTAGAATTCTGCTAAGATCATCCCTGGATTTTTTTTAAAAACCCGCAAGTAATCAAAAGTGCTGAAGAAAGCTCTTCTTTCATAGTAAAATAGATATATTCTCATAAGGCTTAACTCATTAAAAAAGTCATGATTATTTACTAAATTAGACGTCCACTAAACAACTAAATAATGTATTTTTATTGTTTGTTTAAGTAGAATATTCGCTTAATTAATGAAAATTAACCACGTCATAGAAGCTAATTTTACTACACCGTTTTATTAATCATCAGTTATTTTTTGGCTTAAAAGATGATAGCTAATAATATTCAATAACTAGATAAAGTACCTTTTAAATTATTTTTAGAACGGAGACGCTGATAACTCCTTTTTCATCATTAGCTGCTAACAGTACTGGCTCCGTAGGAACACCCGAATCTTTATCTAGCGCTGATTCGCCAAACTTTTCCAGTCAATTGGCAGAAGAGAGTAGTCCATCTTCAAGTCGTACGCTTGTCCAAAGTGACGATGCAAGTATGTCAGACAGTAGTAACGACCCGCAACCTGTGAAATCCATGGAGGCTGATGAGCCGACGGTTCGAAAAAACCTTTGTGGAAATGACAATAGGTGAACGATATTATAAATAAAGTTTTATTTAAAAGCTTATTTTTCTTTCGCAAAATAGTTTTTAAACATAAATTTGAGCGTATAGAATCGGAGTGAATGTTTTAGAGCGAATCAATCTTCGTGGATCAGTGTGTGAGAGTCTTATAAATAATAATTTATGGAAATCCTAGTCGATGAAGTATGCAAAGAGTGTGAATAGAAATAAGCGTGATATTAAATTTTTAGATGCTGTTTAATCTGATCTCGAAACGATCCTGGACTGAAATTATCATGTCAAGTTTGAAATGTAATTGAAAGTCTTTAAAAAAATTCCGTTATGTGCGTAACTTCAAGTTTTTTAATTAGATTCGATTAACTTGAAAAACAACATATTTTCTCAAATATTAATTATGTAATGTTATTAATTACAATTATTGCTAATCACGACTATTTTTGGAATAGTAAGAGTTAATTTGTTTTATTAGAATTTACGTCAGCGTAACTTTGTTATTCAGGGTAGTACAAAACCTTAATACAGTTGTAAAATGCTACACTAGAAGTGATAATGGCAAGGCTTGACGTTGAGTGGGTGTACCTGTTCCGGCTAGCGGAAATTTTCACAGTCAATTTGCGTTCGAAAATTTGTTTAACATTAAATTAAACAAATTAGAAAATTCATCCAACTGTAAATTAGCTACTAATTTTTTTCGGCTGTCAAAAAAATTTTTACGATTTTTTTTTATTTTACTGTCAAAAAACAATTATTTATGCCGAAATTGAAAAATTATCAATCATGTGCTTGTAATTGATGATAATTATTAAATTTATCATAAGTTAACTATTGTATATTTAAAATAACAATAGAAAAATTTTTAAATAATATTTTTTGCAAAATTACGACTTTGATGATCCAAATTTTATCTGAAAAAGCTGATATTCAATAATTTTTATTTACAATTTGCCCTTTAAACGAATTCTTTCTTCTAATCTAATTATTATTTTAAACCTATTGTAGCTATGTACTTCATTGATTAATTTAAATAATATTTTACTCAAAACGTTTTTCAAAATACTATTGTTTATAGTACATATCATGAAGTCCTATAAATTGTTTTTTAAATCTTTATAGAGCATTAAAGTTTTTCTACTTTAAACAAATTTTAATTTTTAATTTTTGTTTTTTTTTTTTTCTAAAAAATAAATAATTCTTTCTTAATAAAATCTTATTAAAAAATAAAGTCAAAATTTTTTTTTTTAATCTAAATTTACAAGAACTAAATAAAAAATGGTCTTTGATAGTATAAATTTCATGATGTAGATAGAAAACTAATTTACATTAATTGTTAAATTGCAATTCATTGATGCAATGATTTTCTTTTAAAGTTTGTAGTTTTCTTGTAAAAAATTTATTTTACTGTTTGCATGTAGTACTTGCTAAGTATGCAAATCTTCAGCGTTTTTTTACTGTTTTAACTCTTAAAATAAAAAATTAAATAAGTTTCAAATGAGTAGTATGCTGTAAAAATGTGCTTTCTGATTTTATAGAGTGTATGAATAAGAGATGATTTAAAAAAACGCCAAAGTGTAAGAATGTAAGTGTCGATGCCATAATTAATATTTTTGTGTAGAAGATATAATCACTTCAATTTTACAGTTTACAACATTGTGTCATAAAATATATACTGTTGATTAAAATTTTTTTTTTTTAAGTTAAAAAATTTTACCTTTGTTGAGGTGTCATAAATAAGTTTTTCAAAAAACTAAGTAAAACTGAACTAAAAAATGTAATTTTTGTTATGAGAACTATAACATAAAAATAAAAAATTATTTATATTGGCAAAATATAAATTGATTAGTTTCTTTTTTTTTTTTTTTTTTAATATTTTGAAAAACTTGTCAAAATTGGCTAACCAGGAGAGGTCATCACATGTAGAACGCCGATCTTGACTAAACTTTGGGAATCGTTTTCTTATGACAAAAGATAAACGAAACCATCACTATCTCTTGTCATCGGGCCTTTTTACGCCTTCTACCATATAGCTATTATGGCATTTTTGCCCTTTTTTCAAGAAAACCTGTTTTTTAGCTTAATTTTTAAAAATTCGTGCTCCGAAGCCTATGGCACTTAGTGAGTTCTG
Organism: Encarsia formosa; assembly: GCA_038277355.1. Classification (NCBI taxonomy): domain Eukaryota; kingdom Metazoa; phylum Arthropoda; class Insecta; order Hymenoptera; family Aphelinidae; genus Encarsia; species Encarsia formosa. The sequence goes on along the minus strand of CM076188.1, from coordinate 18,686,199 downwards.
CAACCTCGCATTTCCTTTGTTTTTTCATAAATTTTTAAGAGAAAAATATGCTTAGATCAAGTATTAATGATTTAGATCATGTACAATAAAGGTTTCTATAACTTAAGAAACGTTAAAAAGGCCCAATGGCAAGAGATAGTGGTGGTTTCGTTCATCTTTTGACATAAGAAAACGATTCCCAAAGTTTCATCAAGATCTCCACATGTAATGACCTCTGCTGGTAAGTTTATCGACTTTTCAAATTTTTTGTTATTACATAAAATATATATTTTTTTATTCAAAACTGAAAAAGAGTATAAAGTAACAAAATCTGATCAATAACCAATTAAAACCAAATTTTTAACTACTTTGCAGTGAGAAAGCTAAAATTTTTATAGCAAAATACAATTTGTTTTACAAGGTTTATTTGATAATGATTTGCATTCTGAAAAATCCACTCTATGGGTTGATAAGAAACACTTTTGTTTTTTGAATAATAACTACTTTTAAGTATCTTTAAAAATCTTATCGCAAAAAAAAATGAAATATATTTTGTCAACATTGGGTGCAGTTAGTTTTCTATGCTGTGAATTACACTGTTTGGTTACACAGTTTGATTGAATTGAAAAACGAAGTAAAACTTAATGTGAACTTTAACAAGTATGAAATCAATATTTTAACTTACTTTTCTTTGTTTATAGATACGTAAAAAAAAAAGTAAAACAATTTACAATTCATTGTGCAAACTTATGAATCTTCAAAACTTTAAGAAAAAAGCATGTTTGATTAAATTCATGTAACAATACAAATTGCGAATATTCCTGTGTAAATGATTTAATCATTATTTTTAAAAGCACTTCTTTATTGTTGAAAAGGTAATAAAAAAATTATAATAATAAAAAAATCTTTATTTTTTATTTTTTATTTATTCATGAATTATTTACAGAGTTGATAATAAAAACTACTCTCCTAATAAATAACATTAAAAATAACTTCTATTATTAAGTGTTATACTATAAACACTGTTTAGTACTTTTTATTTAAAAATTTTTTCATTAAAGTGCATATGAAATCCTGAAACTTCAATCTAACTTAGAAGTTAAAAAAAAAGGCTCATGTATTTTTTATTTTAACTAAATATATAGTTTAATAAAAAAATGTAACATTACAAATTCCAAATATTTGTATTTGAGCTGAATAAAATACTACTCTTTAAATTTAAATAAACAACTGACAATTAAAATAACACTATTCGAATATTCTTAATTCAGGTACATCAATAAAAACACAATTGAAATAAAATACATTATTGTCTACATTAATTAATTTATGAAAACACGTCTATACTATCAGATAAAATAAAAAAACTATTTCTTTAACTTTTTCTAAAGTTATAAATTTAAAAATATTTGACAGTAACTGTAAACCATGTTTCTAGGTTTTATTTATTTATTTTTTCATTGTTTTAAACTATAATTTTCATACTGCGACTTAGATTAATAAATATTACATATAAATATAAGTAAAAAAATGTACAATACATACATGTACATATTGTTTACTTCATTTTAAGTAGTCCTTAAATCATAATAAATAAATCCTCAAGAAAATTACTGAATATTTTAAAATAAATAAATTAAAACATTAATTTAAAAAGACTCATAAAAAAATATACGATACAATAATAACAATAAGTTGGTAGTTTAAAAATAACTAATCATATTTCTAAAAAATCAAAAGTACTATTTTTTGTCTAATGCTATAACAATTCACAATTTAAAAATTATTACTTTAAGACTTGACTTAGATATTTGTTGATAAAATAAAATGATCAAACCTTATTAGTTTCGGTTAAAATAATCTTTCAAAGTGCTTCCAATAGCACTGAAAATTTTATTGAAATTTTTTAAGGATAAAATATGTTGATTAATTTCAGAGTTATCTGTAACTTTTCTCTCTGTGTCATCGTCTGATTTACTGGTTTCACATTTTTTATTATTTAAAAATCTTTTGACCGGATCTTTTTTCAAATTATCGTCATGGAGTACCTGCTAAATGAAAATAAACCGATTGGTGACAAATTTGATAAAAAAATATACAAAATAATATCTAAACGTCTGCATTATAATAAAAACTGAATCAATATTTTATACTCACATTTTTTGGATTAAAATTTTTAGTTTGATGAAAAAAGTTATTTTCGTGATAAATGTCAGTTTGAGACGCACTCTTTCCTTTAATCCCATCCATCCAAGATTTAAATTTTTCATTCAAAGATCCATCAACTTCAGTTGAATTTCTTTTAAATCTTTTAAAAGCATTGAGTAAACTTGAACTTTCTGAATGGCCTTCAGGTTCAATGTCTCGGTTAATATAAATAATGTTTGAAATATTTGCCTGTAAAAATGATTTTTCAAATAATCTCATTTTTCTTTCTTAAACTTATAAAGAGATAAAACATGAAATTTTAACTCTTTTTTGATATAAACTTTAAGAAAGTTTTAAGTCACAACAATCTTTTGTTTTTTTTTTAGAAGTTGTTTTATTTAAGATAATAATTAATTGTATTACCTCTGAGGGAGAATCAGCAGTAGATGAAGGTCTTTTTCTTTTGACTTGACGTTCGACGATGTCTTCTGTTTCAAGATGAATTCTTTTTCTCATAGGAACCCTAGAGCTGCTGTCCTTTCTTAATGTTTTTCGACATTCAACATACTTGATATAAAGAAAACAAATAAAATAAAATTATTTCCATCTTTGCAGTAGTATAATTATTAATTTTTTTTTTCATCACGATTTACTTTAATTAAAAAATATTTTCGCATCGTTCCGTGAGCACCATAAAAGTTATCAAACATTATCGGACGTAAGATTTGAAAATTTTCGAAGAACCTTGGAGATGATGGAAGCTTTGATACAAAAACCATAATTTTTATGTTTTAATAATCAAATTTTTTATTATTATTTACCAATTAATGATCTATTAATAGTTCACGGATTGCCCGTAACATATACACCGATTTCTACACGGTCGACGGTAAACAAAATTTCTACTTTTTTAGCTTTTTTGCACCACGTACAATGAATATTGCTTTTTTAAGTGTATAAAGTACGTAATATTTTGCAAGGTGCTAATTGGTAATAATGTTTTTTCGAGGTCAATTTTATACGTATGTATGGATTGCTACCTATAACCTTCATTTCAATAACTCATCTCCAATAACCTTTTCAGGTTTGAATTTTCATCCCATAACCCACCTCAAATAACCCTCCAAAATTAACTTGGAATAAGCGCAACTGGAACATGGTGTACTAGCAAAAATGCTGAAATTATAATAATCAATCTGTGTGTAAAACCCGTGTACACGGTACAAAAGCTGAACCGTGTATCATGTACTAAAAAAAAACTTAAAAAAAGAATAAATTTTCATTTACCGTGTGCGGGGTGCACGGGTGGGTGCGTCACTTCTAACTAAAAATTCAAAATAAACTATTTTGATCTCATAAACCATTGCTTTCATTTGATCAATGTTTTTTTTTTTTTAATGAAAGTATGTATAGAGCTAGCATCATTTGCAGTGTTAGAAATTAAGGTAAATAACAATGAAAGCAACATACTTTTTTCACAGCTTGCTGCAATTCTTCGATCCAAGCCTCGCTATCGCCGTTTTCAGAATACAAAAGTAAAGTTTCTTGAAGGCAGACTACCTTAAATAGACCGTTACTCAAAACTCGTTCAATTTTGCACTTGTTCAATGGTAATAGGCAACATATTGTCAGCGAAGAATCAGGATTTCCTTTACAATAAAGTAAAGTATCACTGAGAAGAACAAAGTGTCGCCGGAATGACGAGTTGCCTCGCCTGGAAACTCTCATAAGAGGTCCTTGTCGAATTAATTTACGACCTGGTTTTATCAAATTTATGGAGCCAACAATGTGTTTTTGCAATTCTAGCAATTTTTGAGTATCCTCATATTCCGCGACTAGATCATTTATGTGTGATGCTACCTTATCAATCTCTACCAAAGAAACTAATATGGAAAATTTTAAATCAAGACTTTTATTTATAAATATATTTATTTTAAAATCTATTTCCAGTATTGAAGATTGTTATGAAAATTCAAACCTTGCAGTTCATTATATTCCTTTTGCCTTGGCGGTGTGTGTCGTAAAACTTCTTTTAAAAGTAGTTTATATCGAGGTACCCTTTGAATTGGCGTGATTAATAAAGAGGAAAGTTTACTATTAACTTCTGGTCTAGTTTCTTGATTTGATATAAACTCAGAAACTACTTGATCGTTTTGTTGAATTTCCTGTATAATAATAGATTTAATAATAATAATTGATTGAAAAATATATTTAAATAGTAAATAATTTTTGTTGTAAAAATCTGTTTTATAATAATTTTAATTAAATTTTTCTGTAAGGAGAGTTTTCCGACAAGATTAACAATAAATAATTATTTAGTATTTAAAATTTACAATTTCATACAAACTCAAACTCGTTAATCGAACTTCAGTTTTAATCGTTTAAGGGAATCATGAATTTTTTCTCTCGCTGAGCATAAAAAGTGAATTATTTGACCAGGTGCGGCATGCCTGAACGAATTTCCTTTGCGAAATTCTTTCTTTGTTCTAATTGCGTTAAAAATGCCAAGTTGCGTCACAGAATTATTGCGGATTTCGTGATATACAATTGCATTAATCGAAATATACATGAAACTACATTCTCGATTACATTTTAACTAACTTTGCTTATGCGATAAAAAAAAGTTTTTAAACAAATCGCTTTGATCTCTGCATTTGGTGGAGATAGCACGTCAGGCGTGGGAATACTATTTGGCATTAAGTGTCATTATTTAAATCATTCCAAAAATTATTGAACTTAGTACGAGTATATTTAAAGTTTAGAGGTATCTATAATTATCTTATTTGTAGAACAAACAAACGCTATAATAATAGTGAAATTATTTAAAAGTTTAAATATTTACCTGCAACAATATCAAAGCACGTTTATAATTGTAGGCGTACACTGAGTACAGCTTGAAAAAAGGAGCTAATCTTCGAAATGCGGATGCCACATTGTCTGGATTTTGCTTCAGTTCTTTGAGTAATTCTCCATTAACATTGTATAACGTTTCAATATTTTCAAACAACGTCGCATATGATGTACTGTTCAGTAGTTTTTTTTCTGATAAAGGTTTCATGAAAAACTAAATTGTATAATGAGTTATCAATTACATTACAGATATAAAAAAAAGACACCTATTATGATGATTTTTTGGTTTTACCTCTTTAATAATTTCCAGTTGTCGTAAGTAGTTTACTTCAGAACTTAAAATTTCTTGAATGGTTTGAGCTCTTAAGCTACTTTCTTTTATTGGCGTGTTGTGCTTATCGATTTCATCTAAAGCACTTAGCACTACAAAGCGAAAATTTTTTTTAACTTAATTAATAACCCAAATCGAACATAATAAAAAATTTTACCTTTCATTCTCGTTCGAGTCGTCAACATGTTTCTCTTATCTATGAGTTCTTTCAATTCTGCACTCAAACTCGTTGCTTTAGGAGTTCTTGGAGAATCCATAATTATTAGTACTGAAACAAAATTTATTTATTAAAAATAGACAGTAAACTTCTCTTGAACTGCTAAAAAAAAAAATTTTAATACGTTAACGAAATTAAAGTCACTGAGTTAATTTGGTAATTAATTTAAAATCAAGTTTTACACTTATTTATATGTTATGAATAAATTTGATAAAATTCAAGTTTGAAAAAAGTAAGAAAATACATCTATGAGAAAATAAGACAGTAGGTCAAATATCTTAAAATTTACAGGAAAAAAGTGAAATTCGAGCTTTCCCATTTGTTTTCAATAATCAAATTTAATTTCACCTTGTTTTCTAAGTCAGTTCGATGAATAAACTTTATTCTACTTTCACTTGACTCATTTGCATGAAGTTTTTGTGGAAGATTTTTAATAAAGTTTATTTGTATTTCTGAAATTACAGATACGTTATTGACAAGCAATATTTTGTGAACGAGATGGACGTGTTGCGTTGGAATAACATACATATAGTGTATTGAAAGTAGGAAAAAAGTAAAAATGCAATGCTTTCACGATGTATAGAGGTATGTACGTGTTTGTCATATATATGCTGTACTAATCAGTTTAGGAAAGAAGATAGTAGTAATATTTAGTGAAGATGGTTGTATTTTTTCTAATAGGTCAGACAAAATTAATTCCGTGTTAATACAGATCAGGAATCAATGTGACTTTAAAGATTATTGATAGAATTTATTTATAAAAAGCGCTCAAAATTATTCACCTCTCCGCGCGCGCCAATTCTCTAATAAACGCCACACGCACACACAATCGACTTGTTTATGAAACGGTCTTTTTTTACCATAAAACTCTTAATTTGTATATTAACAAACCTTGCACTATGCACTGGCTTCGTTAAAATATATGTGCGATGTATACATGATAATTTTCTAAAAACTCATTTTTTTACAGATGAAAATTTTTTTTTTTTTTTTTTTTTCCAGCATATCAATTAAAAAATTATGAATTTAAAAGTTACCATTACGGTATAACGATTTTGTAATTCACAGGATGCTAGAAATTCAAGCTTGGTATGTGTGTATCTTGATAAATAAAGAATATAAGTAATATATAAGGATATACAGTAATTATAAGTAATATTAATTCATAAAAATATATTTTATGAAAAATAAATCCATTAAAAACGTTTTATTTGAAATTGAACAAGTAGACAGAGCAAGAAAAAACTTGAAAATAATACTCAACTGTTTTTTGTCAATCCTGTGGTTTATAAAACGAATTCAAAAAATTGCAGGAGCAGCTGGCTTAGTTTTTTTGATACTGTCGGAAACATCCATATCCTTGCAGCTATTCCTACCTAACGGCGGCTGTCGGAATGGTATTTATGTATTCCAAAATTCAATTTTTTTCTCTGTCATATATACCTTTAACTTAAGTTGTGTCTTCTGGATACTAAAAACTAAAAATTTCGTAATAAGTAACTGAACCATTAATATTAATGATAATTTTATTGCTTAAAGCTAACTAAAGTTTAAGAATTAACTAAAAGTATTAACCTACTGGCTACGGTACAGCCAATTTTACTTTAACAGCGGAGGAACTACTGTGTGGCGTTCAGTTTATTTTCAAAATCACCTGCTGTGTCAAACGGTCCAATCACGTTGCAGTGTCAGACCAAGAGAGAACGGGAAGTACCTAGAGAACAGAAAGAGAGAGAGAGAGATAGGAAAAGGCTCAGACGGTCCATCTCTTTGCAGTAGTCCTTCGTCTTTTGGTAGGTACCTAAGAACATTGCAGGTACCTACATTCCTTTTTGCTTCTCTTTCTCTATCTAGAGAAGAAGAAAAAGACATATCAAGAAGTGATAAAAATAAATTCCTTTCTCATGTGCCCCAGACTCGCCGGTACGGCGGTACCTAATTCCTTCTAGTAGGTAGGAAGTATAGCACAGTGTGACGTATATATACAGCGAATGTAGTGTATATGTAGATATAGTGTATATATAGTAACCTGCAGTTTACATCCAGACAGAGACAATCTGAGTCGCCGAAGATAAATAAATTGAAAAAATATCCAATATGGCCGATGTTTTGTTTGTAAGAGGGAAGAGTTATGGTCGAATTTACTCGTTCTTTGACGTAAACGAAGACGATGTCTATTAACTAATCTTTAACCAAACAGTTAATTAAAAGCTGTCTAGTGCGGGAATAAAGGAGAGGGGTCATCTTTGAAATCGCCGGTTGTGACGATGAACGCAACAAGCCTGTACGTTTCAACTTGCCGATTAATACTTCAAGCCGACTCTGAAGACCCTAACTCCTGGAGTGATCTTTACCGGCTTGTTCCGTATTTGCGACAGAGCCTCAGTTGTACTGTATGCTCAAATCTTTTAATTGAACCACATACACCCACAGAAACCAACTGCCAGCATCATGTTTGTCGAACTTGTCGAGGAGGACGTAAAAAACTAAAACCCTCGTGTGGTTGGTGCAAAGACTATGATAAGTATGTCGAAAATGTACAACTTAGGATACTGTTGCAATGCTACAAAAAGCTTTGCGAGTACCTTACAAGTACTGGCATCTTTAGGTGTTTGATTCTCACTGTATCGAACAATACCACCATTAATGGTATGCCTTCTTTGGGACCTGGCTGTCTCACTGAACTTATTAAGGAGGGAGCTGGATTTAAAGATGAGTTCAAGAGTAATTCTGGCTTGTCCAAGTCTGCATATAGCATTTTGCCATGTGTTTATAGTACTAGTACTACTTCTACACAAACTAGCAACTCATCCAACCCTGTTCCTTCTTCAGAACCTTTGACTAGCCAAGAAACCCCTGCAATTAAGACTGTGTCCAATGGTTCATCTATTTATTCTGTGATGTATGCCGGTACTGGTAATAAAATTACTATTAAAAGAAAAGCTGCTACCTCTGATGAGACAGTTGAAAATGTCTTACAGTCTACCAATGCAGATGTTCAACAATCTCAAATACAACAAGTGCAAAGATCTGTTGGTGTTGTTAAATGTATTCCAGCTTCTCAACTGTATTCACAATGTGAGCCTAAAAAGACTTCCAAAAGTGGAAAGGTATAACTTATTATTTTATTTTATTTTAAATAATAATTATATACTATAAAATTGAAAACCAAGATATCTTCTCTATTTTATTGTTTTTTTCTTTGGTTATGAAAAAAAATCTGTCAACAATTTAAATCTTACTGTTTTAAAAAAATTTAAATCATGATGTTAAAATTTAACATTTAAATCAAAAAGTTATACACGGTCAAAAAAAATTTTTCATCCAGAAATAATAATAATAAAAATAATAACAATAATTTATTAACCATAAAAATTACAACCATACCAAAAAGCCATTTTTTAATTTGGTAAATTTAAAATTAATAACACTATAATTATGTGGGAAGTTCAATGTTATTATGTTTCTATTGATTTTACAATACAATTTTTAAATGCTTTTAAAAAAATCCTATTTAGAAAAAATAAATAAATAAATAAATAAATAAATAAAATTAATGACTCAGAGCTTTACTTGAATAAAGAATCTATAAATTTTTTTTTTTTTTTTTTTTTAATATATTTAATTCATTAATATGACTATAAATTAATGAAAATTTTCAGAAACCTAGATCAAGTTCTACTAGGAGTAAAAGAAAAGGTTGTAGATGTGGAAATGCAACTGCCGTACCTGGTAAATTGACTTGTTGTGGACAAAGGTGCCCTTGCTATGTCGAAAGCAAACCTTGTCTTGAGTGTAGATGTAGAGGTTGCAGAAACCCTCACACACGAGATGGATATAAGGTAATTTTTACTTTATATTTTCTCTTCATTTGCAATATAAAACATTTAACTTTTATATTTATAACTATTTTAACATAAAAATTATATTTGATTAAATTAAAATTACTTAATTCATTGAAATTATGATAATAGGACAAACTTCATCACACTTATTTAAGCAATCTCCATTATTAGTATTAAAAACAAATTTTTATTTTTCAAATGTTTTTCATCAAAGAAATACAGAGAATTTTTTTCATTTATGAAAAATCTAGAGATCCCTTCAAAATTTTCACAATTACAATTAGGAATCTAACTAGATGAATAGAAAATTTTAAATTAAAAATTTTTAAACATTCTATTCAATAAATTTCTCTAGAAATAAATTTCACTATTAATTAAATAAAAAGTTAACCATAGAAATAAACAAAATGAAAAACTAAATTTACCTCTTGTAAATAATTCAATTTTTGTTTTAAGAAATTTTGAAGTTTTTGAAAAATTTGAATATGATAACTACTAGAAAAACTGACTGAAATAATTTAGATATTCTACTCCATTAAATCCAAATCTGAATTACTTACACACATGTACTTACAAGTTAAAATTAATTTTAATAACTTCATAACTAGAAAAAAAATGAATTTTTACCTCAAATTTTGTGGTAAGATTTAATTTGTTCGCATCATGCGGACAAAATTGTAAAACAAAATTGTACATACCTAAATTTTGAAAATTGTGGAAAAATGAAACTATATAAAAAAAAATTTTCAAGAAAGATTTAGTTTTTCAATTTCTTGAAAACACTTTTTGTGTTAAAAAAATTAATTAATTTGCATTAAGAATAATTTTTAGTATGGTGGAAATCTTAAAATTTGAGACTCAGTTCAATTACTTTTGCAAGAAACTTTATTATAGTAATTTTTTTATGATGGTAAAAATTTTTTACCTATATCCATTGTTTGAAACAAAATTTATAATTTTTTAAACGTTTTTTTTTTTGAGTTTTTCAAAATATGTTGATATTTATATACAAACAAAAGTTATTGAAAAACTAAATCTAGAAAAAACTATAAAAACTCAGAATTAGTTAATTATGGCAGTTATTGAAATTGCAATTAAATTATAACAACTATTAAATTAAAAATTTTATTCTACTCCTAGTTAGTCAGAAATTGCGTTGTATGCACTTTACACAAAAATATTTCCAAATGTTGTTGACTTTGTATTATGTACATACATATTTAATTCTTGTAACCTGACCTTCAAAACTTTGTTTTTAATAGATTTTTTAACCAATATAAATAATTTACATACAAACTATACCTTGTATTTTCTTGCCTGGATCATCAATAGAAAGTCAACACCATTGGAAGTCACTACATACACCAGGCAATATAAAGTTGTTTTACAATTTTATATTCACACAAAAATAATTAAGTGGCTTTTTTTTATTGTCTTTTCAAAAAATAACTAATTTACTTAATTTGATGTATATGTTTTAATGATTTTTAATTTTGAAAGTTTCAATATTTGATTGCAAAAACATTTTTGTAATTACCATTTGGAGTGTTATTACTGTACATTTTTTATTATTTGTATACCCCTAGAATAAAGTTGTCAGCTGTGTAACTACAATCATTTTTTAATGATTATTATTAAACAAAACATTCTTTTTTAGTTTTCAAGATTTCTAGTTTTCATCCAAACTAGCTTATATAAATCTTTTTGATTTCTTTTAGATTCGTCCACATATTCCAGAACTTCACAATTTACAACTGCAGCTATCCAGTCCTCTTGATTGTGACGGTTTGAGCTCTGACCCTCTCAACACTGTGCCACAGTGCTTGTCTGTTTCTCCACCAACAATTCAAGTTCTGAATGTTTACTCAACCCCAAGGTTAGAAATTGATAATGTCCCACAAAACCTTCCAGCTGCTCTTCTTGTTGGTGAAGATGCTCCAAGCTCTGAAAGCGAAGCTGAAGACAGTGATGTGCAAATTGATGTGTGACAACGAACGTAAATTATATTAAGTTAAGAATAAATTTGTACAAAGGTGATCTTGTTAAAGTGGTATATAGTTGTCGAAAATTTAAACGAATTTTGAATCAAATTTTAAGTGTAGCTTTGTGAATCTGATGACTCTGACAAAAAGTTACATCAAGTGTCCACCCTAAGTCAAGGAGTCTTGATTATACCCTCCTCATAAAAAAAAAAAAAAAAACACGATTCAATGCCATGAAAAAATTTATCGGATTTTTATTTTATTTCAATTTTTTACTTTTTATTTATATTATTTATTTTTATTTACTTCAAAAATTGGATGCATTCTTGTGAGAAGAATTTTCTGCATTTAAAATTAAAAAAAAAAAAAAAAAAAAAAAATTTAAACAAAACACATCTTTTAGTTGCTATTAAAACAAGTTTTTCTTTAATATTACACTTTACAGAGAATTGGATAAAAAAGAAATTAATAAATATTGTAGCTAATTTTTTAAATTTGTGTTTACTGTTTGAAATTTATGGTAATTTATTTATTTATTTATGAGTTATATCTCAACAAATAATCCCTTAGTTTTTTTTTTTTTAAAGTTCCTTAAAAATCAATCCACAAGTATACATATTTTTATTTTATATATTATTTCTTTTAAAGAAATTTTTTTTAAAGTTTGCATAGTTAATTGTAAATGTAACTTTTTGTTGAAGCCATTTAAATATAAAATCAGTGATTTTTACAAGTGTTAGTTTGTATAAACTTAAAAGAAAGCGTTAATCACTATTGACTCATAAAGATGCAATTATCATTTAACTTTAAATTCGTAACTCCTGCCAGTCTTTCTTAATCCAGCGTTTTTTTTATTTTACTTATTCATTGTTCAAATGAAGAGTAATTGTGAAATATTTTCTAAGTCATTTTTATATACTATAATTTTGTATTTATTTAATTTTAACGATAAAAAATAGATATTTTTAAAAGAGATTTTAATCTTTTTTGGCCCTTGTTTAAAAAATTTAAATGCAGGCGAATGCTGTAAATGAGCTTATTATAGGTTTAGTTAAGGCATAAAATGATATTTAAATTTTCCTCTTCATTGTTGTTGGAGTAAAAATAATTATCATTTTTTTTATTTTTAATGAAAAAGTCAAAAACCGTGTCGATCTGTTGGTGGTATAATTTATAGAAATTGATTTTGCTGTCAATCAATAATTAAATTTGTTACTTCAAACCAAATTTTTAAGTACATTTCAAGTTTTTAAAAAGTAGTCAAATAGATCATAATTGATTGCTGACTTAGATTTTTGTAAATTAACATTTGTAAATTTTTTAATGTACTTATAAACTATTTTTAAATGAGTTTGAAGTATTGTTTGTTTCGTAAATAATTAATCTTCAAAAACAGCAAGATGTCTAAATTAAGCTTGGCATTAATTTAGGATATATATTGTACATAATCAAAAAACATGATTAGATTGACAAAAATATAATTTTATTTAAAAAATTTATAAAATGCTATCTCATCAAAGATTTAAAAAATTTTATAGTTTGCGGTTAAGGTCGTTAATAATTTGTCAAAAATAATGTGAAAAATGGTTGAACTTACCATATGATATTGACAGGTAAATTTAGTAAAGCTACATTTCACCACTCTCGAAAAATTTAGTACAAAATTAAGTTTAATTAACAGAGTGTAAAATGTAGTAAATAAAAAATAAAATACACAATAAAAAAAAAAAATTCTAGTAATAAATCATCTTTGCTGATATAATTTGTTACTTTGTAAAATATAATTAACGAATGTCATTTAGGTAGAAACTGAGTAGAATGGAAGCTATTTTACATACAAATTGTTTTTATACAAAATTCAAAAAATAAATCTATTTAAAAGTTTGTAAAAAATAAATTAAGATATTTTATTGAGGAAAAAAAATACATATTAATTTCTATTGATATTTTTATTACAATTAAACCATGATCAGTCATTTTATAAACAATATAATCGCTTTATTTGATTAAACAACTCAAAAATTGAACTAATCAAATTAAAACATTCGATTCATAAAAAGTTATTTTTAATTTCAATGATTGTAAATATATTTGTATAAAATTGATAAATTGTTAAAAAAAAATTCAAGCTAACAGTCTTATTTTATCCTTCTAAAGTTTAAATCTTGAAATTTTCAGAATATGAATATTTTTCATCTGGTGAAATAAGTCAAACTGACTGATACTTTTATTGCTTTTATGATTTAAGATGAATATTTTTATTTTATGCAAAAGTTTGTGCAGCATTTTTAATTAAGTATCTTAAAAATACAGATTATCTCCTTTGTTAGCACATTGAAAAAAATGTTTGTACTGAAGATAATTACACAAGAATCTGAAAGGAAAAATCCTAATGAATTTTCAAAATAAAGAAATTCAATGTTTTTAATCATGTGCATATACATAAACATAGTATCCTTAATGATAAAAAATACTTACAGTTAATTTCTAAAATAAAAGATAATCTGGGGGATATTTGCTGGGTATGCTCGTACTGATGTGGCGGGCCAAGTGTAAATAACCCAAGGACGTAGTTATTTCAATAAGTTTTTCGTCTACTTCTTTAATGGGTTTATCTTCGTAGTACTTGGTTAATAATTTCAAATACCTTCCATAGTGATTATTAATGTGTGCATGCCACAGTGATAAAATTATGACCTAAAAATTTTTAAATAACTCATTAAGAGACATTGTACTTTAAAGATGAACAATTTTTAACGGATCTAATCAGTTATTGACTAATTTTTATTTTGTTCAATCATTTTTACAGAAATTCATGCTCTTCTTTTATATTTTTTTCAAGCAATAGATTCAATAAAAAAAAAAAAAAATTTATATTTTTTAATTTAAACTTATTTTAATCTGCTATTAAAACAAAGTTTATAAAATAAATTTTATAAACTTTTTATTTTATTTTTTTCTATCTATAATGCTTATTGTCAAAATTGTAAAAACAGATTTCAGTATTTATTTGATTCAAATCACTTCAAGAAAACTCACTTTATTGTCAGTGGCTTCTGCAAATTTAAGTACGTCCGTCCAAGAATTCGAAACGCCATCCATAAGAACTTTATTCTCTTCGGAATCATTCTTTTTCTTACTAGAAACGTACAATCGCGCTAGAGCACAGCCCTTTTTAACTAAGGCTTCTATTAAGCAGTTTTTTTGTTTATCCATTGTTGATTTGATTTTATTGGCATCTGGTCTCGGGTCGGTTTTCAAACCGTAATAGGCGAGTAGCTTGTCTTGGTCAATGGCCTTGATAACCTCATCAGCAATGTTAATTATCCGACTGCAAAAATTTATTGTTACCTCGGAAAGATCATCATGTGGTAAGAAGCGAGGTGCATCCGACGAATCTAGCGATGTAAGCATTGCCGTATGTACTGGCAAATGGTCAGGATAATCCAATTTCATATCATTGTAAAGCTCGTGAGTGTTTTCAGTGAACTCTATAACGTAAAATTTTATTACTTATACATGATTTTTTTTATCAATAATTTTATGAGTTATTTATTAGGGTCTCACCGCTCATGCTTAAAATTTTTATTATTTAATTGGTCGCTTTTTTCTATATTATTTTCGAGTAAAATTTTGTGGTAAAAGATTAGAATTTCTTAGGAGACAATGTAGGAGTAATAAGTTGATGAAATGTACATATTAATAATTTAAAAATAACAATAACAGTCGGTAGAAAAATTAAAAAATCGTCAATAGATCTTAAAAAAAAAAAAAAAAAACAGGATAAAAAACAAATTAACAAACTTTTCGGTTTCACTTGGTTAAAATTTTATGAGTGGAGTTCATACATTTAATTAAATAACTAACACGAAGAGAAAATAATTCGAACAAAACTTACTTATTGGTGGAGCTTTAAAAAGATTCGACCCAAAAATAAAATTAATCAGTTATAATACATTAGTGATTTCAAATTTTAAAAATTATTAATAAATTTTATAAAAATTACACTTACCCAGTTTAGCGAGCCAATTGCACTTAAGGTCCCGTAACGCTTCATTATATTCATCCCATTTAGTACCTTTTTCTTTATCATTGTTTTTATTCATTTGGCTAATCGGTTTTTTAGGTGGTTCTGATAAAACGAATTTAAATTGATGGATATCAACTTTTTTACCAATTTCATCTTTACAAAATGTAATAGATCCTTGAAGATATGCACCCAAAGAAGCACCTTTAGAAAGTCTTAAAATGAAAAGAATGAATGAATGTATTGTACAATACAACGGTGAAATAGTAAAAAAACCAAAATTATACACCAGCAAAGAGAGGCTACACTCTCCGAAATGCCGCTCTTAACGAAACTTTAGATGCATGAAAAAGATTTCTTTATCAAATTTTTTTATATATAATGATTTATAATGTCAAATTTTATTGAAAATGTGTTGGCTAAAAAATAAAAACATGCTGCTTTTTGAATTAAAACTTAAAAAATTTCTATTTTTTAAAATTTTAATAATTTTTCAAATGAAAAAATCGAAATTTATTCGTTACTAAATAATGTATATAATCATAAATTAAATTTAGGGGGTTGGCTAGCGCAGCGAGCAGAGGAAATCCGTTTATTGTTAATATTGAAAATAATTCTGTGATTTCTTATTAAATTATCAGTTATAATGTCGCAATAATGGAAGCTAACTTATAGGCCTGAAATTTTTAGGAAAAATTAGTTTTTCAAAGATATTTTTACAATCTTAATAAATGAAATTTGGTAAAAATATTATATGCAATAGTAAATCTAGTGCTAATGTTTTAAAAAGAATTATTAAAAAATATATAAAATTGTTTTTAAAGTACTTACTTATTTTCATTGTTCAAAGGTGCAACAAACAATGGTAAGATATTTCCAGGGGGAATTGAGCCTGCTGCCATTTTTTTACCGCCAATAATTGCTTGAGATTGATTAGCATAAATATCTAAATTAATTTGTGTGCTTAGTTTTTGAGAAAGTAAAATTGGCATATCAGTCAGCTTGTCTAATAATTCTTTTTTTTCGTGTCGCACTTGCATTTTAAGGGTGTAGTCACCCTTTTCCAATTTTGCAATTGTGTACTAGAAAAAAACAATTTTAATAAAAATTTAATTGAAATAGATTGAACAATATGAAGCTAAGATAAAACCATCAAGAAAACACATATGTTTCAAACTAAAATAGTAATTACTTTGCTTGGATAGGCATCTCCCCAGAAAATGGGTTGTTTATTTACGTTGTAAATTACCCAAAATTGACTCTCATATTCATTTTCGTACAGTAAATCACTTAACAAAGCTGCGCTGGGTGTAACTTCGGTCGCTTTTGCAATGTGGAATGTATACGTCAATTGCAGCTCAAGAATCTGTCGAGCTGGTGGTATGACATCTCGAGCCCGAAGTGGTGAAATTTTTGAATCTATTGGTCTAAAGTATAATATTAAATAACTAAGTAGTCAAATTCATATTTTTGTCATCAAATTAATTACCGTAAAATTTGTACTGAATGTTTCAAAGAAATACTAGGCACAACCTCTTCATTTCTTAAAGAACTTCGAAGTTCTAGACGATGAATACCGTCTCCGGATTGCATCGTCAAATCACCATTAATAAGACGAACACCGTGAAATTCTATGGCATAATCTACAGTAATGTCCCCCAAATTAGCCCAATATTTGGCTATAGTTACTTCCAAAATGATTCCTCCTTCCACTGCAAAAGCATGTTGCGTTTCCGCTTGCGAGGTAATATTAAGCATCTTATGAGTTTCCAATACCTTAGTTGTCAAACGAGGTTTTACTTGCATTGTGTGAACGATAAATCGACCTGTTTTGTCTTTGTCAGCGCTTTTCAATTTCAAAACTAAAAATATTTTAGATAGTAAATTGTTTTAGATATTTAAAAAATTATAAAACTAAAAATATTACCAGCCCAAGTTGCATCATCAGGTGCAACAATAAAATGTCTTTGAATATGATTTGGCCTGAACAAGACATTAGTATAGTTAAGATCAGGAAGTAATAAAGATTTAGGTACTGTAGATGGTTGTATTACAGTAATTGGTATTTTGAATACTGGTCCTTTCTCTACATTTGTTACATCATAGGCTTGAATACTAAATGAAAATAAATAAAATATTAAAGTCATCAAAGGTAAATATAAACAGATTATCAAATTTAATTTTTATTAGTTTTACTGTATTACTTAGTGTAATGAACACCTTCCGGTAATGACGCAGCGTCTATTCTGATGGCAAAACCACGTGGCATATGCATCAAATCCAAATGGGATGGGCAATGTACCCAAGCTTCATTACAAACCAATGCAAGTCTTAGATTAAAATTGATTTTAATGGCAGGATCTATTAAAGAAAAGAAAAATATAAGTAATTAGTTCAGTGTTTGAATATCAAACTTTAGAAAAACAAAAAATAGTAAAAGATATGTAAAAAAATTAAGAGTATTGCTATATTTAAAAATCAAACAAAATTTTTTTTAAAAATTGAACTGAGTTTTGAAGATTTTGAGAACAATGTATTGCAGACGTATGAACTTAATGATTATAATAAGAATTAGTTGTTTATAGAAAAAAAGTTTAGAACTTTGAGTTTCTCATAAATAAATATTAAAAAACATTCAAAAAAAGTATTTTCATTACGTCAAAAATTTTTAAACAAAAAACGCAAGATTTGAGTTTGAAAAATGAAAATATAAAAAGCTTAGATTTTGAAATCTTTTTAGCCACATAAAATTTTATAACTACGTTGTATTTGAACCGATTTTCTGATAGAATCGTAAAAAGAGAGCAATTTTATTTTCTGCAAGCATTTAAAAAATTTAAATTTCAATTGAATTTTTAAATGACGATTTTGATATCAATATTCTCAGAGACTCAAACGCATAATTTTTAAAATATAAACCGCTAGATTTGAACGAAGATATCAGCCTTGAAAAAGGCATTTAAAAATTCACCGTTTAAGTTCTGAGGGGAATAAATTATGATTATTCCCAAACGAAGATTTAAAAAAAAGACGTTTATTTTATAAAGATTTATTTAACAGTAGATTTAAACAAATAATACAAAAAACTTACCCGTATTGTCGCTGTCCAAAAAGATCGGCTCAACAGTAATGGCATAATCTTTTGGTCGATCTATAACTCCATTTCTAACATAAATTCCCTTTCCATTGTTGGCACCACAATTTATAGAAAACCTTACGTCTCTCTCAGACGTATTAGAGGTTGCAAGCAGATTCTCGAAAGCTCGATCAACTTGTACAAGTCCAGATCCTTGAGCAAATGGATCAAGCGTATTTATATTTTGTGCCGTGTTTTCAAGAGATCGTTTGATACTGAATGGTGAATATTTTATTTTTCTAGCAAGAAGTCCAGAAATTAAAACAGCTGCAAACATAATATAAAAAATCACAAAGTTAATTCAAATTAACTTAATTGAACTTGTTGAATTAATTGGTCTAAAAGTAAGAGAGTTCGTTTTGAATTTTGATACCATGTTTTTAATTTTACAAAAGCATGAAATACTGAAAATATAAGTTCAAAGATTTTTAAAAATTAAGTTAGAAAAATAGTTAAAAAATTTCATTTATCTCAAATTAAAAGAATCTATTTGATTGAGTAACGGTTTAGACATGAAGATTTTTTACAAATATTTTTGAAAAAAAATTTGAAATATGTTACTTATTTCTACCTACCAACGACACCGCAAACATGTGGACTTGCCATACTTGTCCCATTGAGCAATTGACATTTTCTTAAAGTATAATTTGGTACACTGGTGATGGCTCCACCAGGGGCACAAACCGAAACACCAATAGCACCGTCCATAGTGGGTCCCCGACTGGACCATGTAAAAGACATACCTGGCATTTTCTCCCTCAAAGAATACTCAGCGATCATCATATCTGGAGAAACATATGCACCAACACCTATAACACTAGTAGCACCAATATCGGGAGGAGTATCTAAAAAAATTACAAAATAATTTAATTGAAAATTGTTTTAAAAATCGATAAAAATTTAAATGTTATAAATTTACATGGTCAGGTCACCATAGGGGTTTTCGTGTGTGATGTGTGGCATGTGATCCACCGAGATTTTAAAGATGTATTTTAACCCCCAGATTGAGAAATTTATTTGAAATTATTTAAACAAATAACAAATAAAAGTCATAATGTCGGTAAATTTTTTCATTTTTTAAAATAATTTTTAGCCTAAAATAAATTAAAAATATACATGAATTTTTTTTAGTAAATATTTTCTAGGTAAAAAATCATTAAAGTTGAAAAAACTTCTATCCTACTGATATCTGCGCGCCAGTTTTTAATAACTTTAATGGTTTTTTACCCGAAAAATACTGACTTTACGAAAAAAAAGTTCAAGCATATCTCAAATTTTATTTGGTCTAAAAAATATTAAAAAATCTTTCACTTACCAAAATAATGACTTTTGAAATTTGGTATTTGCTACAACAATTTCACATAAATTTTTCGAGTGCCCACCCTCAAAGTTTTTACTTAAGGAGTTAGAATACATCTTTTAATTATACCGCACATAGGCACACGAAATCTTCAATGGTGACCTGACTATACACCAAAATTTTATAGTTTTAGATAGAAAATATTGGAATATTTATGAATTCTACAAATTAAAACAAATATATGATATTTGTAATTTTAAAGCTTATCAGAATTGAAATTTTTCAAAACTACCTACCAGGTAAAAAAAATTTTTTCAACTAAACTACCAGGTAAAAAAAATTTTTATTTTAATATTATTATAATATAAGCATAAATTTTTTGAGTATGTGAATTTTTACTTACTGATAGTACACAAAGCTGGTCCACCGTTTCCTGCAGATGATACCATTGTCACTCCATATTTGTCAATAACATCATTAATGAGTTCACTTATTCGTCCAGCATTAGTCCAATGAGCCCTCTCACCATAACTCATGTTAATGGCATGAATTTTTTCTTTATACGACATTACATGAATCAACGCTCTAATAATTGCACTTCCAGTTTCCATTGTGTTAAGATGTGCATTTCCAATACATAAAGATATAATTTGAGCACCAGGTGCTACTCCATTCAGTTCTTTGTTTTCGGGAAAATTACCACAGGCGATTGAGGCAACATGAGTTCCATGTGCGGCTGAAAAATTTTCATTTATTCACTTTAAATGATGCAGGAATAATTGCTTCATTGATAACAATACAATTTATTAATGGTACAGCGATCGAGCCGCTAAATAAAGTTAAAAATAAATAAAATAATACAAATATTGCGAACGATCACACTGATTAATTGGTATAATTTTTTATACCACTAGTGCGTAGGTACTCGATTTAACGCACGCTTCGAAATTTAAAAACTCGCCCTACGCACCAGTGCTATAAAATAGTATATGCAACGGGTGCAGCACGTCACCAGGGCTTCTTAAGGTTACTCGTGCTACGCTTCGCTTCGCACTCGATACCTTTAAAACCGCCCTGGCGACGATACTGCAACCCGTTGCATAATATACTATTGTATAAAAAATTAAATGTAAAAAATAATTGTTGAGAAAGATTTTATTTGATAATTTTAATTCATAACTCTTACGATTTTTTTTCTCAAAATGAATCTCCTTTTAAGTTTAATCTAATAATATTTGAATTATTCTGGCTATACAGCCTGTTCTTGTAATAAATAAATAAAAAGTAAAGTTTACTTACAGCAAGTACCAACTATTTCTAACACATTCCCATTATCATGGACATTTATAGAAACATTTAGTTGATCCTCTTGTGTTAAAGGTGCATATGCTTTTGTATGAGTATATTCTCCTAGAAGCAAAGCATTTTCTAAGTCTCCAATTTCAGTTGTATCAATGCAAGCTCTGCAAATGAAATATTTTCATTTATTAGAGAGAAAGAGAGAGAAAATTTTTTCAGTAAGAAAATTCAAAGTATTCATGATAATTATAAAAAAATAAAATAAAATAATAATAATCCTAACTTATACATATGTAACATTATTCAAATTGTTTTATAAACATAATATTCTTGAAAATTTATACCTCCATATTTGGCCATCATTAAAAACCACGCAATCATAAGTTGGACCAAGATCTTCATACTTTTTTTCAACATTTGTTAAATATTCTACTTTTGCTTCAAGATCTTCTTTTTCTAATTTTTCTTGTGCTGTTGTTAGTTGAGGATGTGTAGATTCAAATTCCTAGAAAAAATTTTAATTTATTTAATGATTGGAAAATAGCAGAACAACATGGATGAACTTGAAGATGAAAAAAAAAATACTAATTGGCACTCTTATTAAACAGGTCAATGCCTTTACTCAATTAAAACTGCCAAAAATAAATATAGGACTTATTTAGTTGAATGATAGCTGTTGCGAAATATGATCTAATTTAATATTTTTTTCAAGATTACCATTGATGAAACAATCACTCATAAAATAAAAGACTGTTGAATAAAATGCATTAAAAAAACAAGTAATGAATTTGCATGAAAGTTTTATAATATAATTTAGCTTCTTAATACATGTTTAAAATTTTTTTAATATTATGTTTATTTTAAAATAGAAAAAGTGTTAAAAAATAAATGCAGTGAATACAAAATGTACAAGAATATTACTCTGTCAATTAAAAAACTAGTAATATAAATATAAAAGAATAATTATATGCAAACATAATAGTAAAAATTCAAAAATTAAGAGAATCAACAAAAAATTTTGACTACAAATTATTGATTAATAATTTAAAAATAAATAGGGTAATTCACTTTCAAGGAAAAAATTCTTTTTTTAAATTACTTGTAACAATCTGGTAGCTTCAACCAATGCTTTTTGATTGCCATCATCCCAGAATTTCTTCTTCCTTGACTGTTCAATTCTTTCACGTAACTTTTTTGGATACAAAGAGAATGCACTTTTTACACCTACATGAAACTCTCCAGATGGATTTTTCCAAGATGATGGGATCTAAAAAATTATTATATACCTCACAGAACAAATGTCAACAAAATTAAACTTCCTCTACTAAATCATTGAAAAATTTTTTTTTTAACTTTCTAGGTATCATTTATAGAACTATTTTATAATAATTTGAATTATTCAAAATAAAAAAAAAGTTAATAAAAATAAAATTACTAAAACTTTCTTGAGCATTTAATTAAGAACAATTCCTTACTTTTAACCTGCGTCCTGTAATGCCAGTAATGTATCCATCAATTGACTTGAGAACTTTACTAGTGTCAACATCACCCACTCCACTACAATCAAATCTTTCAATGATCTTGGGCTTGCCATCAGATGTAACCTTTAAGTAGAATTATCAAGAGATGAATAACAAAGATCAAGCAATAAGTAAATGCTATTTTTATAGCATGACTGGCTAAATTGAAGGTTTAAAAAAAAAAAAAAAACTATTTATATAATTAAAGCCAAACAAATTCCAAAAGTTTAAGGTTCTCAGATGTAAAAGTTAAATTAAGTATTTTATAAAAAAAAAAAGAAAAAAAAAAGAAAACTGTTTAAAAGATAAAAACATTACGTCTTTTGTAGATAAACTCACTTGTAAGCCGGGAGCTCCGGGGTCGACTCCAGAATCAAAGATAGCGACGATGGTACCTCTACCATCATATTCTGGGTGCTTAGATATAAACTGAGTAACACCAGTTTCCTTTTTAGGTAATAAACCCCAAACTGGGAAATTCAAATCAAGATTGTTTCCTGCCATCTTCCGAAGACGCCGCGAACGGAGTTAGATTTAGCTTCCACTCTAATTTTTGAATTTTCACACCCTTTGAAAAAAAAAATGTAAATGTGTTTTTTAAATCAGGCGTTTTTTGCAACGCCTATCTCGCTGTTAATACTGCACTAGAAAAGAGGCACTTGGGTTCGGGGAATCCTTTGTTTTTGGTGCTGCCGAGTAAAATAAAACTCGGTTAGCAGCGGGTGAAGATAATGAAGTAAGAGCTCCGGTCTGCAGCATACAGGTTAGAATGTATTAGCGGCTTGAACTCAAGTTACAGACTGATTTCGGCTGCGCCGCTAAGAAGCAATTGACTATACGAACAACACTAATCTAAATGAAGTGATGCTTGAAAAGTGTTTTTGCAAATGTGTCCGTGACTTCGTAACCACTGCGGCAATGAGACGCTTTTCACTGCCAGAGTGACTTTTATATTTAGGTTGTTGCAAGCAGATATCTCACGTATCCTTCACCAGTACTGCAACGTTGCACGAAGGATCTTTACAATATCTTTCCTGGTAGTGATAACTTGATACAGTGATAAGAATTTATTTTTGCTGACATACCTATATGTAATATAATACAAACACGCATGCGTGTTTTATACATTTTTTTACTTTAATTTTTAAATTTTAAAGTAAGTTAGGCAAAGAACAGTAATTTAATTTATTATATACATATAAGTATTATATGAAATCGTGATTCTGTCCAATTTTCAGTAATTTAAATACATATCACATTCTAATGCTTAAACCACTCTGAAGTACATATTATGGAATTATGCAAATAAAAACTAATTGATAAGCAGTTTATTAGTGGGGAAGCATATAAGGTGGCCTAAGACAATACATATCATAAGAATATTTTTTAGCGTGAGATTCCGAAAACAAGGTACGAAGGTTCGATATTAATGTAGAATGTGGAAAAACCACTTTTTGCTGTGTCTGTGCTAACTTTGAAACATATTATTCATGGTCAAATTATTTATTAAAATTTGGAAATATTTTTGGGAAATACTAGCGGTCGGTCAGATATTTCATTTTTCACGTTTCTGTATTCTCACATCTCGGCTGGCGCGGAGCATCATGGCCGCTAAAAGAGATTTTAGCGGGTAGCGAAAAATTCAAAAAAACTGCTCTAAAAAATTCCAGCAGATTCTTAGAATCAAGACCTGTAACTTTAGTATGAACCAAAATTAAGGTCACGAGGGTCGTTTTCGAGAAAAAAATCATTTCCCCGCATTCTAACCCGAAAACCGAAACTTTGTTCCTTGTTTTCGATTATCATCGAGCATCAAAGTTTTTAATTTTCAGTTTTTCCTACAACTTTGAAATAAAATTTAATTTAGAAAAATTTTAGGCACCCTCAGGGGCCCTTGCTACATACGGTGCAACTCGCTGAAGCCTCCTTAAAGTTCAAAATATAAAAAATAGAAGTACCCAGTCCTATTCTTCATAGTTCAAAAGAGAGAAAAAAAGTGAGGTCCCCCATCTTTGTAAGTGCAATAAATTTTGAACACGAATTTTTTGAAAATTAGCTAAAAACTCAAATGATAAAAATTTCATGTAAATGCGTGGCAAATTGGAAGAAGAAAGCCATTCAGAGGAAATAATATTCATGGTTTTGCTAATCCAGAAAACTATCCCTAAAGTTTCGTAGAGATCTATTTCTTAAAGGACATCTCTTTGTGAGCAAAAAAAGATCTCATACAGAGAAATGAAAAATCACCTACCCCCTTACTTCATTTTTAAAAGTAGTCGTCGAAAATCCGGATGTTCATGATAAGAAAAAAGGTAAAAAAGCTACTTTTATCACAATCAATAGAAAACTATAGTATTATTTTTTATTTTTTTTTTTTACTTATTTAGAGTCGCGACTTTTATGCTCCATATGTGCTTTCTATTGATTGTGATAAAAGTAGCTTTTTTACCTTTTTTCTTATCATGAACATTCGGATTTTCGACGACTACTTTTAAAAATGAAGTAAGGGGGTAGGTGATTTTTCATTTCTCTGTATGAGATCTTTTTTTGCTCACAAAGAGATGTCCTTTAAGAAATAGATCCCTACGAAACTTTAGGGATAGTTTTCTGGATTAGCAAAACCATGAATATTATTTCCTCTGAATGGCTTTCTTCTTCCAATTTGCCACGCATTTACATGAAATTTTTATCATTTGAGTTTTTAGCTAATTTTCAAAAAATTCGTGTTCAAAATTTATTGCACTTACAAAGATGGGGGACCTCACTTTTTTTTCTCTCTTTTGAACTATGAAGAATAGGACTGGGTACTTCTATTTTTTATATTTTGAACTTTAAGGAGGCTTCAGCGAGTTGCACCGTATGTAGCAAGGGCCCCTGAGGGTGCCTAAAATTTTTCTAAATTAAATTTTATTTCAAAGTTGTAGGAAAAACTGAAAATTAAAAACTTTGATGCTCGATGATAATCGAAAACAAGGAACAAAGTTTCGGTTTTCGGGTTAGAATGCGGGGAAATGATTTTTTTCTCGAAAACGACCCTCGTGACCTTAATTTTGGTTCATACTAAAGTTACAGGTCTTGATTCTAAGAATCTGCTGGAATTTTTTAGAGCAGTTTTTTTGAATTTTTCGCTACCCGCTAAAATCTCTTTTAGCGGCCATGATGCTCCGCGCCAGCCGAGATGTGAGAATACAGAAACGTGAAAAATGAAATATCTGACCGACCGCTAGTATTTCCCAAAAATATTTCCAAATTTTAATAAATAATTTGACCATGAATAATATGTTTCAAAGTTAGCACAGACACAGCAAAAAGTGGTTTTTCCACATTCTACATTAATATCGAACCTTCGTACCTTGTTTTCGGAATCTCACGCTAAAAAATATTCTTATGATATGTATTGTCTTAGGCCACCTTATATGCTTCCCCACTAATAAACTGCTTATCAATTAGTTTTTATTTGCATAATTCCATAATATGTACTTCAGAGTGGTTTAAGCATTAGAATGTGATATGTATTTAAATTACTGAAAATTGGACAGAATCACGATTTCATATAATACTTATATGTATATAATAAATTAAATTACTGTTCTTTGCCTAACTTACTTTAAAATTTAAAAATTAAAGTAAAAAAAATGTATAAAACACGCATGCGTGTTTGTATTATATTACATATAGGTATGTCAGCAAAAATAAATTCCCAAAATCATCATATTCTCGAAAAACGTCACTCAAGTAGCCCTAGTATTGGAGAATTATCAGAATTTTAATTTAAAACATTAAGGTATAAAAATATTTTCATCGATGTAGATGACACGAAAAATAATTGTCTTATGATTGGAAATCACTACGTTAAAGTCTTAAATTTTGTTAAGAAAGATGGAGTTAACTACGTAATTGGTAAAGAACTGTTACCAGTAGACAATATTTATACTACTCCTTGTGATTCTTCTATATTCTTGTCAAGAGTTGTTAAAATAAAGAACGTATTACAACAGTGGCCTTGTGAAAAGATAAGTGCAAAAGTTTGTAAATTAATTTTCGATGAAAAATGTTATGTACTACCGCTGCTGCACACTCAAATCGATTTGGGACAATAATACAATAAAACATTGCGGAAGCCTATAAAAATAGTAGTTTTAAAAAGTTAATATACTGTGATTAATGAAAAATTATCGTCCTTGCAAAAATATATATTTTTTAAAATAAATGTTATTTAAGAACAATTTTGTTTTGTGATTTAATATCATTTGATTCTTTCTTACTAGTTTCTTTTTGCTCGCAAGTGAATAATATCTAATTTATAAAACTATTGATTAAAAAAAAGCATCAATTTAATTAAATTTGGACTAAAAATTTATTTCCGTAAAATTTTTACCGTAAAAACATATTAGTATAATAACATATAATTAGATTAAAAAAAAAAAAGATTGTTGCTATAGCAACATGAAGGGGTTTAATAATGACAAAGTAAATTTATGTAATTTACTTTGATAAGCGAAACTATCAATATGTCCCCTAATTGGTTCTGTTTACCGATTAATTGCAAAAATATCCAAATTTTAGAGTTTTTGTTGTTTTTCTTTTTTTTTTTTTTTTTTTTTTTTTAGTTAATTTTTAAGAAACTTGTGCTCAAAGCTTACTGTACTTGCCACTTACTACTGCGGGACATCGCGTTTTTCTTTTCTTTGTGTGAAATTTAAGGGAAAAATATTTTCAAAACTTGACTCAAAAAGTTTAAACATGAATAATTCGTATGTCAAAACTCAGAAAATGTTAAGAAGTACTTCAAGAAACATAAATTATTAATATAGTCAAATTATAAAGAAAAAATCAGAGATTTTCTTCCTCTTTTTTTTAGCACTGCGCGCGGCTTTCAGCTGGTTTAGCTTGAAGAAAACAGCCGAAGAACTTATTTAAGATGGTAAATTGCAGGGGTACGTTTTCATAAAGTGCAATATGCGGCCTTGTCAGCAGACTTGTTAAATATGTTGACGCCGTATTAGAGAAGCTCTCGTGTTTACACGGTCAGATTTCTCTTCACCTCGATGCTGGGCACGCGACCGGCCCTTGGCTATCCTGCATACAGACATGCGCTCTTGGAAAAGCTGTAGCCGAAGCATCGTGCTAAGCTTCTAAGCAGTGTGTGGTTTTTGCCCAAAAATCGACCGAAAATAGGTTGAATTTTTTTGTTTTTTTTTTTTTTTCCATATATTTGTAAAACTGAGAATGTTAATTTTTTTATTTTTTTTATTCATGTAATTTGTAAATCACATTATTTATTCAATTAGTCGTGATTAAAAAAAAAAAATGATAAATCAAAATGAATTCAAAAAGTAAATTTATGTAATTTAAAAAAGTTTATCAAAAAAAAAAAAACACAATGAACTTTTTGCTGAACTTTTTGCTGAGCATTTTAAGTCAGTTTATTCTCTTGATGTTGAAAATGTTGGGAACATTTACCAGTCTGATGGATTTGTTGATACGTTTGAAATTAGTGATGATGATATACACCGGGCATTGAAAGATTTAAAGGGTAGTTTTTTAGTTTCGGCTGACGGCTATCCATCTTATTTTCTTAAAAATTGTGGTTCATCTCTTGTTAAGCCACTTAGACTGCTTTTTAATAAATCACTACAGACTGGTATTGTCCCTAACATTTGGAAAATCTCTTTTGTAACACCAATTTATAAAGCTGGAGATAGGAATGACATTAAAAATTACAGACCAATCTCTTTGTTGGGATCTGTGTCAAAACTTTTTGATTCAATTATGGCCACTAAACTTACTGATCTTTTCATTTCTAAGATAACTAATGCCCAACATGGATTTATTAGAGGTAAATCCACAGTGACCAACTTATTTCTCTATAGTAATTATATTCATGAATGTTTTTCAAATTCTATTCAAGTTGATTCAATATATCTAGATTTTCAGAAAGCGTTTGATAGAGTTGATATTAATATATTGTTGATGAAACTTTGTAATTTAGGATTTAATAACAAACTTTTATCATGGCTTTATTCTTATTTGAAGGATAGAATTCAAAGAGTGAAAGTTAAGGGCCATTTGTCTGAACCTGTTTTTGTTTCTTCAGGCGTCCCTCAGGGATCTCACTTGGGGCCTTTTTTATTCCTTCTCTTTATTAATGATATAGTTAATGATCTAACTTTTGCCAAAATTCTTATATTTGCTGATGATGTCAAATTATTTTTTAATATAATAGATAATTCTGATTGTGTTAAACTGCAAAATGATCTCAACACTATTTTAAATTGGTCAATACAAAACAAGATTAATCTTAATATTAATAAATGCAAAATTATTTCTTTTTATAATACTAAGCAAAAAATAAATTATTGTTACTCAATTGGTGATACTTTATTAGATAGAGTTGAATATATTAATGATCTAGGTGTTATTTTTGATTGTAAGTTAAAATTTGAGACTCATATTAATGCTGTGATATCTAAGGCTTCTAGACTGTTAAATTTTATAATTAGATCTTCTAAAGAATTTAAGAAACCAGAAACTATTATTTCTTTATATAAATCTATTATACTACCTCATATGTTATATTGTTCTCAAATATGGACTCCATATACTGAGACTCTTATAAATAGACTAGAACGTATTAACCATCGATTTTTGAGATATCTATCTTTTAAGAATGGTACTCCAATGAGTTTCCTAGATCATGATTATAAAAATATAGCTAATTTATTCAAAATTCCTAGTATCAAATCTCAACATTGCTATTACGACTTATATTTCGTCTATAAAGTATTGAATGGACTCTTATTAGAATCCGATTTGGCTGATTTGTTTCCATATCGCTCGTTAAGATTTGATCTTAGAGGTGCGAGAGTTCTAATTGAGAGGAATTCAAAATCTTCTTTTGATTTCTTCTCATCTCTTAATAGATTACGTAGATGTTGGAATACCTCCCCAATAAATTTAAGAAATTGTGATAATAATTTAAGCGTATTTAAGAAACAATGCAAAGCTTTTACTTTTATATATAATTAAATAGTAGGTTAATCCTACTTGTAAAGGACTTTATGTCCGTTGATGATGTTGTAAATAAATAAATAAATAAATAAATAAATAAATAAATAAATAAACAATGAATTAAAAAAGCAAAAAACCCGAAAAATAATTTTTTCATCAAAGAAAATACTTCCAGCGCCATCAAAATGTTCTCGCAATTAAGTAACAAGTGTGTGATGAATTTTATATAAATTATATAAAAAATTATATTTTTCACAGCCATCGAAAAAAGTTTTTCGAGCCACAAATCTCGTGACAGTTAACAGCCATCACCAGGCTAAGTTTCAGACTCAAAAAACCACGGGCGAAAGAGGAAGAAAAAATTCTCGCTTAAATGACGTATCGAGAGAGCTTTTTCTCGACCTGACCGAAATCCAAAACCCCGTGATCTCCCAAAATTTCCCTTACAACTTCAATGTTGTTAACTCGAAAACTCTCTTTCTCTCTTTCCCTCTTCTCTTTACGACTGTACCTCCTTCACTTTTGAGTAAATGTAAAACGAGGGTGAGGGTTTTTTGTTTCGGATGATGCAGTGCTAATCCTACTGTCAAAGAGAATCTTTTCGTACGTATGCAGCATTGAAAAATTTTGACGAGGTTTCCGTAGTTTTGGTTATTGAAAATTCAAGAAAACAAAGATAAAAAAGGGGGCCGGTATGACGTGCAATGGGGAGGGCGAAATGGGCAGGGGAGAGCCGGGTATTATGGGCGGCGAGGCTTCACGGAGGAAAAAATTATGGTTTTTTCTCATTGTAAACTTTGAAAAATTCTGATTATAGGCTTATGATAAAATACCATTCAGCATTTGTAAAAAACCATGAGAAATTAACATGGTAAAGCGTAAAAAACTTTGGGCTAATTAATATAATATAAGAATGTTTATTGTCAGACTTAAAATTTTAGAGGGGTAACATTACATTGACGAAAGTTTTTTTAGTTTTAATTTAACAATCATAAAAATATTAAATCATAAGCTTATTTGAGCAGTCACTTGCCTTTTTTGAGGTCCAAACACTATTTTAACAAATATTAATTGATCTAAAATATTTTGAGTTAAACTATTGATCAAATTAAAATTTTAAATGTATATTAAAAGTATGATTTTTTACAACTGCGCACCAAATTTTTTTCATTATCCTGTACAATTTTTGTAATAATACATATTATTTTTACTGTATTGACATATTTATCATTTTGTTTTATTAAAAAAAAAAAAAAAAAAAAACCCTATAAATGAAAATAAAACGAAAATTTCTCTAAGATATTTTTTTTCCGTTGATGAAGTGACCCAATCTATCAAAA
The DNA here is from genome assembly GCA_038277355.1 of Encarsia formosa. NCBI lineage: Eukaryota > Metazoa > Arthropoda > Insecta > Hymenoptera > Aphelinidae > Encarsia > Encarsia formosa. Next base: position 18,655,214 of record CM076188.1, on the reverse strand, counting down.
TAGTAATACTTTTTATACCACTAGTGCGTAGGTACTCGATTTAACGCACGCTTCGAAATTTGAAAACTCGCCCTACGCACCAGTGCTATAAAATAGTATATGCAACGGGTGGAGCAGGGCACCAGGGCTCGTGCTACGCTTCGCTTCGCACTCGGTACCTTTAAAACCGCCCTGGCGACGATACTGCAACCCGTTGCATAATATACTATTAATAACAATTTTTTTTTTTTATGCATTATTAAAATAAACTGTAAATACTCTTATTTTAATAACAATAAGCCACGTTTAAGACTAACGAGACTCAGCCATTGAAATTTTATAAGTTTCAAAATGATCAAAAGTTATTGAAGATATAGTCACGTTATTGATTGTTGTACATTGATGAAATACGCGCACGAGTAAACGTATGTCTTAAAAAATTGTAGAAGCACAATTAGTTACGTCCAATCCACGAACTGCGAGCACCACAATGTTCTAAAACACTTCGCCAGCAAACATCTTGTTGTAACAGATTAGGATTACCAATAATTATAAGTAAAGTTCTTGCACGGGTAATCGCTACATTTAACCTTTCTCGAGAATTAACAAATCCTAGCGAATGTCTTATGTCTTCTTTTATTTTGTCTTCTGCTGTGCGGACAGTCGATAATATAATAACTTTTTTTTCTTGTCCTTGAAATTCTTCAACACTTCCAACTTTGGGAATATCCATATCCAATTCCGCTAAAATACTTCTAATTTTGTAGACCTGTCAAAGGCATAAAAAATATTTTTTTGAATATATTTACTTTAATAAAAAAAAAATTTATTTACTTCATCAATATTCAAAGTTGATTTTTCAATGTTCTTAATTGCATCTTAATTGTATCATTGTATAGAGCTTTTTAATAAGCAAACGATTTTCTATAATTTATTGATAATGAAAATTACTGTTTTTGCCAGTTTTATTGAAAAGATGGTCTTTTTAATTTATAGAATCTTGAAAATAATAACAATCTAAATATTTCTAATAAAAATAAATACACAATTTTAAAAGTCTAAATAAAGTAAATACTTTTTTGACTTAGGGTAAAATGCGGAGGGACCACAAAGATTTTTGCATCGGCTATAGAGTGAAAACAATGATTTTTTCTTTAGTAAGTATTCAGCACTTCATAGAAAGATAATCTTTAAAATAACTATATAGCTCATAATATAAAATAAAAATATAAATGGCTCTGATACGTTGATTTAGGATTAAAATATTTTTGTATTAACATAAGTAGATTTGTATTAATATAACGCAATCGTTTTCAGATGTTCTATATCTAAAAACGAACGCGTTTTGGAGCAACCCTACATGAAATTTGGCTCATGCATTGGGTGGTTTAAAGTAAGTATTTCGGCCAAATATGAAGTGATTACCTTCAACGTTCGAAGTTACAGCCCTCGAAGCGTTTTGGGGGTTGATATTTTTAAAAATTAATTTGAGAGCAGTTGATCGGATTGATACGGTTTTTTTAACCCATGATTTAATAGGTAGTCTTATTAGAAAAATTAATTAAATTTATAAAAAGTGCAAAAATTTTCACTGAGAGTCCAAACTGATTCTCAAAATTCAAAGTTAAAAATAAAGTACAATATTTCCCCTGCAAAACTCGGTTTGAAAATTTTAATTAAAATCTAAGTTATGAATTTTTGAAGTGGCAGCATCACAGTAGCTATACGGTGTGTGCGACCGGAGCTTCGCTGATTGATTCCATGGCTAATGTGATGCCTCAAAAACTCATAACTTCGCTTCTAATTAAAAGTAGAAAAATTTTCAAATGGAGTTTTGCAGGAAAAATATTGTACTTTATTTTGAACTTTGAATTTTGAAAATCGGTTTGTATTGGCCTATCAGAGAAAATTTTAACTTCAAAATTTTTGCATGCAATTTTTATGCACTTTTTATAAATTTAATTAATATTTCTAGAAACTAATTATTAAAGAGCTTAAATTCGGTTGCTATAACCGAATCTTCTTTTAATGAATATTTTATAACAGTAATCTCAAAAAGGTAATAGTTATCGTTCCATTTCCTCAGTATAGAGAAGTTTTTTGATAAAATGTTCAGTTTTTCACTTTCTTCAGATCCGATTGGACACTTATTGTTTAGTTTTGTCATGGTAGTTTTTTTTTTTTTTTTTTTCGCCGAAGGCAATGTTTTATTTTATGGCTTGTAAGAAAGATAATACTAAATTGAATTTTTTTTCCAATTAAAAAAATTTTAAAACGTATTAACCGGGACTCTTACCAGAGGGGAGCTACCGTCCATTTAAAGTACAGTAATTTGACAAACCAGGATACAACATTTTTTATATAGGTACTTGGGGAAATCCACGAAACTGATGTTGTCCGCCTTATTAAAATTTTTCCAATTTTTCATTCAATGATTACTAATATTTCACTACATAGTAGACTAAAACTAGGGCCTCTCAGTCAATTGGCACAGTTTTGAGACTAGAATCAGTTCAACTACAGTTTCAAGACTCTGGAATTTCGCATGTTGTTAGTCAAAAATTTGTTATCTCTTTGCTCTTACACATATGACACATCGCTCTGCCAGCCAATCACCCCTTATGTCATTAAATATATGATGAAAATTTCACTCATGTGCCTTGAGTTTATTATAAGTTACATGTTGTCATTTAAAAAAAAAAAATAATAAAACTCTTCTACTCTTATGCTTCGAGGGCAATTTTTAATGTGCCTATTACCGCGGCTCTGAATGGGGGACCACGGCCACGGCTCGGTCGGGGACCTATAAACGCTCTCTCGATTGAAGCGTGATCCCCACAGAGGCCGGAAGATGGGAGTCCGATGCAAAGTAACGTACCACAGGGACGGGAGAACCGATACCAACGGGAGTTCATGCATCGAAACTCCGTACTTACGGCCTCGGTCATCCAGGTATAGGTTGTTTTCCCTACGATGTAGGTTTTTACTATACCCATTGCACTTAGCATTGCACCTACCGGCTTCCGTGCTATGTAAAGGAGACTGCGATTATAGGGGGGGGAAGAGGTCACTTCTGGAGCAATAATTAAAAGGCTCTAGAAGCATGGCCACTTAACCGGGGGGATAGGGATACAATGTCGAAAGCTCAGTGTCCCTGAGCCGAAAGGCACCCCGGTCAACTTTCATTACCAATAACCAATAATAACCAATACTCTTATGCTTATCTATTGGTTAGCTATGCCGCGCTTCGAAAATAATTACTTTTCATTCAAAAAATGGCAAAAATTTTAGTTTTTCAAAGTTCTATCAATAATAATATTGAATTTATGAAAAACTAATTAGGTTATTTCGACTATGGGGTCATAAGAGCAGTTTGCATTGACTCCAGCGAAAATAACGTCGTAGTTGAGTCACTTGAGAATACCTAATAGCACCTTCGTATTCTTTGGCAAAAAATACATGAAAAATTTTTTATTCATTTTTTGATCTGATGCTTCAATTTTTTACGATAAAACTTTAAAGTTTTAAAAGAAATTAAAGTTTACATTTAGACGTTACTACTCTCTAAACTTAAAAGCTCTGAAATATAGGACCAATAACGAGGGGTTAAGCACTCCAGAATCACTGATGATTCTTTTGATTCATTTGTGATTCTTTGGGAAAATTTAAAGTTTTTAGAGCCTTGGAATCGATTTCAATTAATATTTTGTTAAAACTTATTTTTTTATTGAAATGATATTTTATTGATTATGTTGATTTTATGTGCGATTCTTTTAGTGATTCTGAAGTGCCCCTCGATCAATAAAATGAATGTAACATTTTTTACCTATTTTTTGCCAAAGAATCGGAAGGCGTCATTAGTTTTTCATAAATTGAAAATTTTTATCGACGGAATTTTAAAAAATTAAAATTTTAGACATTTTCTGAATGAAAAGTAACTATTTTTAAATAAAACAGTAACTAAGACTCCAAACATAAACTTTTTTATATAGCTGAAGGCTTATTTATGAATATTTTAACTCCAACTCAACACTGCACCGCGGGCTACAAATCATGCACCATAGAAGATTATTACATTTTTTACTTTGATTAAAGATTCTAAAACACAACCATGTGCCATCAAGTTTATTCTTAAGTTTTCTAAAAATGGAATTTTAAAAGTTTCGTAGATTTTACCATTTAGACCTTTGCTTAGTAAGATTACATCAGTTTACGATCATTTTCAGTTTCCCAAAAAAAGTTTATTCAGCATTTTAAAATTACAAAATTGATCCACCACCGTCTGATTTCGTATATACAACGATAAAAAATTCAGTTCCTGTGTGCGCCGCACGAAAATTTACGTTTCGAATAGGCAGGCACTCCGCACTTTTAATAGCTTGTAGACCTCTTTCGCAACAGAAAATACTTGGCAAACCAATATATAAGGTACCTGTACCTAGTATGGCCCCCCTAAGCGAGAATTGACGTTGTGGCGAATCAAATCAATATTTGGTGACGTGTAAGGTCTCATTTTAAAGGTTAATTCAAGAGCTTTAAAATGCGACCTTACGCGTTCTATTTTGATCAATGAGCTTGAAATGCCAGAGGATTTACCAAAACACGTTTTTTTAAGACACCAAAAATTTGTGTACCTAATATGGCCCCATTGAAGTTATTTATTAATTGCGATTTGTTCCTATTTTTTAAATCAATCAGGATATAAGATTTTAAAAACTTCAAAATTTTCATTATTTTAAAAATGATTTATTTAAAAATTGAGCCTTTTTTACAATGTTTTTGAAAGCTTTGCAACCAGTAGAAAAATTACAACTCTAAATTTTTATCAAAGTTTGTTTTTTGAGCTAGAATGTTTTTTTAGTTACAAAATGAAAAAAAGCTTTGAAACAATTAAATTTATTTTTCTTAAATAACATTAGGATAGGATTTTCTAAAAAGTAAATATAAAACCAAGGACTCTTAATATCGGTATTTCTACTAATTTGCGGGGGGCCATATTAGGTACACTGCAGTATAAATAGTTATTTAAGAATAAAACCCGTTAGAAAACGAGTTGAACAAAAACTAAAATCGCGTTTTAAAGCTGAAACAATAACGAATCGAAGCTATTTATGGAAATTTTGGTCAGGTGTATCTAAATATTTTGGCAGACCATTTAATCACAACGTAAAATAATAACGAAGGTATACGAATCGAGTTTTAGCTATAAGGCGTGCGCAAAAATAATTATTAATTGTTCTAAACAACTAAAAACTTCATAATTCAGTTTTTTTGACTTCTTCCTATACCTTGTATAGAGATGCCGCATATCGAGCATATTCAAAATAACAGGGGGGCCATATTAGGTACACCTACCTTAAATTTTTTTATTTATGATGAAAATTAACTTTACTTTCGTGTAACTTTTTTCGAATGACCACATAAAATGAACCGTACCTCCCCGGATAATGTTAAGATAGTGAGCTCATTTTTAGGCACGATCGACCCCGAAGGGGCAACCAAAAATTGTGCACAGGATAAAATTGAACGGGGTAAGCGGAAAAATGTTCGTTTTGGTGTCCCATAGTTCCAGTTTCATTTTGAGTATGATCGGACCACGTGGCTACAAATGGCGCATACTAACACTTTTTACTGTCACATTTTACTCGATTGTATATAGCTATTAAATAAAAAATTGTGCACAGGATTTCTCGCGACCTAATGGATAAAATTGAACGGGTGAACGGGAAAATGTTTGTATTGGTATCCTACAGTTTTAGTCCGAGAATAAAAAAAAAAAAAAGATTGTCGAGCGTGAAGCGCGAGTGTCGGTCGGTCGTGCCTATTATGCATTGAGCGAAGCGATAGCGGAGCATGGCAATGCATACATTGCATTGCGGAGGTGTTTTTGCCCAAAATTTTTTTAAAGTCGTGCGCAGCAAGCCTGGGACTTTAAAAAATTTTTGGGCAAAAACACCGTAGCCAGGCAAGTCATCCGGCCAGGAATTTTATTATTTGCAGTTTCAAGGGATTTTCGGAAAAATAGAACCGGATTCGAAATTAATTTTGTTGTTCTCGGAGCCTTTCTACCGATATTTTAAGGTCAAAAACTTTAAAAACGTGTTTGATGTAAGTATGTAAATTGAGAACCTTACGGCAAAATTGTGACTGCGGAGAGAAGAATGTCTATGTAGTTCGTAACATTTTTTTAGTATAAAAATACCAAGCTTTCACACAATTTTTTTATCGTCTAATGAAGCGGTCTAAGATTTAACCTATTTAATAGTATTCATCTCTAGCTAATTTGACTTTCAAAAACCGAGTAATCATCTAAATAAATTTCTCGTACTTAAAGCTTATAAACTCGCAAAAATGGTCAATAATAACTTGACAGATTAACCCGATAATCGATAAAATGAATAAAACTAAGCTCTACTTCCACCGAAAATAGAGTAATATCTTATGTCTTAAAAAGTTATTTAAATTGTACCTGCTTAGCGTACGGTGTAATTATTCCAATGTCTTCTGGTTTCAAACCATGATTGTAAAGTTCTAACAGATAAATGTACACTTGTGTAGCTTCCTCCAAATTATACCAACTAGGACTGTCTTCTTCTTGTAAGTTTTTACCATCTACGCCGTGGAATATGACAGGTGGAGCTGAACCAATTCTTTTAGGTAACATATCAGACAAATGTTCTAATAATTTAGCTTCGTCACTATTGTCTGGGTCAACCTGAAAAAATAATTTTAATTTGTAAAATTATATGTAAGCATTAAAAGTTATTTAAAATTTAATTCATACCATTGGTATTAATTCGGCTTCGTAGAAAAGTTTATTTGGTAAAGCAAGTAAATCTGGAAGACTTCTATAGTTCATTAATAATTTTGTAACAAGTCGTGGATCGTAGCCTGTTTCATATCCCAGAGGATCTCGTTGATACGGGAATTGCTGGAGTAATCTTACAAGAAAACTGTCACTGAGTCCAAAATATCCAGCATACCGACTTTGGTTTATAGGCCCTAGTTGTTTTGGATCTCCAGCCAGAACAATTTGAGTATTGGAGGCTGCATGTGCTAAGCTCAAAGGAATCATTATTTCCGGTTCACTTGCTTGACCAGCTTCGTCTACTACAACATGCGTAAAATGTCCCGCGGGACATCCCATGTTGTGTAAAATTCCCAAGGCTGCACAGGTGCCAATTATTATGCGATGATGTTGAATATGACTCAGAGTTACACTAAGTTTGCAACCCCGAGGATCTGATATATTAACGTCGGCTCTACTTCCTTCATGAGAAATATCCGCAGTTACGCAGTATGGCAAGATCCTTACAGGTAAATGTTCACTTTCAAGATAATGGTGAGCCACAAGACGAACCTTTTATTTACGAAAGTTGTTAGAGAGAATCTTTATATTTAAGTTAAATTTTCTTAAAATAATTTTTCTATTGCTGTTATGTGATAAAATATAATGAAAATTTTAAAAAATATAATTTAAAATGTAAAAACATTATGTCAATAGCTAAGCTTAACCTTATCTTCGGTGAAAAAAAAATTTTTTTATGAAAATTACGTATTTCTAAGAAATTTTTTAAAAAATGGAAAAAAGTCATTTTTTTCGTCTTAAATAACTAATTCAGTATGAATTTTTTGAGCATCTTATACCTAATTTCATACATTCTATTAAGTTGTTTTTTTTATCTACGTCTATAATATTATTCAATAAATATCTTGAGTACATACCTATTTGTAAATGTACATAAAAAATATTCATTAAAAAAAAAAACTGCTCTTTAAAATTTTCAAGTCATATATGTATAGATATTGCAAAGAGGTTGATTAAGCTCTACTTACTAAATCCCCTGGCTGAAGTAACTTGCTGTCCAAGAGTCTTTCGGTAATAAGATTTGCTGAACTATTAGAAGGAGTTGCAACTAAAATCCTGCTCTCTGGTACTTGAAATAAAATTTGCAAAATTGACTCACAAACAGTAATTGTTTTTCCAGTTCCAGGAGGTCCGAATATTACGTACGGTAAAGGCCGCGCTAATCCCTTCAAAATATTTTTCACAGCATCTTTTTGGTATCTGTTTAACTTCTTATTAATCCAATGTAATTTTTTTCTCAATAAGAATTTTTCTTCATTAAGATCGGATTCTTCATCATCCGACTCCACAAAATTATACTGCGGTTCTTTTTGTTCAACTTTTGTTGGAAATAAAAAATCTTTTCCAAGTTTATTTATAACTGCATCTACTGCGGTATGAGATCTTTGAATTACTGTAGTTGAACCTTTAAAACTGACTTGGCATTCTTGACCGTATTGATAGATTTCGTGAAATTTAGGATCAAACTTTAAAAAAACTTCAGAACTTCTGATCTTGTGAATATACCCTTCATACTTCCGTGTAGCTATTAAAGAAAAAAAAAGTTAAAACAAACAAAATGCATAAAGTAAACATAAAGAAAAAAAAATTATGACCTGATATATTTAAAAATTTCAATTTAACATAATGAGTATGTGTAAAATTTATGAAACAAAATAAGTACCTTCTTTTACATCTGTATAAGTAACTATAACTCTATCACCAATGATTAATGATGGTCTCTTTTCAGCAAGACCAGGTACTGTCAACTTCAAAAATTCGCAAGACCGTCCTAAAGTTACATTTTCCATTTGATATCTCTGCATATCCAGGACTTGCGCTATTTCTTCTAAATAAAGTAAATAATCGAACCTTTGCTTATAATTTTGAAAATTTAAAGTCTGTTGAAGAACAGGTACACTTTCTGCCAGTAAAAATGCGGACTCTGCATTAGTTTTATTTTCTGTAATTATAGTAGTTATTGTACTCCATAGAACTGAAGGAATTTTCCAAGTTATAGGACGATTTTTGATGAATTTTGCTGGAGCGTAGGGCTTAATGCCTTTAATGTATAAACCATCATCTTGTTCTTGAGGTGCAATTGCAATCTTATAAGATTTATTACCGTAACGATTCAAAGAAACTTCATTAGGTTTATTTTTAAAATTTAAACTGTTGACAGCAATTTTAACAAGGCGACCAATTTTGAATTTTTCAAACTTAAAAATTATCAATTCTTCATGTAGACCAACAAGCTTAGCTTTGCATTTAATTGTATAAATTATTTCATTGGAAGGATTCAGGTATTGTGATTCATTTAACTTTGGCTGAACAAGGGTTAGTTGAGATTCATACTTTCTAGTAAAAAAAGAACATTTTTTTAACACTTGTTTTACACTTCCATTATTTTTCACAGTAATTTTAATTTCTTTTTCAGTCTTTGCATCCAGAGTAATATTTATTCCATTAGTTATTTCAATACTTTCTTTATCTCTAATAATTTCATCAAGTTCTTGAGCTGGTAACTGAGGCTTATTTTTAATTATGGACATTTCATACTTTGTATCAACCTACAACACATTAATTTTAAATGAAATATTGATTTTAATTAAGATAAGCAATAATGTACTTATATAAAGGTAAACAATTTTTTTCAAATTAAAAAATTTCAAGTACTAAGTTAGTGATGTAAAATAATTTGAGTAATAAAAAATTCAGTAGAAATAATTTTTTTTCAAATCAAATCCAAATTTTATCCTGGATAAATTTGGCAAAAATTTTTAAATAATTCTTATGCCTGAAAATTTATTCTCAATCTCAAAAATAATCACAATGTATTGCTATATGTATATACATAATGTGTAACCAATAAAATTTAAAATTGTAAAAAACGTGAAAAAAAAAAGTTTAAAGAGTAAAAAAGCCTAAGAAAAATTAATAAATTATTAAATTTAAAAAAATATATATTAAATTACATCGTTTTGAAGTCAACCATTTCAGAAAATTTTAATAAATTTGAATAAATTTTTAAATTAAGTCAAGTTGAACATTAGATCATGATTTAGAGCTTTTCAAAAATATTGATGATAATAAAAACTATTGCTTTGTAAATTGGGCATTACCAGCACTTGCAATTTTAAAAATTATACTGTTTTTCAGGTAATACAACCATAGAATAAGTTTTATAAATATTTAAAAGTTCATAGTACCAGTTTTTAATATTTCTACATAAAATTATGTACCAAGAAAAAACTCTTTACATAAGCAACCACACTTGATCTTGTCCAAAAATTTATTTGAATCTTTTTTGGCAAGTACTTATTCAACAATTGTTCCAATAGCAATTAATTTTTTATTAATAATTTTAAGACAATATTTAGAATTATCAAACAAGAATTATATTATATTCAATGAAACTACTGATAAGGAGTTTTTTTTTAAATTAGATATTTAATTTTATAATTTAAATTACTTTTGCCAAATTTAAAATTGAAGACAGGAATATTTTAATATTAAGAATAATAATTTATGTTGACTACGTACATCTTCCATAGGAACTACTGACAGTGCTCTCCAACGTTGCTGAACTCCTTGGTCACTCTCAATACATTGTGAATATACTTTATCTCCTTCACATGGTATGTATCCAGGTGCACAAACAGCTTTGATAAAAACTATGGTTTTTTCAATTAGTCCAGACTCATTAGCTGCATTATATTTTGTAATTTTCCCCATTTTTTGTAGAAATCGCAAAGGTGCAATTGATCTTATTTCTAATATTTCTCCTTGAAAGTTAGGTGAACTTTCATTTAATTCAGCTAAACATTCTAATTGTACCCAATCTCCAATCATAGGTACAAAACTTGAACTTACATGATCTAAATTTACACTATGTCCTTCTTCTAGAATTACTTCTCTCCCTGCTCTTTTAACAACTTTACCAATGATTTTTTTTTTTGCTATTTGATGCCTCTCCAGAACTTCATTTTTTTTAGGTAGATCAAGACTTATACTGTCCTCAGTATTTTGTTCTTTTTTTATAACACTCCAGTTTAAATCCTTGCTATCAGTAGTATCATCCCAGACACCATCCAGTTTTGAGATAATTTTACGAATTTTAATCTCTTCACCTTTGTCTACTCTATAAGCTAAGTAGTAAACTTCATTGCCTACCTTGAGATCATTTATAAGTGAACCTACATTCTTTATTTCACACATATACTTATTTTCAATAAGAACATAATCATTTGTGATAAGACTAATTGTTCCAGATTTGTAAAAACATCCTTCTTCTTCTTCATTGAGATTTTTCTGAGGTTCCTCTTTGATAGTACTATTTTGTCTAATATCTTCAATTTGCTCATTGACATTCTCTTCATTAATGATTTCATTTTCATGCTCATTAGAGTCAAATATTTTGCTTGATACATATTGCAAAAAGGAAATCATTTTGCAATGGCTTTAGATTCTGATTCAGCTTTTTCCTGGAATGAATATAAACTCTATAAGTAAACATAATTTATTTAAACTGTAAAATACTTATTAAAAGCATGGGGTTTTGAATTTTTTATTTAATTATGACAAAAAATTATGAATTATATCAATTTTTTTACACATTACTTTGTTTTAAAATAGTGACAAATGTTAGATAAAAAAAATCTTGAATTATTTTTTTATTTTTACAACATTTGAAATAGAAGTATATAATAAAATTTTTTTAAGGTTATAAATTAGAACGCACCTGTAAGAACCCGGTATTTTTGAAGTATCGTAAATCAATAAAAGGTACTTTAATTAAAAATTAATTTAAAAAACTGACATTTTTCTTTTGGTTTAAAACATTGAGATCCCTGCCAAAATATTTATTTTCTGCAGCAGCTCACAATTTCAAATAAATCGACACTAAACTTTTAAAAAATGGGCGACTTGAAATCATGTAGAAGATTGATTACTGAAGCAACAAAGAGTCTGAAATTCAGATTCAGACTCTGAATCTGAATCAAATTCAGCACCATCAAATTCGCGGAACGGATCTGCAGACGGTTCTGCCAAGTGCCAATAACCCAGCGTTGCCGAATAAAATAAGCAGCGTCCTATCAATTCAGAACTTCTGATAGGGTTAGGTATAACTTATACCACACTGTGGAGTGTGGACTGTGGGTAATACCGGCTCGAGGCACTGAACACAGAGTATGATCTTGTGAGAGCTTGTATTGTAAAAAAACCTGAGTCCTGAGGATGCATGCTGCATCACGCACCCAGCTGTGATATAGACTTGCGGGAAGTGGGAACCACAGCAACTAGGTACAATTATAGGTACATCGGAATTTGGATTTCGGAAACACTACTTTAATATTGTTGCTTTATATTGTTAATTTATTAGAGTTTTCAGGAAAGTTTTGGGGCTCACACCTATATTACTTATTAATTAGTCTTCTGTACGTTACAAGCTACACTTGTGTTGTTATTATATTTTTTAATTTTTAATTTATCGTTTTTTTTTTAACATGTAGTTTTTTTTTTCGATTCAATTAGTAAATCTTATTATTAAGATTTTTTTTAACTTACTGGATTCTGTATGGGGTGAAAATTTTTCATAAAAGTGACATGGCTACAAGAAAACGAAGTGAGTCAGGGACAAAACGTCAATACAGAGGAAAATGTTTAACAATGTATGAAAGTATTTTTAAAGGAGAAGATTTGACTGCAGCTAATCCTAATTTTTGGAGTGAACTTTTTCTTATAAAACCAACGGTGTCGCACATTGAGAATGAAATATCTCGTTTAAATGAAGAGTCTATTATGTTATGTAAACATAATATTAATTCTTTAGTTTCACACTGCATTGATGCTTTGGGTGATGAAAATGCCTATCGTATAGTCTATTCTATGCAAACTCTCTCTGCAGTGATTTTTTCTCTCTATAAAAAAGCGAACAACCATGAAAAAGCATTTAACTTTGTAGACATTGCTTTTGGAGTTGAAAATATTGAGGAGAGAGTGACTACTTTATTGCAGCATACCAATATATTCTTGACTGGTAAGGTTTCACAATTGTACTATCTTTAATGTTAATAACAAATCTTATATACATGTTTTTTATTTCCAATAGGAGAATATTCTTCTAATTTAAAAGCTATGTACATAAAACTTTTTTTGATCATTGCTACTGGAATAGACAATATAAATCAAAATGCTTTGTTGGATTACATTATGAGCAGTAATATATTTGAGTCATTAATTCAGTTACTAAGGGACACAACTTTAAGAAATCAACATGGTTACAATGTTGTTTTGATTTTGACCCTTCTTGTTAATTACAGAAAACACGAAAGTGCTAATCCTTTCATAGTCAAATTGTCTATTTTGGATGACGAACTTGCATTAAATGGTTATGGACAAGTTATTTCTAGTTCTTTATCAACTTTTTGCAGGCAATTCGCTCAATTAAAACCAGATGTACAAGTATCTTGGTTGACCTCGTTAACTAGTATAATTGGTAGTATTTTTGTTGGAGAAGAAGGAGCCAAAAGTCAACAGATACGTGAAAATAATGCATTGCTTCTAGCTCTTTATGAAGCAACACATCTTAACAGAAACTTTGTAACAACATTAGCTTATACACAAAGTGATACTAGTTCACCACCATCTCCAAATAATACATTATCTTCTAATCAAGTGATTTCAGGTTTTCAAGTGTCAGATATGACCACACCATTTAATTTACTAGCAATATTCTTTCAATACTGTTCAATAGTCATTCAAGCTACCAGAACAGAAACAATTATTCATAATGTAAAATTATGTTTTTTAATTTTAAGTTGTATTGCTGAAGATCAATATGCAAACAGTTTAATGCATGATGCTAATTTAGCATTTAGAGTACAATTGCATAAGATGCCAATGCATCACAGAAAATTCAATTCTACCTTAGCATCTTCTCAACCCTTAGCAGCTACTCTATTAGATTTGATAGTAGAATTTATTACTTCTCATATGATGAAAAAGTTTCCTCTTGAACTTTATCATCAATGCATAGGAATTTTGTTGAGAATATTATGTTATCAAAAAAGATGTAGAGTTCGTTTGAATTATCAGTGGATAAATTTGTGGACTGTGCTAATTAATTTATTGAAATTTTTGGCTTCTCATGAGAATTACCTGGCTAAAAAAATGAATATTTTTTCTTTAGCTACAGAAGTTGTTAATATATTAAATATATTTGTTACATATGGTGACATGTTTCTTTTATCTCCAAATACCTATGATGAACTCTTTTATGAAATAATAAGAATGAAATTAATTTTCATTAATCTCAATGCCATGGGATTAAGGTATTCTAGCAATGAAACATATGAATATAAAGAAAGTGCACTAAAGTTAACAAACTCTTTGGTAAACATGAGAGATATTTTAAATCATTTTCCTCCTAAAATAAGTGAGTGGTTAGCAAAAGAAAATATTTCAACACCTACAGAAAAACAAATTATGTCAATAATTGTTCAAAATTATGATAGTTTAACTTTGAAACTCCAAGACAATTTGGATCAGTTTGAAAGATACTCTGAAAATCCAAAGCACTCTGAATTTTTTAGTAGTTTGGTGAGAAGTATTATCACAACAACGCGAACATCTATAGACATTAGTACATTAGATGTTGAAACAATTCTTCGAGATTATTGCAACAGTTCCTAAAAAATAAAAATACAACAAAATTAAGGCCTTCTCAGAAAAGTTGTTGAATTTGCAATGACTATCAACATTCATCTCGACCAGTTAATCATTATTTCAAAAAAAAAAAAAAAAAATTCAAACTTTAATCTGTTCACTAGAGAATACTTGTAGATCTAAATGTTAAATATTTTTATATCTAGAAATTCTGTTTTTTATATAATAAAAAAAATTATAAAAAAATTAATGTTATATATAATAAAAAATATACAATGTTTGTAAAAATATTCTTAAGCATAGAAGAAAAGAAGAAGATTATAATTTTAGATTTTTATTAATAATAAAATAATTAATTTTTGAGCTCCTGTTTTTCTACTTTTTGAAACCTATCAAAAATTCAATTGTATTAAAATGTATGTCATTAGAAAAGTTGATAAAAGTGTTTTAATTATCATAATATTTAAGTAAAGTCAATTATTAGAAATAAACTATTATAAAAGAAAGAAACTTTTTTCCTAATAAAATTGAAATTTTATAATAATTCATTCTTCTATTCAGAGAAAAATTTATTTAGCATTTTTTTTATTAATTAATTCTATTAGACTGTTTACCTGCGGTTAAACTTCGTAATTATTGTAGAGGTACCTTAGAGGAATCAGACTGAAATTGCGGCGATAGCTGCTTTTATGAATATATAGGTATACGGTACACCTAACATTTATTGTGTACATAAACTGATACATAGGACCAATATAGTTGGTAAAAATTGTTTTGACGAATGTTTACCGTAGTTTATTAAAGAAATAAAATTATTATTGATTTGTCTAGCACAAACAGTTTTATTAATAGATATTAATTGTTTGCGTTGATAGTTAATCTTAATCATAAAATTTTTTCCGTTTGTTTTTGAATGTTAATTGCATAATTTACTGTAATAATAATTCTTTTTATAACATGACAGTTGATTTTATTTAAATATTTATGGTTTGTATACAATTTATCTTCGAAATTGCATTTGATATACGAATTGTGTGATTGAAGTATTCAAGTGAAGTGTATGAAATATGAACTGAGAGGTTATATTTAAAAATGAAAAAAATAAAATAAAAATCGAAGAGGTCAAAGTGTTGTTCAAGAACTACAAAGAATTCTGTTGAAATTAAAGTACACATGAGTAAAAAAAAAAAGAAACATGATTATTCAAAGAAAAGTAAAAAAACAAATCGTTCTTGTGATAGCTGGAATAATTTTGGGTAAATAATAAGTAAATTTGTATTTTTTTATCTTATCTAAGTTTATACTCTAAATATTATATTACAGTTTTAGGATTTTATAAAAGTATTGTTCTAACAATGGATACAGGATATGAAAAATCAACTAATAGATTAAGTAGAAAAATTTTTGATTCATTAACTAAAGTAAATAGTATAAAATCAGATGAACTTTCAGAGATTAAAGACTTGCATGAAGCTAAAATTAGAATACAAGAACTAGAAGAAAGGCTGAAACTTATTGAATCCAAGCTAGAGAATCAATTCACTAAGAATTATCCTGTAGTAAAATTTTTAAATTACAAAAACAGAAAACGTGTTTTAATAACTGGTGGTGCTGGTTTTGTTGGGTCACATTTAATTGATCGTCTAATGTTAGCTGGTCATGAAGTTATTGCAGTAGATAATTTTTTTACTGGTAGAAAAAGAAATGTTGAGCATTGGATTGGGCATGAAAATTTTGAACTAGTTCATCATGATGTTGTCAGACCTTTATATGTGGAAGTAGATGAAATTTATCATCT
Organism: Encarsia formosa; assembly: GCA_038277355.1. Taxonomy (NCBI): domain Eukaryota; kingdom Metazoa; phylum Arthropoda; class Insecta; order Hymenoptera; family Aphelinidae; genus Encarsia; species Encarsia formosa. Next base: position 18,638,922 of record CM076188.1, on the reverse strand, counting down.
TGCAAGTCCTGCAAGCCCTCCACATTATATGTTGAACCCTGTGAAAACTATAAAGACTAATACATTGGGAACAATAAATATGCTTGGTATAATTTTTTTTTTTTTTTTTTTTTTTTTTTTTTTCTTTAAATTTGTTTATGCATATGCTTTATTCAGTTTATAAAAATTAATTTTTAGGTTTAGCAAAGCGAGTTGGAGCCAAGGTATTAATAGCAAGTACATCAGAAGTTTATGGAGATCCTGATGAACATCCACAATCGGAAAGTTACTGGGGTCATGTTAATCCCATTGGTAATAAATCAATTCATCTTGAACTGTACTCATACCAAAAAAAAATGATAATTATTAACAAAAAACTTTATATTGAACTAGTGATAAAAAAATTTTTTTGTCAAAATTTCTTTCAAATTTATTCAATAATTTTTATGCTAGCTTTCACGGTACTTGAGTTTTTTTTTATCAAGTAAAAGTTTTAAATGATAATTTTAATCATTTTTAGTTTTATAAGTAATCTATAAATATAATTTTTTTTCTGGTGTACACAATTCAACTCATTCCACACATATTAAACATTTAGATTAGCTACATCTACTTTTTTTTTTTTTTTTTTTTTAAACATTGATTTCCTCATTTGTAGGTGAAAACCCACACGAGGGGAGTATGAACCACATCTGCGTGAGTGACCCACGCCATGATACTTAAAATTTTTTATGAATTTACAGTTTTAGGATACAGTCTCTTCCAATCCAATGCTTTTTTACGTGGTTTCACCAATTCTCGTGTTTTTCCAAACTTTATAGTATAAAACCTCACTTACAAATAACTCCAAGTTAAGTGAATCTCTCGAGACAGCTATCATATGGTTCTTAGTCGACCGGATACTCCGTCGACTAAGAAGTATAGTCAGCCTGACACACTTTTGGCACACCGGTCTCGCATCAGTCGACTTTATTTTTCCGATTTGGGCTCTCAGGTTTTCGGAGAGGTTTTAGTCGGCTTATGAAGATGTCCAACTTGATACAAGTGATATAGGGCATCCTACCTTACCTAATCTAATGGTGATTCACTTTTGTTGTATTCGTTGTAAAAAAACATGACGGAAATATTATTTTAACTAGTGCACTCTTTCACTGTAGCTCAAGCGGCCAAAAGACTTACCTGCTCCGGTATTTTTGCCAAAAATTTTTTTTTCTGCGGAAGACCTGAACTAAAATACATTTTTTTATATGTAATTTTTCACCATGTTAAACAATCGTACTGAAAATAAAACCATCATTACGAGACCCTGAAACAAAAATTTTCGCGTTCACCCCGTTTAATTTGGTGTATTAGCTTTCGAGATATCCTTCGTACAATTTTGTTGCATTGAAATACGAAAAAATTAACTAAAAAGCATTTGATAAAAAGAGAGACATCATTAGTTTTTCTCATACAGACTTAAGAAAAGGTTCAAAATTCATTATTTATAAACCGATCCCTAAAAGTAACACTCATTACTCTCCTAAAAATACTCAATTTATAGCTAAATTGTGTTATGTAAAAATTGACTTTCACCTTTTGAATTTAAAAGGTCCAAGAGCCTGCTACGACGAGGGAAAAAGAGTAGCCGAAACTTTGAGTTATGCTTACGAACGTCAAGAAAATGTAACCGTTCGCGTCGCTCGCATATTCAATACGTACGGGCCCAGAATGCACATGAATGATGGCCGCGTAGTTTCTAATTTTATACTGCAAGCTTTACAAAATCATTCAATAACAATATATGGTGATGGAAAACAGACTAGATCATTTCAGTATGTGTCGGATTTAGTTGACGGGCTAGTATCCTTAATGGCTTCGAATTATAGCCAACCTATTAATATTGGAAATCCGGTAGAACACACTATAGAAGGTATCTTCAACATCGTCAATCAATATTTTAAAGAAGCAATAAGATAACCAGTCAACTGATAAATTTTCATTTTATTTTTCAGAATTTGCTTTGATAATCAAAGAGTTAGTGGGAGGAACCAGCAAAATAGTAGAGCTCCCAGCACTAGAAGATGATCCTCAGCGAAGGAAACCCGATATTTCGAGAGCAAAAAAATATTTGAATTGGGAGCCAAAAGTCTCGCTAGAAGAAGGTCTGAAAAAAACTATAACTTATTTTACTAAAGAATTACAGCGGTCAAAATATTTAACTAAAGGTGAACATCTCCAAAATTGGTTTAAAAATGACCACGATATAATTGAACAGTTGTAAATATTTTTTTAAAAATTCCATGATGTGCCAAACAAATTCTACTAAAGGACTTATAGTTAATTTTTTTTATTAGAATTACTGTATTATAAGTTTATCCTCTTTTGATTAAAATTTTTTTTATTCAATAACCAACTTTAAGAATTATTAATGTTTTTTTATAGCACTAGTGCGTAGGTTCTCGATTTCACGCACGCCTCGAAATTTAAAAACTCACCCTACGCACCACTACTATAAAATAGTATATGTAACGGGTGCAGTATCATCGCCAGGCCGGTTTTAAAGTCACCGAGTGCAAAGCGAAGCGCAAGAAGCCCTAGTAATAATATACTACTAGTAAACATTATTTGGTTGGGTTGATTAAAATTTATTGTTAAATAAATAGAAGAAAGTTTGAGTTTTTGATGTTAAAAGTTCAATATATCTGTAAATTCTTAAGTAGATGTTAAAGTTTTTACAGTATTTAAAAAATTTTATCATCCTTTGTTTTCAACTTCAATAAGCAGAGTTTCAATAGATATTTATTAAATATAACTGTTTAAAAAAACGATAATTTTTATAAAAGTTTTGGTGTCAAATAAAAAAATTAAATGAAGCATTATTTTTAATGAATCAGTCTATTACATGATAAACTTTCCACTTGGCATGAAAATTATAGTTTTATTAATTAATTTATACTTTGCGTATGCAGCGCCAATGGGTCGCACTGCCAGCGATTCAAAAATCGTGCGCCTATGATACGAACAGAACGTTTTGACCCAGACTGTAAAAATATTGCAGTCCGTAAAAACATTGTTTATTATATTGATATTGATAATAATTGTGTCATATTCAACAAAATGTTGAAAAATACAAATATTTAGTTTTTTAACTATTTTGTAAATATTGTTAAAGTGTTTATAAAACATTTGTGATACTGATAAATTCAAGAATTCTTCAAATATGTAATACGTGTCAAGTTCTCTATAAAAAAATAAATTCTGATCTTTTCCAAGAATCAAAGCAAAATCTTATAAAAATAAATTTCTTTTTTGTTTCATTGAGTAATGAGAACTTGATTGGTATTAATGTCAAATAAATTTCAACTAAAATGAGATTATATTCAAAGTAGGTATGTAAATCTATCTTTAGCAAAAAATATTATAAAAATAAATATGTAAATGAAACTCAGATGTATAAATTGTATAATAAATAAAATTTTTATGTAAATACTTTTTGTTCAAAAAATGTATCTTTTTTGAAGCGAAGCTATTTATATGAGGAGTGAATCTGTAAAAAAACGACACAAAAATCCGACCCAAAAAAGCGACCCAAAAATTTCAAAATTTCAAATTTCAGATTAAAATTTTCAATTAAAAAATAATTATGCTTCGCTTCTAACAGGCGTCCATGACACCTTTTTTTTTTTTTTTCTTAATCCTAATCACAGTTTGATAAACAATAAAGCTGTTGAAAAAAAATTTGTGTAACGAGTCCCCTTTTTCACTTGTTGTCATTCAAATTTATTTTTAGCTTATCTAAATTCATTTATATTATATATGTGTATGCTTTAGATAATAATTTAAAATTTTTTTGAAAAACAAATTTTGTATTTCATTCTATTGGTTAAATAATTTTTTGGTATTGCTTTATTCGTGAAACAGACTGTAAGCACAAATATTTTTAAATTATCTCAAAACTCAACAAATGATAAATTGCAATTTTTTTATCATCTAGGACTTTTATTCTCCATAAATTTTTTGTTACGGGTCAATCCATTTTAATAGGTAAATGAATTTTCAAAAATTATGTAATGGTCAGAAAGCTGGCAGTGAGTAGATGACTTTTAATTAATATTTTTATGTAAAACATTCGATCAAAAAAATTTTTAATAAAATTTAATACTGTAAACATCAAAGGGGGCCAGAAGGCGCGCTTGTTAAACATAAATAGAATTTAACACTAAGGTGCAAACATTACTTTTTTCTCGCAGGTGTAATCTTTCATGTGAAATAAATTCTGGTGCTATGAATCAGTCCTGCATTTCCAGAGATTTATCCTTATATTGTATTTAATTATCCTTATTTGCAAAACATTAACTATTCTAGTTTTTGAAGCATATTTCTTCAGGTCATCTCATCATCAACGAACAAATAGCCTAAGTCCGGAAAAGTGATCTTTAGGTAACATGTTTTGCTTTGAAAAAGTTCATGTTCATCGGCATTTCGTTGTTTGGTTTCTCAGAGATGTTGTTAATAATATATACGTTATAGGTGAGCTGAATATTCAAGTTAAAAAAAGACCAATGTTGCCATTACATACTTGCTGGCTCTATTTAAAATTTCCGAAAAAAAACTAGAAAATCGAAGATAAGGTAAAAAAATGATGTAAAAACTCTACAAAATTTGCTTACTAGAAGTTCGAAAAAAAATTATTTTTTAAAATGATATTTCCTCTACAATATAGATTGTTCTTCATTTTTAAAATTTAAAAAATTTTTTTGAATTTCAGAAATAATGGTTTGTCATTTTAAGGTGGAATTGATTCTAAGAATAATTTTTATGTAATCAATAATCGTTCAGTCTGATATTGAGCGCATAATTTTCATCCGCCTCATCCGCCTCGAAGGGTTAGAAAAATGAAAAAAAAAAAATTTCTCATCATTTTCGGACTCTTAATCAAAAATCATTTTAAATATTTTTTCCTAAAAACTTAAAATAATATTTTTTAAGGATAAAATTGTTATATTGCTATAAATTTTACTAATATACTTGAGTATTTTATTAAAAAGTTTATAGATGAGCAATGTGAACAATTCAAACAGAATCTATTAATTTATTACTGTTACAGACAAACTTCGATAGTTCAAAGAGCTGAGGTAGGCAGAAAAAACGAACTCTCGAGGTAGATATTAGCATGTGCATTATTTCCCGACTTATTGGGATTCTTACTCTAATCCTTCAAACTTTTTGTTCGTGATAGAAAAATATTTTTGGAACCGGAAAAAAAAAATTTTCCCACTTTTTACCTTTTATTTTTGTAAAAGATCATATAATTTTAGAGTAAAATTCATTCAAAAGCTCTTTTGAAAAGAAAGTTCCCCGCGAAGTTTAAAATATTCATCATTAAATCATCTTCAGTTATGACATCGGAAAAATATACTATTACTACAGTGGTGAACTATTTTGACCAAATAAGGAACAATATTTCGACTTTCAGATTAGAATGAGGGAAAACACTTGTTTTTTAAAATCAATTTAACTCTGTAACTTTCTTTTTATGCGTTTCCAACAAAATCGACCGAGTAATTATCGTTTCATCTTGAATCAAGGATTTCAAAATGTTAATATGTAACATATTCATTTTTTATAAAAATGTCAGTAATATTTAGCTGAATTCCAATGAATTCGCATCTTTGCAGGAATGAATGAAAAAACGAATGTGAAAAAAGGACGCAAGGAAAAAAATTTGAAGGGTTGGAGCAAGAATCCCAGCATTCCAGGAAAAAACAGACATGCTAGTAGATTTTGATAGAAAAAAGCTCAAAGATTGCGAATTATAGATGTTTTTGGAATCATCAAGGTTTGACTATATTCACGAGATGATATTATGAAAGTTTAATAGTATATTATGCAACGGGTTGCAGTATCGTCGCCAGGGCGGTTTTAAAGGTACCGAGTGCGAAGCGAAGCGTAGCACGAGTAACCTTAAGAAGCCCTGGTGACGTGCTGCACCCGTTGCATATACTATTTTATACCACTGGTGCGTAGGGCGAGTTTTTAAATTTCGAAGCGTGCGTAAAATCGAGTACCTACGCACTAGTGGTATAAAATCATGTTTTAATATAAACGTGAGAAACAAATGTATCACTTTGACTAGAAAAGCAAAATTTCAAAGAAAAATTCGCGAGTCATTTTGGATCTTGTGTGACACTGAATTTTATCATAAAAAAAATTAAATAAAATAAAATTTTCATAAATATTTTACCTTATAAACCATAAAAATCAATTTAACCTCATGTACAGTCGTCATACTCAAATTCAATCGAACGCCTGACTTAAAACTGACTCTTACTACTTAATGTATTTTTGAACAGCAAAAACGAGTATTTTTTAACTCGAATTTCTCTCTACATGGTCTGAGTCAGGACTGGGCAAAAGCTTGAGCCTTCCGACTCTTGACTCTCGAGAGTCAAATAGCTTGAATTTCGCGGACTTAAGTCTGTACCCTTGACTCAAAGTTTTTGCTCAGCCCTGGTCTAGATACATTTAGACTAGGAAAAAAGTAGATTGGGAAATTATGATTTTGAAATATGGAAGATGTATCTAAAATATAGCCAACCATGATATTTTATATAGTCACTCTACAGGGTAAGAAGAAGTTAAAAACAGTTAATTATGAAGTTATGAGTTAATTGGAACATTTGAAAATGACTGTAGCGTTTCCCCCAGGAAAAAAAGGGTTTTTAACACTACTGTTTTTTTTTTTTTTTTTTCTCAGTGAAAATCAATACATTTACCATTAAAACCAGATGCATCCGATCGTATTAATAATTGATCGGCTAGATTCCTTATTCTTTCACATTTTATGCCCGTGTTTACTTTTTAGCCGACGCATTTTCTATCAAATATCACACGATCGTAAAAAATTTTACTTTACATTAACTCTACTGTACACAAAAATTTCATCTTGAATCAAGAACAAAATTTGTTTGATGCTATATTAAACTTAAAATTCACCTGATTCAAACGGCTCTTATTGAATCGTCAAACGGATTTTTTCTCTTGATTCAAGATGATTTTTTTGTGAGTGAGAATAAGAGCTTGGGAGCATATTTTGGGAAGTGTTCGGTTGGAAAAAAAATTGGCAAAATTTATTCCTTAAAGTTAATTTTATAACGTTTTTTACTTTATTTTAAACAAAAAAAGCTTAAGCTTTTAAGCTTCGATGAAGCTTTAAAATGAGCCCTTATAGTTGTTAAAAAATAAGATATTTGGTGAGCCACAGCATCCCTTCTCGCTTAGGGTAGCCATATTAGGTACACCTACCTTACATAAAATCAGTTTTATCATGAAATTTTTTCTTAATTTATAAAATAAACATAAAAATTGTTTCTTTATAATATTTAAAGAGGTAAAAAGAAGGGGGGGGTGCTACAATTCTGAGAAAATTACAAGTGGAGGTTCATAGGTAAAAATTTATCAATTTATCGGGTAAATAACAAATTCAATACAATCTCGATGCTGCAATTTATTAAGTATTGTTTGAACATGCTGTATTAAGTTATTAATTATATGAAAAAAATATAAGTTTTTAAGACTGAGAGTGCAATTGTTAAGTGAGATCAAAAAACAATTTTTATGTACTCACAAATAAGTATAATTTTTAAATGTATCGCGCTAAATATTTTTCGAGACAAAACTTTATAATTTGCATAATGGATTAATTATGAAACTCCCGGTTTCCTACGCATCACTAATAACTTTAAAAATCTGTAAAAGTTGTAAAAAGCATAAATGAAATAAAATTTTGTACTTTTTATTTATATATTAATTTTTTAACAAAAAAAAGTTGTTATTTTAAAAAGTCAATGGTTTTTAAACACAATTCTAGACTTTTCAGTAGACGATATTTTCACTAGGAATAAGCGCAGAAAAAGTAATGATCTTCCATCAAGTCGAGTGGAAATTTCGCTAAAAGTTAAATTCAAAACGCAAGTTTTTAATTTCGGCAAATGATCCATAAACGTATATGTTTTCTATACAATTCTATTTCTATAGAAATCGTGCATTAAAGCGGTTCTTGGACTACCCTGGACTCCCGGTGTGAATGATGAGGATCAATTATGATCGACTAAAATGAAGCACAACTAAAGTCTATATTCAGACAAGGTAGTATATTCTGTTTAATGGATGTTTTACGAAAAAAATTTCATTAGGTATGTGAAATGAAAACTAAAATCTATTTGCGTAGAGCATGCGATAATTCGCCTGGCGTGAGTGCAGGAATTGATACGGCAAAGATACAAGTCGTCTCAAAATATTCAATACTACCTATTGGTTAACTTCTTGTTTGAATGGGTGATTATGGCCATAGCAAAGTTTTACTTTTAAAGCTTTGATATTTTCAAAGAATTATTTTTTTAATTGGTGCTTATTCCGTGAGAACAGATCAACTTGTAATAACACACCGCAGTTGAATAGCTGTTTAATTTCGCAATTCAAACATAAAAATGCTCAATTGTATAGCCCTTGTTTCAATCTTACTAAATTTTTAAAATAAATAAATTGAATTTTCAGAAATCTTGATGGGATTTGTCAATCTGAAATTATAAGAGATTTTTTTCAAATTTTTTACACTTTAAAACTATCTAATAAAACCATCGCTAAGTGGATCAAAAATTTTTTTTTTTTTTATAGTCATACTATTTCCATTTTGTATGGAAAAATAATATCGGATCTATTTACCAAAACTCCCTTTTCCTCAAGAAAGGGTAAAAAAAATTAAATTTCAGCTTTTTGGCAAGGAGAAATAAAAGATTAGTTCATAGCTGTAATTGCGGTACCTATCGAGTAATAAATATGAAGCGGCAATAATAAGAAGCTCAGTTGCAGCGACGCGCGGTGGCGGCTAAAAACAACGTTTTTGTTTACAACTCCGAAATCCGAATGTCCGTGCCGCTGTATAGCCATATAGGATGAATCAAGTTCCATTGCTCAATTCACGGAATATAGCAATTGTGCTGTCGCAACAGGAGATAAGCCCTCAAGGGAGGAGGAGAGGGGAAAAATCCTCCGCCGCATTAAATCCCCCAAAAGATGAAAGTAGAGGTCAATTAGGCTTAAACGTGCCAGACGCGTGCAGAATCGCGGAAAGGAGTAAACAGGAGTGACCGATGTCTTGTAAATACTTAGCTTTTAGAAAATTTTTCGGTTGTTGGTTGGTAATTTAGATTTAAGAGTGGTGGCATTGGCGGTGGCGGCGACGGCGGCGCAATTCGTCTGCATTTGTTTTTTCGAACTGCCGGCTGGCGAGACGACGACCGGCACTCCGTACGTAGTAGCAGCGCAGCAACGAAAGTAGTGAATATACATTAGTTTTTACAACATATATATTCAAACTAGCCTGTGCTCACATGTCGACAACTAATTTAATCAACCATCGGCATCACCTCTTCGGAGCAGTTTTTTTTTATTTGATCTTCGTTAGAGTGGTGAATCTCGATGGCACCGTTTTGCCACGAAAAAATGCAGCAGCAGCGCCGGTAAGTTTTTAAATACGATCCTCTTTGTTTTGTTCACGTAGACTTTCTTGGAATCGGCTTGCTCCAAAATCACCTTAACGTCCACAAACTTTTTTTTTTCTCTTTTTTGTAACTCAAGTCACTCAAAGATATCGAAAATTTGTTTTAACAAGATAAAGGATGTTAGGTTACTCTGACTTTGAAAAATTACAATAATTATCGACCAAGGTTAGATCGGTTTCTTTGTGCTCCAAATTTTTTCAGATCGCGAACTTGAAAGATTTCTCGCATTAAGTTAAAAACAAATATAAAAAATCTTTTTACGGAGCCTAATGTTAATGCCGAATACCGCTTTCGAGACAAAAAATAAAAATAAACTTCGCGAGTCATTTAGAAAGGGATTCAAAAAGTATTCGGACCCTACCGATTGCTTACATAAAACAAAAGGAATTTAAAGCATTGTATCTAGACTACTTAAAAGTTTGAGATCATACAAATTTATCGATATTTAAATATTTTTTTCTTAATGTCCCCAAAGAACTCTAAATAAATCGTTACTCCTTTGTACTCAAGTCGTTTTTAAATAGCAAATGATCCAGTGTATAAAGCAATGATTGATATAAAGACTTTTGCAGCGTTGAGACTATCCCGATTACTCATACTGGATTCGAAATCACCCAAAAAAGGTGGGTCAAAACGGAGATTGGGTACAAGTGTGACCGGTGCGGTTACTACAGCGAACGGAGATCTAACGTTGAACGACATTTCCAAAGGATACACTGTCAATTGAAAAAATATAAGACATGTATTTGCGGTAAGTCCTGAACTTGTTGCCGTTTATATTCAAAATTATTTAAAAATTTTCGTCATGCAACAGTTACTAAATCATTGTTGATTTAAAGAGAGACTTGTAATATTTAATTAATTTTTATTCTTTTTAAAACAGAAGTTAGTATTTTTAATTTTTATATGAATTTGATCAAATTTAAATATACAATACCAAAACATTTTTTTTTTTTTTTTAACTTGTACTTGTGTTTACGGCAATGAATATTTTAAAATAATCATTCTTTTAACCTCAGAAAAATATGAAACCAATTTATCTGTTTATTTCAAAAAGCATTTAAAAGCTACAGACTTTTCTAGTTTTATTAGTAATATTATTTGAATAAATTACTGCAAAAATACTCCCTCATTTTTAAATCTCATTTTTAAAGTATAAGTTTTAATAATGTGTTTGTTTTTAACCATATAAAAATAAAATAAAATTCTCAAAAATTATTTTCACTGAACAAAAACATTTGTATGTAGTAGCTGCCAGTCTGTTATTAAAACAAATACATACTGAATTTTTTTATTAAATTTGAATTTTTATTAGAATAAGATAAATGTGGAAAAGTATAATTCAATTTTTTTAATATTTCATTAAAAATATATGGATGATTTAAATTTATTTAAAAACTGCTTAAGTGAATTTTTGTTTAGATGAATTGATTTTTAAAATTTTTCTCTTAAATAAAAGCATCATCATCATTGACAATTATCTTAAATTAATATGATATAAAGAATTACTTTTTCATTTTGTACTGCAAGTTAATATCAATTTTTAATTATATTAAACTGAATTTCAGAAAAAAAATTTTCTACAAAAGGAGAGTATTACGAACATTGTTCTGTAGAACATCCAAATTCAAGACACTCATGGTTAGTCACAACTAAGAAATATAAAATGAATAAGCAAAACAAAGTAAAGTCAGCTAGGAGGAACATCAATCATAGTGTAGAAAGTACTTTGCACAGCAGCATAGAAAACAACACCGACTCCAGCATGGAAATCCAAGAATTTAGCGAGACCATAAGTTTAAAATATTATATTCGGGAGTACCTTAGCTTAATTGATTTTGAGATGCTTGATGCAATTTTAAGCTTAAAATATTTGTCCAAATCAAAAAGTTAATCCATTTTTAAGTTTTTTTTTTTTTTTTTTTTTTTTTTTTTTTAATTATAAGTTATTACTTTTTTTATAGAATGGTTTTTTATACTATTTACAAGTAAGTCATCTGAGATTAAGAAAAAAAATGTTAAATTGCATACTTTATTCTTATTGTCGTTTCTTATAAAAATGAATGTAAAATAGTACAATAGTATGATTATGAACATTTATAATTATTGTGCCCTTATAATAAGTAATAATATTTTTATAATTCATGTGACTTCGATTCAGAATTTTTTTATTTTTATTTATATAAACTAATAAAAATTTAATTTAGGAATTGTTTGAAACAAATATACATTCATAAAATATATAAAATATATAATAATGTTAATTTAATTTTAACTCGAAATTAGATCTAGATAAAGTATTTGTATCGAGAATAGGAATAAACTGGTTTAAAATATACACGCATGTATATACAAGCCTGGGCGTCACCTAGTCAATGTTGGTCCAGTAGCTTTTAGTGCTATTGAAGCAAAAACGAAGACAGAAAAAAATACACATTTCTGTTGGAAAGTGGTTTTTTAAGCCGTTAGAGAAATGTATGTCGAGATGTGACGCGCGTACAGGGAGGTCGAGCATGCATAATAGAAGCGTCGTCAAGGCTTCGGGGGACTCTGTTACTCGCTCTTAGGTACTTCTGACTTTATTTTAATTGACAATTTTAATATATACACTGTGTAAGCTGATTTTAAAAACGTAATCATAAATTCAAGCGTAATCCTCGGTAAGTTTTCAAATCGTGACAAAAATAACAAAATGTACCACATGAAGCTTATTATCAACTATTATAAACTAAATCGTTAATAAAAACACTTTTTTCTAGATTTCAAAACAACATTTTTTTTCATTTTATTTATTTTATTTTTTATCTATAAAGTATTTATTAATCCTTTCAGAATATTAAGCTACTTAAATTCAGTTATTCATTACTTTTTTTTTATTCAACACTTTTATAAATAGAATAGAATATATATATTTTTTATAGTATCAATGACTAATACAATTCCATCATAATTTTTAAATAAAATATAAATTCTTATAACTTCTAAAATAGTATGAAATATGAAAATTTAAAGTAACATGTTGACTAAAGTGTCAATTTTTCACCAGTTACAAGCAATTCTGAATAAAAAATAACTGAGGGAAAAGTACTTTGTGCAGCTGCAATCAATGACACTGTTAGATTTCACATATATAGTTATTTTTTGTTCAATTTGTTCATTTACAATAAATTAGATTTACGTTTATAATTACGACGTACTGAAAAGAGCTTTAAATAAATCATATATGTAAATACCAGACATGCATTTTACGAGTGTCATTTAAAATTTTGAAAAATTTAAGTAGGTACTTTTGTTATTGAAATTTCCTTTTTCTTTGATATTTTTTTAAATTAGTTTTAGCTAAACTTTTTAATCTAATAAGTATATAAAACTTATATGTCAGCAATTTTTATCAAAACACACTATTGGATTTGTATTCTATTATCTCGTATTTATTCCGTAATAAAGAACTCAAAAAAAAAAAAAATGTTAATTATATCAAAATTATTCAGTTGACCTTGTACTGTAAACTACATTTAGTCTTTTTTTAGAAAAATTAGTCCTAATTTTATGTTTTTGATAATAAAGAGCCAAGATTTTTTTCTCATACTTTAATTTCGAACAGCAGAGTTGGTACACCTGTAAAATGACCACTTGAACGCTTGCCCAAATTCATTTAATGAATAACATTAGTTTGAATTTTTTTAGCCAAATATTTCTCAAATATCTGCACCGTTAACAAAAGGGTCCACAAAAATTCTACCTATATAGCATTATAAGTGACGATGATCTGAGGAATCTTGATGTGCACGGTGGTGACAAGCTGGTTGTTCGGTGCATCAGCAAGGGTGTTAACGCGTTGCAGTCTCTATTATCATGCAGCTATTACAAAGTTACATCAGTGCGCTGCTGTTGCTTCCCCAGCACCTGCACTCGAGTGCCACGGCATTATTATCATTATTATTAAGTACTCCACCTGCAGCACTCGAGACGCGTACCCTATATGCATGAAAGTCGCTGGATCCAGCATCTTTGGAACATACGAGGAAAAATTTATGTTAAGAATCTGCATGTAAGTTGTTTATCTGAATTCTTACATCATCGCATCCAAGAGATATTTTCATAATGTTTTTTATTTATTTATTTTAATTTTCATTGGATTAGTTTATTTAAAAAACTAACAATGAAATTAAAATACAAAGCTGAGATGGAAAATTTGTATTATCACTTTATAATTGAGATTTTGAAAAAAGTAGGTTATAGATCAGATTAATATTATAATTGTAACTAAGTTTCATAAAAAGTGAGCTACATCGGCATACTGTTTCTCAACAGAGTTTATTTGCAACAAAATATACATAATTTTGTAATTCAATTCTAGAAGCTGTACACATTTGCGTGAATATAAACTTTTGTTGAACGTGTATTGTATCAAATAAAATTGTCGTATGAAACACTTGGCTCGGATTTGCGATGTAAAAAATAAAAAAGCTGGTCTGCTGCGATTAAAAATACGCACAAAATAACCATTTTTGTAAAAATTGTGGTACCGTTTTTGGACGTTATTTTTCACTAATAATATCAAAAAAAATTTTTAACAATATTCTAGAGTAATAAAAGTAAAAAAACGTTTTGTTCTGGTCTCTGATGAAAAATGTAACTCAAAATTAAAACGGCGTTGCTAGCACCATAAACCTACAATGGCTACTCTGGAGAATTTTAATCACGGAAGACCATCTAATCCTTATTACAACTCAGATAATTTCGTAAATGAGCCAAGTGCCCCTTTTCGTTTCATGCATCGAAATTACCTGCAACTTCCGATTTCGGAAGGTTCTATAAGTCATTGAAAATTTTGAATGCGCATGCAGCCTTAAATTATTTCAGATCTTAATATAAACCTAGAATTTATTTGTAATTTCGTACTAATTGTACTTATGACATGGGCAGTTAAAAACTCAATAAAGTTTTTCGTAGCTTATTTCTTAAATTTTTCTCGATTTAATTCTTACGCCATTATTGTGGCTACCGCTACTAAATTTATCACCAGAAAAAATGCCAAAAATTGCACTTCCGCAAAATGACCATCAAATGGATAATCCTTTTCTCGCAAAGTCTTTTAAGTACAAAAGTGATTTATTTTGAAGTTAATAAAATTAAAAAAAATTTTTTTTGGCATTTAAAACAAAAATGTTTTTTTTTTAGGTAATACTAGAGTAATTTTAGTTGTCAAATTTTGAAAATGTGGGTCAGTTAAAAAAAAACCAACTTTTTTTATCAATTAACCAACAGACCCTATCGTCCTGTATAATCATATTGGTTAAATAAAGGTTATATAAATAAAAAAAGATCCTATCGTAACTTAGATTTAGTGATATATCAATAACCCAAGCTCTCGTAAAAAACTCAAATTTTATTTGCCAGGGCTGGGATCGATCCCGGAATTTTTAGAGTAAAAGGAGATGCGAGCACTCTGTGCCGGAGCCATTGGAACTTACAAGAATTTCGTGTGATTAAATGGCGTGTATAAAATATTTTGGTATAAACTATGAAATAAAGTGTTGAGGGAAATATGAGGTCACTGATTAAGATGAAGCAATCAGTTTTTAACTTATCAACACCGAGAGAAAACTGCTACTTTTTTCTCTCAGTTAACTGTACTTTTTATGATCAGTCAAAAGAAAATCCTTTTACCGGTACGTCAAAAAAAACTCGTTCGAAAAATTTTATTTAAATTATTTGGAATTGAAATCTTTCTACTGTAAGTGCCTCCTCGATGCCTCCTGAAAAAAATTATACTAAAGGATTTTAATTTCACACGAATTACCGCGGATTTCGGGGCTCCAACCAAAAAAATTCAACTTCTGGCAAAAGATTTTTCGTAAAAAGGAAAATAATTTTGTCGTAAAAAGACCCTTTTTCTCAGTGCTAGCAAAAATTGCAACGTCAAGCTAAAAATTGCACCGCTCTTAAATTTTAAGATAATATATAACTATATAAATTTAGAGTTGCGCACTGAGGAAAAAAAAACGATAACTATTATTTTTACGAAGTTATTGTTACCGAGAGATCAAAAGAAGACTAATTGTTTTTCAAACGAATGAGGCTAAATTTAAGCCCATGGAAAAATTATCGAAATAATCGATATTCAGTAATAGTTCACTTTATTTTGTTAACTGGTAATATAAAATTTCGCACCTTTCCTTACCCTGTAACATGTTAATAGTTATCGTTTCTTTTCCTGAATGTGAAAATTACTTTTTCTTTTTCTTTTACTGTAATAATCATGGTCTAGGAGCCTCTTTCAAATCCAAATCGTTTGCAAAAATTGCACCAACCGTTGAAAAACTGCGTAGTTCCACCGTATTAATTAAAAAGTCTAGGAAAATTTTAGATTAAAAAAATTTTTTTGAATATTACTTTCTTTTAGCAAAAGTGTGACGTAAAAATCGTCAAAGAATATTATCCCATTTGAAGGCCCAAAAAATTTAATTTTATTTGGGATCTGAGCAGTAACTCATTAACTTTATTTTTTACAATTTAGCTCATGAATATTTAAGTACAATCGAAACTGAAATTTAATAGTTTATAATGTGAACTATTAAATTTTATTTTTTATCATTCTTATTATTATTATCATTGTCATTATTATTGGTGTGTTGAAACTGTGTTGAACTTGATTATTTTTATCTTGAAAGATAAAGAGAGGTGCAATGTTTTAAATTAAGATTGCAATTTTGTAATTTTTTTTTAGTAAAAAATTTTCCTTTCATTGGCTATGGGTTTGAGATTGCTCATTATAGCTGCGTAGTTAAGAGACAAAAAAATGACTAATAACTTCTAGCAGCTATAGAATATAAGCTATCAGTACGGTTTTTCTTTTTGTCTAATTAACTACTAATCGATTTTTTTTCTTCACATTTTTTAACAGTAATACGTCTCATAAAATTTGTCTTAAAATTTCAAGTCATTCGGAGTGAAAATCACAAAGTTATAGCGTTTTTAGAGAACGCAACAGCGCGCAGTTCGAACTTGAGCATAAACAATAAATGCGTTTTCCTCGAAACCATCATTTTTTAGAGGTGGACACCGGCATTTAAAAACTATGGCATCATTCGTTTTGAAACTACCCACACTTATTCTACACACATAGTTTTAGGAGGTCAGGAGAGGAATTGTTTTTTTTCACCTAGAAACAAAATGACGGATTATTACTTCAAAAATCAGTACTTTGCCTTCAGAATATCGTCAAACGTGCAAATTTGAAAAAAACGAAAAATTCTCTCCCAACCTCCTCGAAAAAGTTATCATAAATTAAAATCTCTTTGGATTTTTATTTTAAACTATCCTGTGCCGAGCTACGATGTCCATCGCGATATAACTTCCTCCGTAAGACTCTTTAGAATCCTTTGTCAAAGGCTTTGTATATTTAATATTTTTCAATTAAAAAAATTACATAATTTTCTCTGAAAGATGCTCAGTAATTTGCAAAAAAATAGTTAAATAAAAATCAATCATTTCTATTTTAAAAATCGTCAAAAATATTCATTTTTTTTTCTCTAAAGGTCAAAGTGCTTAATGAAAAAAAAATTTTCTAATCGAAGGAATAAAAATGACTTAAATAAAAAACGAATAAGACAGCAGTTATAATAATAACAATAATTTGAATAAATTAATTTACAAATTTAAAAGGGTCGAAATGTTGACTCACTGGGGGACTCTTTTCGTATTTAAATATTTTGAGTTCACTCTATTTCTTGGACAATATCGCACCGAGCAATCTTCACTATCCTATATATATTATGCACTTGTACTCCAGTTTCTTATCGAAAGATACCACCCGAGCGGAACATGTATCCTGTTGCTTAAAATAATCACACTTATAAATTATGATACATATAACTATTATACATACATAGAAGCTGTATATTACTATATAGTTCTGCTAATCTTGGGCTCACAACCCTTTTTGTAATAATTTTTTAGTCACAATATTTAAATTAGTTTGATTAAAAAAAAAAAAAAAAGTACTCAACAGAGCTAAAGGGTTCCCATTGATTTTTTAAACATAATATTCAAAAATAATTTTTTTTTCAAACTTCTGAAACAAACCAGAAAATGTATAGATGCATAGAGCAAAAGATTTCCCGGTTTTGTCAATTTCCCGCGGTTTCTGAGTAATACGCAGGTATTGTAACGGAAAACAAAAAATTCATTTAAACAAAGCAGATAATTTGTGGTTGAAAACGCGGAACTCGAGTCGGGTGGCATCTTTTTATGAGCTGACTGGTGTTAAAA
This sequence comes from Encarsia formosa, assembly GCA_038277355.1. Lineage (NCBI taxonomy): Eukaryota > Metazoa > Arthropoda > Insecta > Hymenoptera > Aphelinidae > Encarsia > Encarsia formosa. The sequence continues at coordinate 18,621,121 of CM076188.1, read as the reverse complement.
AAAAGAATCTTATAGGTGTCCAGAATAATCGGATTAATAGCATATAGGTAGGGTAGGCAGGAGCATCTCTTTGAAAAAGGGAAAAACGCCGCGTTCGCGTCGATTCCTCGAAGCAGGCGTTTGTAGATTGCGGACCGGAAATACCACAAAAATCGGTGCAAGCAATAGGAGAGGAGAGCGAAGGCAAAATTTCGCGCATAAAATTAGGGGATCTGCAGCGGTGAAGAATAAAACGAGCGCCGCGCAGGCAGCCAGGCTGGCAGGTAGGACAAAAATGCCTCCTCCTCGCTCCGGCCGAGCAGCTGCGTGAAGGAGGCGCGCCGCTGCTCCGGCCCTGGCAGTTTAGCTGCAGTCTGTCTGCTGAGCCTCGGCGGCGCGCGCGGCTTCGGTGTAATTCAGTATTGTCGCGAGCGTCGCAGGGTGCGGAGCTCCGTTGATGTAAGTTACTTTTCTCGCGGCGGACCTGCAGAGTCCGCGCGCTACACGTGCTATCTAGTCCTGTTTACATCTGTACTCGTGACCAGTTGGGCTTTTTTCGTTTTATTTTCAGTTATTCAGTGTACAGTTCGCATTAAATTTTCGTCGATTTAATACTCCTCACACTGAGAAGAAAACAAAATTTTTTAAAAGTAAAGTAAAGGAAAAAATCGCAGAGAATTCAGCTGCAGCTGTACGGGATCGGCTGACTTATTATACCTTCATCCGTACACCTATAATAATAACCAGCGAATAAGAAGAAGAAGAGGAGAAGTGACGGGCGAAGGTTGACGGCAGTGCAGCAGACCGGCCGGCCGGCTCATCAATTTGTTGTGCGGGTGAGTTATCGAAGCGTGTACCTTTTTTTATTACTTTTCCTTCTTTCTTTCTTCTCGACATTTGAATAATGCGCTGCTTATTTACAGAAGTGGGTGCATCCATGCACATTTGCGCGAATTTCCGGGCCTGGATGCAGGTTACGCGTCGTTACCCATGCGGGCTCATTCGATCCCTCTTTTCTTTTTCTTTTCTTTTTTTTTTTTTTTTTTTCGCAATGTACAAATCTTATTGTTGGTAGCATTTTAATTCAACAGGTTTCTTTGAAAATCCAATAAACAAAATAAAAAAAAGATAGTAAATAAAACTGACCAGATTAAAATTTTTATTTTTTATTCTCAAGATATTAAATTGCCTGCTTATCTCGAAGACGACGAGTAAGCCGATTGCTTTTTTTAACCATGTCAAATTTCAATTAAACCTTGTGCGTGACTCATGAATCTCCTGTAATTTGCATCATTTCAAGGTTTAAAAAAAAAAAAAAAAAGGCGCTTCACGTGTACAATTTTAGCAATCACTAATTACTTAAAAAGCCCAAATATAGGTTCCGTTTCAAGTATTTATCGTAATTACAATATTTCTTAGTGAATTTACAGCAAAAATAAGTACACTTCAAAGGTAGTTTATGAATTTATAATAAAATTTTCTCACGGTAAAGTAGCGAAATATCCTCGGAAATATCGCAACTGATATAAGATAAATGATATAATTTTCTTTTCTTTTTTTCGAATAATTAACTGAATATAAATTTTTAATCTTTGAATATCACCTAACTTAATTTCATAACTTTGAAAAACAATTATTGAAAAGAATCATTTCATGAAATCTCGGAACTTTGCTAAGGCAAATCATGCGTATCGCCAATCCAAAGATTTAAATTTAGAAGCATTAGTCATAATTTCAAAAAGCTTGCGTGCAGTAAAAAATTAAGCAGGCTATAAACACAAAAAAAATTCATCATCGTTATTTTTCAAAGATTTTACCTAAAAGTTGAATATACCAAATATTTTCCAAAACTTTAATATTCTCAAACTTGTTTTTACCAAAATATATACTAATGTACTAAATTAATGAAATTATTTGTAGTAAGTGTTTATTTTAATTTACTGACGCAAATGGGTATGAAGGATGAAAAATAAAAATATGTTTAACTTAATTTTTAAAATTTCAATTGAACAGGAAGTAGATTCAGATGTTTATCTGTTTATTTTAAAAAATTCAGTGTCCTCGCAAGTGGTGAATAAATAAATCATAATTAAAATGAAATAATAATAAAGTTGTTGATAAAGTAAATAAATTGAATGGCGAGTAGAATAAGTATGAAATCAATAGTCCTGCGACAGCTCGATAAATCAAGTTGTAGATATTGAATATGTTTAGCGCGTATTTGTATATAAATGTAATCACTTCTATTCATACATCAGCTCGGTATTGTTTGATCCAGCGGGAGTAGCCGCGTTTTCAATTTTTTTCACGTACACATGATTTCCAACAAGTCGTTTCCTTTTCCATTGTCGTGTAGTGTACGGCCAGCGAATGCAAGCACGTTTGTGTCAAGAAAACATAATAGTCATGTTGTTGCTATAGACTAGAATGCCGAGTTAGTTAAATTAATAATCGTCAATTGCGCCTTTGTATTCACAATTTATAGGTGTTTATTTTAAACTCTTAATTCATACATTTCTATAATAAAATTCACGCAAAGTTCTTTTCAGTTCTACTTTAATTTACATATGAATGTTTGATACTTGTTAAAGTAGAGGTCATGCATAGTTAATTCATGCATTTTTTACTTTAAAATCAGTATGTAATACGCGAGTTAATACATTAAACTAGAATGGTTTCAATTTTATGGTAAAGATTCAATCAACTTAAATCGAGTCAGCATTATTTTTTGAAATAATGGAACAGCTTGAATTTTTGCGAGGTTGAAGAAATTTAAATGTTTTTTTTGTTCGTTTTACAGTTTTTTTTTTTTTTTTTTATGATTGTATCGACAAAAACTACTTAAAGTTTACTTTTTTCTAATAAAACAGTTGCAACAACTTTTAATTGTTCTTCGGGACTGAATGAAATGAAACATTCGAGTGAAAGTAATATCCAAAATAAAGGAGTTGAAAGAATTATTTTATAACTTCCTGTTGTTTTTCAAGTACTCTTGATGCATTAAAAATTTGAATAAATTTATTTGATAAATATATAATTACTGAAATGATTTGAGATATTTTAATAAATAACAGAAACTTCATCATTGACTCTTAATAAGTGGAATAAGTATATTGGACAGGATCTTTTTACCTTCTTTGCCTTCAAGATATTTGTTGTTTTTTTTCGCTTCACGCCACTATCAGTAACGTGGGAGGAGTCTTCGAAAATAATAGGGAAGATGCACACTTTCTAATCATATTTTTTTCTTGAAGTTCTCGAGATTTTTAATGAATTTTAAGATTTTTGTGATAATTTTTTAATCAAATATTACCGGAGAAACAAAACTCCTTCAATTATCAATTTTTTTTTGTAAATATTTTTGAAACTGGTCCGACATCTGTCAAAAATTACGCGTGATTGATGGGTATTTATAGATGTCAATAAGTGATGATTACACTGCTGTCTCGTCCACCCGCTTTTTGCATCTTAATCTGCGTAAAAACTAAAAAGAAAAGGAAGAAAATCAAAGTTGAAAGATAAAACCCTCCCAATAATCCGAGAGTAAAACTAATCAGAAAAATATATGCAAAAATCGAAAAAAGGGCTATTCAGCGCCATCATCACTACTTTTTTCAAGGGCGGTAGACAGCCCTTTTTCGATTTTTGCTTTTCTTTTTTTTTTTTTTAATGCTGAATAGTGTATCAAGTAAATCCTTGGTTACGACTGCGCTAAGTCATTGGCTCCCGTAATAGGGAACAATGGACTTTGTAATATTGTAACCATCATTAAATACTTTTTCCTTTTAGAGGCAAAGCTTTATCAAGCCTTTTTTATAGCACGCTTACTATCATATGTACTGAAAAATTAGTATTTACTTGCGTTCACCATGATTGGACCATTAATGATGTTTACATACTTTTTTGTGAGCTTTTTTGTAAGTTACTAAAAGAAACTTGTCAAAAATAAAATTGTATCAGTTGTATGTTTGCTTATAGAAAGTGTGTATTAAATTTGTTGAAAGTTATAATGATTATTGATTTTTCTGCTTGGCGCTGGTATTAAAATAAGATTAATAATAATTAATTATTTTATAATCACGTAGTATAGTCACAATTTAAACAATTTTCAACTAAACAGTATGCATACTGGTTGAGAACTAACAATTATTTCAAATATTGGAGCATCCTGTTTTGAAGCGTTTGGTTGCATGCAACTTGAATTGACAATTTTAATGCTAAAATTTAGTTTAGGTGTTGCTATTGTGTGGTATACTATAGTAACTTAATAGTTTTTCCCTCAATTACCTTAAAAACTAACAAAAATTTTTTTTTAAACTCTATACTCGGCGTATACCCCTCCCCTTTAGGGCTTATTTTTAGGACTTCCAGGGGAGGGAGTTATACGCCGGTCATTACGGTAATTTACACGCAATTAACGAGCTACTTGATTCTAAAGTTTAAACTTTTTTGCTGGCATCTTATTTTGAAATATTTTTTATGTAAAACAATGAAGTTTAAAAAGTTGTGTCTAACAGTGTGGCTGTCATTTTGACAATTTTCGTTTATCTTACCATTTTGTTATACGTACATCAGCTTATTTTATTTTCTTTCATTGCAATGTTAAAAATACAGTAAAAAGAAAAAAAAAAAAAAAAAACGAATCAAGTCTATTATTTGTGGCGCGTCCGCTCGTGCCTGCCGTGATCGAAAGGTTTGACTTGGGTTCGACGTAACGGATTTAATCAGTGTTTAGAGTTCAAAATTAACGTTTTGTGAATTAAATTTCCTCATTTATATGCACAGGTGTTTTTATTGAATTTCCATGAATTTTTAACAAGACTGACATTCACGAAAATGCAGCCTTTTAAACATAATTGAACATAGTTGAATTTTTTAGCAACGATGAGTCCTAGTTCTAAAATTGATGCTTTGGTCTGTATAGTCAGCATTTTTACTCTTCGCACGATGATCAGGGTTACTCGTATCAGTTGAACGCTACTAATTACTTTTGCGATGTTAAAAGTTTGAAGAGAAATCAAAATGAGAAAGTGTCAATTTGGACGCAACAACGAAGCTCTTTAACGAGCGCAGAAAAATGAGAAGAAGTCGATGTAAAGAAAAAAAATCCATCATTTTATAAAAACGAACTAGATTTTCGTAGTTTAAAAAAACAAAGAAAAAAATTGTCAAGTACTCGTGTAGTGGCAACAGCAGTTTTTTAAGAGCTGAAATGAGAATTAGTACCTGAAGCACCTTACAGCTTCAAAAAGATGTTCAAAGCTGTGGGACGCGTTAATGAAGATAAGACTAAGCGTATTAACACTTCGGCTGTTCATGCGGTTTGTTTTTTATCCTGAATAGCGTACCTTGCGAGCATCATGCTTCAATTTTGACGTTTACTTAAAATAATGTTATTTAGTTGGATGAATATGTCGAGTGTATTGCAAAAGCCACCGAAATAAGTAGATTCCAGTCACGTAAAATCCGTGCACGCACTTACACACGCTCACGCGCGGACTCCGAAAATCATTCCCAAAATATCTGGCTTGACCTCGCGTCGCGCCGCGCTGTAGTCTATTACATACGGCTCGAGTCTGCAGCTGCGACGCGGACCTTCCTGTTACAGCTACATCGATCAAACAAAGCCCTGCAGCTTTTTTCCCACAGTGTGTTTTTATTTTTACCTCCTCCTCTTAACACCTCGTTCGTCATACCCGCTACTCAGAGCTGTCGAGAGGAATTCCTCGAGAGTGTTTTGATAGCTTGCTCCGGCTCCAAGTCAAACACTCTTCTCCGTCGCTCGATCGAGATTTTTATTTTTTTGACTGTTTGTCTATCCGAGTTTAAGCTATAATTCTTCATCTCCATATCGCTTCCTTACCTTATAATCGTTTATTTTTATTCATTCCCCTTCTTGAATCTCCGAAGAATCGAGTTTAAAATTAGGTTTACACTACTCCTCCACTGTAAATCACGATCAAATCCGATGATAGCTCGGTTCTTGTTTTAATCTTTCCTCTGTGGGGTATACTTAGAACTTTCAGACTGACTTAATACACCTAAAATTTATGATTTTTCTTTAAACTTATAAACACCTCGTAAACTAGCAGCAGAATTACGATCACTATTTGAATCTAAAAACGCCAGCTCGGTCAATTATAATGGAACATTCCGAAGTAGTCTGAAATAAATAATTATTAATTCAGCAAAAAACTATATAAAAGCTCTTTGAATGCAAAGTTTTAAAAAAGTGGGATTAAGCAATGTTTTTTTTTCAAACATCGTATTTTATACGAAGTTATATAGAGCTGTTGGGATAAGCACATTAATCCCCTTTTGATATCTGGCATATATTTTCTTGCACTTAACCAACCATAACGACTAAAAGGCTTATTGAGTCTAGAATATATTTCTTAAGAACATGCATGAATATACGTATCTGGGTTGTACAGCACTTATAAGGTATTTAACTGAGCTATTTGTCAAGCGGCAGTAGCAACTCGTTTTATACTCTCGTGAGCGCTCACATTGTACTATATACTTTTGTACTTGTAACATCCTTAAATCTTTAACAAGGAGGAGATCATTATACTTTTTAAAGACTTTTGTGTATTTTTTTTTTTTTTTTTTTTTTTAAATGAGCTGAAATTTTTACCAACTATTCAAATATTTGAGAGTTCTTTATTTTTACCTTTTTTCTGGCAGTAGTTTTAGTTGAGTCTAATTAGTATTACCTATTTATATATACATATATATCGTCAAATATTAAATAATTTTTGATAGAATACTATGCACATATAAATAAAAATTTAATAAGTGCAAGCATATGGTTCAATGCGTATAATTAAATATATTATTAAAAGTTATATATATTTTTAACTATAACCGTGTTGTGTATAGAAAAAGCATGACCACTGCGAAAAGAGAGAAAAAAAAATGGAAGAACTTCTAATGATCTCCAGTCCTTATCAGCATTCACCATAATTTAATGCTGTATTTTAATATATTAAAATTAGCGGCTTTGGCATTTCCATCGCGCGCTCGAGTTCAGGAGTTTGAAGGGAGGTTTTGATGAGGGAGCTCGATGTACCCTTGGCAAGCAGAACTAACAGGATTTCCACCTCGCGTATTTAAACGCGAGCTCGCGGTAATTGAAACCTGCAAGCCTGCCGAGGCGAGCAGAGGGTGGCTAATATTGCGATGCGTTTCAGGCTCGGCCCTATTAGAAGCTACCGGAGGACGAGGGTTGTATCGGGCCACTATCGGCCTGTAATTACTGACTGCTAGCGGCGTTTGGCTGAACACCCAGAATATCTCTTTAATTGTTTGCTCAGATACGTACTTATAACCCACCCAAAGACAATTGCGAGTGTGAATGATTCGTACTTTGATGCCCGAACAAACCAGTTCAGTCTACCCGTAACATCCATTTTACAAGGTCACGGTAGTATTCAAAAATTGAATAGTAACCTCGACAGTAACCGTATTTTTTTACCATTGTTATTTCAGCTCTTCGCGCATACGAAAATAATCATTCACTAGCTCTAAAAAATGAACTAAAGATCAAAATAGACTTACATTATTATTATTTTGGTGAGGAATGCGACAAACGTAAGGTTTTGTATAAATCTGCTGGTTATTCTTCAAAATCTTCTAGATATGAGACTGTATAAACTACGTACACGTTTTCGCTAAGCTCTTAACTAGTTTGGTGTAAAAAGAATTTTTTTATGTCTCCTGCTATTTGCGCGTTTAGCGCAAAAACATACCGCTGTATCGAAATTCTGCAGTATATAAATATCGAAAGAAAATTATTTGTCAAGAATGATAAAAATGAAACTCGGAATGCTGGCAAATTGTTTCCGGCATAAATTTGCGTGCTGCAAAATTCTCGAGTGGATTTTTTCTTTTTTTTTCTCAACTCTCAAAGTTAATAACATTTGTGAAGTGTATCATTTACCTCTTCGTACGGCCACCTGATGATTATGACGCTAACAACCATAAGAGTAATTTTATGATGCAAACTTATAATTATCGAGGTTTATTATTATTTAACCATCCTATTATCCACAGCTTAAGGAGGCTTGGCAGTTTTTTCAAAATCCAAAAGTAAGAACCCAAAAAATTCCTGTAGATTCCTTGAAGTAAGACAAACAACTTTCCTATTCAACACAACAATGGTTGTCGGACTCGTTTTCGAGAAAAAAATCAGTTTAGAATTTTTTTTTTAACACGGGCTCTTATGGAAAAAAACATTTAAAAATTTGGCAAATCATCAAAATCCACAAGTTTACTACGAGTCAGGTGTCATTTTAAAGATAAAAATTTGAAGATTATTTTAAAATTATAAAAATTTGAGATTATCGGACTAATTTACAAGAAAAATAGAAAATTGCGGTACATAACCTTCAAAACATGCAATTTTTCAACGTTTTTAAAAATTTTTTATCTTAAATTTTGTTTTAATATGTTTAAAAATGATAAATAATCACTTACTAATAAAAATAAATAAAAAAAGTACTTTTTTTCTTATTTTCAATTTCATGCACCCGCAAGGGCCCCCGCTAGGTACGACCCCTACGCTGCCAAGCCTCCTTAAATATAAGAAAAAAAATGACTTTTTTTGAGGCGGTAGACACCGCCTAGCTACTGCAGGTATTCACTTTTGCTCGTGGATCAAACTTATTGTTTTCTGCAACTATAAATCCGGTTAGAATTCCTAATAGGGCCAGTTACAGCTGAAAATCAGAAATTCTAATCGTGTGTGCTCCTATTTCGGGAGGAGAGGAATTGCTTGCTTCGACTTGCTTGAATAAACCTCCGCATTGGTATTCCTTTAACATTATTACAATACGAAGTTTGAATAAGAACAGCATACTAACTTAATTTTTTTCATAACTCAAGTGTTAACCTTTTCAAACATCGAAGCTTACGAACATCATGAACTTTTTTTACAGATAAATTTTCCAACTGACACTTAAAAAAACTCACGAAGTCACGATTTAACCTAATGTAGGTAAAAAAATGTACTTGAAAAAAAAAGGCAGTTTTCATCTGAAAAATCAATGGTTCATTATTCCACTGCGTCTGCATCGCTTTAACCGCCCGATGTTGCAGTGGCAGCAGCAGCTGCACGCGTCCGACAATCCACGTGCTTCTCGTGGGAAAAGTTGCCGGATTTTTTTTACGTGACTTGCCGGATGGTATTGAGAGAATCAGGCGGTCGTGGATAACCATCGGTATGATCCCTTGCCATCATCGCGTCGCTTTAGTACCACCCTGTACGCGTACATACGTTTTTGACATGCATGCTAGCTAGTCAGTTTACTTTCTCATAATTTTGAGGTTTAAAGTCTTATCAAAATCAAGTAATGGCTTCTTAATATAAAGCGTTTGATAAAAACCTAAAATAGCATTTTAATCACGACAAATAAGCTGATGAGCTCGGGCAAAATGAATCAACTAACGTGACCTTGCGAATCCCCTTGACCTGCAAGTTATTGTGATTACCAAGACCCTTAGCACAGGTGGGCTCGTTCAATTGTCTCATTATGAATTAATAATCCGAAACGAAATTCATGGTGCAGCTCGCACCTCTTACAAGTACCCATGCACAAAATGCATTGAAGGTAATAATGCCGCGGTTGTGGCACACATCTACCTAAACCGTGTTTTGTCGATATTTCGAGAGCAGCTGCGGACTACGTAATAGCCCGACCAGCCGTCACTTTGTAGGTACCGCACTGAGCATAAACTTCTATCATCATTTTGACTCCTTCTTTTTTATTTATTAATTATCAATTTTCAAAGTATTTTTTTGTAGAAGTTCGAATTTTAGGGTAGTTGCAACTGTAATTTCTGAAATTGATGAAAATGATGTTATATAAGGTTTATTTGTGAACTTTTTTGAAGGTAATAGTTGTAGTCGGATAAAAATTATTTAAATAATAAGCCTTATTTATTAATTTTCATTTAAAAAAACTACTGTCGCAGGTTTGAAAAAGAAAGATTAATAAAATATAATCCAAATGAAAAAAAAAAAGGATAATAGAAGGGAAAGGGAGGAGTAAAAATGCCGCGACTACCAGGAAAACGCACAGTGGTAATAAACTTAATAAATCATCTCCATTCTGCACGCAGACACGAAGGGCTGTTTTATCGAGATGTAATTTATTGCTCGAAAAGTCAACTTATACTTAGTAGCTGCTGTCAGTTTAAAGCGATTATGAAGGATTTATGTAAGCTTTAGGTTGGCAGAGCTAATTGAGTTTATTGTAGGCTCTGCCCTAAATCTGGGTTAGTGTTTTATAAAATGAATTTCACGGAGGAGGCGGTGGGTTACTGACCTACTTAGTTGGGTGGGCTGATCAAATTAATACTTAGTAGTTAGTACCACCAACACCAAACAAAGTTAAAGCAAACTTTTAGAAAAATTTATCGTATGTCGGTCAACTTTTGAGTGGTTTATTTCCGGAAAGATAGAGAAAAAAATCGAGCCTTTTAAAAAGTCAGCGCAAAGAGTAAAGCGGGAACGGTTGTAAACTGCATGCCTCGTGAAAATAATAAACGCTGCAAGCTATAAAAGCGCCAGCACGATTCAGATCTTAATCGCGAATTTTCAGGCACGATCGACCGGCTTTCACCCTATCCTACAACAGCGGTGCACGTTCATCTGCAGTATTAGCAACACCAGCGGCACAAACGTGGTTAATTCGTTAGGTCTTATCACCGAAACAGCTCCTTATTAGCATATTTTGCGACAATGTCTTTTTAGACCACGAGATAAAACATCTGCAGCTGATAGATAAGTGTTCCATAATCATCATCGGCCAACTTAACCCGTTGTAGATCAAAACCTGCCTCGTGAACGACCAATTATTACTTACAATTTTTTATAACTTTAAGTTTTTCAAAAGTTCAAATTTGACTTGTTGGATCAATAAGATAAATCTGGACTATGCAGTGCAATAATAATATCTTATCAAAACCATCGTGCAATAACATACCTTATATTTCATGGCTATTTTTAGACCTAAACAGGTCGTTTGTGATAGGCTTACTTCATCCTCGAGAAATTTTTGCCGTGCACACAATTTAATAATAAAATTTTTATTTCCGGACTGAAAAATCTTAATTAAAATATTACATCCACGATATTGGTTATAATTTTCGTTTGATTTATCGTTTTCAATTTACCTAAAATAAAACAAAACAAATCGTCTTTTCTGCTAAAAATCAAGCTCGATTTTACCGCAAAAATCAATTATCAAATAAAAAATTAATTATATCTTTAAATAAACAGTTAATCTAAATATCAAAGATTTAGAAAAAAAACTTTTGCAATAACACATAAAAAATCAATGATAATTCATTTGAAATTAACTTTGCCCTTTCGTATTGGGTCATGCAATTCAAACAAATCTTCAAACCAGATTTTTAAGAAATTAAAATTTTTTTTTCATTTTTAATTAGGATATTAAATAAAAAAAATTATTTTATTCAACTCGATCATGCAATTGGGTATATTTTGACGTGTAAAATACGCGGTAGAAGTGATACTTTTTCTTTTTTTTTCACCGCAGCGTTGAATAATAAGGTACATTTACAGCCGCATTTTATCAAAGTACCAAATCACATGATCTTGTTGAATAAAATATGATACTCAAATTGTGTCCGAAGTTGTCGCTCGCTATCTTACGCCTCGAGTATCAACAACTCTCGATGTAAATGTACAACTTCACACACAAGTTGAGTAACGTATCATTAACGTTAAAAAAGTTTTTTTAGCTAAATTCAATTAAATTTTTAGTGAATATTTACGTAAAGAGAGCTTAAAACAAAGGAGGAAAAAAGGAAATTTTTTTATTCACTCGAGAGAGTGACTTATATGATATTAAGAACCTTCTTTTCTCCTCTTGACCTTTATACGGTTTCTTTTATCTTTCTATCAATCTGTATATAGTCAAGTGCTTTCATAAAATTTTCTCATTGCTCTAACTTGGCTTCGCTTTTGGCTCAGTTTTACTTCAATCACGTACCCTACCCTACTTTTGAATTTTTTTTCTCTTTGTTATAGTTAAATCTTAATTTTTAATCTCCACGTCGTGTTTCAACGTTTTCACTTATAAAACGGATAAAAAAAAAAAAGGTTTTGGAAGATGCTTAAAATATGATGAAAAAGGGAGACTGAAAAAAAAAGAAATAATATAAAATTAAATAATGTTTAGTCTGTGCGTTGCAAGGAAGGCGACTGTGGTGCAGTAAGGTTTACAGGAGCGGCGGCCCCTTTTCTCCTTAATCAATCGGTCGGTCGGGTGGCGTGGATTAAACCGGTTGTGTGTGTGTGTGTAGTCATTGCTGCAGAGTCGTGCGTTGGTCCAATATTAATAAACAAGACTTAAGTCCACAGCTTTTGCAATCAATCCTTATTTGCATAGCCGTATTTTTTCGTGCACCCGGTGGTGGTGGTGAGATTTTTAACCCCTCAACCAAGAGCACGATCTTGATTTATCAAACCCAGTTCGAAGCTGCGTGGGCAGGGCAATTACAACCAATACCTACATATTTTTACAGTTTAGGGTCAATGAGTCATACAACAGCTCACTGGTACTTGAAATTTTATAAAAATATAATAGAGATCAAGTGCAATTAGAAAATAGAGGAAGAGAGAGTATTAAACGTTTAAGCATATCATTATCAATTCCAATAGCATCAATAAATTAGTAGTAATAATAATAATTATTATTATTATCTCTTCCAATACCTCAAATAAAATTTTGGACAGAGTTTTAGAAAATGCACTAAGGCACCTGAGTGCAGTTTAGGACTGAAGCTCGGACTGAAGCCCCTAATCGCGGCCCACTTTTGAGATAATCTTTGTACATAAATATTTGTATAGGAATAAAACTTAACTTTAATTTGATATTGCTCATATAATTACGCGTGGAAATTATGGATTTTTATATTATTTTCTTTTTTAATTAAAATCTATTTATGTATTTCATCCATGGATATTACTTCATGTACGTACGCTGATTCGAAAGCTTTAAAACATACAATTTTTTTGTGTTAATTAAAAATTATTATTTAACGGTGTTTAAGCAAACCGTATCAATTAATGTGAGCCGAGTTTTCGAACGCGCAAATAAATTATTACGAAACTTCAATTAAGTCTAAGCTCGATAATAATAAATTTTTAAATTAATTATTTATTTTACATTAGCTTTTATTTACAAAAATCTAATTATGTCAACGAGTACTAAATAATGTATCCTTGTATGTATCAATTCAAGAGATTGTAGTCATGTAAATTGTGAAAGTTAAAATTATTTGAAATTGTAAAAGATATGATTATTGCTTCTACATAAATAAACCTTTAGCTTGTCTACGTATATTTGTGGTAAAATCCAAACTACTAGTAAACTTTAGTCGTGCAATAAGAGTATCGGGTGAAGTAAGATCAATTCAATCCCTGTGTACGCAACGAAAGAAATCATTGTGAGGTATATAGGGTGTGAATCGAGGTGAATTTATGCCCAGGTAGCTCGATGGCGAGTTGATTGCAATGGACTCTCTTAGTATCGTATGTATACCAGTTGTAAGTTGTAGACAGACGGTAAAAGCCGCGACAGGCACCAGGCCGTCTGCAGGCTCACTGCGTTTTTTTTTATACGCGCGTCTCATGCTAACTGTTGTTTATTTCTTCACGTTTTACTAAATTCTCGACTTTTTTTAATATTCTTGTAAGTTTCTGTGGATAATTTACTATAGCTTACTTTCCGGTACTTGTGATTGATTATAATATTTAATGAATTACGAAAAACCATTTAAAAATGTTTTTTTTTTTTATTAGAATCATCACTATTTATTTACAGAATTAGTATTTTAAAAATTTGATGTAAATAACTAATACAAATTCTAGCTACTTTGCGTTTATTTGTTATTGTTATTTTCGAGGTTATTTTTATCTTGTCATTTTATTTTATTTTATTTTCAACCATTATTTTATTATATATTTTTATCTTTATTATATTAGTATGAACACTTACAATCAATCGAATAAAAACTTTTTTTTAAATAAAAATCTTAAAAAACATTATTTTAAATAATATTTTAATCGCTGGTGATTCTAGAGTGTGCTAACAATTTCAAATTTGCCAAAGAATCAAAAAGAATAATCAGTGATTCTGGAGTGCACTGTCCGTTGTAAATAAGAGTACGTTATTTGAAAAGAAAGAAAAATTTTATTAGCGCACGCCTTAACCCAAAATCGTCCAAGGAATTAAACCTTTGAAGATATAGCGCAGCAAAAGTCGGTAAAGTCTGAAATTGCAAGCCTTAAAAATAAAACCATTTTACGCTCAAAATTTATTATTACTTTTTAACTGCACCCAGTACGAGAAACGTTTAAAGAAAAAAAAGATCAGTCGGTGCGGGCAAAGACCAATAATACTCAGTGACAGATGCAGCCGATTTCGGATTAAACGGCGTGTAAACGAAGCGATCAAAAAGGTTCGATTAAGATCGCGCATGTAAGGAAAGAAAGAAAGAAAGAAAAAAAAATCTTGACGGAGGGGTTCAATCCGAGAGTTTAAAAAGTTCTCTTTAGGCGTTCGTTTACTTCGATACCGTAATATCTTTTCATTCTTGGTTTTATGTAAGCTTTCTAGGGGCAGTAATTTTATTTTATTTCACATCCTTTGATAAATGATACTTTATCGACTTTCATTTCTCATGCTTCACGCTTTTTCACGCTTATTCTTTCAAAAAGAGTTTTGCAAAGGTATTCGTTTATATTGTTTATTCCTTTCAAATAAAAATGATAACCGCGCAGATGTAAAATTTTAAGTTCTCGGACAAGATAATTAATTGGCTGATGTAACCACGTCAAAATCAATATTCGATCAAATAATTTGTATGATTTTATTTATAAAAACGCGAAAATGTTGTTAGTAAACCGTAAAATCTAAAGATTCGGATAAAATTTTTAGCACACAATATTTAAACGACTCAAGCGATTTTATACTTGAAATACCGCACACGCGCTGACGTGAGTGGACATTATCCATGAATTAATTTACGATAATCTCGTTACCAGTTTGATATGTTGTTACCTACCTGCGATAAGATGAGAAAAAATTATTTTTAAAATATGCTCAACTTGGCTTTTCTCGCGGTCTGCGTCGATAAATTAATAATTAGAGTGGAATTATTCGTACTGCGTATTTGCGCAATAAACACGGATACGATATGAAAGTGATGCTTTTTATAAAAATATTTAAACAAAGAGAAAGGTGTAAAAATCAGAGTGTCTGTATCAGCTTAAATTACACTTGGTAGAGAATCGAGAATATTATTATGAAAGACGTGAACCAAGCACCGAGGCTAAATTGATCGAGGAGGAGGCACTGACCGCGCATGAGGCTTATTCTCTCGTGGGTGGGCCGGAAGATCGCGTGGGTGACTCGTGCGTTATATTGTCGTAAAGAGAACAAAGTTTAGCGGCTGGGCCCCTCAAGTCCGCAAGATGGATTATGATTTTGAAGCTACTTGTACTCGCTGGCTTCATACATCATTTGATTTTTCATAGCTAGGACCATTACCTCCGATAACCCGCTCTCATGGATCTTCGGTCTTCACTTTGCATCTTTTTTTTATACAAACAATTGCTTTGTACAAAACTACTTGACAATACGTTTTTATTATCTGATCATTCTTTTTCGAGATCTCAACAATAATATTGCTGTGATTAGTCCAATTATTGTGATTCGTAAATTTTTATTTTACGAAATTAAAACGATGTACACTAGCAAATGAGCGAGTTGCATAGTTATAAATTCAAGTTTTAATAAATAACCAAGTCATTGGTCAGCTGCAAACAATTTGTTTCAATGAGCGTAGTTATTTAAAATTATCAACGAAAAACGTATCCTTGAACCAACAAAAAATACAAAAAAATGGATTGAATTAGTTGAGCTTTTTTTTTTTTTTTTTTTTAATAAAAACCCTGCCTTAATTTTAAAAAATGTTAAAAAAATTTTTCAAAAATTGAAAGCACTCTAAGCACTTGAAAGTCACTCGATTCCACACATGCCTGCGAATCTTTTTTTTTCTTTGTCGTGCAGGAGCTTAGCTTTCCATCCTCTTGGAAAAATGAATGAATTGAATAATTTAAGAAAAAAAGAAAAGTGCTTCTCGAAGCAACGTTGTAAAATAAAGTAAAAAAAAAAAATAATTGTTTTTGAAAGAGAACTGGTCTGTAGTCGATGATTGGCGCATTTATACCTTAGTAAAACTCTCCTGTAAGTATTTGCAACTTTGCAACTCATAAATAAAAGACAGCGCGTAAAAACGCCTCCCTCGCGCTGCATTGCTAAGGACTCGTATAAGCCGAACGAGGAGAGAATTAAAAGAAGAAGATGAAGATATATAGATATAAGGAGTACGTATTAAATTAAAGAGAGGATGTAGCGATGTTTTTTAAACGCGTTACGCGTGAGAAAGCTTCGCGCTCGCGGTCAATGACAATCGTAACTCGTAACTAACTCTTTCTTCACCCAGCAGCTTATTTATTTTAAGCTTTTTTACCTATACCAGCTGCTATATTAAACGATAAATGCACCTATTAGCTGAGCTTTATGGAAGCAGAATCTGTACGTAGGATTCATAGTTTTAATTTTTTTTGTTAGTATAGTTAGTAAGTATAGAAATAATTAAAATTATATTGATATAACATAGTAACCTGAAAGAAAAACAAGTCCACTTGACGACCTCTGTGCGAGAGTAAGGATTAATCGCATATGGTGTATGTATAAAAACGCGACGGTTTAGTTTTTATCCTGCGCGGAGGAGATTTCTGGGCACGCTTATGCCGTGGCGTTTTATTCGCAGATCCAGCTTCCGGTACACTAACTTTTTCTCGTTCTCGTCTGACGCGGTTATTTGGTTACCTGCACTGGGACTCGAAACCGTGAAGTTAATCACTTAAGGAGGTTCCCTACCAAATAGATCTAGCCCACAGATTTTGTCCAAATTAAATGAACACATAGTTTTTAGTATAAAAATAGCTCAGCTAAAATTTCGAAGCCCTGAGGAGTGCTTGTGAAAAAAGTTATAAACATTTCAAATTTCACAAATTTGCATGGGTTCTAATGGGAAATTTACTAAAACAGCAAATACTTAATTTCCAGCCCACAGATTTTAATGTAACTACGCACAAAAATCGGAAAAAATCAGACTTTGATTATACTTGTTTCAAAACATTCATTAGAAGCCTGTAGCAGTAATTATAAACAATTGATTTTATATTCTTGTAAATATGACTTCTCATTGGCTCACACAGAGGTTAGAAAGTAGCTGAGCCAATGAGCAGACGACTACTGTAGTCAAATACACATTTGACTTACGTAGATGGTAGGGAACCTCCTTAACTTACGCGCTCAAGCGATTCGGATCTTGCTGACGAGACTATTTTTTTTTTTTTTTTTATCGTCCATGGGGTTAACTTCAATCTTATACACCCAAAATCACGTTTTCTCTTGTGATTTATTTATTTATTACTTTACAAAATTTATTTTTATCAGTTAGATGGCATGTTTTTGGAATAAATAAATAACATTTTTACCCTTACCACTGCTAAAAAAACACATTTTATATCATAATTTAAAAATATATTCTAATGACCAAAAAATCATTTTGAATAATAAATCAGCGAAATTATCACTTATGAACAATTACTGTGCCACACAAGTCTCTATTTTATCTAACGTCGCATCAAAATAAAGTGTGACAAAAATAAATCAATGCGATAAAATGGTTACCTTTGTACTTAAAAGACATAATTATGTCAAAAAGTGCAAAAGAAGTCAAACTATTTATCAGTATATCTGAATTATTAGAGTAAAAAAAAAATTTGTTATCGATTTGATTTTTTTATGCTTGTAACGAATGCGCTCGTAAAAAAAGGGTAAATTAAATGCATTTAGGGTAAGTGATTTTATTCTCTTTTATTGGAGTGCTGGGTGGTTTTAAACAATGCGACACGCTTCGATTTATCAGTCGCAGTTATGCACACTTACTCAATTCACGGCGCACACCCATTAATCATATCGCTTTTGCCCGCAGGTACTCTTGCACCAGCGCGCCCTGAAACAAACTATAGCAGCAGCGGCACGTATGAACGAGTCGTCTGCATTCCTCGTGTATACTTCTTTGGGGGACTTAAGTAGTTTTCAGAAAGATATATTAAGTAGAGAAATAAAACCTTTCGCGATCAACACTGCCGTGCGAGATAATTTTCATTTAACGAGCTGTTGCTTTAAGTGCGAGGCAGCTGTGCTATCCTTTTTGTTTTTAACTTTGTTTTAAATGTGTTGCATTACTCTCTGAACTAATTTAAGGCAAAATATGGCATTTGAAATTTTAGAGTTTCAGAGATGAATTGCCTTCGTGAACTTGGATGTTCAGTCCTAAGGTTTTTCATCCTTCAATTAGATTTTGACGGCTGTGAGTCAGTCGTAAGAAAATTTAATCTTTTCGACTGCTGTTTTCTTCACTAGCTTAAAAATTGACGTTAAAAATTAAATCTTATTATTAGACGTTGCTTAAACTTCATTGGACATTTTTTTGTTTAAAATTTTCTAGGGCATTTTAGACTTAAATTAAAACTAGCTATTTAATCCCTTTGACGTGATTTACGACATATATGTGCGAGTTTGTTGCATATCACCTGCAAGTACATATTGAATTTTGAAAAAAACGTGCTTTAAAATTCATTTGTTTAAATATATATACTTCAAATTAAACCTGCAAAAATATAGATATAATATTCAACCGAGTATTTAACAACATGATTTTTAGTTGCCTTCTTCTGAGAGCTTGACTCAATGCGAAACTCCTTCCTCCTCAGTTTTTCATCCAAGTTTTAAATATAATAATATTCATAATTTTATCCTCATTCATTTAAAAAATGTATTACAAATTCACGTAAACAAATTAAGCGTTCTGATCAGAAATTACTTGATAAGTGTTTAGCATCTTTTTATCTCTTTCAATCACTTCGTGGTTTTTTATGGAAAGTAGATACGCTAAAGCAAACGTTCCATCGGACTCATGCAACAAGCTGTAAATCAACATTTTTTCTTTAATAATAATTTAAAAAAAAAAAAAAATTTTGTTCCAGTAAATTATTTAACCGCAAGATGATGGACTATCGAATCCAATAACAAACCCCTCGAGCATCATAAACTTTGAAAATCCTTCAAAGAAAAATGCCTCAACGTCGGTTTTCCACGTCCTGCGCGACGTTTGTGGTGTTACTGTTAGTCCTGAAGTCAAGGGCGGAAGCTGCTCGTCGAGATGTAAACGAGGAGCCGCAGTTGACTGCGGAGGACGTTTTCGGTAGCCAGAGAAAAACACCCGGATCCAGCTCGAGTAAACAGTTAAGCGGAAATGCGGCTGGCGGTCCAGCCTCCAGCTTCCTGCCGTTCGCGCCCCGCGAGAGAAAACCGAACATCGTCCTGCTGCTGACCGACGACCAGGACGTCGAGCTTGGTAAGATAGTTGTTAAAATAACCTAAATTAAAACAGCAGAGACGTAAGACTAACGGTAGTCCATTGACGTTCCAGGCTCGCTAAACTTTATGCCGAACGTGCTGAGCCGGATAAGGGACGAGGGCGCCGAGCTGAGGCACGCTTACGTGACCACGCCGATGTGCTGTCCGAGCCGCAGTTCCCTGCTCACTGGCCGCTACGTTCACAACCACGAGGTTTTCACAAACAACGACAACTGCAGCAGCCCTCAGTGGCAACGAGAGCACGAGCCTTACTCTTTTGCCACCTACCTCAACAACGCTGGCTATCGCACTGGTACCTTTTTTCACATATTTTTCATTAAATTTCACTTTTCGATCGATTATAATGCCAACTATCAAATTATTATCTTTGAGTGCACGTTTCTTCAGCTTTGGAATCGGCTTTTAGATTATTCAATTAAAACTTCGCTGGAGGACGTATAAATATTTTTAATTGTGTAATCGAAAACCTCCTTATTTCCGGTATTGAGTTTTTAAACCGGAGGGGCTTAATTACTTCCTGTCCGAGAGAAGCTAGAGTAAACTTCAAAGAAAAATAAATAAAAAAGTTATTTATAGTTAATGCATACAACTGGATAAATGATCGCGTTGGGTAGAAAATGAGAGCCCATTAGAATTAACTGGATCTGGCGAAATGCAGCATATTCGTCGTTCTACCTATAGGCTGTGTATCTCCAACCAAAACTCGGTGCATGAAATTCTTGGCATTGCTCCAAAATCGACGACGACGCGACGCGCTGATTATTTCGTGCAGCAGCTTTGGGTCGAAAAATCGCGTGCTCCACACTGCTCCTCCTGCTTTTGCAGTTGAAGTACATTATGCTTATCGGTCCTTGGCATGTGCAAAGTGAGATGCACTCTTAACTCGTAATGCAAAATTTTTTTTTTTTTCACTTATAAATGAAAGGAATTTTTTTTTTTTTAAATTAATACCTTATCTTATACTAACTTTTTTTCAAACTCCACTAAAGACAGTTTAATTTGTTTCTTAAATTTACTCGGCTTGCTTTTCATTTGTAGCCTTCCGTGACGATCAGTACTTTATTAAATTTGTTTCATGAATTAGTGATAGCTAAAACTGTGCATATTACATGATCTAATTTATAGTAATTGCATGATTAAATTTTTAAAAATATTTTTGATAATCAAAAAACAAATGTTATCAGAATTTCTTTCATTGAAATTTTGTAACATCACTGTAATTGATCGAAAAAATTATTATATTTTTAAATTGTAATTGGTGTCAAAATTATTTCTATCTAACCACCTTGTGAGTTTGAAAAAAAGATGACTAAAAATTGTAAGAGAGTAAAAAAAAGTCTTAAAGAGAGTCGTGGAAAGAAGAAAAAGTGAGCGAATATGTTTGAGTGCAGACGCAAGCGTGCAGCAATAAAAAAGCACGAGGCGAAAAAGAAAAAATCAAAGTATAACCGGGGTAGGACAAATCGAACGTAAAAGTCGCAGAGGCGCGTTTTATCCGTATTATCAAAAAATACGATCAAGCCGAGCGTGAATATAGAGGCTGACGCGAGACGATATGGAGGCAATGGTGACAAAGAAGAGAAAAAAAAGTATATAAAGAAAGAAATTGCTACCGTGCGACTTGAGCTTTCTGGTAGTCCTTTAGACTGGCGCTCGGAGAAGTTTCGATTCATTCTTTTCTTGTAGGTCTCTTCGCTAAGAGTCAACCGGGTGAGCTTATGATGCTCGGTCTTGCGTTATAATTCTTAAAATCCTCTATCTTTCCTTTTTCTCGGTAGAAATATATTTCTTGATCCAATTTTACAAATACATATCGGTCTGTATCTCCCTCTCTCTCTGATTGTAGTGCTAAACATTTTATTTTGAAGAATTAAATTTTTCATTTTTAAGTAAATTATATTTTTATATTCATTTAATATTTAATTAAATAGTATATTTTTAATTTTTTAAATTATTTTTATTCTTAAAAAGAAAAAATATAGATTTGAAACTGAAACCAATTGATACGATTGATAAATTCAAAAGAAATGCAAAAGTAATTGTACTTTTTACTTTGCAAAATTTGAATAATAAAAAAGTAAAACTACAATTTAAAAAACAAAATTTTTTTTTTCTTTCAAAAGTAGAAATAAAAGTCAAGCTCTCAAAAGTTAACCATAGTAACAGTTACTCCGGTTACTCGTGATAAGTCATGTATATTTAAGGACATGAATTTTGACTCTGCAGTCTCGAAAGAAATTTCTACGATGTGCAAAAGCCACTTTAAATCTCAAAATTTTATTATTCTAGACCGAGTCGAGTCCTGATGTTATTTTGTAAAGCCTTAAGATGCAATCATCATATCTTAATCGTGAAAAGTGAAAAATCCTACAGCTGCATAACTCTACCAATAGGGTTGGCAATTTTTTGAAATTTATAATATTTTTTGCTTATTTAGTTAAAATATCGAAAAATAATCGACACGTATTTTTTCCTTTTTAAAAAAAACTAAAATTAAAAGAACTACAAGTGTTTAAATTTTTTTAAATTTCAATGTATATAGATATACTTTTAATGGAATTTCAAGTTAATGACGTCATCAACCCGTAGTTTTAAAAACTTTTCTTAATTTTCTTCTTGCTCAATTTTGATTTAAAAATTCTAAAAAAAATGTTAAAATTCATTAAAAATCGAGTACTTTTAAAAAAATATATTTTTAAAGTACCGGTTGCCAACCCTATTCAATCAAATTATTTTGGGAAATATATTTTTACATAAAGAAGTGACTATTTTTGGTATGGTTGATTGAATAATTAACTTGAAAAATCTAATTAATTTGAACAAAAATATAATTTTTAATGTAATAATATTTAAAAATTTTGAACCGCATACCATAAAGTGTACTCAATATATAAATAAATTTTTTTACACATTATTACAATTAATCAAAAAAACACAATGAACAAAATTATGTTGAAGTTTTTATAAATCATCGAAAAAAATAACAGTTAAAATCGGTCCAAAAATATTATTTTTTCGCAGTTTCTGTAACAAAGTCCAGGATGTTATTATTTCCTGAATGGATTGCTCTCAGTTTGTGGGATTCAATCGGGCAGCACGAAAACTCAACGTACGCGAAAAATCGACAAAGACTTTCTTATTTTTCAAGACAACACACCTCTTTCATATGATCAGTTTTTTTTCATGAATTATTTATTTCACTGTGCATTTAATTTGGCCATGGCTATTATTCAAACACTTTAAGCGCATTCGCTAAAATATATTTTTACAAAGCTCTTTGTAACCATATATTATTTCAGAATGGCGGTGTAAAATTAGAGTAAGTCAATCGCTAGCGCAAAAACTCTTTTCGTGATTTTTATTAGATATGCCGAACTTTGAAATGTATCTAGTTTTAGTTTCCGGTTGATGTATAGATACTTGGTATTGATTGAGGTGTTGGCAAAACAAGTTTTTAATCGTCAAACATCATTGATTGGAATAAAGCTGACTAATATTGTATCATTCGTTATGTACGTTCAATAGAGTTAAAAGATAATTTACTAAATTATTTGATAAATGTTTTTACTTGGTGAACAATGAACATCCATTATTGTGAATATCGTAAAAACCTATGTATTTTATTATTGATAATAATTTATTACTTGAAAATCATTTGATCGTTTTGATAAGATGAAAATATTGATAGATGTAAACTAGTATAAACTTAAACTTTATGACTCTAATCCTAGCGATTGAAAATAAGTTGAAGTCGAATAAAGAAGAATGAAATGATATTAGTAAGTTGTAACTTTTTTGTTGCGCTTTTGCAGAAAATACGTAACAATAGCACAATTAAGCGATTCTCTGATGATTTAAATGAATTTTTCTCACAACCCAAGAACTGATGATGCAGCAGTTGCAAAAAGTAATCAACGTAGACCAACATAGATCAAGCCTAAAAAGACCTGGACGAGGTAGCAGATTAGTATAGTATGAAACAAAGTACAGGGATATAATTTGTCATGTCCTTTGTTATTTGTTATTTATTATTTACTATCACTTTTAGCCTGCAAGGTCTAGATTTTTCGTAGTTTTGCAATCCGCTTTAAACTGGACTTTGAAGATTATCTTCAATGATCGTAAACCACAAAAAACTTGTTTTCAACAGTTGCGTTTTTAGATTTTTACGAGTAAGTACCGTGTGTATAATATATAAAATTTACCATCCAACCGTACTCGAAAAAAAAAAAAATTCATTTTCTTCTTTTTTTTAAATAAAATAAGTCAAAATAATATGGATAAATTTATGAAAGAAATGAAAAAGGCTAAGTTTTTTCTTACTTACTTCTATCCGGTAGAATGAAAAAATAATGCCTAATCATAAAAAATAAGTCTCTTGGGCGTAGTAAAAGCCGCGGCAGTAGCATAAAAGAGAAGCCACAGACTCGAAAGGCAATAAAGTGAAAGAAGGCGGTGTGTATTTTTCATTAGAGTGCGTCTTGTACCAAGACAGACCGTTAGGGTGTCCTAAACGTATACTTTCGAGCGTTGACTTTAGCCGCAGGTAAATAAGATTGAGCCTCGCGTTCGTACTAAATATCAATTTTTATTATGAATCGTACCTGCAGGATGCGCTCTTCCAACAAAGACTTGAGCTTTTACACTCAATGTAATGAGGGTTGCGAGACAATATTAAATTTTTTTTTTCTCAAGACTATAGTGAATCGTCTAAATTCTTCGTATGAATCCTCGAAGAAGTCGTGAGGAAGAGTACCCATTTTATAATTCTTCTTTTTCTTCATATTCAAGCTATTTTCTTCACAACTTCCTGTTTCCCTAACTAACATTTTCTATTTAAATTCAAATAAAAAAAAAATTTACTCTTTTTATTTATGTTTCACTTCCAAAAACAGTTAATTTAAATATGTAAAAACTTTTTAATTTTGATAAATATTATTTTTTAATGAAATTTTATTGTGAAATTAAGGTTACTTTGGAAAATACTTGAACAAGTACAACGGATCATACATTCCACCAGGATGGCGCGAGTGGGGCGGATTGATTATGAATTCGCGCTACTACAACTACAGTATAAACATGAACGGCAAGAAGATAAAGCATGGGTTCGAATACAGCAAAGACTACTATCCGGATCTGATCGCAAACGACAGCGTGGCTTTTTTACGACAGAGCAAGCACAATTTTGCTCGTAAGCCGGTATTGCTAGTAGCAAGTTTTCCAGCTCCGCATGGACCCGAAGACTCTGCCCCTCAGTTCTCTAACTTATTCTTCAACGTCAGCACACACCAGTTAGTATTTATTTACAATAATTTTCTTAAATTTTTTAAAATTTTCAATCATTTTGAGCTCAAATTTACGATAAACAACTGACTACAAGTATAAATATAAAAGTGGGATTATTTAGTGCATACATAAATTATAAAGAAAAAAACTGTGAAGTTAATTACTACAATTTCCTAAAAGGCGTATGAGTCACTAAAGAACGCATCACGCACATTCGAGTAATACATGAAATAATAAAAAATAAAATAAAACCAGAAATTGCGTGTCAGACAAAGGTAAAGAGGTAAAAAAAAAAACTGTAGCCTATGCCACAAATTTTTCTGATTTAAATGGTTTAAATAAAAAGACGATGACGACGGCTTGATTTATAAAAGTTATTCTAACTTGTCCCGTGAGAAATTTATTACTTTTATGAGATTTTTGTTCGTACTATTTTGGAGCTTAATTAATTATATGTATAAATGCTCTTTAAAGTATCTCGCACATTTCGGATCTGAGTATAAAATATATCTTTTCTATATATTTGACATTTTGTAAAAATTTTTAGTAGTGAATAATTTATATTTACAAGTAAAAGCTACTTTTTAACTTTAGTTTTATTTTCAAAAATGTACTTTTTCAGCTATTTAGTTACACTTTTTATTTTTGACCCTTCAAACTGGATAAAAATTCTAAAAAAAACTTTTAAATGTTATAAATAAGGACCATTTAAAGGTATGAAGTGCCATCGAAATCAAACAATTTTTTAAAATTTAAGGTATACTATTTGACTTTTTGCTAGCTTTGTTTACTAGCCTCATCAGAAGCGCTTTATTAAAATACAACAAAAAGTAAACAATAAAAAACAGATAAAGAAAATAATACAGATTCAATTTTTTAATTTAAATTAGCTTAAATAATTAGAGTTGATTGTATTCGATGTTGTCAAAGTCGTAAAAGATCCGGGCTGAACATTATAATTAAAAAATCAAAATTCAAAGTAGTCTCTTTTTTTAAATTTTTGTGTTTTTAAAAATTCTTACTTACTGTAATGCTATGGCAGAAACTAATTGGTAAAAAATTAAAAAAAATTCAAACTCAATACACAAGAAGATGTGTACAATAGATCACAATCTTAAAATTTATAAAAATAAATAAATTTATCAACAAGGTTAAAAAATAAATATTTTTTTCAATTTATTATTTAGAAAATAATAACTCGCGAATTTTGTTATAAAAAAAAAAAAAAAAGAAACGTGATCCTTATCAGGGTTCATGCATCTCCAGCGATTAAATAAATTGGCGGCAACCCTACGTTAGGATGAAAGAAAAAAATAAAATAAAGGGACCATTCAGCGAAACCGAAGCTGCGGACAGGTGTGGGAGAGAGAGAAAGAGGGAGAGCGCCACGTGAATGGGCGCCAATAGCTTGAGGAGAGAAAAAAAAAGTACCAAAGAAATAAGAACAAGAGTCCGCACCAGCGCCAGCACCAGACGAACGGACGGACAGAGTGAAAAATAAACACGGAACGAACCCGGGGGTGGGAAAGAAATGAATAAGAGGAAGAAAAAAAAAAAACTTAAGGGAGAAAGTCGCGTGCTGCAGCCAGACAGCGAGATTCCAAAGATAGCCAACCCGCGGCTCGTAAAGCTTTTAATCGGCTTTGCCTTAAATTAATTAATTATATTTATTATAATAAAAAAAAATTCATTAATTCTTCAGTTCTTTTTCTTTGTTTGATTAAAAAAACATTTTGAAAGAAAAGTGTACCGGGATAAATATCAAAGTATCAAAAACTCATCTCACAGGAGCATGTATTGACTTTCATCTGTAAATACTGCAATGTGTCAAACGCAGAAAATATGGCACATCGTGGAGCAGTACATAATATCCAGCGACTCTTTGAGTTTCCTTCAAATGAATATGCACAACTCTGTTTATTCAATAAAATTTTCTCATAAGTGCGTTATGCAGTACATTTTTAAACTTAAACCTCGTCGTACAGATCCTCTATTTTATTGCTTTTATCACTTCTTTTACGACCCGATCCCGATTGACAGTTGCACTTTATCTTCATGAGACTCGGATTCATGTTCGTATCTTTGATAATAATTTAAAATAATAATAATACTGACGTTAGCTTAGGATATTTAAAAGGGCTTGAAGAAACTCCCCTTTTCACAGAAAATTTCTGTAAAATTTTCAGTAAATGCTGTTTCAAAACTTAATTGGTGTAAATGTATCGATTCAGGATCAAATCATTTTAGAATGTAGCAGCAGTTATGACTGATTCATCTGGCCACTCTCAGGATCGAGGAGGTGTCGTCAAAAAGTACTTTGACTTGTTTAAGTATTTCATTTTAAAAACTGGTTTAGCACTGTCGCTCGAAAGACTACATCACGGGGCAAAGACAACGACGGCATTTTTTGCATTCTGCCGCGCGAGAATCACCACCTTCGGAATGCCAAGTCGACCCCCCTCCCCCCCGCCGATTTTTTATGGAAGTTTGACTTTGGGGAGGCCGTATCCGCCTTTTTTCCCGAAGCTGATTTTTAATTCAATGGCCATTGTTTGGGTGCCTTCCAAGGACGTGTCTTTTTACCTTTTTTTTTTCTCTTCGTGCTCTTTTCTCTGCACCGGAACAGCTTATTGCAACGAATTATGATTATTTTTTTTTTTTTTGCACTGCGCGCGGAATTTGTGCGCCAATGGGTGAATTTTTTTGGGAATTTCATTATTATTTTTTAACACCACTTTTATCACGACACCCAATTTTTTCTTTTCTTTTAGTTTTCTCATTTTTTGTAATTTTACAATTTCCCTGAAAAAAAATTTAATAATATTCATTTTTAATCATTTAAATTTAAAATTGTTTTATACGAAAAAATTTTTTTAATTTCTCCAGAAAGAGAAGCGAAAAAGCAAAATGGAGTGAGGGGCACATATTAAACGGAAAACCTCATGAATAAGCCATGATTAAAATCTTCGTAAAAATTAAACTTAATAAAGACATGAATGAAAACCTTGGTAATGTAAAAGTTCTACTCAAGCCAACTTTGTTGCATTAATAAATTTACCTGGCAAAGTTTAAGACGCCGAGTCTTCAGACTATTCTTTCGTGGAACAGATGCGAAATAAAGTATAAGGTATAACATTATAAGAAGTTTTTGACCTGTCAAGCAAAAAAGTAACAAAAAAAAAAAGTAATAATTACGCTTTCTGAGTAATACTTAAGTCATAAATGAAACTTTTTTTTGTTCAAAAATTTTTACATTTTATTACCTAGATGAATGATAGTACATCCGGCGAAGCCAAGTCGAGGGTGTGCGATACACACGCAAGGGCAGAAAACCGAGCGGCCGAGGTGCAAACGATTTTTTATGTCCCGTGGATGCCAAATTCGTTTGCATGGAATTGTAAAATTTAAAATTTTATGCCCGAGAGCGAGAAAAAGCCCTCCAGGGCCCAAAATGTGTCTGGCGGGACATAAACTGTTTTAAAAATTCTCGTTAAAACATTTTTTTTTTTTTTTTTTTTTTTTTTTTTTTTTTTTTTTTTTTTTAGAAAGGAAATTATTATTTTTTAAATGACTTAAAAAATTGAATTAATGATATTAGTTCTTGAAACTATAGAAAGAACGAAACTAAAGAAAGAATTTCAGGGAAAAAATGTAATGTAATTTCAATCTGAAATTTAATTTTGTCTCTTTGAAAGACAGTTGTCTAGCACAAAGGTATCACACTTTGTTCAAAATGTTTGCGAACTTTTTTTCTAAAAATCAAAATTTTAAAGAAGTGTCCGAAAAAATAATATAATTTTTATGTATAAAATGAAACGGAAACTTTAGAGTTATTTGATGAAATAAAGTTTTTAATAGGGTTGGCAACTGGTACTTTAAAATTATATTTTTTTAAAAGTACTCGATTTTTAATGAATTTTAACATTTTTTTTAGAATTTTTAAATCAAAATTGAGCGAGAAGAAAATTAAGAAAAGTCTTTAAAACTACGGGTTGATGACGTCATTAACCCGAAATTCCATTAAAAGTATATCTATATATATTGAAATTAAAAAAAATTCAAACACTTGTAGTTCTTTTAATTTTAGTTTTTTTTTAAAAAGAAAAAATACGTGTCAATTATTTTTCGATATTTTAACTAAATAAGCAAAAAAATATTATAAATTTCAAAAAGTTGCCAACCCTATTTGAAAATTTAAAACTTTTAAACCATTTTACAGTACCCCAGCTTATGATTATGCTCCAAACCCGGACAAACAGTGGATTCTTCAAATCACCCAAAAAATGCAGCCAATTCACAAGCAATTCACGGATCTCCTTATGACAAAGCGACTTCAGACACTTCAGAGCGTGGACGCCGCTGTTGAGAGGGTGTGTGCCGCTTTTTTAATTTAACTATTAATTTCTCTTTCTTGTATCCCTTACTTTTTCAAATGCAATTTTTTTACCACTATTTCATAGGTTTCTGAATAATAATTTTTTTTTTATTAAAACCTCAGAGTACAAACCGCGCAACTTATTAAAAAAAAATAAGAACAATAAAGAAAAAAGAATCAAGAAAATAATAGAGATTTCTGTTTTGTAAAAAGTAAAAAAATATTGAAAAAATTGAAAATAGATTTATCAAGAGCTGAAAAATTTGGGCGAGTTGGACAACACGTACATAATCTACACGTCGGACCACGGCTACCATCTGGGTCAATTTGGTCTGATCAAGGGCAAGAGCTTTCCCTTCGAATTCGACGTGCGCGTGCCCTTCCTCATTCGTGGCCCGGGCATCGAGCCAGGATCCGTGTAAGTCTACTCATTTAATGCCCTCGCTTAACTCTAGACTGCTTTCTCGCGAGGCTGCTTCACCAGCGGCTAGTATACTTAGCTTCCACAGAGAATTCCCGTTATATTTAGCTACGTTGCAGAGTAGACGACATTGTTTTAAACATCGACCTGGCGCCGACCTTTCTGGACATCGCCGGAGTGGATACGCCCCCGAGGATGGACGGACGCTCCTTCAAAAAGCTCTTCTCCAAGTTAGTTTCATAGATTAAGATATATTTTATACTTTTTTTTTTCTTTATCGTAACACTTAGCTTTTGAAAACTTAATTATCGCCATTTTTTTTCATGTGAATTCGATTAAAGAAAAAAAAAAAAAAAAAAAAATTTGAAACTAAAAAAAGATGTTTTTATTCCCATCTTATTTAATAATTAATTTTTGTAGTCACCAGTTTATTTATTTTTAATCCGTGCAAATTCTTATAAGTGTATTTTTCATTTCATTTGGAAGCATTTACATAAATACATAATTCAATAAAAAATTGATTTCAATAAGAAATAATTAGTGATTTGATTGACCTTATCTTAAGGTTCGTTTCAATAACTGTTGTTACTTTAAATAAATTAATTTTAGTTGTTTGCATAAATTTTTATAAATTTTAGTTCAAAAAAGATAGTTCGAAATAATTTATCGATTTATTAAACGTTAAAGTATAATGAAAAAAAAAAAAAAAATTTATTTGCAACAGCAACAACAAATCTGGTCGTCGATCGAAGTACAAGTGGCCGGACACTTTTTTGATCGAGTCGTCGGGTCGACGCGAAACACCTGAATCGATAGCCGAGGCGAAAGCTCGAGAGGCCAGAAAGCAGGCTAAACTTGCCACCAGTGCGACTGACGTAGATGATGAGACCGATTTTGTAGACGCCGAAGACTCGAGCAAAAGATCGGCTGATGTTGAAGGCACAAACGACCAAGATTTCGTGGATGGTGATGATCTTGACGACTTTTTCGACGACCACGGTAGGTTATTCCCTATAAAAACTGAAAATAAAAAAAGCTGAATGATTTAAGTTTGTGTGCATCAGCAGAGTTAGAATTGGACTCGGAAGTACGGCTGGACAACGGAGTAGCACAGGCAGGGTACCAAGCGAAACCTTTGTCAAAACACGCCCGGCTGGCTCTTGAGTGTTCCCGGAGCTCGGCTCAAGCAAACTGCGTACCAGGTCAAAAGTGGCGTTGCGAGAAGGAGGGTCAACGCTGGCGACGTCACAAGTGTAATCACGCCGGGGTCAATGCCACTAGCCAGGAGATGCTAATACCCATGCCCCGGAACGCCTGGAAGAAGTGCGCTTGTTTCACGCCTAATGGAGTTGTTTACACCAGACTGGAAGCCAGCGACTTTGACGGAAAAAGGTTCGTTTTTGGAAAGGAGAGCCGATTTACCGGACCCTACGGACAGGTTCAGGCCATTGCACCCAAAAGAGGTAGATATATATATTTTTTTTTTTTTCTCTTTTTTTAATACTACGTCTGCGTAGCGAATTCATAGATTAAAATAAAATGAAAATTTCTTTTTACGTGGCTCTTTTATTTGTCGCTTCATTTAATTTGATTTTTCTTCGCGCAACGGATAGACTAAACATTCCTCATACCAAGTATATTATTAGAGCTACTATAAATTAAAATAGCCGTTTTCTTTATTTTATAATGAAAACGTTTGGAAACTTTTTTCTAGTTTTCAAGTTTTTCTCTTTTTTAATGTAAGCTGTTGACTTGTGATTTATTATAAATATTATCATTATTTTAAAAAATATTTCGAAAAATATGATCATACTGTAACGCAAAAAAATTTTTTAAATTAAGCTTAAATTGATAGACGAAATTAATTCTCTATTTAAACATCATCAGGTAAAAGAGCAATAAAGGAAGAATTCAACTCAGCGGTTGAAAAAAATAACTATTATGACGCTAGTTTAAACCAAGATACTTCGCACTATTCATCGAGCGATTTTGATATTGAAACTTTAGATAATCATATAGATGGGCATTTGAATATTGATGATATACTTGCAAGACATCAAAGATTACGTAGAAGTACCACTAAGAAAGACAGTATTGAACACGTGACCAAAATTATGGAAAGTATTGAAGAAGAACTAGATGATTTAAAGGTAAAAACAATAAGTCTATAAAAAATTGTAGTTAAGTAAAAAAAAATTTTAAGCAAACTCCTAATGGAATAAAAAATTTCAATTTTCGTAATATCGGAAAAAATAAAATTTTAAATATTAAAAACTTGCAGGCAAAGCATTCGAATCCGGACAAAAATTTCACGCCAAAGTGTTCTGTCCTAGCACGTGGTGACGTTAACTGTAGTCAATCGGTTTACAAGGATCCAAACGAATGGAGAATATCCAGGAAAGAGATCGAGCAGCAAATTCGCACAATGAGAATGCATCTAGAAACTCTCAAGGTTTGTCACACCTGCTGTCTATTCTTAACAACTTTACACTTACAATCGTCGACTTTAAATTTTCCCACCGTTCGACATCGTATACTCTTTTGGTAACTTGATTCCCCCAATTTAAGGTAATTTAATATTTCTAGGAAATCCGGCGTCATTTGATGCTTAAGCGACCGCAACAGTCGGTCGCTCCCGATGATCAGGACCAGAATTTGAAGACGGAGTTTGTAGACGACACACTAGCACACCAGCCGCACAAAAGTCACTCACGGCATTCGAAGAACAATACCAGTCACCAACACAATCATACGAGTAGACATCATCATAAAAAGCACGATAAAGAAATTATTAAAGACTCTGCCTCGAGCACTACTACAGAAAGTACTGCAACCAGTGAGGTGTCCACGAAAAAAAGTAGCTCTGACGAAAGAACTACAGGAACCAATCCTGTAATTCCTCCGACAGAAATTGAAGAATCCGCGCAGACTGTTACCTCCAGACCTAAAAAGAACGGCCGAAGACAAAGGCCGCGCGAAGGTTTCGACTCTAGTCCTGGTTTAGAGCTTGAAGATGAGAAAAATCAACAGCGTCGTAAAAAACATCACAAGCGAAAAAATAGCACTTTGTTGACAAATAGCGTACACGATGAAATCGTTCCTGAAATTTTAGTCACTCCAGAAACGCCTGTGGAAGTAACTGAAGCTAAGCTAAGTTTCGGAACGGACCGAGATTATAAAACTGAGGTAAATTTTCCATTCTAAATAACATAAAATATTAATGAAAAGTTTAAAAAAAAAAATCCGGGTAATAAAAATGAATTGACTTCAACAGACAATTTCAACACCCACAAATCAAGAGTCAACAAGTACTCCTGACCACTCTTCCCACAACTCGTTGCTTCGAAATGAATTGCAAACCACTAACAGTTATAACGAGTCCACGACAATTTCTACGAGACCTTCAAGTAAAATAACGACCAGTTCAACGGAGTCTGGAATTGGAAGTTCAAAGAAACCTCCGAGGTTGCCTCACCGAACAAAGCCAACGACTAGCCTACCTATTGATGCTGTAAAAGACGACAAATCAAAAAAACATCCCGAAAAGACGTCGACTACCGTCGCTCAAGAGCGTCAGCACAAATGTTTCTGTGAACCAGATCCTTACACAAGGTACTGTATGATTAATCCTTGATTAAATGATTTTTCTTCATACATTTTGATGTTATTCATGTCTAATTTTAGTATTTCACGACCAAGTCAAATGTATTTACGTGCTTTTTTATTTTTATTTTTTTAAACACGTATAAACATGATTTTTTAATTCCTTCAAATTTATATTTAATTCAAATTTTAGTTAGATAAAAATAATTTTAATAACGACATTCTGAGGATGAACACCATTGCTTTGAAATTTATTTTAATCGTAACGTCATGAATAAGCTCTATTAATCAAACAATAATCTTTTAATTAGTTTGTTTTTTTTCATTGTTCTTTTTTTAAATGTAAATTAAATTTTGAAATTTATTTACTGATTTCTTAGAGATGAAAAAAATACAGACAAGGAGGAGAAGCGCCGGTTGAAGGAGGAGAGAATGCGTAAGAAAGAGCGCAAGCAAAAGAAGAAAGCGAAGTTGGAAAAAGAGTGCTTGGCTGAAAAGATGAATTGTTTTGAACACGACAACGACCACTGGCGAACTGCTCCGCTCTGGAATTCAGGACCATTTTGCTTCTGCATGAACGCCAATAATAATACTTATTCTTGCATCCGTACCATAAATGCAACGCACAACTTTCTTTACTGTGAATTCACCACTGGACTTGTTACTTACTACAATTTAAGAATCGGTAATCAACTTTTAATAAATATATGAAATTACACTTTATGACAAGAATCATGAATGAAATAAGTTTTTGTTACGATCGAATTTTTTTAAAAACTTAATATCAAAATTTAATTTTAATTTATTTTTATGTAAAATTAAATTAAATTTCAGATCCTTTTGAGCAATGGAACAGAGCATCTTCTTTGAGTTTACTAGAAAAATCATACCTTCACGACCAACTGGAGCACTTAAAAGGATGTAAAGGTACCGAAGATTGTACAGTGGGTAGTGCTAAAGAGTCTAGTTCCAAAGAATCTAATAATCAACAGCATAGATCTATGCTTAGAAAAAAATATTCTGATAGCTTTGGTATGGTTTAAAATAATTTTTTCTTTTAGTACTTATATTGAATATTATTATTATAGTTTAATTAAAAATTGTTTCTGATTTTAGATGAAACATTCGTTCCATCAGCATTACAAATAATCAGCGACAGCGAACTACATCATCAAAGTCGAAGACGAAGTAAAAAATGGCCAAAGTAAATATCATTTTTATGGTTTGACTCTAAATAAAGTGATAAATTATTTAATATCATTACTTATTTTAGTTCTTGGAACAGACATAATAGAAGCGGGCAGAGTAGACGCTTTCATGAAAATCAAAACTCAAGGAGACATCGACATCCTATGTAAAATAGCTTAATAATTAATTATTTGATTTTACTTCTGTTAGCATTCGTGCAAAATTTAAAAGCTGAATAAATCGCCGACTTTTTTCAAGCTTTATCAAATACAACACTGCAAAAAAATAATAATAATAAAATACATGAAATGCAGATAAAAATCGCAATAGCTTCGCCATTTTTGCTGCTGGAAGTAAACAAAGATGTATTTTTAATTTTTAGGTAGTTTATAATTTAAATTTGCAAAAAATAAATACAGAAGTTAGATAATTTTAATTATTTATAAAAAATTCGGTATTTTTGCAATATAATTTAAGTTAGTAAAATAAAAAATTCTCTTGACAATCAAGAATTAATGAAATTATAAAATCCAGCATTAAAAAATTAGCTTTTATTAATATTTCACGAAATAAAAAAATAATAATAAATTAAGTGCTGCCCTTACTGCTAGACGTAACAAACATTTTCTGCTGCCAACATTTTTTTTCCATTAAGTTCGTTTTGACGATATCAATACTCAAAGATAAGAGTTCTATTAAAAATTTTTAAAGTAAAGTAAAAAAGTTGTTTGAATTAAAAAAATTTTAATCTTTGAATTTTTATTTTTTAAATTCAAAAAGTAAAAACTGATAAATATTTCAGAACAAAATAGAATTAACACTGCCATATAATTTTTCCAAAAATATATTTATATATTTGGCATTAAAAAAAAAAAATTATCAAAAAAGAAAAAAATATTTATTTGCATCTAGTTTAATAAGGTGTACAAAAATTATAATTTTAAAAAAATTATAATTATTTTTTCACAGTTAAAAAATTTCTTACAGCAACTTTACTTTACTTACTTATTGTCTTTTTTTAATGAAATAAAATTATGTTAATAATAACCTGATTTTATATGTAGTACTTATATAATTATAAAATTATAATTATATAAATTATTATTATTTTAAGCATTGTTATATTATTTATTTTCAAAAAAGTGGCAGGACTCTTTAAAAAATCATTTGTCAAAATACATTAAGAATAATATTTTCCTTTTTTTTTTTAATATAAAAAGATTGAATACTATTCCCAGCTATCACTAATTATTTTGAATGTATAATAATTTTAAACAAATACACTTTTTATAGAATTTTTTTAAATAAATTTTTTATTGGTGCTTTGTAGCGCATGTATGTATTGTTAGACACAAGTGTGATTATCATATTATTTATATTTTTAAGATTTAATTTTGAAAAAAGTATGTACGTTTTGCAATTACCAAAAAAATTGTTTTTTTTTTTTTTTTTTTTTTGTAATTGTATGTAATATTAACTATCATTTTTGTTAAAAATATTTTTTTTTATCAAATAAAATCAAATAAAAATATATTAAATACTAAACTTTTTTATTTTAATATCGCACCCATTCAATTCTTCAACTTAATTTTTACATTTAAAACAAAATTAGATTTCTAATTAATTTAAATTTAAAAATCAAAAGATTCATCAAAATCACAGTTACTCTCAAAAATACTTGACTTTGTCTCTTGTGGTTTTGAATTACTACTATGGTTTTCGCAAGAACTTACATTATGAGATTTTGTTTGAAACATAATATTTTTTTCAGTAAAATCATTTGGGTTAGTTTCATCGGCTTTTAACGAATCAGTTTTAGATAGGCCCCCCGATATTACAGTGGTAAATTTTTGAGGACTTGCCGTGTTAACTTCATAAAAATTATTTGAAAAATTAAAATCTTCTTGAAAGTAGTTTTCATTATCTTGAATGCATTCTTTTTTTGTTACTACAGCTTCTGTAAATATTTCATTTTCATCACTGAAAAATTCAGAGTGAGAGCTCTGCACTATACTCTCATCAAGATCATGATTATAATCTTCCTTGAAAGACTGTTCTTGTAATTTTTCATATTTTTCTCCTTCAGCTTTGTTCAAATTTTGTACATTAGTCCTACAATCTTTTGGTTGACCTTTAAAAAAGATCTGAAAATTAAAAAATTTTTAAGTTTAAAGCTAATACAAGATAAATATTTAATCAGAAAGGTAATATTAAACAAAACTGTTGAAAAAAAATTTTTTAAATTCATTTTCATGGCTTTCAAAATTTTACCATCTACATTTATAAAAATTTTGATTGAGTTAAAATTTGAGTAAAATTAAATGAATGTTTTTAAAAGATACATTTAATCAAAAAAATAAAAATTTATAAGCATACTGTCATTAAATCTTGTTTCTTTCCGCAAACTTTGCACTGCCATTTTTTAGCTTTTTTCTTCAGCTGAACCTGTCACACAAAAATATTTCTTTTCGTTAGGGATTACAATTCTGAAGCTTGTTGGAAAAACTAGATAGGTTCATTTGAAATAAACTTCCTGTTCAATAAAACTAGAATGGTAGAACCAAATAAATAGTTTTTTAGTTTAAAATAAAATGAAATTTGAAGATTTATTATCAAGTGGTACTTAAATTAAATTTTTAGAACTAAAAAATTTGTGTAACATAAGAAATTTTCATTATTTGAAATGGAGCTATCTAGTTTTTCTTTTATGCTGCATAATTTTATTTTATTAAAATAATTTTTTACATAAACTAAATTTGTATTTGTATGTAATATTTAAATTTCCCATTCAAAAAATTTCAATTAAATAATTTTAACCTGAAATTTGCTGCAAGAAAAGCACTTCAAAACCCATCCTTCTTCGGGCATTTTTTAAATAAAAGTATAGTTTACAAATTGTTTAACACGTATTACATCAGTAATTTTTTCACTATGATCAGCCAAATTAACAGCAGTAAAAATAAACAATATTCAGAAAATCATTTTGATGTAATAAGGATGTAAACAAAACAAAAAACAAGTCTCCAGCCCGCCAAATCGGAGAATACGCAGGCCAGCACGTGTATGATGTTGCGTAATATGTCTAATGCGCACACAACAGTCTCTTTAAAAATGGCGAATGTTGGAAAGCGATATATTTATGTTAAGTTTTTATGAAGCTTTTTACAAAGTATTTCAACTTATTTAAATAATTTATTTTTTTAAATTATTGAAATTTTAAGAGACAATTATGTCACCAAATCTAAGTGTAGATCATAAGCAGCATTTATTATTTTTAACTGAACAATCCACACAAGGTATGAGTGTAATTATCATTTGTTTATATGTACTAATTAGAGAAGATAGAAGTTAATTATTTTATCTCGTCTCCTTTTAGTTTTACAAGATTTTTGCAAGTTAGCTTTAGATTATGTTCAAAAAGGACCCAATTTAAAACTCTACAGCGCTGCTGCACGTATGTACTAAAAGATAAAAAAAAATTATTTAAAAATCTTAATTTTTATAAAATTAATTATTACTGCTTTTGTTCATTAAAATTAAAATCATAAATTTTTGATTCATTAATAGAACATTTACTATTTGACTGGACTGGGCTGCAAAAAAGTTATTGTAATGAATTATATTATGATTAATTCAAAATTGTTTATTAGAAAGAATACTTTTGTTGGTACATAGACAAAAAGATTAAATTTTTTCAAATGTTTTAAATGTTAATTGTCAAGTTAAGGTTGATTATATAATTTGATGATCTTGTTTTAAAATGAAAAAAAAAAAAAAAAAAGAACTAATGTAACACAGCTAAAGAACTCTAACTAACATTAAATAAATTCAAATAGTTGCAATAATTGTTATTAATCTTTGACATTTTAGAAAAATTACAAGTTGAGTCGATTACTATAAGAAAGTCTGTTGAAGGATTACTCAATTTATTGTTGGAAAGTTGTAAATCAAAGGTAAGAAATTAATTGTGTGATTTAAATCTTTGAAGCTAAGATGAATAAAAGTTATATGATCAAATTGTATTCAAATAGATTTTTATAAACAAGAACTTATAGATAATTATTAATATCTATATCTAATTTGATAGTTAATATTTTTATCTGAACTTTCTGTACTTTTATTTTTTAGTACAGTAAAATCTTGATAATTCGAAGTTTATCAAAACTCATGTAAAGTTATCTCAGTAATTCGAAATTTATAATTCGAAACCTCGATAATTCGAAGTAATTTTTTGCTGCTTAAAACAGATTCTTATGTATTTTTACCTCGATAATTCAATGTTGCTTAGGTGAGCCAATTTTGAAATTAATTTTCCAGACTCATTCAATTTTCAGACTCTTAATTTGATACAATTCGTTTACAAATAGATGTAATACAAAATTTCAGATATACTAAGGTGAAAAATGAATTTTTAAATCCATGCTATCTCGATAATTTGAAATTTTTTACCTTTTTTGCAAATTTACCTTGATAATTCTAAATTCTATAATTCAAAGTCTGGGTTCGGTCCCTTGAGTTTCGAATTATCGAGGTTTTACTGTATTTATTCTTTAAAATATAAAATATTTTTATATTTTTTATTTGTTTTTAGAATTTATTGATGAAAAATAATTTATTACAGCTTGAAAAAGATGGTTTTCGAGAAATGGTATTGAATCTTGGATTTTCTGACGAGCATGAAGCATTGTTGAGTAAAGTATACACTGTAAAAAAAGAAGAATTGACAAATGCACTTGAAAATTTTGGCCTTAAACTACCGCAATATCAAAACATGGAGTGGAGATTCGAAGTTCAGGTACCAGAAAAATTGCGCATAACATAACATACGATAAATTTGTATTGCTACTAAGAAAATTTGTTTGAAATCATTTTTGAATTTTGTCTACAAAACAGTTTGTTATTTTAAAAAAGTACAAAATATTTAAACATCTTCAAATCTTTGGTTTCGTTTCAAAATTGCTAAATTGAAAATTTATGCGCTCGTTTCAAAATAAAAATAAGCGTTAGTGGTGCCAAATTTGAGTATTTCATTTATTTTTAATAAAAATCTACTTATTTAATTTAATGGTTAACTTTTCTATACAATTTTGCCAGTAATTTCGATTATAATAAAACGTTAATTAATAAATTTAATATAACAAGTTAACGCCAAATTTAGGACAACTGAATTTTGAAACGTTCAAAATGTTGAAATCAATTTAGGGTCATTTACTTCAAAATATTTGTGTCAGATTTTTGCATGAAAAAAATTTTTTTAATAAAAACAAAAATAATTTTTTAAGTCCGCATCATGAAAATATTACAACATCGCATTATACATGCTTTAAAATAGAAGTGAACTGATAAAACGCAACTACTGAACGCTTATATTTCGTAAACTATACCTGCACTATTGTAGTAGTGGGGCTATTAGAGGTAAAAAAAAAAAAAAAAAAAATTTTGATTAACAAGCAAAACTTGAAAATAAGCAATACTTTTTACTTAAAAAAAATTAAAATATTTGAAGCTTAATTTAAGTTGTGATCTGGTGACGAGATTCAAATTCATTAGTGGTTTAGGTAGTCTCTAGAAGTTTGAGTATCCCCACCTTATGATATTTTCATAGTTTTTTTTCCCGAAAGTATTGGCGCACGAGCAAAAAATTTAGAACATACCAAAATTTAATTTCAGTTAACTTGAGACCACCGTTTTAGAAAATGATAATGTGGAAGATAATTTTCCGCACTCCGGCCGGGAAGCGCTACTTCCCTGCCGCTGCCGCTACAGTCAGTAGCGCTTCCCGGCGCCGTCGTGCGGAAAAATAGCATACTCAACTAGGCACCTGAATGGGAAGGTCTCAGATCACATGTTTGTCACACTCGGCTACGCCTCGGACGACAATTTCATGCGATCTGAGACGTTTCCCATTCATACTGCCTAGTTAAGTAATATACTATTATATTCAAAAATGATTTCTGTTAAAAAAAAATTGAAAACATTGTAATTTTATTTTTTTATTTTTCTTAGATTGCATCTAGATCAATACTTCGACAAGTTGTGCCGTTGGTGACTTTAGATTTTTTAGTAAAAAATTCTTTGAACTCTGATGAAACAGAACATATTTTATTACAAACAGATCCAAACAATTTAATGCATCTTGCTCAAGAACTAGAAATGGCTGTGCATGAAGGACGTAGTAGACATATTAGAAGTATTGCTAGGATAGTTGATTAATTTTTTACACTTTGTGATATTTACATTTTTAATAAAAAATATACTAAATAAAATGATATATATGTTTTATTCATTTATCATCCAATTTTTTTATTGACTTTCGATTTACTTTTTTTGTATGTATCTTTATTTTAAGAACTAAAAAAAAAAATTAATAATTACGATACTTGATTATTAAAGGGGCTATCAGGGGATTATGCTTTCTAAATTCGAAAAAACAAAAAAATAAGTATCAGAACAATCAATTGAATACCATTATTATTTCGACAAAAGTCTTCTGAAAAAACTTTTTCAAATTATGAGTATCATCAGGAGTATAGCAACTATTTTAAAGAATTGTTAGTGATTCTCGGGCATACCGAGCCCTTAATAGAATATTATAAAATACTTTAGTTGAAATAATAAATCAAATCTCGGGCATACCGAGCCCTTAATAGAATATTATAAAATACTTTAGTTGAAATAATAAATCAAAATTACCTAATTATTTCAAATGAAGGTTAAGATTATTCTTTAAGTGAAAGTTTAAAAATTTAATTTTTTAACCAAATCAAATTCTAAATTATATTGCTAGGAAAAAGCTACATTTTTAAGAATTGAAGACAAATTTAAAGAGACAGATAGCCTTGTAATGTGGCACTGGTATGTGCAGGTTTCATTTGAATAATTTATTAGATTATGATATTAGTGCAGTTAAATTTGATTCATATAAAAAGGTACTTATGAATATTACGACTGTGCTGACTGGGACGCGCTCAGATACACAAAGGTTTTCTACAAGTTCAAGCTTTGTTTCATGACTTTAATTATTTATTCTTTGTTAAAAATATTTTGATTATAAGTAAAATTTTATTCACTATTCGGCAACCTTCTTTTAAATATGTAGAATAAAAAACCATTAGTGGTGAAAATTGTTTAAAATTATAATTTTAAAAATAAGGAATGTGTTTTTGTCCCGAAGAAATGGATCATAATTCAGTGCACATGGCAGTAAATACAACAACTGCAGTATTAAAATTATCTGCAGAATCTTTTTCGAACTCTACTATGGCCACCTCGACAATCGTTCAAGCAGCAGCAACGACAATCGGGCCACATTTTGCACGGCAGATAATGAAAAAGTATAATAACATGACTGTTGCTGATAAAGTACCACCGGAAATGTTGCATCTTGTTGGTGAACATTGGTATGATTAATATTATCTTTAAAAGAAGCAAAGAAATTTTATTTAAATCAAAATTTTAACAATTTATTTCATAAAATTTGTTATATTGAGTTCAAAAATCTTATTTTTGCTATACTACTGTAATGCTATGATCCGGTAATCTAAATACAATAGAAAAAAAATCGTTTAAGTTATGAAAAAAGTTTGAATCAAATTTCTAGGTGGAAACGAAAATTTTAAATTGTAAAAGGGTACATGGATAGTAACTAGTGATTGTCTGCGAATTAACTAAAAATAGAGTTCCAAAATGGGTTGTGCCTTATTTAAAAAAAAAAAAAAAAATCAAACGAAAATCGGATTTAATTAAAAATGTTTGCCTAACAAAGAAACTTACTTATGTTTATATGTGATAAGGTATCAATTTCCTCCAATGTGGCCTCTTTGGCACAAGATAATGGCATTAGTTATGGTAATAATTGGAGTTATCGGTTGGTTTGGAAATGGTCTTGTAGTATACATATTTTTATTAACACCCAACCTCCGAACACCTAGCAATATATTTGTAATAAATTTGGCCTTCTCAGACTTTCTAATGATGTTTGCAATGTCTCCTCCTATGGTTATTAATTGTTGGTATGAAACGTGGGTCTTGGGTAAGTAATTAGGATTAAAAAAATTAACCAGAAAAATTTAAATGCGTTTTTTCTGTTTAAAAAATATTTAAAAAAAAAAAAATTTATTAAAGGGCCTCTGTTTTGTGACATATATGCACTAATTGGATCCTTATGCGGCGGTGCTTCAATATGGACGATGACAGCAATTGCTGGTGACCGTTATAATGTCATTGTCAAAGTAAGTACAAATGATTAATCAGAGAACTTTTTTTCTAAAGGCTTTTAGTGAAACCTTTTAAATGAAGTTTTGTATAATAAGTCATGCACATATATTATACTAAAAAAGTTACCCTCTACTCGCTCAACCCGAGTTTTTATTCAAATTTTTTTGTACCTAATGATTTTATGAAAGTTTTATCTTTTGCTGGAAAAATATAATTATTTTTAAAACCATATTGTTGTTTGAAAAAATACAGAAACATTAAAAAGAAGAACCTCTAAAAAAAAAATTTGAATTCAGCATAAAGGGTGTTTTTTGTGTTCTTTGTACACGATTATAATTTATAGACAACTTCAATTAAGGAACGTTCAATAATTAAGTAACACTGTTTTTGTAAAATTTTTGCCTTCCCCCCCCCCCCAACGTAACGCATTTTGGTGAATTTTGCAGTATTTTTAGATGCTTACATAACGTTTTTTAAAAAGTCCCCCACCCCCAAAGCGTTACATAATTTTTGAACGCCTCCTTAGGGCTTGATTTCGAGTACAATTATTAAGTAGTTTTTCTACCAAATTCTTGCATTTGGAAATTTTTTTATTTAAGTATATTTTTATTGACTTATTTGATAAATTTTTATTCGATCAATAAATGTTACAAAATACAAAATGAAAAAGTTAATTTAAATGAACTAAACTGTTTTTAAAAATAAACAAAATTTGCTTACAATTTTTTTAATCATATTGAACAGATTTTAATATTTTTACAGGGAATGGCAGCAAAACCACTTACCTTTGGTAAAGCAGTTATAGAAGTAATTATAATTTGGTGTTTTGGCGGGATTTGGGCAACGTTACCTTTGTTAGGTTGGAACAGGTATGAATAATAATTAAAAATAAAAGTCGAAACCTCAGTTCGAGCGAAATGCCAGAAAATTAAAAAAATCATTTAAATATATAGTTTTGATTTTTTCAACAAACTTACAACTAGTGTTGCCCGATAAATAGTAAAGTAAACTATTTAAAACTTCGCTTTTTATATGTGATGTGGACACTAAAAGATCCCAAGTTAATATGAAATCTATCTTATTTTAAATTTTAGTTGATTTTATTACTTCATATATATTTTTATTTTACTAGATACGTACCCGAGGGTAATATGTCGTCGTGTGGAACAGACTATGTAGGAGACGATTGGACGGGAAAATCGTACATACTGGTTTACTCTATTTTTGTTTACTACTGCCCATTGTTTGGAATTATTTATTTTTACTATCACATTGTCTCAGTGAGTACATTTCAAGTGTTTATCATGACTAATAGTTGTTGACTTCTTTATATGGCACGACCGACCCCGAAAAGTACAACTCCACTGTAACTTGAATAATTGACGGCAAAACAACAAGTATAGACACTTTCTCGACTTAAATTAAGCAAAATTATTAATGTCCCAAATCGTTTGTTATCAGAAAATATTGCATACTTGGATATGTCTAAATAAGTAAATGCATAAATTATGATAATGTCGAGCGCGAAGCGCGAGTGTCGGTCGGCCGTGCCTTTTATGCGTTGTGCGGAGCGTGGCAATGCAGGGGTGGAGGTATTTTTGCCCAAATTTTTTTTTTTTTAAAGCTAGCTGCACAAAAGGAAGACCAAGCTTTAAAAAAAATAAATAAAAAACACCGGAGCTCATGGTATAAAGAGTATGGTGAAAGGGTTTGAAGCACGATGGTTTTATTTTATATTAAGCCCACGCAATTTGATTGAAAAAAATTTCAAACCTTTAGGCAGTCGCGGCTCACGAACAAGCAATGAGAGAGC
Source organism: Encarsia formosa (assembly GCA_038277355.1). Lineage (NCBI taxonomy): Eukaryota > Metazoa > Arthropoda > Insecta > Hymenoptera > Aphelinidae > Encarsia > Encarsia formosa. The sequence continues at coordinate 18,576,683 of CM076188.1, read as the reverse complement.
AAGCTAAAAAAATGAATGTAGCTTCTTTGCGTTCTGGAGATCAAGGAAGTGTGAGTGCTGAGGCAAAACTTGCAAAGGTCAGTAAACTGCAGTTTGAGGTTTAGTATCGACATAATGCCATTAACTTCAATTAAAATTTGAATGAAATTGCAGGTTGCTTTGACAACTATATCGTTATGGTTTATGGCGTGGACACCGTATTTAGTAACAAACTACATGGGAATATTTGCTAAACAATACGTCAGTCCACTTGCAACCATTTGGGCTTCGCTTTTTGCAAAAACTAACGCTTGTTATAATCCGATCGTCTATGCGTTTAGGTAAGTATTTATAAATTATAAATAATATTCAATGAAAATATTTTTATTGGGGCATCAAACAGTAAATTTTGTAACTTTGTCGGATTTTTGTTTTAAACGATTAAACGGAAAAGTAAAAACAGCGCGTCAAAAATTCGAACAATATTTTTGTCTCTATGGGTTCAAAATTTATAGAAAAATCAGTAGTAAAATATGAAATTTCTTGCTCAGAGTAAAATGATACATTACTATACTGGTGCATCATCGTGCTTCAATCCGTTACGCCAACGGCGTCTTCAAATCATCCTAGTGACCTGATGCACCAGTGTGGAAATGTATTATCATTATTCAACTGGATCATGTAATAGGTACTTTTCGACTTGTAAAATACGCGGTAGAAGTGATGCATTTATAAATTGATCTCTTTTCACCGCAGCGTTGAATATATAATAGGTACTTTTTCGGACGCAAAGTCCCATTTTCTCAAAGTACCATGATTTTGTTGAATAAAATATGATATTCAATTAATGTCGGACGAAGTTTTCACTTACATTTCGAGTTGCTGCTGCTCAAGGCGTAAGACAACGCGTGATAGCGCTGGAGCATCAACAACTCTCGAGGTAGATGTAACTTCACATACTAATTGAATAATATATCATTCACGCGACGTGAAGTTCCAATTTTCAGATTTATATTGCGCAAAAAAATTAAATAATGATTTTTTTTTTAGCCATCCTAAGTACAGAGCTGGATTGAAGCTTAGATGTCCATGTTTAGTATTTGGTGAGTCGGAAGAAGATAAACCAAAAGGAGGCGGCGAAACTACATCAGAAAAAAATTGAATTTTTATTTAAATGGATCTATTATTTTTATACTGATGAAGAAAAGGTTTAAACACTATATTTTTTTACGTTTCTCATAACTGAAATTCTGAAACGAAGATCTTTCTATAACAATAGGTTGCATTTTTTAATAAGCTGTTAACAAAAAAAAAATCGACCTTGATTTTAAAAAGTATCTTGCAATTTCGGTTGATATGAAAGTTCCTTAGATTTTATTATTAAGTGTTTTTAAAAACTAGAAATTACTCGATTTCAAAAACTTTATTTCAGTTAAAGCATTTTTTATTGGGTGACATTAAAAATAAGAAAAAATATTTGAATTTTTTTAATGTATGAAAAACCTGAATTCCGCAAGATCTGACCAGAACTTTGATTTCAAAGAAGAATCAAAACTAACTTTAAAATTGAATTGAAGAATAATAAATTTTTAACATTTTCAAGATATTTGTTTATTTTATGTCCTGCAATTATGAAAACTTTGCATTAGTTGAAAACAAATTTTAAAGCTGTAGAAACTACAGAAGTGAAAAGGTAAAAAAATTTCTATTCTACACATGTATACCCTGATGTATACTCATAACTCTGTCTATTACCAGACATTTAGTGTAAATCTATCATCATTGTAATTATTTGTGATTGAAATAAGATTTTTTTTAACGCATCTTGTACAATTTTTTAATTTTCTTTCATAAAAAATTATTACTTTTTAAAAGAAAAAAGTACAGGAAATTAACCCATAAAAAAAAAAAAAAAACAGCTAGAGTATGAAAAAAGTTTTATCTCAGTTAGAAATAAAATTATAAAACTTCTTTGTAGCAACGATTTAAGTATTCAATACTGGAATATAAAAAATTGCAACAATAATAAAAATTAAAATCACGGTTTTACACATCATAACTTTTTCTTTCTTTTTTCAGTTTCATTATGGCGTTAGCTTAGTCCTCCTTATAATAAATAAATTTTTTTAAATCTTTTTTCCCACACAAATTTTTTTATCGTAAAAAAAAAAATAAATAAAAATAAGTAAAAATCTGTAAAAAAAAAAACAAATTTTTTAATACAAATCTTGGTATAAAGCTTGATTAATCAATTTTTTGAAAGATATAATTTTTGTTAGCTTTTTTTTACTTGTATTAAAAAATTGTCGAGTATGCATCTTGTTTGGATAAAACAAAGAAAAATAAATTTTTCTTCCTTAAAAAACTAAACCTAACATTACTGACCTTTATCAATGTCGTATCAAATTGTAATTTTTTAATAAAAGAATCAATTTAAAGAATATTGACTGTTTAAATACTAACTGTGTATCAAAAGAAAAATAAAAATTTATTAAAGTACGAAATTTACTTATAATTTAATCAGGGGATACCAAGGATATCCTCTAAATTTATAATGCTAAAAAACCATGTAAACTTTTTTGAATAACATTTTATAAACACAATAACTTCTGTAAGATTGGGCATTTGAACGAAGAGTGCGACCACTAAATCTCAATCGAAAAATTAAAAAAAAATCAGGGTATATTTTTTGATCATAATGAACCCATCAGCTGCCTGTTTTTTTTTTTTTTTTGTCTGGGTATATATACGACATGCATTATGTATGCGCGGTTCGCCTACAAAGCGCGGGCATGGGACTCCTCAACATCAGTCAGATTTATGGGCTAATGATGAGGAACCTTATGATTAGCGACACCATCAAATGGTCCGGGAAAATCTACGCGGAACACGTGTACCTGTTGGGGGTCAGACAGCACTGATTTGCAGCCTTCAGTCCTTTTTCTTGTTTTTTTTTTGTTTAGCCTGTTTGACCCAACCTGCCCCCATCAGGGCGCGTCCCTGCCATATGATCGAGACGTCTATTTTATGAGTTGTTCTTTTTTAATTTTTTTCCCTTTTATCTTTTTTTTATCCACATGTCTGTATAATCTAGACTATATAATCCATACTTTCCGCTGCATTTCAATATGACATATGCATTAGCAAAACCTTAATGTGATTTCTATGTTGGCTGTGATCGCACTTCACTCGTAAATATGAAAACCAAAATTATGACTCCTAATTTTTAAAAATTCTAGCAATGTAAAAATAGCGTTATTCACACTGACAAATCAACGAAAACATGAAGTATTAATTGAGTGATAGTTGACTAAGCAAAATTGTGATACTATAAGACCTATTGTTGTAATGTGATATATGCTAGAGAGAATTCATAATAACTAATATATGTACACTAATATTGAACACACAGATTGTAGCCTCCTTCGAGGAGGGGCGGGGGGGGGTTATTTTTTAATTGAAAATTTTCATTGAAACCTGTGATTTCTAAAGCACTAAACAAAAAAAAGTCTTTTTACGTTGAATTATTTGATGTAAGTTTATTTAACTAACTTCAAGTTGATCCACAAAGTAAAAAGAATGATTTTTTATTTAATTTTTAATAAAAATGAAAAATTAGTAGTTCATTTTTGCATTATTTTTGGTTTTTAAGGATTTTTTTTATTGTTCATGCGAACGTATGATATCAAAATATAAATATACCAGATGAAATGTTGAAAAAAATGATTGTATAATTTAAAAAAAGAAAGTGTCCTCGTTATCACAGCATTTTGATACATCTTTTTTACTTAGATACAATCAAGTGTATGAGTAACGAATTAATGGTTTGAGTTGAAAATTTTAAGTAATACCACAGCTTCGTCAATAGCCAAATATTTCTCTTCTTTTGATTCCGTTGGTAACATTTTGGTACATAATGTAATTTAATAGTTTGACTCATCACTTTAGATTGAAGAAAATGAATTATTATTTTGTAAGGCTAACATTGATCAAATATCTGAATAAATCAACAACGCAAGCTTAAATAGAGTCTTTTAAGATTATCACGTTAGTCATAAACTATTATAAAAACGTTACTAGTATTCACTTAATATATTTTAAAAATTTTGCAAGTATTGATTCGAAGACTTGAAGTGATTTCTAAATGATTTTTAAAATTATTTACTATGAAATACACTGTCTATAAAAAAATTTTGTGGGTAACATATATTTTGTAAAAAGAAGATTCTTGAAATGAATACAAGGTTTATTCTAATTTACAAAATTAAATTGACATCAAAATTCATTTCACCAGATGATTTCATAAAGACTTTGTCAATCATACAAATTCCGTCATGAATCCATCGAAAAACGTTTCGTAAAAAAAGAATAAACGACCAGCGCGAAAAATCATCTCCAAACGGATTGCCGATTTTATGAATCAACTGATGACCAATTCAATGACTTGAGTCGTGGTGAGATACAAGTCATTTGATCTATACAGCTGATTAAATCATGTCAATCAGATTAGAGACAAACACTAATAATTATTTTTATTATATATATATATATATTATATATATAATAAAAGTGAGTGTTTATATTGTATAAATATTTTTATTGAAAATATATAATATTCGCGTATCAAAGCTGGCTTACAATGTTTAACTTGTATTTATTTTTTATTCTCTCTATTGCATATAAAATAGTAAATTGTTATTCAATTTTGAATAATCTGACGTTATTGAAAGAGAAAAAAAATCGTTAAAAATTAGCAAATGAGATCATGCGGCTCTCAAGTTTTTTTATCCGTTCCAGTGACGTCGAAGAAATTTAGGAGTGTTAAAAAATTAAAAAATACCAGCTTTAATACTTTGTTGTTTCTTCTTAGCCGAAAATTTATAATTTTTGTTGTATTAACCGTACTGATGTACATTTTCAATATCCACCAGTGACGGTCTGGGCTAAGATAGAAACGGATTTCATGCTTTTAGCTGAAGCTAAATGCATGGGCCAATTGATCACAGATTTCCAATGCAGAAGTGACATTTCATATCCGCTGCTAAGCAATCATAGATCTCATATTCCCTCCGTCCAGTTTATATTTACAAGTTGATCGTAAACAATCACACTCGTGAACCGTACTTTCTTTATCCTCTTAGTGAAGGCTTTCCTAGATTTTATCATAGATAATTTATTACTTTTCACTTTATTTTACTCGTTACGTTAAGTTATGAATTAAATCTTTTTTTATATCATTAGATTGATACCATCGATGCTCTTATTTTTTTCTGATAATCTTTTCATGGAAATTTTTTCATTCTTTAATCACAGAAACGTAACGAATGATATTATACATTGAAGAATAGATTTAAGCATTCGCTTCTTTATCTGTCAGCGTAGTGACGCCAGAAGTTGTGGATTGAGCGTCTGAAGCTGGCATTGGCTCACCAGTGCATGCAAGAGACGGGAATTTAGCAAACAGAGCCTGGCGATATTTAGGATGACTGAAAAAAAAATTTTTTTTTTAAGAAAACTGTACTTAGATAAATTAAATGTTTTCAACCAAATAAAACAAAAACATAACAACCGTCCCCAATGAGCCTAGAAAATCAAGTCAGAAAAATGTTCAGGAACAGTTACAGATTTTTTTTTTACTTTTAAAAATATGCCTTGTGCATTCTATTGGTCCGTAAAGATTTATTTTAAATAAAAAATTCAAGATACCTTAGAGCGTAGACAATGGGATTGTAAACAGAGTTAGCCTTCGCAAAGACTGACCCCCATATGGTGAATAGAGGGGTGAGCCTGGCCAGCTCGAAAATTCCAGCCCAGTTGATAACCAAGTATGGTGTCCAGGCCATGAACCATAATGATACCGTAGTAAGAGCAACCTATTAAAAAAATATGTTTTAAGATTCAATTTAGTTTTATTCGTAAAAACCGCTGGGGCGAAGAATTTAAATTTTATTTACCTTGGCAAGTTTGTTCTCGACACTCTGGGCATCTCCTTGCTTCAACGATGCGACATTCATTTTCTTGGCTTGTTCTCGCATGTTCCTCTCGTGCTCGGACACAGCTTTGAGGATGAACCAGTAACTGTATATGATCGTTAACAGTGGTATGAGCCATACAAATACGCTGTAAGAAACGATGTAAGATCTTGAAATCCAATCCTTACTGAGATAATCTGTACCGCAGGCTGTCAAATTACCTTCTGGCACGTACCTATAATTTTTATTTTTATAATTATAAGATGTGTTGAACTTAATGAGATTTAAATTTTTAGTCCTGATACAGAAAAGTTAATATTCATTATTAAGTATGTACCGATTCCAACCAAACATGGGAGCAAATGTCCATACAGAACAGAATGCCCAGATAAAGAGAATTCGAAGAAGGGCACCACCCGTGGTCAATGGCTTTGCTGATAGACCCTTGACGATGACGTTGTAACGGTCAAACGAAATCATGCACAGTGACCAAATTGAAGCACATCCAAAAATCGAGCCGCAAACTATTTACCAGGACAAAATATTTACCATTCAATATGTATTAAAAAATCTAAGGGGGTCTATAAGGCCGGTTTTTTTATCCAAAAGTGATTTAAGGCTATATAATTTGAAAAAGTTCCCAGATTATTTAATAATTATTAGAAGTTGATTTCTCCCTAAACAGGATTGTTTAAAGTAATATATTAAAAAAAAAACATTATTTGTTTAAAAATTTATTTGAAAAATTCAAATTTCAAAAATTAAATACAGCAATCGATTTTTTGGAGAAAAAAAAGTCAAAAAATGTATACTCATTTTTTTTTCATCTTCAGGATTATACTTATGTTCCTCTGGGCAAAAAAAAGCCACCAGTCATGGGACGGTTAATAGAAGCGATTAATTATATCGTCGGTTTAGAGTAAGAACCTGCTATCTCAGCGGGCCAGAGCAAGAACCTACTATCTCAGGGGCCAGAGCAAGAACCTGCTGTCTCAGTATTATAGTACGGGTGCAGCATCGTCATCGGGGCGGTTTTAAGGACCCGAGTGCGTAGCGAAGCAGAGCACGAGGTCCTTAATGGGCCCTGGTGACGTGCTGCACTCGTACTATATACTATTTTATAGTACGAGTCACCGAAAACACGCATCAAAGATTGGATTTTGTGTTTAGAGTGACCAGGAGTACTATAAAGTTACGTTATAACTCTGCTACGCTTCAATAAGAAAAAAAAATTTTGATGCCATTGTTTGAATGGGCCCATGAGACAGTAGTTTTTAACTACGGTCCCTGAAATAGCAGGTTCTTGCTCTAAACCGACGAATTTATGAACTGCAACTTCTGCAGTATATCTACGAAAAGAGTTGAAGCTACGCTTCTACTAACCATCCCATGGTGGGTGCGCTTTTTTTCTCTAAAGAATCGATTGTCGTAATTAATTTTTTTTAATTTGAATTTTTTTTATTAATAGTATGAACAATTAATGTTTATTTAGAAGTATATTACTTTAAAAGATCCCGTTTGGGGTGAAATAGACTTATTATTAATAGTAGATAATCTAGGAATTTTTTCAAATTTTGGGTCAAAAACCGGCTTTATGGCATTATAAAATTTATGATTTTTTCGTCCAACATATATAATTTGTGACAATTTCTTCCAGTTTAAAGCGCAAAAATAATGATTAATACGGTGTTATAACAAAGATCAAAGTCTTACGTGCATAAATCTCGCACATCAGTGGTCCAAAGACCCACGTCTCATAGTAGCAATTGATGACCTATAAATTAATTCATTTATATATTGTTTTCTTATCACAAGAATTAAAATATGTATAAATGATTGGTTTACCATAGGTGGGGACATAGTAAACATCATGCAGAAGTCGGAGAAGGCAAGGTTTACGACTAGGAGATTGCTTGGAGTGCGCAGAGCTTTAGTTCCCAAAAATATATAAACTACTAAGCCATTTCCAACTATGGAAATGAAACCGAGGCAAAAAATCACAAATCCCAAGATACCGTACCAGAGTTCGTTCATGGGAGGGAACTGGTACCAGTAGGGATCGATCATGTGGTGGATTTCGGGTGGCGCCTTGTCCACCACTGTTTGGTTGCTGAAGCCAAACGTGCTACGCTGGGCCATGGCAGTCAAGGCCGCGTATGATGGTCCAATTAGTGATGTTGCCATTTTTTTTTTTTCTGTATCATTGAATTATAAATTGTCATTAATCAAAATAATAATTGTTATAATTTATACTCTTAACAATTAAATTAAACTTCTCAATTCATCCCTATTTTCAAGTTAAAGCATATCTTTTCAAAAGTATCAAGTTTACTCAAAAACTTTTAAGAAAAACGCAAAAAATTAGCACATTAAAAATTAAAATATACGCTCATCATGTAAGGGCCAAAGTTAAAAAGTCGATTAATTCATCGTCCGCTATGATTCTGAAAACTTGACGAACGTGACTTCTTGCAGGTGCATTATTGCAGTTTTTACCTTTTCTTTGTGCAGTTTGAAGTTTTGACAGAATTTAGTGACTGAACTGTGTGTGCAGTGTGTTGAATTTTTTACCTAAGCTGTGAGACTGACTTGAAACTGTATTTAATTTGCCACACGATTGACGACTGCTTTTTGCATTGGCGATTTACACTGCACCTTCGATGATACTGTACATCTAATTTTTATTATAAGTAAGTTGAGGTTGATGTTTGTATAATTTAGACTGTTAAGGTTTTATTCAAGTTTGTAAACTAATTGTGAATTTTGTTTTTGTTCAATAAAGTCCTCCTGAAGAGGTCGGCAAACCCTGGCCGACGAAACGTCGAGGAATTCAGATTATAGATTTGTTTTTGAAAGATTCTTTTTGCAAACACACCTCCTGCCTTCAACCGATCCATACGCCCTATTGGGTGATTACTCAAACAAAAAAGAATTTTATTTTTATTAAAAAAAACCAACTTTTAACTTGAGTTAATAATGATTATTTTTTCACTCTTGTTGATTAGAACCAAACTGATGTAATAAAAAAAGAGATATTGAATGAATTTTAGAGTTTCAAGCTTAATAAAGTGCATAACTACATATAATTTGGCATGAATAAAATTCATTATAAAACCATTGATCAATCAAGTAATTCAATTGAAAACATTTATTACCTTCATTCAATTTATATACTATGATTCGGGCAATCGAAGGCTAACGTAAAAAGACTTAAAAGTCCCCATTTTTATGACATTCTATGATCAGCGCGGCTTTTTACTAATTCTATCAAATGATGATAGAATTTTCATCAAAAAGTAGTAGTTACCTGTGTCCCCTGGGAAAAATAAAACATGTTCCACAGGAAATTTTTGTCGGTGAAAAAAAAAATGCACCGTTGCATGGGTGGGGTAACCGGAGAGTGACTGTGTTAGCGGGACAGCCGCAGCGTATACTACCTCACAGTCTTTTTCTGCAAAACTCTCAAATTTGAAAGAATCAAAATGAAATAGCGCTTAGTATAACGTATTCTAAAAATGAGGGGATTTTTATAGTCCTTTCACGTAAGCCTTTTATTTTTCGATATAATATATAATTAATCACAGTTAATAAAATTTATTGTAATTATTAACAATATTGACAGTAGTATTTTTTAGAATTTATATTTACCCCACTATCAAGTAGTAATGTTTTTTTTTTTTTTTTTTTTTTTTTTTTTACTAAAAAATCCACATATACACACATACATACTGATATATCCTGGAACGAGTAGGGGATACTCTCCCTACTCGCTCCGCTCGTCAACCCCCCAAATTACAATTTTGATAAAAAAAATTTTCTGTCTGGGGTAGCAGTACTAATCTGCCTGTTTTTGTATGTTATTTTGAACTTTGAAAAATATTGTTTTATTTATCTGCTTTAACAATTTTTGATTGAAGACTCTATACAAAGTACAACTATTTTGTTTTGTTTGTAATTTAATACAGAATCAAATGTAATACAATATAAGAAATTAAAAATGAGGATCTTCTTAGATAATAATGTAAAAAATTCGTATTTATACATACTGTTACAAAAATGAACAAGCGGTAATAAGAAGTAAAAAATTGTTAAAAACGTTATTTTGGAATTCATAGATCAAGCTTCCGTCAAATCTTCCAGTACGGTTGCCGACTCAGCTCTAAATGTTGTTTTGACGTGATTGATAAAATATTTTTGGTAGTAAATAATTTCCGAAGTCATATCATAGAAAGTTAAAAAATAAATTTTAATAAACTATGATTGTGGTAAATTTCTCCGACGCCGTATCTCCGACGGACTAATGTCCGACTCTATTTCTCCGACAAAAAAAAATCCGACCTACCATTTCTCTGACATAAAAAAATCCGACCTACCATTTCTCTGACAAATATATTGTCCGACCACCTGTTTGTCCGACAGTCGTGGCTGTATCCATAGCAATGTTTATAGTAATTTGGCAAAATAATTTTTGTTCAGTCTTGGACTTGACAGATCTGGTATAAAACCATCTTAAAACCGAATCTAGCTCATTTTGAAATGACAAACCTTATTTGTTTGTTAATTTTTTAACTCATTTTATCAATATTTGTCGAAAATATAAAATAAATTTGTGCTATTTAAAATTTATGTTTTAACTTTTATTTGAGAATTTCTATTAATGTAAATTTTTTAAAAAGTTGCAAATATTTAAAACTTGTGAAAAAAAGTTACGGAACCTTGCAACGTACGACCATTAGAATATTAATTTTTTTTCTTTTTTAAGCAGATTTCATTAATAAGTATTGACGAAGGCTAAAATTCGATAAACCTTGAATATATGAACTATTTTTGCTCCTCACCCACGTCATTCTTGCTAATTCTGTGTTACCTAATACCAATATATTCTTTACAGGATATTTTTTGAAGGGCTTCCCCTAAACGGTTTTTCTTTTGTTTTATCAATGTTTTGCTTATTTCGACAAGGTAACAGCGTGTTTAATATTCTTGAATATTATAAATTTGCACAACAATTTTTATTTGAAACCCGTTTAGAAAAAGTTTAATAGTAGAACGTTTATAATGCAAAGAATGTTAAATGTAAATATTTTTGTGTGGATATTGTAAATTATTTTATAATAAAAATATTGGCTTGGAAATGAAAATCTTTAATTTCTTTTGAATTTTAAAATTATTACATCTTCATGATGGTTTTAGATTAGTTAAATATAGATTTTTTATTGGACAGTATTATATTAAATTTTTTTTTACCCTTTCGCTAATGAAAATTTTTTATGTTAATTGAGTTAGTTGATTTCACCATAAACAACTTGATGAAATTTTAATTTTTGAACATAGACGGATGAAAACAATAAAAAAATATTTATGAAATTATTTTCTGCATGATACAAGATTTAGTACTTTAATGTAAACAAATTTCAGTATAATAAATACAAAAGTCAAATAACTATGTAAATAAAGAAAAATTTGTAGAATTCTTCTGAATAATGATTCATGCTTTGATCACCAAACCATGAAACTATTAAAGTGTTGATCCGCGGGATTTTCTTAGTAGTCCATTTAGTAATCAATAACTAAATATTAGACTTTGAATTACAACTTGTAAATCATATTACAAACTTTTGAAGTATAAAATAAATACAACCACATGTAAACTCGAATGTATTCCACAAAATAAAAAAAATTTTAATGAAGCAACAATTTTTTCTTAAAAAATATGTATATTAGGGTGAGCCGAAAATTTTAAAAATCGAATTGCAGGGACCCTCACTCTCAGGAAGTTAATTTATGATGTCCAGATGTCCCAAAAAATTTTTTATGTTGATTGAAGTATATTGCACATTGGCACAAAAGTCAAATGTGATAAAAAACTCAGAATCAAACTGATCTTTTTCCAGGATATCAATAAAAATAAAGATTTGAAAAAACAAAAAATACTACGTTTAATTTGAAAATAAAAGTATTCTATGAGTTTTTTCGATTCATCGCACTGTTTAGTCGTTAAATTTTTTGGGGCATCTGGACATCATAAACTAACTTCCTGAGGGTGAGGCTCCCTGCAACTCGGCTTTTAAAATTTTCGGCCGACTCTAATATATACATATAATCGCTAGTAAACTAAAAATCACCCTTAAGAAAAAGTACCTCTATTTTAGGACTTTAAATAATTTAAGTTAGAATAAATTTTGATTTATTTTAAGGTATATAAAATTCGTATTTCTACCCCCCTCATGTAATCTCATCTTATCGCAACAACACTTGTATTTATTAAGAATCTGTTTGTAATAATTTTTTTTTTACCAAATAAAGTGTATGAAAATATATCTTGTGAACGAAGTTTTCAATATAAAAATTGAAACACTGGAATATTAGCGCCAATACGCACACATACATACAATAGTCTATGTTTCCTAATTTTCATAGTTGTAAGCATCAGATAAGTGATGCAGATCAATCTTACTTTACTTTATAGATTGGATTATTTTCTTTAAAAAATCAAACTGACTTTATTTCAAAATTCCTTCATTCAATATTTAGACCACTTATTATTAAATATGTTAAATTTATTTTAAGATTTTATTTATAAGTGAGATAATAACAAATCCTGTGTAGTCACTCTGTATAGGGTTTAAAATAGTCAAAAACTTTAAATTATGAAATGCATAAGATAAAAAACCGTTTTTTCGAAAAACGATCTCAAATTAAATTATCCACGTTTTTTGTAGGGTTTTTGACTCTTCCTCTTTTCCTACCGCAATCGACATTACAAAATAGTACTTAAATGATTCAAAAAATTTTAAAAAATTGTTCTCCCTCTTTGAAGCGTGACTAATTTATGAATGACCCATTAATTTATTGATTTTATTTTATTTATAATATATTTTTTTTAATTTCAGGAGAAAGTCAAAAAGATTCTTTAAGAATTTTAAAAATATAAAACTTGGATAACCATAAAATAAAATTATTAGGATACAGATTTTTTTCAAAACTCTTTTTGTTATGCTTAAAATTAAAAAACTTCATCCACCGAATACAAAATCAGTTAAAAGATTGGTATTGGTCGATTTTACTTTAGTACAAATATGATATGCTTTCAAGAGAACTATGAATAATAACTACTCCACGAATTTTATTTTTGTGAAAAGCATGATGAATCTGATAGAGATTTAATATATTTTCACTTTCACTCTTAGAAATTTAAAATTCAAATTTCACTTAATTCACTTAAAAAAAAAAAAAAAAAAAAAAAATTAACGCTTGTAAAGACTATACAGCAGTAGGCTTTATATGATAAATCAAGTTTGCTTGCGAAAAGACCGAGTAAATGGAAGAAGAAAAAAGAAAAAAAAAAACAAAACAAAAAAGCCCACCTTATCGGGTTAGAAGCGACAAGTTCGTCAACCCTGGTGCAGTCGGCCCGCACAGCCGCACAGTCGCGGAGTCCTCGTCTTGATTGATTAAGGCGACTAGCGCGCGATGATCAAGATAAGAATTTAGTCGCTTGGATGCAACTCCGAAGCTTCCAGAAATAAATGTGCACCAACTTGTTCGCACGTTACTCCCTAAAATACCCTTCGTTCCCTTTTCCCCCTCCATTTGGCTAATTCGGTAAACAGTCTTAAGTAGAAAGCAGTGGTGACGACGGCAGTGTTTTAATTCGATTAGGCTGAATCTTAGAAGAAGGAGGAATACCCTTGAAGTCCCGCGTGCCGTAGAGGGTACACAGAAGCCATAAAACTACTTCTCTTTCTTTCAAGACGCCGCGCCCGCGCCGCGCTGTACCACGAGAGACCGGCTACATTTTACCTTTAAAGTATACACATATATAAAACTACCCCCGCGGCCAACACGTGTGACCGTGGCCGTTGCTGCGCGATTTTAAGTCAAACCAATTTCACAGTCGCGTGCCTTCTTAATAGCTCTGTGGTTCATTTTTTTTTTTTTTTTTCTTCAACGCTGTCAATACTAGAGCGTGATAAAATTTTAATATTTGGTACACTTGTCTAATAAACTATTTTCAATAAAATTATTTTAAAAAAAATTAGTTTTTTTTTTCAAAATCCAGAAGTTGATAAAAAAAAGAGAAGAGTTTTTTATTTTCCTGGTTTACATTTTCTTCGGGAATCTGCCAAAGCCGGTGGGACCTGCGAAGCACGTTCCGAGGGTTTTTTGGTAGCACCGGAGGAGATGTATCACCAAAAAAATTAAATATTTTAAGCCCTGAAAGCTCTATCCAAGGTCCAAAATGTATGAAAAACTTGAAAGTTTTTTTGCTACTAAAAATTTATTAAATTTCAGATCCTTTTGAAAAAAAGTTGGTCTCTCCTTATTGGCCCTAAAAAAAGTTTAGATTTTATAACTAGTGGTAAAAACTAAAAATTAAAGAATCTTGGCAGATCTTTGTCTAATCACTATTATTTAATCAGTACCTTTAGCTGGAACCATGGGTTGTTCAATGTTTGCAATAAACCCTATACAAACATGGTTTAATAAATAAAAAAAAATTTTTTTCTACATGTATTGCAATTTTTATCATCCTATACACACTAAAATTTCTGTTCTTATGTTTCTCAGTGAAAATAAATACATTTAATGCATTACCAATAGATGAGGATGTACCCGATCAAAATAATAATTAATAGGCTCGATTCTTTGTCCTTTCATCTTTCAAACCCGTTTTTATTTTTTAGCCGACGAATTTTCTATCAAATTTTGGACTGCTACTGCGTAAGAGTACCTCTATATTTAATTTTATTCAATTATTTATTTAATTATGTAATTTACAACTATACATTTTTCTCATCATGGAAAATATTTTAGAAACCAATAATGTTAGCCAGATGTTTTATAACTTCGAAATAATTCCGAACCAAAATACGTACGTGACAAAATGTAAGTCTCCAAGCCCAAGTTTTACAACCGAATCCTACCTAATTACTATTTACTCCAAAGCCTACCTAATTACTGTTTACTCCAATTAGTATGAAATTATGCACATTTTACGTCTTCAAATATATGATCACAATAATCCTTAGCCCGACACTCTCTACACACTAATCCTTAGACAGCCACACCTTTACTTCACCGATTCTTAGACCGTTGCATTACACCTCAGTTCTAATCCGTCAGCCGAGAAAGTAGCATCTCTTCTTGGCTTTTAATATAAACAATGTAATAATAATAGTACTCATCAAGATTTTTGTAATTTTAAGAAATAAAATAAATTTTTTAAACTTTACGAAGATCTATTTATTTACATAGCTGTGCAAATTTAATTAGGCGCACAGCAAACGCACTAAGTACCACGCGTCAACACGGACTATAGTGGAAATTTTTACTTTGCATCAACCCTATAGAGTACTTAGTGTTTTTAATTTTCTTTCCTTTTTGTACATATTATGAAATGTCGTTCAAAGCCCAAATTTTTTTTGCGTTATTTCGTGTCTATAGCCATTAAAGAATTATAAGCTCTCAATTCGACGTTATAGCTATATCTGCCTCTTAGACCGTTTTCTTAGGGTAGATTTGATATCCTAGATGAACTTGAATAGTTTTTTAATATAACCAGAATCTCAATTAAAAACTCGTAAAATTGCTCTATATGCAGTAAACATTTTTAGATAAAGCAACGTCAAATTGATAGCTCATTAATGTATCTTATTGCAGTACCACTTCAATGATGTGTATTAATTATTGCACACGCCTTATCATTACGAACGTTACATATTACACTAAGCATTAGTCCGTCGATCTGAATTATTAATCTAACTGTTAGGACGTATTAAAAAGTTTGAAATTGTGTTCTGTATAGACACATAATATAGTCCCTATGACTTCTTGATGATCAGAAAGGGCCAAGGGCTTTAAAATACGAAGCCAAAACTTTTTTGGTTATTTGAAAATGTTTTTTTGCAATTATCCTATTGCAAAAAATTGTTTTTTACATTTATTTTCTTAATTTTTCGACTTAATTCTAGTGCTTTGGTAATAAACTAGAATACAACCGATAATTTTTTCTTCATAAGCTTTGATTTGCACATATATGACCATTCAAAAGCATTTTTTTTTACTTACTCAGTTCCAAGTATGTTTTAAGCTGTTACGATGATTTTTAAAGCACTTTCTTTTTAAAAAAATTTTCTCATAATTTTGGATCGTAACTGAAAGTGTGTATATTTCATGCCAGTCTGATTCTACTTATTAGCATTGAAAATTTACTTAAAAGCGTGTTTATAGTTAAATTTTAAGAATTAAAAATTATTTCAATAACAAATTTTCCCTTTTTTCTTAAATTTTCATTAAAAATTCACCTACGATGGTACTATAATTTAAGATTAGTTTTTGATCTGGTGAGGACGCTGTAACCCACCAAATCTTTTACAAGTAAGGTCTCGTTTTAAAGCTTGACCCAAAAACTGTAAAGCAAGATCCCTTACACCGTTCGGTTATGATAAATTGGGTTGAATGCCAGTTTATTTAATAAAAAGTAGTTTTTTGAGACACAAAAAATTTGCATATCTAATACGGCCAACTCCTTCTCTACCTATGTCTTTTATTTTGATCTTCGGGCCTCGAAATAATTTTTACTAAAAGTTAATGAAAAAATACAAAAATTATGTGATAAAAAACTGTCTCATGAGTTTTCTAAACTAGTTAAAAATTTTAAAAAGGTCTAATTTTAATTTGAAAATAAAATAAAATTTTCTCTTCTAAAAATTAAAAAGAAAAAAATCAAACTAAAAGTTATGTTTTAAAAAAGATCCAAAACTTTGCTTCTAACTGACAATATAACCGTGGGTTATCGCTTCAAGCTTCAAACTTTAATTTTACAATCTAATTCGAAATGACTCCTAATATATTCCGAAAATACTGAGTTTTTTAGATAGCAAATTTTTTTTTTCTTTGTTATTTTCGTTTGATTTTTCAAAAGTTTTTGAAAAAAATTATTCAGTTTCTTTATGAAGTAAAAAATCTTGAGTGAATCCAGAAATAAATTTTTCATATTTGATATTTTTGAATATTTACCTATTTATGATTGGGTTTAAATTAAGAAAAAAATAATAAAACTTTAATACTTCGCGAAAATTTGTAAGAAATTAAACAAGCGAAATTCAGTTTTGTTATTGTTTTCAAAATAAATCTCCATACCTTCTTCTATTACATTTAAACTTTTATTATATTTTTCTTTTCAGTCTTTCTGTGATTGGCACTGTGATTAGCGCTTTATAGACAGTTGACTACGACAGGCGCGTCGCAAGCTCATAGCCACTCATTGACTCATAGCTAACTGAGCAATTGAGCATCGCTACAGAGTCCGTTTGCAACCGTCGTAGAGTACGCATCGTTTCTGGCCACGGTTCCGACCGTCGGGCCGAATGGCTTGGGCGAGCACGGGCTCCTCGGAGCCCGAAGGCTGCGTGGCCAATTACCCCGGCGGTCGGAATGTGACTCTAATTTTTTCTATTTTTCTCCGTTGGTTCTTGACACCTTTTAGTTTTACTTTATTCAGTGTAGTTCAGGAACAATTCTGGCTTTCTTTTGTTGCTGGTTTTTGAGAATTAAGATTGTCTTTTAAGGATGCAGTTGTGTTTTTTGTTTTTGAAGATCTTTCAGAGTATGTGCTTTATTCTCGTTGCTTTTCTGGAGAATCTAGTCACTGTTCATCATTAAGAATCTTTGGATATGGCAATTTTATTAGGGGAAGTATTTTTATTTTTTTACTCTTTATGCTTGGCTAATCTTTTTTCGGTCACATATTATAGCTATTATCAATTTTCGTATTTAACATTACTCTGTTTCTGACTTTTATGCTCTCGCAGTGATGAAGGAAAATTTCAATTCTTTGAATTACTTTAGCTTTCACGCTTATTTTCCATTGAATTTAATCATTTTCCTTAAATCAACGCGCTTTTATTTCTTTTTTTCATTTTCTTTGCATTTTAATTTGATAGAGCAAAATCTTAATTCGGTAAATGATGTTTATCGAATTCAAGCATTTTGTTT
The DNA here is from genome assembly GCA_038277355.1 of Encarsia formosa. NCBI lineage: Eukaryota > Metazoa > Arthropoda > Insecta > Hymenoptera > Aphelinidae > Encarsia > Encarsia formosa. Next base: position 18,558,732 of record CM076188.1, on the reverse strand, counting down.
CTATCTACGTGTTAACACACCTTCTTTTACGGTTTTCTTCTTCTTACAGGTATCCTTATTTTCATTAATACATCCTTCATGAATTCCGTTTTGTTATTCTTTCGAAATTTTAGTCTTAATTTAACTTTACGCTTTTGTTTTGTTGACAGTTTGTAAGCCAGTATAACTATAAGAGTCATAACACATTCCGATTTCAATGTAAATAATCTTGACATTCAGAGTCACCCGTTATTACCTTCTCAATTTTACATTCTTTTATTATTACTATCAGTGATTACAATAGAACTAATTTGAATTTCATATTAAATTCCGTTCCCATAAGTAATTTGGATTTTACAGACAGTTTTATTCTATTTCATCAATTCTATTTAAGTATACAATCTGTTCTACTATACTTCAGGCTAAATCATTTTGTCACTCTAATATTAAAGTTTTTAAACTTGCCACCCTTTTTTCAATTCTTTTCCGTCAGATGACTCTGTTCTGCTGTGTATTCACCTTCGCAGATAGGTCCCGCAGCGTTGGTCAGGCTTGCCAGCCGCGCTGTTAGGTGTGAGGTTCGGGTACATACGCTCAGCGGAATAACCCGAGTCAAGGAGCTAAAAAAAAAAAAAAAAATTGAGCATCGCTGAACATGCTTTCATCGGACTCGCGTACCTAAAGTAGAGTTAGGTTAAGTTGTTTGTTGTTAGTGATCTGGTGCAAGGAATTTTGAGTAGAATGTTTTATTGCTTTTATGACAGGTAATATGTGACTTATTTTAAAAAATTATCACTACATTACTTGCAATAATGAAGTGGACTACATTGAGTAACGGTATTAACCTCAACGAAGTAATTGTTGATGAAATTGCTTTAGAAGGCTTGGATGGAATAACTTTGGAAGGTATCTATTTTTTGTTTAATTAAAAGTTAAATATTACAATGTAATATCATTCTACTGTATGTCTTAATTATAGCACTATGGCAGCGAATCGCTTTACGATTAGGCGAAACTCTTCCTCTAAAGGTTTCTTTTATGGAACAGATATGGAAAATAAGTTTGGAATCACCTGATTTATCGTTCCACGAATTAGAGGTTCCTAGAAACAATTTGATTATTTATGATCTTTATGAACTTGAGTATTTAAATGCTGGTGCTGACAAGGTAATGTTTAAATTTTTTATTTTTATCTAATTCTAAATTTTCATGTTTTTTATGCATTTTTTTCAGGATTTTCAACAAAGAGACATTTATTTGCACTGCCCTGTCGAAGATGAAAAGAATAGTATCAGAGGATCTTGTGCAACTTATCACACTCGAAAAAATGTGACTGACACAGTTAAAAGTTTAACTTTGAATAATGTTCTAGAAAAGTATGGACAAAAATTAGTTATAGTTGCTTCCCAAATTTTACGTGAAAGAGCTTTAATTCCAGATGATGTCAATCCAACCCTTGAGTTACCACTTAGTCATTATTGTTTATTGGAAAGAATTGGTAGGACTCGTAAAATGGGAGAAATAACAATAAAAAAAAGTAACAGTATTAAAGAAGATGCTAGAACACTTTTTTATTTAAGGAAAAATTTGCAACAATATGGATTAATTAGAATGCAAAAATATTATCAAGGCAATTTCAAAGGATCTTACAATGGACTAAACATTGGTACACTGGTACATTTAACTAGATTTTATAATACAAGAAAACCAAAAGTGATAATGTGGGCTGAACATCTCATTAATTATTTAAAGACCAAAGAAAAATATGCTGCGGAATACAATGAAGTAAAAACTGAATTAAATTTGGATTATTCAATTAAAAAATTTTTCAAAATACAGTTACTGCAAAAACTTTTTAGAACTGATGTTGTGAGTTAAATAATTAAAATTTTACACTTTTATTTGCAACATGTTAAATTATGTAACCAAATATTTCTTAATTTCTTACAATCTATTTTTACAGAAAGTTCCTTACAGATCATACTATCCAAATTCTGTAGAAAAAGACTGGCAAGTTAAAAATGGTACAGGCAAAGAAAGAATTATTAAACTTGTCACCCTCTCAGATGAAAAAATTGAAATAAATGATATTTGGAGAACTGAAGAAGTTGATGAAACCGAAGAAACTGTAGAGCAAAAACAACTAGATGCGAAAAATCAAAAGATAAATACTTTTTTTTTAAGACAAATTTATAATTGTGTTGAGTCAAAAGAATATACTGGAGCAAGTCAAACAGATCTTGCAGCAGAATTGGGAGTCACTAAATTGGTTGGACGAACTTTAATGCGTAATCTGGTTAAGTGTAAAATAGTATCTACTTACTTAGACGATGTCGGTAGGCAAAGAACAACTAAGTTTGTATCTAAAAAATTTCATGCCCAGAGTTCAATTAGAAAACAATTTGATTCAGAAATATCAAAAATTAAAGAATTTAGTCAGTCTGTGAAAAATGCAGAAGCTGAAGAAAATGTAAGTTCAGATCAAATTGTGTCTGCAGATCCAGAAAATGGAACATTAATTGATTTATTTCAAGAACAAAATCAAACAAATGATGATTTACCCCTACAATTAGAGACAGAAAAATTAGAAAACATATCGTCTGAGTTAAAAGTTGAAATGAAAGATTTATCTTTAAAATTAGAAAAAGAAGAAAAAGATTTACTCGAAAAAAATAACAAATTAAAAGATCAAACTTATGCACTAGTGAACAGAATATTTTGTAAGTATAAACTATTTAAAAATCGAAACAGATTTTTACGTTATTCCAAAGATCCTGTAGAAATATCTAAACTTAAAAATTCATCAAACTACTGTCGAGACAACAATAGAACAAAACTGAATAATTTTTCAAACAGAGCACTAAACCAAAAAGCCTCAAAATATAAAAGTATTCAACTTAAAGATAGCAATTTTTATAAGACTGTAGAAACAAGTTTAATTGTTCAAAAACCAGAGTGTAAGAAAAAATCTCAAAAAGTAGCTGTTGTTGGGTTACTAAACAGTTTTGAAAACAGTAACAATCTCAAAAATTCTGGTGTCAGCTATAGATTACTGCGTCGAGCCAACTTGGTGATCGCCAGTGTTCGAGAACACAAGATTATTGAAGATATTCATAAATTAATGAAGGTAATACTACTTTAATATTATAAATATTGTAAATTTCTTTATATTCTTAGTTAAAAATTACAACTAAATGTTTAAAATAAATGAGGTATGAGCAATTTTGCTAATTTCTAACTTATTAATCATGTTTTGATATCAAATTTTAGTTCATTCATGCAGAAGAAGATAAAGAAGGAATAGAAGTAAAAATTGATAAAAATTCTCTGCTAAGACTTTTACAAAAGCTAGAAGAAGATAACTTGATAAAATATATCAAATTAATTCTGAAAAATAAAAAACAAACAAAACATACAAAAGTTATAAACTTCATTTGTGATCCAAGCATTGATGAAAATGATCCATTGCTTCAATCAGCTGTTGAACAAGCTAAATTGAAATTTAGTATGCAGGAAACAGGTTTGCAGCGATCGAACGCTGAAGAAACTAATGAAAAAAGTATTGATTTATCTAGAAGGATAGCAGAAGATAACATGATCTTGGAAAGAGATAATGTATTAAATTTGTTTTTCTTAAAGTAAAAAAAATTGTATAAAATTAAAAATTAACGAATTTGATTTTTTAGAGACTAGGAAAAAAATATGGTTACTCTCCAAAATTCATTAGAATAAAAACAATGCACGTTTACTTATATTACTTAATTTATGATCACTCAAAAACATGCATTCCAAAAAGTGAATTGTTGGAAACTTTGAAACAGGATGGACTCTTCTTTGATTCCTTGGAAGACGATGACATAAATTTTTATAGAAAAGAGGTTGATTGGAAAATGTTTGTTTCTCCTTTACCCAAGCATAAAGGTTGGTTCAAACTTTTTGATCAAATCAAAGTCTAGAAATTCAAAATTTTATATCAAATTTTATTTACAAAGATTGTAAATCTTTTCAGGGTATCCATATGGATGGGCTTTAATGCGCGACATTCTTTTGCGCATTCCTCTATCAATTTTTGTAAAAGTAAATAACATAAATTACGAAGTACCAGGCCTTCAGGAGTACCTAAATCATCCAGTAAAACAGCACTTGCCAGTAAAGAATTTACCTCCATTTATCAGAAACAAACTTTATTATAAACGCAAATATATGTTCAACATTCATGAAATTGTAATGAAACTTTGTTACTTGGGCTTGGCACAGTTTGGAGAACAGTTGCTAAAAGAAAAAGATCAAGTATTTATGTACTTGAATAAACACACCGAATTGCTGGATACAACATCTTCTGCTGCAGGCTATCATAAAATTGAAGATAAACCGTACCCAGTGACCAAGTATACTTTTAGTTCAATGGATATTGTAGAGAACTACTGGTATGATGTGTGGAACACTTGTATAAATACTTGCCTTGGTGGTAGGTCCATTGTTGAGGGAAAAGATATACTTTTAGAAGATTTATCTAAAAAGATCGAAATGATACAGGCTCTTAAAGTTAAACAGCCTGAAGAAGCTGTTAAGTGTGATACAGGCTTTGTACCAGGTGATCGCAAAGGTGCAGCAGGTATAGATTCTGCTTTTTTTCCACACTTGAAAAGAAATTGGAATTGGATTAATGCTGATCAGAAGAGCATAATTAAAAAAGAAAACCACATTGATATTCAATCTGAAAAAGGTGTTACTAAGTCTTCCAGTGGAGTCAAAAAACTGCCAATGGTAATGAGTTTTTATTTTAAAAAATTAAAGATAAATTTATTTTTAAAAATTACAAGTAGTTAGTGAAGAATCAAGTTAGGGGGAATTCTATTGTACTTATCATGAAATATTTTTATATTTTTAAGTGTGAAAAAATTAAATTAAATATTTTTTTATCAGAAGAGGAAATCTACTTTTCCAAAGCAGAGTCTGTCCAGAATTTCGATGACTGTTGGGACCAGATTCGTGGATTCTGCAAAGACATCATCGAAACAAAAAAAAAATCAGCCAAACTTTAGTTTTCCAACGATTTCATGCAGTAAGCCACCTAAAATCATCCGAAAGGTTTTGCCTCGAAAGCCGATGCGAAAAAGAGTGAAGTATGACGAAATAGACTTTAGCGCCTTGCAGCGGATGGATAAACTTAGAGTCGACTGGGAACAGCATGAAGATAATATTTTGTTAGTATGCAAAGTAGCAATGGTCTATCTATGTCCTAATCCGAGACGAAATCTTGTTAGTTACACCGCTATTAGAGACATATTGCGATCGTACTCCTTTACCTCTTACAATAAGACATCAAGAGCCTGTCAAAGGAGATTATCTTACATGCTTAAGCAGTCCAAGACAATAAACAGCGTAGTATTAGGCGTCGAAGAGGTAATAAATTGTAATCATACTTTTTTTTATTTAGTTTTATAGCAGTGAACAACCTTAATTTCTAATAATTAAATCAAAATTAAAGATTAGTATTTAATATTTGAACTATTCTTTGAAGCCTTTTCTATAATAAGAATTCCATAAAAAAGTATTCATAAATTTTTCGAGCATTATTATAAAACAATTTTTATCTCTAATTTAATTGGTTATAGGTAAAACAAGATTATTTTGTAAATAAACGTTTTGGCGGTCTAGTCGACAGTATGAGAAGTGAAAGTGAAGATCAAGATGAGCATGAGAAAAAAATCGAAAAAGTATTCAAGGAATTGGTAATGTACATTGCTAAAAAATATTACAACATATCGAACATGGAGCAAAGAGAAGCTATTGCATTACCAAAGACAATTCAAGAGTTTAATATTTATCATAATTTAAAGTTACCTACTAAAACGATTAAAAGTCCTGGTATATCTAAAGAGGTGCATGAAATTAATGATATACATACTACCACTATCAATTCTGTTATCCATAGTTCTATGTGTTGCGGAAAAGAAAGAAGATCGTGGGCATATCAGTTGTTCAAGGTAAAAAAAATAACAGTATGTAGTTAAATAAAATAATTAGTGCCCTAATTTTTTAATTTAACTTATTGGGCCTTAACCCGTTTTTGTAATAAAATAAAATATATTTATTTCAAAAATTAAATCTTGTAGAAAAAAAATTGTGAGTTTATAAAGAAATAGTCATAAAATGTAATTTGACAAATTTTGATTGTAGGTATATCAACAGTATCCAGAATATTTACTGAGAAGCGCTATGCTTAAGATTAGAGCAGATCAAATGGTGACAATGAAAAAGAATTACATGTGTGCACAAAAAAAATTCGGAAACTGTATGCCAATGAGCAGTTCGCAATACCAATTAAGTTCAGCTTATTACTTTAAATTTCAAACCAAGTGGCCTTATGAAGTATTTTCAGAATCTTACGATGCACTACTGTCACTTTTTCATGATTATGTCGAAAGAATGCAAAAAGGTACCAGTGAAGGGGTGGAATTAAAATCGGGAATCGGTGGTATCATCGCGATGATGCACGATTTCGTAGGTACCGATAATTTGATCGTCGAACCAAATATTCCTGATCAAATTATTATGTTAGATCCCGGATTGCAGAATTGCGAAAAAGATGAAGTCTATCAAAGGATTGCGCTACGGTATCAAACCATTCTAGATAATTTGAACTCTGATTATACTGAACAACTAAAGGTAACTTCTAGATATTAATCAGACTTAATCAGTTTAACACCACTTTGTTTAGATTTTAAAACTAATAAATAATAACTTTTTCAAGCTTAAGATTCCAAAAAATTGTTTATTATTATTATTAAAAAAATTTATTATTATTGAACACTCTGATTAAACCTTGCTTCAATCAAGTAGGTGTCAATGTTAAGTTTTTGTAAACATGTTTGATAGTAAGAAAAAAAAAAAAAAAAAAAAGGTGTCTTGGACGCCTGTTAGAAGCGAAGCATAATTATTTTTTAATTGAAAATTTTAATTTGAAATTTGAAATTTTGACAATATAAAAATTACGTATATAATTAAATTTATATATTATAAAATAAAACTGAAAATTTATAAAAAATTTAAAAAAAAATTTCCAACTTAAAATTTTGTACTGGTAAAATAACATCTACCATAATCTGGCTTATTAGATATGTATATATAAGATTTATACATATCTACGTATATATCTAATGTCTAACATATACATATCTATAGTATATGAAGGATGCTATATTCTCGGCCTTATTAGATACTATATACACATATTTATATAGTATATATACGTATCTAATATGGCTTAGAATACAGCAACTCTTTTACTATGTATACATCTAATATAGACCATATTAGATACTATATATACACATATTTGTATAGTATATATACATATCTATATATCTTGGTGTCGGATTTTTGTGTCGTTTTTTACAGATTCATTCCTCATATAAAAAGCTTCGCTTAAAAAAAAAAAAAATAATTTTTTCATTATATTTTTTAGTTGCGAGATTGTACATTAAATCAAGAGGAAGACCAAAACAAACAGGTAGATTTGGTGACGACTCCAGATATTCAAGACGTGCGCACCCGGCAAACGAGAATAGCTATGTTAAAAATGCGTGAAGAACTTCACGACTTAACACTCCATGACAGTCATCACGCCCACGAGTACTTCGTTGTTAATTCTTTTAAGCTGAACTATTCTTTGACAGCCAATGAAGAAGAAAAACAGAATTTAACATTTTATCAAAGTATGGAAGTGCCCAAGAGTTTTTTGCCCATAGATATTGATGCCGCGAATACAGTTTTAGAATCTGTTAAAAGAGATGCAATTTTTCCAAAAAATATATTGCCCCTTGACAGTTTAAAAGAAGAAATACTCAAAGCAAATATATTTGATTGGGATGATGTCAAGACTGTATATAATTTTATCAAGTCTAAAGCAGAATTTGGAGTAACTCTTTATGAATTAACGGTGAGTTTATTAACAATTTTTTAGTCAAAGTAAACTTTTTGGCAGTTTTTATTAAGACTTTTGGCATATCCATAAAATACAGGTTTTCAAAAAAAAATTATTCATAGCTTGATATAATTTTTTAATCAACATTTATACAAAAATTTTTATTTATATTTATATAAATTTATATATATTTATATATATATTTATACAAAAATTAAAAAGAAAAAAAAAATTTATTTTACTAATTTTATTTATTTTTAAGACCAATTTTGGCCAGTTAGAGAATCAACTTGCAGAAATCTTATCATTATTATCAGAAAATCGTTTAGTTTTACGAGCTGGTATCGTAGCCGTTAGATATATACATCATCGGTTCATAAATCCTTGGATAATACATTCCTACAAAATACTTCGACTTGAAAAAGAATCTCATCAAACTTTACCTGAAGGAAGTGTTTACGTGTTAGATAATGAAGATGACATGCTTGCCAAAGAACAAGAAACAAAAAGAGTCACAACAGCTGCTAATTTATTTTATAGTCAACCAATTAAATCAACTAACATCATAAAAAGAAGTGCTGATTTAGAGATAGGACCTCCTCAAAAGAAAATGGTAAAAAATAAATACACTTGCTTAACTTTATTATGAAATTACATATAATTTTTTTTTTAATTTTTTCTTGTATTTAAAATAATATTATTAATAATACTATATTTGATTTAGAAAAAAAATCCAGAGCAGATGACAATAGATCTTTCAGAATGTGAAACTGAAGTGAGTACAAATAAATCGAATCCAAACTGAAAATTTTATTTAAATGATTTATATTTTTAAAACCGTGTTTTTTGTATTTTATTTTAGAAGAAGAATACTGAAGAAACAGAATCCGATAATCTAATGGATATTTCTTATGAAAATAAAATTTCTGACGACAATAATGAAAATTTAGAAGAAATTGATTTAGAAAAATCTGACGTAATTATTTTTTTAATTGTTGTAAAATATTAATTTTGTAATAAATGAAAAAAAAAAAAAAATGTTTTGCAGTTGATGGAGACAGATGATACAGACGATAAAAATTCAAAAAGAATACGTCGCAATCGTACTGTGTTATTGAAGCAAAAGGATATATTTAGAGCTGCCAAATTACTTGATTTCAAGTACGTACTATTGTATATTTGATTTTTGTTGTTATTATAAGGAGCCAATGTATCCATACGCGCTAGTGAATAGAAAATTTGCTTATTTATAAAAAAGGGATACTAAAAACGTGAATGTCATGAAAGAAAAAATAAAAATGACAAATTTTTAGATAATAAATTGTTTTATTTTTTTAGTTCTGCTGAAGAAATTAAGGTAGTGATCAAACCGTGGATTAGAATTGATGGCGTTTTGAATCGTCGAGTATTAGATCGTATGCTCGGTGCAATATTATGTTACTGCATCGAACGACCAGGAATAGCTCTCAGTTCTGTGCAAAATAGATTTACGCCGGCAATCCAACCATACCATACAAGAGAATTGATAGAAGTATAGTTTCAAAATTTTAAATGATTTTGAAAATACTCTAAATTAACTTATTAATGCAAATTTCTTTTGTTTTTAGATTTTAGTTAAGCTTGGCTGTATTAAAACAGCTGTACAAAGAACATCCAAAGTTACGCTTTTTTCAAAGTCCATGAAACTTGATTTAGGTAAAGTAATTAATAAACTTTGATATCAAGAATTAACTTCATATAGAGTTTTTTAAAAATTTTTATTTATTTTTTAGTTGGAAATCCCGATTTAGAAGCTAATAGCGATTCGATCATTTTGGAGCCCTCAGTGCAAGCTACACTTAAATTTGGGATATTCTTAAGCAATAGATCTTACAATTCGGATTTCTTATCTTCTCTGTGAAAATTAGCTTGAACCAATACTTAAATTTATTCTATAATTTTAACAAATAGCAAAGCATTTTCAATTTATATGAGTTTAATTCATTAAAAATTTAATCTTAATGTACAGCTGTTGATAAATAATGTAAATAAATAATAGGAAAAACACTGTCAGTTTCTTTAGAGAAAAAAAAAAAAAAAAAGAAAAGAAAAATACATAAGTGTAGCTTTCAGATTACTAAAAGTACATTTCAAATATTAAAATTAAGAAGATGGAAAATCATCTTTTGTCTGTGAATAATTAAGTCTAAAAAGTTGATTTATATGAATGATACCTTTTTCCAGATATAATATACATAGTATGTATGTACTTGTAACATATAGCATATATGTATTTGTAATTTACATACAATCGGTTTGAATAAAAGTTTAAAATAAGTTTATATTTAATGAAGTGATATTAATTTTAGCAATCGTCTTTATACAATTTTTCTATCAACACAAATGATTATATATTTTTGTAATATTTGAGTTAATTTAAAAATAAATTATTTTCTATCAGAAATTTGTAAAACCTGATTTGTTTTTCTAAAATCATTACTGAAAATATAATATATGCAAAGAATTTTTAACTGTTAGATTTTAGTTTGTATTTATCAATGAAATATATATATATATGAATTATTTTTGCTAATAAAAATTAATAATTTTGAGTATATAATAGGTTATTAAATATATTTCATACCAAAATCACAAATTGTTACAATTTGATTGTAATATAAAATTCATGAAATTTTTTTTTTTTTTAATTCAACAAAAATTAAAATTATGGACTCTTTAAAAAAAAAAAAAAAAAACTTGTTATTTGTATAAAAGTGTACACAACACCAATAAATGAAGACTCAGATCTAAAAACAACTGAACTAGATAGGAATCCCAGAGGAGTTAGTTGTTTTTAGATCTGAGTCCTCAAATAAAAAATGAAAATAATTACAAAGCTTGGATATAATTTAAATTTTATATTTATTCATTGATAAAATATTTATAAAAATGATATATTGCAACTACTTACTTTTGCAGAAAATTTAAAATAAAGATGTCATACAAAACCTTACAGATCAATATTATTCTAATAACCAGATGATTTAGCTATTACTAATTATCTATCAATAAACGCTAAAATAATTTGCAACTATAAAATAATATCTTTTTTTTTGTTTGATAAAAAATTTCAACTTATTTTACAGTGATCGGCAAAATTATGTGATATAATTTTTAATTCATAATCTATACAATTTATAACGAATCTTACATTTTCAGACTTTTATTTTATTTTTTTACCCTTTCTTCATATTTTAATCAAGTTCATAACTGTGCCTCAAGTATTATTATTATTTTTTTTTTGATCGCCGGAGATTTTTTACGTTTATTCAGCAGTACATTGTGTAGTGCTACTTTTTGGCTGAAGAAATTTCAAATGCGATATTTGATAATTAATAAATCGGTATCTTGTTAGTAAAATAATTTTTATAGCAATGAGTTAACAAAAAAAAAAAAAAAAAGAATCGTTCAACAAATAGCGCATAGGTGATTTTTTCAACCATAACAATAATTACATAACTGTGAAATTGAATTCATGACAAACTTTATATGTATATTTTATCAATAAAATAATAATAGTACTAATATAATTAATTTAATTATATCTTATTATTATTATTATTATTATTATTATTATTATTATCATCATAAACTATTTTTGCAATCAATTATGATACAGCGTATATTATGAGCATTGCTCTATAAAACACTTTTATACGCAGTTACGAATTTCCAGCAGCTTGTATAGAAGATGTTTATAAACCTTGGATCCTTACACATTTACAAATTTCGCAATAAAAATCTCATTTAACCGCATACGTTTTCAGCGGCCGTAGTGGTGGTGATAATACAAGGGCAAGACGGATCTAAGACTTTACCATATAAAAATTTAGCAAACTTTCACAATTTATACTTTAAAAATTAAATCTTTCAAGAGAGCACATTATCCAAAACAGATGTCACTCTTTTTTTTTTTTCAATTTCTAGATTAAACCTTGCATTATTTAATCTTTCGATTTGCAAACATAACTTGTCAATAAAAATTTTTTTTATGAAATATCTGAGTATAGAGATTAACATACAATTAATCTAATTTATAACTTAATTTAATGAAACACTTATTAAAAGAAGAGTAAGGTAAAATGCTTCAGACTTGACCAACTTGTTTTTTCCTTGCCATTTTTTAGAGATTCGTATGAAATGTTTTATCTGATCTGCTGTTTCATGTATATCTCCAAAAGATTGTGAATTCATTACCTAGCAAGCACAAGAATCACCTTTTCCATTGTTTCTTTGATCATTGTTCAATTTGATTTGATCTGGGAATTCGTTGTACAGTTCAACCTATAAATAAAAATTTAATTTAATCAATAAATTTACCTAAGTGTGATTGAAGTACTAAAAGAGTCTTACAGTTATCAACTTTGATAAATATATTTACTTACTTCACTCTCTTGAGCTAATGCATTTTTAGCTATCGTTTGGAACGCCTGCTCAACGTTAATTGCCTCTTTTGCACTAGTCTCAAAGTATGGAATATTGTTTTTGGTTTGACACCATTGTTGGGCTCTCTTGCTTGAAACCTATTTGATGAAATATTATAGTTTCATTCAGAATTGATTGTAGATAACAATAATAATTATAATTTTTGTATTTTCTTTTAAATTATTTTAGCACTAGAAATTTGATTACAGAATATTTTATAATGCTATTTATGGTATCGAGACAAAATATCCAGCGACAAAATATCCACAATTTAAAAAAAAAACCATTTAAACTCAAAAATAAAAATCACTAAGGGTTATTTTTTAAAACAATGCGCCCCGTGGGGCCCGGACCATAAAATTTAGTTCCAAGCAAAAGACGTTGTTTACATTCGCGTAAGTATTTCCCTGTGATTCGGTTATAATAAACCAGCTCAGTGTCTAATCAGTTGTTGTCCTGTCAGTACGTTATTGTTTTGTTTGTCATTAAAATATGCCTTTGCATTTTATCAGAAGTCAAAAAGGGAAATCTTTATTACTGCATAAAGCTTTTCTTCATATTTGCAAAAGAAAAAATAAAAATAGTGTTGTGTGGAAATGTGTTGATAATGTTAATACGAAATGCCCTGGAACTGTATACACAAGCTCTGCAAGTGAAGATGGTAATTTTTTGATTTTTTAAAATTTATATTGATTTTTATTCGCAATAAATCTGTTTGATAATTCCAAAATAACTTTATTTTTTATTTTATTTAAAATATATAAGATATTTTTTCT